>CM069306.1:10225000-10887500 GCA_035609425.1 Epinephelus awoara
TGCTCTGTGCCAACTTGAGATGGTTTGTAGTAGGGCTGATAGTCGACCAAACATTCAGCAAGATTGGTTGCTCAGTTGCAGAATAAAACATGCAAACAAACAAACAAACAAACATGAACCTCTATTAGGAGATGTGCTTTGTCAAAATAAATCAAAACCTTTATGACTGGACCATGTGGGAATTTAATTTGAAAGGACAGACACAGGAAGTGGCCACACTCAACAGTCAGACAGGAGTCACGTTACAAACCAATCACAGCCGACAGATGTCTTTCCCTTCTTCTGTAAATATTCAGTCTGATAAATACGGTAAAGATGATCACGTTAGTGCAGGGCTACCCAGAGCTTTACATCTGTCCCACAGACGATAAGCCTTCACACTTATAAACAGCACCTGGAAGAAGATCAGCACTCAGGATTTCAGATATATAGGTTATACGATGCTTGTTAAGGTAGCTTAGCAACCTCAGACGCAACCTGCCGCCATGTTCTTGAAAGCTGGCACAAAAAAGGCACAAGAGCAGCACCCAGCACCCAACGTTTTCCAGGCGGTTAAAGACACGGCATGTGTACGGCGCCTAATTTCCAGGGCTGGTACCTTCGGTTATTCCACAGGCTAGTTAATAACATGTCGGGCAGGAAATCCAAAGTGTGGGATCGTTTTGAGAAGGTGAAGGACCAACCCAAGGTGATATGTAAACTCATCTTCATTGGTCGACTACAAACATGACGTATCATCTGAAACATGGAAGTAGCTACATGCCCATTAGCCCACAGCGTCATTAACAGGCGGCTCGCTCAGTGTGTGACGTGCACTTGTAGATAAAACATAGGCCTATATTAATGAAGGTTCATTAGTACGCTTTTGTATTTCTCTGTAATATAGCACAGTGTTAACAATGTTACTGAGACTATTCTTTCTCACACCTTCAACTCAAACCACTGTGTTGCCCCGCCCAAAATATATCATTTAATAATTAAATTTAATATCGTAAACATGCAGGTGACTAGTTGACTAATGGCACGAAATGACGACTGTTGGCGGCGTAGGAAAATTCTTCGTCAGGGGCAGCCCTTGTTTATAGAGCCTAAGGTGCAAGCTGAGGGTAGTGGGAGTACTCCACCAGTTTAGTAGCAACTGGCACCCTTACCCCTTTCCCAGTGTTGAATATTTTTGTGAAAGAAAAAAAAGAAAAGAAATGGATGACCAGATAACAAAACAAAAAAGACAGATGACAGAAGTAGCTCTATCAATTTAACGTGATAGGGGAAAACCAAATCTGTGTGAACAGGTAGTCTGCCTGACTATAGATTGTGATAATCCAGGTGTCACGGAAAAGGAAACTAGTTAATGAAACTGTCACCTAACAGCAGATGCATCAAATTACCTTGTCAGATCTGTTCTGATTTAATGAAAAATGTGATCCCTAAAGCACTGGGCCTTTAAATAAAAGGATAAAGTTGTCAATTACTATAATCCATTATACGGGAAAAATATTAATCTAATCACTTAAGGACAGACTTGGGTGCCTGATCAGACTTGAAATGAGTGGATATAAAGTTTGCAACTTTGAAATTGGAGAGGAAGTGTGAGTTATTTTGTTACTCTGTGGGCTATTTCAATCCAGGACATCATGTTCCACTGGAATGATTTCCCTGGAACCAATCAGTGGTGCTGTGCATAATCATGCAGATGGGCCAGGCTGACTGGATTTCCTAGAACAAAATAAGACTCTAACAGCCTCGAAGGAGAGGAGGAAAGGAGGAGAGGTAAGGAGAGGAGAGAAGGGAGCAGAGGCAACCACTGAAAATATGAAAGGACTGAAGAGCAAAGATGACAGGCCAAAATAGTGACAGAACCATATTGTCTTAGAAGAGGAGAGCTAATGTAATGACCTGTCTAAAACGGGTGGAGTAAGGATGAACATATAACAGACCGAGACCTAAAGGCAATGGAACAGAAGAGCAGCACAACAGAAAAAAAACAAACAGAATAGGTGAAGAAAATAAATCTAGGATGCATGCAACAGGGGAGCAGGAAGGAACAAAAGATAATAGCAGGGCAAAGCTAAATAGATCTCTTGCATCTGTACCCTGGATAGGGAGATATGTGTGTCTGCACAGCCCTGCCAGATAGATAGGACAGCACAAGATGAATGAGATGGGTAAATATGCTTGTGCTCATCCTATAACCACCACGGACATTCTGATGATAACAGCAGGTGTGTTATCATCTGTGTGTGAGTGTGAGTGTTTGTGTGTGTTCTTCACGTTTGTCCTTATCTGTGTGTGTATGTGTGTGTGCGTCTGTCTGCAAATGCTGATACACTGCATAGAAGTTGTCGATGTGTATAAAACAACCCAACAGAATCAGCATGAAGCCTGATGTAAAATATTTGTTGCTTATTTTGAATTCCTTCAATATCTTGTTGTTTTTAACGTGTATTTAGGCACATGTTTTATGTTTTCTAACTTTTGTTTAAGACAGTATCTCGGATGGCCAATCCTATCCTCCTCATTCCTAGTCCCAATGATCCCTTGCGCGAATTATGTGCACAACGTCCGGTGTTGAACCGAAACTGGCAACTTCCAATGGTAACAGTTTGTTTACAGTACTCTATTCTTCTTTCAAAGAGCAATTTGAAAATAAAACGTGGAACACACCAAATGTTAACAGGATTATTTGATCATACCTTTGCCATCTCTGACAGCCATCTCAAAGCATTGTTTTTTTTTTTCCTTTCAACCTAGAACACTAGCAATTAGCCTTGCTCCATTAAAATATTGTTAACTTTAACATGGCCCGAGCTATCTTTAGGTAAACATCTGCTCCTTCTAACGATGATTTATGATGACTTATTAAGAGATATTAACACATTCGGCAAACATTTAACATAAATCAGTATTAACTGTAGCTCCATGCAAAGTGAATAAATGTGACTTTTCTGAAGGCAAATTACTTTGGAAAAGAACCAGCGTTGGCAGACAGCCACCACGAGTAGCCACTGGGACTAACCACAGACAGTCTATGGGACTAATTAGCTTACTGCTACTTCCGCTATCTCACTGGTAGCTGCGCACATAATCATTTCTACAGTAGTGCTCTCAGGAATAAGGTGGATACAATTGTTGACCTCACCACTTTCCCAATTCAATTCTCAGTGAATCTCAGTGAACTAATACTGTAAGGACCACCATTTTATTAGATAATACAGGAATTATCTAATAAAATGGTGCATAATGTGCATAAAAGTGGCGCAGAAGCTCCGACACACAGACAGCAGGAGGAGCGGCTGCTGCAGCATGATAATAAGTTACACTAAAATATAAAAAGTAAGCTAACATGTAGATAAAAGGACCACTAATGTCTGAGTTTCTCAATGCTGCAGTTAATAATTTAGCGCAAGGGCCGATTTACTACCAGAGAGATTAACGGGGTTAAAAAAATATACCAGGTTTTTCAGAATATTCTCTTTGATGCCAGCTGGTGTTTTGCTTTGCAGGAGTTGTATTGAGAGGGAATGTTTACAGTCCAAAGTACTGAAATATGTTATTGAGGTAAGTCTAATATGCTCAACCCTGAAAAAATGAACAAACAAAAAACCCAATATGGGTTGATTTTAATGCAATCACGTAATTAATTAAATGGGACGGGGTCAGTCCAACTGGGGAATTATTGAACCAATTGGAATCTGCTTTTTCAATAACCCATGAACTTGTGACCTTATTAAACTATAAACTGGCATGCAGTGAGGGCAGACAAGTGCAAACTGACAGGTGCGTCTAAAGTCAAGTATCTGGCGCACAAAATTCTGCTGTTTGAGATTTCTCTAATAACAAGTACTGCAACGAAACACGCACATATACTATTGATATATACACTGCACACAAAAATGAATGGAACACTTAATGTTCACTGAACTCCAAGCTGCTTTGATGCAAATTAAAGTGAGTGCAATGGAGAGGCAAAAGCTGACTGATTCTTCTCTAGTTTTGTCTTCTGCTGGTGTCCTTGTCACTATTGGTAGCATGCCCAATCAGGTTGCTCAGGTAGTCCAGCTCCTTCAGGATGGCACATCCATACGTGTGGTCCCAAGAAGGATTGCTGTCTCTCCCAGCACAGTCTCAAGAGCAGGGAAGAGATACCAGGAGCCAGGCTGTTACACGAGGAGAGCTGGACGGGGCCGTAGGAGGGCATCAACCCAGTATCTGCTCCTTTGTGCGAGGAGGAACAGGAGGAGCACTAACAGAGCCCTACAAAATGACTTCCAGCAGGCTACTGGTGTGCATGTTTCTGACCAGACTGTCAGAAACAGACATGAGGGCCCGACGTCCTCTTGTGGGACCTGCGCTTACAGCCCAGCACCGTGCAGCTCGATTGGCAATCACAAGAGAGCACCAGAATTGGCAGGTTCACCAGTGACACCCTGTTCTCCTCACAGTGTCACACTCTGTTTTCTCTTAGAGGAAAAACACAAGTCTGGCCTGTAAATGCTGATTTGTCAGGCGAAGTGTCGATGTCATTCATCTGCAATCTAACTTTACTTCCTCAACAAGTTGCTGTTTTTTTTATTTTGTGCCTCTTATACCCATGCATGTGTTTGTTATGCTTGGAAAAATAAATAAATAAAGAATGCTCCATCAAAGTTAGCCTCTGCCGTTTGCCTCACTTCTATGTATAGATCACAGGCAGCTTCTGAGACTGTTTGTAGCCTACATCCGAGCTACCCAGGTACACCGTGGGGGGCAGGGACTCATGTCTGCACATCTCCACAGAGGTGTGTTTGTGAATAAAAATGTGTTGTTTATTTCTATATCAGTCGCACCCCAGAGTAAATGACGTGTACGCCCAAACTTTGAATGAGAAAGTTGTATTTCACTGTTAAAGAGGTCGCAATTTAGATTTCCTGAAGATCTCTGGAAAATTGAAGAGTTCACACAAAAGCAAAGTATTCTTTTCAATATATCCATTCAAGCTGCTAATACTGCTGTTTAGTCCTGTGCCCATTACAGAAGCATAGGCCCGACTTCCATGCAATAATATGTCTGTCTGAATGGTCAGGAGCAGAGAGATTATTATCATTCTTATCATAGTGCGTGTTGTGGAGCTCTGCAGATGTGGAGTAAAAAAAACCAAACTGCTTATCGACAGCTCTATCTCTTTCAAGAATGTATCCCCAGGTGACTTAAAAGAGACAGACTTCAAAAGCTGCAGGAGTCAGCCTGGAGTGTGGAACACTGAGCTGACCAGCCAGATGCTGGTCTGCTTGAATCTCTCTCCGGCACCTCTACTATCTACACACATCCGTCCTTTTGATGTTTAGACTACAAGGTACAGACAAAAGAAGTCCTCCTAAACTGGTCGTACTCACTTCATTTGTCGCTGGCTCAACTCTTTTAGTTTGCAAACAGTCATGATAAAAGAAGTCGACAGATGTTCTTTTGTTCCGTTTGTGCTTTGCAGATGTCTGTTCAGAAAAATTTAAATTCTACGGAAGCATATTGCTGCTGTGCCAGAAAAAGAAAACTGACTAGGATAGTAATTAGTAGCTATAACGTGGAAAGTTTATTGTTGTAACAAGATGTTCTAGATGTGAAGCCTAACAATGGATAAACAACCAAAACTGGATTTTAGTCGACAGCTGCAGGCGACAAGCAACAAAGAACTAATGAAGATTGTGGATGAATATGTGGTGGATGAAATGCTATTTTCACGACTGACTTTCTGTCTTTTGGACAGTTCCTTGAGAAAATACAGGTCACAGGCAACAGAAGACCCCCATGTGAACAACAATTTGCAAGCTATCTAGTCTTTGCTGTGCTTACCAGAGACGACCCTGACATTCTATCTTAAGTAATACAATAAGTATGTAACAAATAACTGTAAGCAGGGAGCAATATGTAAATTAACAATACTACTATGGAAAAGAGTAACGGGTTGAGAATAATGAATTACTCTTGAGTAACAAGCCCAACAGTGTTTTTAAGGACAAACAAACTTATCACGTTGTAACAAGAAGGACAATATACTACTTATCTTGTTATAAAGTGAAATGTTTGATCTGGATTTCCAGGTTACATGTAAGCAGCTTACTGTGAATATTGTCTTTTTTGGTATAAGGATAAAATACGGAACATTTCATCCATGTAAACGTAGTCAATGTGTTGCGAACAGATAACGTGAGGAATATGGCTCATCTGCAATATTTGATTAAGTTCTACTTCATGCTTGTTGAGACATGGCAGGATGCTGATGACACTGAGCAGGGTGGATAATATTGTGATAGCCTAAGTGTGCACAGGGCTGTACTGAGGGAAGAATGAGTCAAACTGGAAGACAAAAAACTTTTTTTTTGGATTATGAGCTGGCAGAGCAATTTTCATTCAAGTGACTGGGTGCATTAAGTCTGGCATAATACATCCTTGTTACCTCTAAAAAGTGCCTTTTCTTCCATGTAATATCAACAACTGCTGAGGCATCGACAACTCAGTGTGCTTTTCTTTCTGAGCTGTGGTTTGTATCATGACACGAAGGGAACGCACAGTGTTGAAACTGCAGATGAGACAACAACCAAACTATGTTAAGTGCCTGCGCGCACAGATACTGTACCAATCATATCACAGCTGGAACAAAAGGTACAAGTACACAAGTCAAAATAAACACTGAAGACAGATAATGGTGAACTAGTTTCTCAGCCTAAAACAATTTAAATTTCAGTAACAACTGTAGCAATCACAAGAAACAGTCAGCTGTGTTGTGGATCTGTGGATATCAACATGTGCACACAGGAGATAAACAGTTAGCCTTGTTTTTTTTTTCCTCCCCTAAAATACGTAATTCTTACTCGGCTAAATTCAGCTTCATCACAGTCCAATACGCAACTGTCATGACGGGAGTATCTCTAGCTGCTGTTTGTAAACAAGAGTGCAGGGTGAAAGTGAATAATAAATTAACTCGGAATCATACTCTGAATGTGAAAAAGAAAAGAGAAAATAACAAGAGAACAAGGCAATAATGGATGTTTCAAAAACCTCTTCAGACTCCTAACTTAAATTGGATTTTAACTCCACAGAGTGCAGGTTGTAGATGTTTATTTTCATTCAATTGTCAAGCGCCGCTGATGACAAGTTAACAGCCCCTGCCACAGAATGCAAATCATGTTGGCTTTCTCATTTTGCTGCCAGGTGGAGTTCTCAATATGTCGTTCAAGCGAGGCTTGCTTCCACTACAGAGCCTAAAACATGTATAATTGAAAACTCTGAAATGGTTCCATTGTCAGGCACTGTTGTTAAGTCCCGGCTTCAATGCCCGTCATCCTGACAAGCTACCAAATACCTATTTTTAATACTTCTGGCACTTCGACAAATGAAACATGCCATTTCGGTTTTTTGAAATTTGCCAGGATGAAAAGAAAATCTGGTGCTGTAATCAACCACGTGTGGTCATTTGACCTGTTGTATGCTGTCATTAGGATGCCAAAACTATAATCATATTTTTTAATTTGTCATACATAAGAAAATTACACCATAAGCACAAGTGTGAAGGCAGTACAGGATAATGCATCTATTTGGACTAAATCACATTACATGTAAAGGAAATGAACAAAAAGCCTCAGGGCTCAGAGCTGTGACGAGGTTTTCTTTATGAGAACCTGTTATACATGCACAAAACATAAAATAGATATCTTTTCTGGGATTCTACACCAGTACTTAAATTCTGGCCCCTCATATATACCCTGCCTGTAGCCACAACTATAAATGGCTTCCCTGATGACAGTACTGTACATTATAATCCCACTTACTGTCATGTAAATCTCGCCTTACAAGAGAAGACACAGAAATTCAACAGCGAGTGCTGAGGAGTAGGTGTAATTCTTTCTGAGAAGAGCGAAGAGGATGGCACTGTGAGTCTTGACAGCTCTGAGTGTTCTCTTAACATACACACTTGTGCCTTGACCACCTGCTACACCCTCCTTTCACTGTAGAGAGACAAACTGATAATGGTGTCACTGTTGAGGAAATTTTTCGAAGAAGGAAAAATTCTCTGAGGCAGCGACTTGGTTATTGTCAGGTTTTTTTCTCTCTCTCTCTCTAGCAGACACGTGTCCGACAGATGCATTTGAACAAACAGGAATTCATCAAAGTCTGTTGATCGTGCCTTCTGATGTGGAACAGCCATCAGTTTTCTTAAGGGTATAGCTTTGTGTGTTAAGTTGCCTTTTTTGATCATTTGTAATCGCATTTTCATCTCCTTTAAATGAAAAGCAGAGAGTGAAACACCGCCAGCAGCACTTATGTTAATGTTCATGCATATGCACAATAGAGGTAGGATTCTTTCTCAGCATGTGTGCTTAAATATGTCAGTGCACATGTAATTTAAGCAACAGCTAAATGATGGAATAAACACACATGTGGGATCTTGGATCACATTTACATCTGTCCTAGCATGCACATTTTGTTCCTGTTGTTTCATCATTGATAAAGACTTTAATGGGTGCAGATAAACTTTTTGTACTTTAAGTGATACAAGTGGCTGCTTATGAAATATATACCATGCATAATTTGTTTTAACAACAATGGTTTGAGTCATATGAAAGTAATCTAAATCATCATTTATGACAAACTAGTGTGTGGTGATTTATCCATTTGCAGAGACTCTGACCTCTGCCTGTATTTTCTTATTATTTTGCTTTAGACTCGAGGTCTATGGGTGTGCAGCACCCGGCCAAAATCAGCACAGAAGTGAGGTCAGGACTTCACAAAATGGTAGCAATTAGGTAGTAGTAGGCTCATGCATCCAAGAGGAAGCCTCAAAAATCATGGACATAGCCCCAAGAAACCCCCCACAAATACTGCAAGGCAAAACGCCAGGTTGACAAAGCTCGTTCCAAAATGAGAGCAAATCTGGGGTTTGGGTTCCACTTTCAATCTTGTTCACAAGCACTGAAGGAGAAGACGAAGAGCAACGGGGATCTGGACGGGTAGATGCTGCAGTCAGCTTAGTTCAGGCCTTGAAATACTCTGTACTTGTAATTCTTTTAACTGCAGAAATATTTTTCATTTATTTTATTTATCTTTTTTTTTCTGCACCGTTTGGTCTGAACCATTTGTCATTTTTCTGTTTCACCAGGGCTGTGGCCAAAATTACAGTAGAGCCCCATAAATTCTAGTTGGAATCATGAAATCTAATAATAAAAATGGAATCAACTGTAAAACACAGATACTGTGGAATCTGTGAAAGTCAGGGACCAGTTGCACAAAACACCTCCAGTTTTTGCTTTAAGGTGAAAGAGATTCTACAGCAGTAAAAGTTTCCATTGAGATTGTTTGTTTGCAGCCTGTGATGCCTGTTATTGTCTCACGAAGTTGGCTTGTAGTAAGACAGTGAAAAAATGTCAGACAAGAAAACCATACTGGTCAGAGGAGGAAAGGATGACACTTCTGGAGGAATACAATCATAGAAAGCACAAACTACAAAGTTAGTTTGATCTTCAAACACCAGAAAACAGAAAACGATTGTAGGAAGAAATTTCAGCGAAAATGAATTCAATCAAATCTAGAGTGTAAAATCAATTGGGTTCTCCTGGTCGCAGAGCACTCCTCTCAGGAGGTTAGTTCACTATAGATAGCGATAAGTCATACCTCACCTTAAAATTTTTACCTTGTTTTGGTTGCTAGGTTCTTTTGTGCTAAGGTCAAGGGATCCCTTAAGTTTAAAACCAAGACTCAGATCCTCTACAGCGGGATCAGTGAAGATAAGTAGTGAATACAATCAGCCAGTTGATCAGACCAGTGCTAGAAAAATGAAATCATTTCAGATAAATAATTTGGCCATTGGGCGAGAGGTAGAGTACACCCTGTAGAGGTTGCCAGACGGTCGGTTTAGAGTCACACTTAACCTGCATGTCTTTGGACTGTGGGAGGAAGTAGCTGACAGTTCCTGCATTGTGTACCTTTAAGGGTTGTGTCTTTTTCAGATTAAACATGTTGCATTGTTGGAGCTAAAGGAACAGCTCTGAGCATTAGTTTTATTGCAATATTTGTACTCAGTTTTTCCAGACTGACTATTCTCCCTGGGCGGCAGATCAACAACTGTAATGCCAAAAAACACATTGATCAACCCACTGCATGTGCAATAAGCCAGAGGCAACGAGCATCCCTCCCATCGTGGACCACACAAGAACACTGCGAGGCAGCTCATATTTACACATATAGCATGTGTGGAGGGGCTGTCTTCAGCCATCAATCAGACTATAGCTCCATGGCTTCCAGTCCTCACATAAAAAAAACATGTGAACATCGTAACACTTCATACGAAACACCTTACAGGGTTTGGTTTGACAGAGACAGAAAAGAGCTGATGGATCAGACATCTTTCACAAGACACGGCCAGCTAATAATGCACGGTCCACAGGAGCATCGTTTGATACTGCAGGCTGAGAAAGTGTTTACATGAATGCCCTCCTTTTGCAGCTACAGGGAAGACAGTGAGCATCTTTTGATATTTTAATAAAGGAAACTCATTTTATAAACCTTGCATCCAACAGAAGAAGTAAAAGAGAAAAAGGAATAAGCAATAAAAGAGGAAAGAACAGTATGTTCGGCAGATAAAATCTGGATTTTTGCCTCAGGGCAACATGATGTCCCCATCTCTCCGAGGGAGTCACCCAGTTGAGATCTGTACACCGTGACACCTGCAGCTCCCTACAAGCAGCCTCAGCATGTGAGGTCACCCTCATCCCCCAGCCCTTGACAGAACAGCCAGTTTTGCCCTAGACAATTTGGCTAATAGCAGCTTTTGTAGAGGCCACCATAATGAGGCATCCCCGGGAGGTAACAGCTTCTTATTGCTGGTGATTTTAGAAGCTGGGGTTAGCTGTCCATGTGAATCGCTCAGTCATCATAACGCCCTTTGAAATGGTAACAGTCACAAGCAACGGCATGTCCATCAAACACACACATGTGGCTGTGGTGTGTGCTGGTCTGTTTCTCTATTATTCGATGTGTGTCGAGCCGCTGGGAAGCACATCAATGTCTGTGTCGCTGTGGGGGGAGGTGGGCTCCGCCATTACAGCATCATGTGGCCTTGTCTAATTGTCTCACAGCATTTTTCTTTCCATTCATCGGCCTCGGATGAAAGGGACAGTAGATGGAGCCGAGAAGAAGGGACTGTTGATTCTGCATTACATGTGCGAGAGATTCAGAATTCAAGGTGGGAGCAGTGAGCAAGAACAAAAGCGCCCACAAAAGGCTGAGGTATGAGGAAACTAAAAGGTAGGGAGAGAGAGGGAGGAAGGAGAGACAGACGTTTGTAAAAGTAGATAAATAACAGGAGGCGCTTCAAAAAAAGATGCTAAACCAATCACACATGTGAGGGTCAGTGTATTTTTACTCGCACTCCGGTTTTTAACGAGAGGCAGATGCGTGGCACTACTGTAGACAGTGCCTCCAGTGCGATCACATCAGATATCACACAAAAGAGACGGAAGAAGGAAAAGAAAAAGCGTAAGGGGAGTTATGTTTCCATTTTGCTATGAGAGCGTGCAGGCAGACGGACGCAAGTTAAAGGCATCTATGCACAGAAGAACTCTGTCACCTAATCACCACTCCCTCTTCTGTACACTCCCCTCTTCATTCCCGTCTTCGTTTGAACTCCTCATTTCTGGCATTCCCTTTAGTGTCCTGTCAACTCCTGCCATATTTCTCTGACAAGTCGTCATTAAGTGCAGAGAGAAATTTGTTTTAAATTGAATACTGAGAGCGCTCTGAGAGTGTTTGTGCAGGACTGTCAAGCTTTTTAATTAAGGTGGCTTAACAAACATGTTTTCCTGTACAACAAAACAAAACAGGTCCTTTCAGAGTGTCTAACTGTGAACCGTTGATAATGGCTGCACTCTATAGGCAGTAATTCACATAGGACAGGCTTGAGATGAATGGCAGACATCAAAGAAAAAACGCCAAAATGGAATCTATTCCTGTAGGCTGTGTAAAGCACATTTTACATATGTGGGTGAGCGTACATGCGATCTTAGCCAAATGGTGCAGGTACCGTGACACAAGCAGTCTTACTGATATGAGTGTGTATTTCTTTTTTTCTTCCTGTATCCCTCTACTGAGCACATCAGTATACCACGTTACAGTGTTTTTATCACTTAAAAAGAACTTTAATTAACATGTTTTTACATATATTATTTAGGTAGGGGGGGGGGGGCATACGTAGGGGGACATTACCATATGGTAAAATTTTGCAATAACATAAACTGTAAATTCAAAGTTCTTATGAAATACAACATGAAATTCATACAGATCAAGCAGGTTTCTTCATCTATCCATCTATCTATGTTGGACAAAATAAGCTGTAATCTCTGAATATGGTTGCAGACCAGGGTTGGGTCACTGTAAAATTTTTCAAACCAATTTGATATTAAGAGCAGGACCGCACCCATGTACCTAAGGCTGCTCTTAAGGAGAACATAATAACATGTGGCCTAAAGCCACCTTCATACTTGTGCATCAGATCTATGCAGAACCTATGCTGTAGCCTATGAATGTGGCCTATGCTGTTGTGAGCATTTATACTCATGCGGTAATGTGTCTGTGTCACTCTGCAGTTACACCTCCAAAACACTAGTTGGGGTCGGGGTTCCTGTGAAGTGCTTAAAAATTTAGTTGATTGAAAACACACCCAAAACACACGTTAAACATGACTTGATAGAGACACTTTCAAACACAAGTACACAAATCAGCTTCACTAAAACTCGCAGCATTCACAGACAAACGCTTGTCTTTATCTGGACACATTTTCCCCAAAAATACAACATGCTAATGTTTTTAGCACAAGCCTATGGCATTTTTCTACCATTTTTTTCCCCCGGTAAAGGGTTTTTTTTGGGGAGTTTTTCCTTATCCGCTGTGAGGGTCTAAAGGACAGAGGGATGTCGTATGCTGTAAAGCCCTGTGAGGCAAATTGTATTTGTGATATTGGGCTTTATAAATAAAATTGATTGATTGATTGATTGATTTTACATTGTATAAATTAGCCTAGCAGCTAGTGATCTTTTCTTCGACTAATATAAAACCAGGGACAACAGCAACATTTAACAAAGGTAACGTTACAAAGTTCGGCTCCATTACAACTCACAAGGTTCATCAACAAAACATTTTATACAAAACACATTTTCCAAACAAATACAACATGCTAACGATATTAGCACAAGCCTATGGCATTTTACATTGTATAAATTAGCCTAGAGACAACTGAATCTGTTAATTATGCACTTCTGTTAAGTCATACAACCAAACCATGAAGGCTATCTATCAGCTGTAAGCTTGAGATCAGACTGGAGAGGTAACTACTTAAAAAATGGGTAAGTAGCCCATGTAATTTCTTCCTATGTCTATTCTATTTCTATTTAATTTGACCAATATTTAACAGGTCAGTCCAGTTGAGATCAACTATCTATTTTACAAAGGAGACCTGGCCAAGACAGCAGCACACAAAAAGTAACAGTTTGTACTTTTTAAACAGAAAACACACATTTTATATTACTGTACGTCATCTACCAGGAATGACATACACTGTGGCCAACAACAAGTAGGTTGTTGTAAGTGATGATCATTTCCCAGAAACTTTAAGCTCCCTGGTCCCTCCAGCCAACTGGCTCCTTTTTTTTTTGTTTTGTAGTGAGAGAAGATGGTATCATACAGATAATCCCTCTTTTCAGCTTCATGAATCAGCTGTTTCTTGTCCATGGTAAATAGAAACAGGATGTCCAACCAAAGTTCGGCCCACAAGGCACACTGCTTTGCTTATGGCCAGTTGGGGCACCTTTGCTTTGATTTCAAATCCAAAATGTTACCATACTGGCACAGTTTTCTTGAGAGACTATCTCTGCCATGTGTCATCTGATCTCCCCAAAAAACACACGAACTTCCTTGTAAATAACTGTGATGGAAAATTCTGCTATTTGGTATTGCTATGATGTATGATGTGTGGTGCTCTTTTAACCCCTACTGTGACAGCAGCGAGAGACACCAAGGTCATGAGCCAGGGAGGACAACAAGTGTCCTTGTTAGTCTGAAGAGATGTTGTGTTTTAGGAATGTCAAGGCGCCACATATTTTGACTGTTGACGTGCATGTGTTATGGGAACTATAAAGACAGCAGGGCGAGAGGACTTGCTGGGCATTCACTGACTGACTGTTCATTCGGTTGTATGTTTGAGTGTCTCCATTCATGAATGCTTATTAAAACCCAAGAAAGACAGCCAACATGTGAAGACTTTTTCTTTAAACTGTTCATTAAATAGTAGTTTTGCCACCACAAAATTGGCGACCACGAAGGGACTTCATCTGTGAGCGGATTCTGGAAGTCTGGACTGAAGGTGTGAAGACCGTGCGCACAGCAAGGGCCAAGGTTCTTACACCTCAAACTCCCCCACAAAGGAAGGTTGAGAGGAGGGCCTGACGTCTGGAAAACCGGGATTCCCTTCACCGTTGGGTCCAACGAACTTGGCGGCTGTCAACACCTCGCTGTCTTTTCTGGTGAGTTTTGAGGACTGCGCAGGAAAAGTCTTTTCCACCTATTGTGATAGGTTGGCAGACGTGCCAGGCATCGGTGCAGGAAAAGTGGTGAGCTTGGTTTAGGTCAGGGACCTAAAATAGTGTAGGCTAGGAACCTAACACGACACCTGATTATTTCAGCTGTTAAAGGTGGAAGAAAAGGTGGTGAGAAACTGTCTGGGTTAGAGGAGAAGTAGAGACACTTGCTATCAAAGTGGGTGAAGTGAGTGAAGCGTCTTTTCCTTTATTTCATTTTTGCAAGTCATGCGCACTTTCAACATACACTGCTCTTCCCCCCTTTCACCACCACTGAAATTTGAGCTCTTTCACGAAGCTTTGCTTGGCTCACGGCCTGTCAGACACTTGTTGCTCCGTTTGTCAGTTTATTATGTAATAATATGTAAACCACATTGTTACATTACTAATGAGATGCAAGTATGACTTAGCGCCATAACTAAGGCTACTTTTTACTTTGCCAGAACATGTCATGATGACGAATGCCTGTTCAGCCAGTTTACAAATAATCAAACTGTCATATACCAGACCAGACCAGCAAAATCAGAAATCAACCCAGCTGTATTGCAGAGCCATTGAAAGATACCATCAGCTTCCTGGTCGACTCCTATTCCTACATAAAAAGAAACCATCTTTGTAATCTGTCAATGGCCCGAAACCCTACCCGACCAATTTCAGCAAAGTAATCGTAACTTCTGAATCTGAGTCTGAATATTCCACCTTGAGAAACAAACAGAGTCTTAAACAGTCACACTTAATATTTAGCTGCTAGTGGGAGTAGATGACACACAAATAGATGATACATTAAATCGTCTTTATTGCACTTTTACATTAGCATGCAGTGCACTCGGTAAGCTTTCATGAATTCTTCATTCATTAGGAGATGTAATGAAGTCTTTCTTGTAATTTGGCCCATCAATAATTAGGAGACCTCACCGAATGGTCTCTGGAAATGCAGGCTGTGAGAAATCCTATACCATTAATATTGCATTGAACTCTTTCAGGCTTATTAGCAAGGCTAGGTCCTTAATGAGCCAATAGTCCTTAGTATTGTCAATATTTTATCCTTATGTACCTTTGTCGATTGAGATGGGTCTTCAAGCGTTGATGCTAATGACCCTGAACATTGGGGTCAAGAAGGTAATGGAGAGCAGATTTCCAGACATAAGAATAACTAAGTCAAATATGTTTAAAAGATGATCGAAGTTCGTAAATGGGTCACTCAAAATGTGAAACACTTTTCAACTTTCTTATCACCTTTGCTGAAGTATGCAGGATCTTTTTTGCTTAAGAGATATAAGATGGTATCCCCTGATGTGGCACATAGTGTATTTAAAAATAAACTACTGTTTTAAATGCATGTCAGCTTGATTTCTCCTCCACTTTGTTTTTGAATTTGGTCAAGATCCATATGGGTGCCTTTTCTCTGTAACACAGAAGAGAAGTCTTTCATTTCCTTGCAGCGTTTTAATCAAAACTCTCCTAGTAATTACTGACTGAGGAGAGTCCAGGTACTGGCAACAGTCAGGGGCATTCATACGCTCTTTAATGGTACCACTTGTTTATATGCCTGAGTCCACCTACACACAGCACTAATGGGCTGCACATAGCCCAGTCATGAATATGCATTCTCACCTTGGCTGCTGGTTTGAAAAACTAGAACACAGAATGAAAAGGAACAACAAATAGTGTCTCTCTGTAATTGGCTGTCAGCAAAGGTAATATGCAAATTTCAGGCCTTTCTACCCATGGTATTGTATTGAATGGAGAGCGGCTTTTTGATACGTGTGAATAGGCCTTGTTCAGACTGCAGTCACTTGGATTAGACTACCAGACATACAAAACTGCTTTATAGCTTGTGTGCGTGTTGTTTTGTCAGTGGTCCAAAACAAAAGTTTTGTTCCTGTACCAATGGCCTGCGTGATAACGCCTTTTCTGTCCAAAGTCATAACTGAAATTTATTGCTACTATGTAAAAAGGAAATTAAAGCTGCAGAGCTTTAAAGAAAACTCATTAAAATACGTGTGGTATCAGAAACAATTAAGGTGCTGGGTGACACAAAAAGCAACTATGAATTTGAATAACCACGACCATTAATCGTACATCAAACACACCCAGAGAGAAACTTTTTTCATTGTAAGTCAAGGCTCTGTCAGCATGCAATGATGGAAAACAATAAAGATGTTATCCTCTACACAGTACCCTGACAGCTATTGAGCTGTCATTATACGATCATGAAGTCATTTCCATGCCTAACTTGAAAGCATATTATTATGATTAAAAACAACAGTGAAATGTCAATCAATGCCGCGCCATTATTGCCTCATATGCTGTCTCTGGAGACACATGCATGCTCTGGTTTCATTTTTCTGTCCATTTTCTATTATGATCCTATTATCATCCCAGTGGGGGGCATTTTATTGCATTCAGTCACGAAAACCTGGCAAACTGTTCTCTTAAAGTTTCTTAAAATATATGGTGTGACATGAAATAGTCATTTACAGTATCAACCATACCAGACAGGCATGGTGATTGTAAAAGCAGAGGAAAGACATTTTTGATTTGAGGGGTCCACTACATTTATCCACAAATAGTACAGTACAATGACCAGTCTAATATTGGATTAAATTATAAATAATAATAATAATAATAATAATAATAATAATAATAATGTGTTTTATTTACATAGGATGGCAGAGGAGATACCTGCACACCAATGCAACTGGGCTGGACAGATACAAAAAAGGTCAATAAAAACAGCAGCAAACGTTTCAGTACTTGACTATGATCAGTGGACTCAAGAACTGAAACGTTTGCTTTTTATAATTTTTTGCACTTTGAGCACCCTTTTTGTGCACAGATGTTGTAAATAAATTGACATTTTTTTGCATTGATCAGCCTGTGGACCTTTTTGTGTCTGTCCAGCCCACTTGCATTGGTGTGCAGGTATTTCCTGTGCTGTCCTTTATTAGTTGTCCATTGTACCGACTCACCCCAGATAAACTTTGTTGTTGCCCTAAGTAGGTGCAGTTTTATCAGCAGCCTAACTACGTTCAAACCAGAAGCTTCCAAAGAGGCAAAGTCTGTCGCCGACGCCCAAGAAGCACAACTGTCAAAAATATTTGTGGTAGCTTTGGTCGCTCTAGTCACTCATCACGTGAATCACTGAACGTTCGACCGTGCTTGTCAATTTAAAGGATCCGCTTGAAAGCAGCGTGGTTGCTGCTTGCTGTTGTCCAGTCAAAGAGCTCATAGTTGGCCAACAGAAAGTTGTATTTGGTGAAACAGAAAACGTAGGTCATCCCATTCAAACCAAACAAGGAAGACTTGCATGCTACGTCGCAACATCAGCCTTATTCTCTCCTCTATTACTAACATTACACACTTTAACACTCACCAGACCAACCAACTACCTCCACGACACAGTCCCAAGCCTCATTCTTTTAATTTGGTTGCTGTAACCGAACAGCAACACATTATAAAAGAGTGAGTAGGCGCAAACGCAAGTAATTAACTTCTCGATATCCATTGTTGGAACAAGTGTGCTGTAGGAACCAAAGTAACATGGCTTTATCTCTGGGACCCGCTTCATCAAAGCACGTCGTCAGCATTCCGATTGGTTGTGGCCTAACCGCGTCAGACGCAGAAGACACTGTGGAATCTGTTTCGAGTGACCAGATTATCCTGACTGAGACACATCTGTAGAAATCTGATCAGAATTACATTTCAAACCACCTCCAAATGTGATTTGGGTCTGATTTGCAAAAGTTGTATTTCACTTTTTTTTCCCTTTCTGTCCAGACTATGTAAAATCAATCAATCAATCTGAACAAAGCCTCTGTAAAATAACACCTGAAAACTTGTTTTAACTTGCTCATTACTTTATGAAAGAAGGAGGTAGCTGGAGTGCTACTGGTGTCCCTTAAACCAACTGTGCTCAAGGAAGGCAACGCTTAAAAAAACAGAGGAAAGCTTTTAGCCAAATAGAAGGCATAAATAATAATAATAATAATAATAATAATAATAATAAATAACTATTAATGATTATTGGCGATACGTTTTGCTGTCTTATTTTGCTTATTTCTTTATAACATTCAATTTTCATTACTAAATAAGTAACAATCAAAGTCCACAAATGAAACAACACCCATGTATTTTTTAAACTAAAAATCAATTTAAAGGTAAACTACTATATTTACGGTCTTTCAGAGCAATATCTGCAATTTTTGTAGCTTCATCTTGGATGTGTGCTGCTTGTGGTCTGGGACCTGGTTGCTACCTTTTTATTAAGTCCTGACCTCACTTGCCTGCTGTGCCCACTAACATCCTAAACACAGTGAAATAAGACGAAAATAAGAAACTACAGGCAGAGAGCAGAATCACTGCAGATAAATACACCAACACACATTTCCAGTCGGTTATAAGTGAAGATTGAGAGGGATTACTTCTGTATGAGTCTGTACATTTTTTTTTTTCAGGGAAAATTCTGCATAGTGTAACTTTAAATATCTTCTGAAGTACTTTGAGAGAAAATACAAGACACACTGTGTGCACTGAAACATTGCTGACTACACAGACTTTCCTGCGTGACAGTGTAGGAGACCTTGACTCGGACTCGAGTGGTTAAATCTGCCCAGGGTGCGTTCCTTATCTGCATATTCGTGGCTCTGCATTTCTCCTCCTTTTCTACATAAAAGCATGGGAGCTGGCTAATCAGGCTTCCCAGGTCAAAGGTTACAGAGCTGGAGGAGAAGGGTCCTCCTGGGAAGGACATGTCCAGATGTGGCTTTCCATTCATTCCTTCACATCTCTATTTTCCAGCATACCTGCCAGTGGCACATGTGGACCTAAGAGAATAGCTTGAAGTGATCTGCTCACAGATACATGAATTCTGTATTTTTCTCCAACATGTTGAGGTGTTAAAGCTATTTATGGAGTATGTCACATTCACACACCACCACTTTAACAATTGCTTGTGACAAAGGATTTGTCATGGCTGTTATTGTTATTGTCAGTCAGAAGATTTAGAGCTAACATGATGCCTGCTCCGTTCTATATCTCTCTCTGGCTGCCTTTAATTCATGCTGTTGTGTAGAATTAAACGGGAAAAGCCCCTGTTTCAAGATGGCTGTATTCTACAAAACACATCATCAATTACTAAACTCTGTCTCTTTGATTTATAAGTGGTCCATGAGCAATATCCCCACACATGGGCAGCCTCTTCATCATCTTCAATTACAGAGAGAGGACATCTGTATCTGCAAACACATGCTGAGTTTGCCCGCTTTAAAACTCCAGCAGCAAAAAGCTGAGTATTTGGGATGTATGCAAACAAATATTGATGCATATGGTTTGTGTGTGCGCTCTGAAAGATGAAGCAATGCCGATATAAGTACCACCAGGCAGAATGGGACCCAAAATCATGATTTGGGGCTGTTTTGTGTCTGATTGCAGACGCATGGCAGGCACAGGGTAAGAGCTGCAAAAAGCTGAAGGCCAATCCTCACCCACAACATGCTGCTCAAAATGAAATATAGTCCCAATCCCGACTAACTGCATTATCCAATTTTCGTCCATAGCAGTAAGAGATAATAAAGCGAGCAAATGTGAATGTAAATGCTGCGGTACATGATACATAATTGCCCTATTAATTGCTTGTTTGCTGCAGAACTGTTGCCGGGCTCCGGTACAATATCTCAGAGCTCGTCCCAGCGGGGCGATACCCCCCCTCTTCTCAGAGCCTTCTTCACTCCTCTGTCCTCTATCTTCCTTCCTGTAGCCTGTGTTTATGTACTGAGGCAGAGAGCAGCAGTCTCATCACCATCATTTGGATGAGAGATGGAGTCATCATCAGCCAAGTCCCATCGCTGCAGCCCCGCCACAATTGGAAGTGGGAGGGGAGAGGGGGGGTGATGCTGTGTTACCATGACGCCCACATCAAATTGGTCAAAGTGAGACCAGTCAGGCCAAAAAACTTTGAGTTTTTTTTTTTATTTTATTTTATTTTTCTCTATGACCATTCTGATATGCTAATCTATCAGCAGCAGTGGCAGCGGTGGTGCTGGTGGTGTCGGTGGAAAGGGAGGGTGGTGGTGGGTGAAGAGGGGGAATAAAATTGTAATAAGGCAGCTGTGAGGGACACCAATCTGCAGGGAAAGCTACTTTATGCAGAAATCCAATTTAAGAGATTGGCTTAGCGACTGAGTCATTGAAGGTAAATCCAATGGTAATTATAGGTAAATCAAAGGTGAAAGCATGCAAAACACTCCCATACACAACTCTCTGTCTCTCCCTCCCTCTTATTCACCCCCTCTCCTTCCCCCGGCTATACTCATTACCACACATCACTATGTTGCTTACCAAAGAGAGACAGGGGCAGGGTGCATGGCATGAAATATAAGCATAACTGTGGATTTTAGCCTTCATGGCTTAAAGGGACTTGACACTCATGCACAGCCCTCATTTTGCATCATGTTAAAGAAAGCTGAATTAAGCATTATCCTCCCATACCAGCGCTGCTGCCAGGGCCACTGGATAATTTGAATACTATCTTGACACCTTTATCCCTGCCAATCAAACTCACCCAGTTGTAAAGGTGAGAAAACTAGCAGGGGCATATGACCTACGAAAACAGCCCCTCCTCCCCTGATCACCCCCACACTATATCATTAACTGAAGCTAAAGCAGGGATAATGATGATAGCGAAAGTGTGCCAACTCTCACACCTCCTGCTGGGTATGCGCCAACTTCCCACATCCCACTGGGAGAGGATGATTGTGAGTGGAGTGCAGCAAAAACACAGCCGAAGAAAACAACTTATCAGACAATAGCAAAGCAATACTAAGAACACAAGGTATTTTTGAGACTCTGACATATAATCCATGGTTTGACATTATGGAATGACATTTCAGAAGTGGCTTCCCTGCTTTCCTATTTGTTCTGCCCTCTGAGACGCACAAGAGCAGTAATTTCTTAGATTGTAGATAGGGGGCTAATAAATAGCTGAGCTTGCGGCTCACAAGTCATTTATCCTGACCTTTTATTTCAGGCAAAATCAATTTTCTGTTAATATGCCACTAATAAGGAGACACCTTTCATTTGTTTGGCTCTCAAACTGCATTGATGCTTTTTAGCAGGGTTATGGCCAGGCATCCAAAACATTGCATTTTGATTTGTTGACTGAAATCAGCCACTTTGAAATGCTTCACTGAAAGCTGTAAAGGTGAATGTTAATGTGACAGCCACAATGAAAGGCACCAGAGTACAAACACAAGGAAATACAAGCACAGAAATTCTGTTTTTCACCAAAGGCAGCACTGCATGGGGTTTGCAAGGGCAAAATAATCTGTTATATGTATACACAAGGTTCCCAGATTGTGTCTCCTGACAAGCTAAACTGATATAGGCCGGTAAAACATATATTCTTTTCCAGTCCAGTCGCTGGGTAAAATGTTTGTGTCTGTTCTTGTATGTTTCTGCAAACCATGGGTACATTCAAATTTGTACGTTATTTTGTAGCAGATAACTGAAACTTTATGCTACTTTACATTTCAACAATGCTGTTTTTGCGTGGGGTAAGATTTAGGCAGTAAAATCATGTGGTTGTGGTTAGGAAAAGATCATGTTTTGGCTTTAAATACCTGCTTTTCCCAACAAGAAACATGTCTCAGTAAAAACAACTGCTTTTAGTGGCAATATCCCTGGTGGAAAAACACAGTAGATCACTAGAAAAACACCCATCTTTGGTTGCTAAAAAGCTGCTTGTAAAACAGTGACAGTCCGCTAAAACCCCTTATGTTTGGTGCCTTAAAAGCGGCTTGTAAAATTGTGACGGGCCACTAAAAACACCGATTTTTAAAGCCTAAAAAGCAGCTGGAAACAGCAACAGGTCACCAAAACACAACCAGTTTTGTTGTTAGTTGGTCCTGAACAGTGGCAGTTGTCTCGCTGAGGTGTGTTGCTATCCATCAAGTCAGCTCATGTACATGTACAGTAGCGGCCACAGCACATTTGGTGCTCTAGATGAGCCCCAGTAAAAAAAAAAATAAAATAAAATAAAAAAAAACAATAAAAAAGGCCTTTCCATTGAAACTTTTACTGTTAGTAAACAGTATGATGGTTTTGGTGGGCGGGGCTTAGCTGGAGGCAAAACAGTTCCCCACAGACATTAACTAACGCTAGTTAGCAAGCTCTGTTGGCTTGTTTTAGACAATGGAGGAAGATGATGAGAGTGGTGCATCCAGAAATACTCATAGCCGCAGCACACTCTGGCACAAACTGGACCGTTCGTAATTCGGAGGGCTGTCAGAATTTACTGTTCAGTTATCCAGAGCGCCGCATTCTTGGCGTGGCAGAGCTTATTCTTGGCACTCTGCCTGGGGAGACGGAGCAGCAGAGCGCCGAGTAGAGGGAACTGTTTGTTAATTCATATAGATATAGAGAGTTCTGTTTCATCAATCAACAGGACTCTCATTTTAGTGCAGAGTGTCAGACTGAATTAACGAATGCACCATGTCAGGTCACTCACTCTATGGGATCATGAGTGTTACTTGAATAAGTAAACACTGACCAACGGGACCAGACTGGCCGACCCGTATGCTCTCACTCAGTGGATGGATGATGTCACATGAAGCTTTGTGGTTGATTAATATGCCAATCTTACAACAGAGGGCGACACATGAATGGTTTCCTCCAGTTTGTTTTGCTATCGAAGCTAATGCTACTGTAGCTAATGCAGTAAAAAGTCAGCGTTACAGAGAAATCCAATATTCCCCTTAATACTTCCCCAATTTCTGATTAGGTGGACGTAACATTATCCATTCCTACAACAGTAAATACTTTTTCCTTAAGTGTGCACTGTGCATGCAAGCATTTTTTTCATGATCTCCTCCATCCAGTCCTTTCGTCTTATCACATTTAACTCTTTTTGTTGACGAGCAGTGGCGGCTGGTATGTGATTAAATTTAAGTTTTGAGCCATGACTCCTATTTTGGCTAACGATACCACAACAAGATGACATTTTAAGACTCCTATGTAGCCTACAGTCCTGTGCTGGCGAGTCGTGGTTTGCCTCCAGCTAATAAAATCTTTATTTAGCAATAAAGGCTTTGCTATGTAGTTATGTTGTTGTGGCCTCAAGTAATATTTCAAAATATAAGTAGTAATGTAATGTATCCGTGGTTTGCAGAAATGTACAATGCCAAGATTTTCTTCAGGCAAATGGTCTGTTTTTCTTCTTCCTAATAATTATATAAATGTGAGAATAATATGTTACATCACTGAACCTTACTTGCTCCTTGGAAAAGTAATACTTGTACCTCACACTGCTGATTACGGATTTACTTTCACAAGGCTCTATTATTTATTTACATGTCTAAAGGGAAAGGCAGTGGCACTGGAGGCCTGTGGTGCTGCTTCTGTATATGCACACTGCCTCTGTTTAGAGTCTAGAGCAACAGTGAGTCAGTTACAACATAACCCAAAGGGTATTTCAGTGCCTTCATATCTGTTTAGTGTGCATTATCTTTTCATATTTCAATAATGTCTCTGTTTATGGTTTCATTCCTCGCCTGAAAGCAGAGGGCTGTGTATTTGGTTACACCTCTTGGAAAATAGTGTCAGCCCTGTAATAAAATGGAGGAAACACTGAGACAGAATAATTTATTTACGTTGTCAACACAGCATTTATTCTCATTTCAGTCTATTTCCGAACCTTCAAATGTGTAAATAGTTGGAGAGACGCATTAAAAAGTCAATCAGATAGCAAATCAGATCAGAGTTAAGTTGGACAAACTTCCTCTGGACTGCTGTCACGAGGGAAACCTATGCGGGTAAGCTGATTGGCATCTACACGGCTTGGGGGATATTGAAAGAGACTTCCAGAGATAAGACAAAGCCGTGATCAACAGCTTGGGTCAATATATATACTGATAAAATCCAGTTTGAGGTGAAGTTTTTCTGACAAATGATCAAATTCAGCCATCATGCACACACTCCCAGTCATGCATCAAAGAATTTTATAGGCTAATGATTAGGTTACAAAGCAACCTGGTTAATCTCCAAGGGTTTGGGGGTGAGGACGTATCAACAGGCCTGTTGTTAACCTCCATGTGAGTCATTCTCTTTCTCTCCCTGGAGAAACATAAAGAGACTGTGAGGGGGGATCCAGGAGGGCCAGCGGCTGCATTGTGGAGATTCGAGCCACCAAAACATTTCTGCAAACATGTGCCTGGATCACAAATGCCAGCCTTGCTCATAGCACAACAACCTTGTATTGTCAGCGCCTCCCCCCTCTTGTCTGCATTTCCACCCTTCTCACTTACCTCCACTTCCCAATTTATATGTAAATTCCCTTTTCCTTAAACAATGCTATATGCACATCTATCCTTTGGTGGCAGAGACCCAAAAGAATCTACAATAAAAAGCCCGAGCCCTCACATGGAAAGCAGCCATGTGAATCATTGCAATTTAGTACTTTAACTGTGGCCTTGTGAAAACACCTAATGACACCAAAGAGTGTACATTTTCTACTATCAGCCGCAGTTTGGGACTAAAAATATCATATTGTACATGTTGTAACAACCAAAGCTGGCAATAAAAAAGTAGAAGAAATAGGAATGAGCTCTCTGTTTAACAGGTGTGTGTGCGTGCTACAGCACACATCTGTGTTCCAAGTGCAATTTTCACTGACTTGGCAGTACAGGGAGAATCAGGTGGGTGGAACAGATAGACATGATGTTTCATCTTCCACTGTACAAATTTTTACCCCACCAGTAAAACCAGATCTTGCACGATGTCAAGAAAAGTTTGGACTCTATCCATCTATCTGTCAGCTCAACACACTGGTGGTCAAATACTGTATGAGTAATGAAGTTAACGGTACGATAAATGCTGCACCAGAGAAACACACATGAGCAACTCACACCGTGTCGGCAATTCCAGGAATTCCATTATTTTTGTCCTCTAAGGACTACTCTATCCTAATGATCATTTATTGATACGTTCATTAAACATTTATCAACATTAACTAATTGCCATTTGCTTGCCTTTAATGATTTATGAGCCCAAATTAGTGTGGAATGCGTTGTTTGATCACACAATATTGGAGTCAGTGTAACAGCACCTGTTAAAACTTCACTTCCATAATCGGCAACAAATGTGCCTCGTAACGCATTTGTTTCTTTCGTTTTTCCCTGAACTCCTCAGTGGGAAAACAAAAGAGGGCTTCTAATTTGAACTGTCCAAACAGGTTTTGTATTTGCAGGATTACCCCATGCTGAGCTCGAGGGCTTTGAGAATAAATAACTTGATAAGAAATTCTCAGAGCTTGCAAGCTTGAGTTGATGCCCCACCACTGTGAGGTGAATGGCCAAACAATATTTTGATGGATATGTTTTTAAACTTTTCACTTTGGGTAAAACCCCACGGCTCAAACTGCAGCGCCCGTCAGCAGATGGTGGTCAAAAGGTTCATCAAACATTTATATTTCGCCACTTACAGAGAACAAGCTCACTTTGAAAGCAAGGTGTCAGGGCCGTAATCATCTATTTAATACTGAGGGGGGCATATTCAATGTACAACGTCTGCAATCCAACCCTCCTGGGGGGGCTGGGAGTAATTTCCCACAGGAGAATTTTTTCTAAACGTAACAGCTAAATGGACCATTTTGAAACAAAAATCTTACAACAGTGGTTCTCAAAGTTTTTTTTATAACTGAGTGCCATTTTCAGGAGCCAGCATATATGACTGAGGGCTGCACAGGAAAAGTGCACACATCATAAATTTTAATGGTATTTTAAACCATGACATTTTTACTGACACTTTTTATGGCATACTGTACTGTGACTTTTTATTATATTATTATGACTTTTTTATGACACACTTACACTTTACAAAAACTACAACTAGCGACAGTGACAAAGTGCACGTAACACTGAGACTGCATTCTAGTTTCCTACTTTTTAAGTCATTCGAAAGCAATGTAACAGAGAGACAGTACAGTATGTGACATTTGATTGTGACCACAGTAGTTGAGCAGTGGCTTTCACTGGTGTGCCGTATTGCCACTTCCACAAACCACACACATAACTGCAGTACACTGTAATACAAGAACATACATAGAACATGATTATAGTGCATGGCTGTATTTTGAGTATATTTAAATATGGGGGCGGGGGTTTTTAGTTGTAAGAGTCGCTCAAGCACATATTTATATTTGGTAAAAATGTCTGTGTTGGTATGACATGTTGTATGGGTTCAGGTTCAGGGTTCAAGTCGTGTAGGTTTAGACTGTATTAAGTTTGAGGCAGTGTTACAGTGTGTAATAATGGGTAATATGTACGAATACCCTTACCAGCCACTTTATTAGGTTCACCTGTCCAACTGCTCCTAAATGCTAATAGCTAATCAGCCAATGACATGGCAGCAACTCAATGCATTCAGGCATGTAGACATGGTCAAGACGACCTGCTGAAGTTCAGAATGGAGAAGAAAGGTGATTTAAGTGACTTTGAGCGTGGCATGGTCGTTGGTGCCAGACGGGCTGGTCTGAGTATTTACTGGGATTTTCACACACAACTATCTCTAGAGTTTACAGAGGATGGTCCAACAAAGAGAAAACATCCAGTGAGGTTGTTGATGCCAGAGGTCAGAGGAGAATGGCCAGACTGGTTCAAGATGATAGAAAGGCAACAGTGACTCAAATAACCACTGGTTACAACCAAGGTCTGCAGAAGACCATCTCTGAACCAACAACACGTCCAACCTTGAAGCAGATGGGCTACAGCAGCAGCAGACCACACCAGGTGCCACTGCTGTCAGCTAACAACAGGAAACTGAGGCTACACTTCACACAGGCTCACCAAAACTGGACAATAGAAGATTGGAAAAACGTTGCCTGGTCTGATGAGTCTGGATTTCTGCTGCCACATTCAGATGGTAGGGTCAGGATTTGGTGTAAACAACATGAAAGCATGGATCCATCCTGCCTTGTATCAACAGTTCAGGCTGCTGGTGGTGGTGTAATGGTGTGGGGGAGATTTTCTTGGCACACTTTGGGCCCCTTAGTACCAACTGAGCATGGTTTAAACACCACAGCCTACCTGAGTATTGTTGCTGACCGTGTCCATCCCTTTATGACCACAGTGTACCCATCTTCTGATGGCTACTTCCAGCAGGATAACGCACCATGTCACAAAACTCAAATCATCTCAAACATGACAATGAGTTCACTGTACTCCAATGGCACATCACCAGATCTCAATCCAATAGTGCACCTTTGGTATGTGGTGGAACGGGAGATTGGCATCATGGATGTGAAGCCAACAAATCTGCAGCAACTGTGTGATGCTATCATGTCAATATGGACCAAAAACTCTGAGGAATGTTTCCAGCACCTTGTTGAATCCATGCCATGATGAGTTAAGGCATTTCTGAAGGTAAAAAGGGGGCTCTATTGCTAGCAAGGTGTATCAGTAAAGTGGCTGGTGAGTATATATAGGAATAGGACATCAAGTCGGCAATGCACTAGACAGGATGTAATATCGGAGGGACTGCGTGCTATTTTTGTAATCTTAGTTAAATCTTGTTCAAGTTTTTCCCTGCATCATGAGAGTACTAGATGGAGATGGGGACGGACAGATCTTTTTTTGTACGTAGTCTGTGTTAATTTTGTCTGTATTTGTGCAGGTTTTCTGAAAGGTCACAGATATGGACCAGAGATCATGGAGGCAGTCTGGTGTAGTTCAAGCGAGATGTGAGCACAGTAGACGACAAAGAAATTTAAACAATGGCGGAACAGAATGACTCTGGAATATATCATGAATTATAGAAATATATAGTGAAAATTGTTAAGAGAAGTCTCCACATGTCAAGATGTATTTAACGGTGCAGTATTACGACCTCCTCCACCGTCACCTCATTTGTTGTTGTGTGAAACTTTTGACTCTGTCCTCTATTGGCTGTATTCATGCCCTCATAAAGGGCGCATG
The DNA here is from genome assembly GCA_035609425.1 of Epinephelus awoara. Classification (NCBI taxonomy): domain Eukaryota; kingdom Metazoa; phylum Chordata; class Actinopteri; order Perciformes; family Serranidae; genus Epinephelus; species Epinephelus awoara. The sequence goes on from CM069306.1 coordinate 10,253,565, forward strand.
GAAGTATGAGGGCAATGACGTTTACAACTTTTAAAACAGATGTATCTATGTTCGTATGTTAAGGCAGCATAAGTGAGCCTCAAGAGGTCTAGGAACTTGAGTATGTTAAACAGCCACTATAGTCTTCATTTCAATGGTTAGACCACCATCACCAGCAATATCCAATCCAAAAACACTTTCACGTGCTGCACATGTTAAGACCTTATTTACAGTTGTTGAATATTTGAGTAATTGGCTGAAGAGCAGGGGCTGGTGTGGTCCCGATGCTCTACGGAGCGTTAAACGATGTTGAGAGGGTCTGCTGTGGTGTTGAGCTAATACAATTTGTTTCCTGTGCCTCTGCTGCTTTGCTATGCTGGATTAATTTTCTGCTTTCACTGCTCTGCCTCTATCCATCTGAAAGGGTTTAAGCCACCAACCACTACCAGAAACCCAAAGACTAGTGTTGAGCTAGGCTCAGCACTCGGTCTTCTTACACTGTACACGCGCACACACACACACACACACACACACACACATACGCGTACGCATGCACATCTCTGCTGTGTGTATGGTGACCGATTTACCAAACGCTCCATTGCTCAAGCGCAGAGAGGGATTAATGTGTTGGCAGCTGGCCCTCTAGATCTCAGTTCACAACGCCCACCTCCCGTACCCTTCCTTCAATACAAAAACACATCCTCAGCATCATCTCATCTACATTTGCCTCTTTGTCAGCATTCATTCTTAAGGGCAGACAATGAAAATGAATCCTGCAGCTCAGATGAAGAGAAGAGCAAATGGAGAATGCAGGCTGAGACGTCAGATATGAGAGTGGCGCGGGCGGAGAGGGATTTAGCGGGGGGAGAAATTCATGAGTGTGTGAAAAGAGGAGAGAGTGAGGACAGGAGTGCAGTGAGGACTAAAGGAGAAAAAAAACAAGATGAGAAATCAGAGGGAGGTAGAGGAGGATTCAGACGGAGGGCACACAGATGAGGTGGGCCTCTAAGAAGCCAGGCTATGGGAGCCAGGTGTGTGTGTGTGTGTGTGTGTGTGTGTGTGGGTGGGGGTGGGGGGGCAGAACCATGGTGAGCGGGTCAAACCTATTTACCTCTCTGTGCCATCAGAAGAGGCTGTTGTGGCACAGATGGCGGGGGGCAGGTCTCCAATTCCAAATCTTAAGTTCACTTTTAGAATCAACAACTAAGCCAAGTAGCTATAAGCAACTGTGTGTGTGTGTGTGTGTGTGTGTGTGTGTGTGTGTGTGTGTGCGGAGTGTAAGTATCACCAACAGCACCAATGACTCCCTCCCATGAAGTGCTGTAATGTCTGTGCGTCTCTGGGGATCAGCGTTTGCTCCTCCACCATGAAATATTCCCATGGCGATCATCACTGCATATTTATCATTATATATCTAACAAAAGTATTTGTCTAAGGATTATAGCAGCACAGATCAGGAGCTTTTTTGTAGCATGATTTACCACTGGCTATACACTTAAATTATGCAGTAGCACCCCCTGTGGTTATAGTAGCTCATACAGCTGGGTTACTGTGAGAGAGCACCAAAGCTATACAAAATGCTCGGCAGCCTGTTAACTGCCGCTCAACACAATACAATTTACATCTCCCTTGTATCAGGCTGATGTACTATTATTTTTCTTATAAAGGCCTTAAATTGCCACATTTTTTTTTAGTATGTAGGTGTATAGTGCCCATTTCTTGCCCTCACTCCTCACTGAGCAAAACACAAGTACCTATCCTTGATTGCTACTCATTATAATACACTTAAGGGCAGAATGAAGGATGGAGAGAAAAAGAGAATAATTTGACGCCGGAGGACACCTCTATCTTTAAAAAGTGTACTTATGTGAGATCATGCATTTGGAGTGTTTTGATATGTCATTCAAGAAGCTGTTTTTTTTTCTTTTCTTTTTCTCCTGCTTCTGCTTTACTCTCTAAAACACATTTCCACACTGTTATCCCACACTGTGCAGCTGACTAAACAGGACCCCAACACAGATGGACCCAAAAACACGAGAAGTATCATTCTTCAGTGCCGTGGAGGATTTTCTGTGCTACAAATTGCACAAAATTAGCCCTCTTTTGCTATGAGGCTTGCATTTGAAATTCAGTTAAAGGATACCAAGACACTTAACTTGCAGATAACAGCAATTTGCATGGACCACAGAGGCATTCATCAGTGCTTCAGTCTGCAGTGGTGCTATTTCATGCTGCCCACAAAGTCAGTAAAAACGAAAATTGCTTATACAACCATTTCTGCGTGTACAAATATGCTGTATTTCTCTAATGAACTTATTTTTCAGTTATTTTGAACAGTCAAAAAATAACTCTGCAAAGCACACAACCCAAATGTGGATTTTCCCACATCTGTACATTTTTTCACACATGTATTCATCACACTCCAGAGAAAGACTGAAATGGTGCTTTACACTTAAATTTTGCACTTTGCTCCTACATTTCACAGGCACTCAACCTCTTAGTTAGGACCCAAGTTATTAATGTGCAGTGCTCAGCGAGTCACACACTCACACATACACTTTTGTGTGAAGGACGTTTCATAAAGCAGTGCATTATTGTTATTAGAGCATGGGCACTGTGCCCAGTTGCCAGTGCTGGGTTGAGCGGAAGCAGTCATTAAATTTAAATAGAGCAATATTTTCTTTCGATGCTTCGGGAGCTCATGTAGGGTGGATTCATATTGGCTTGGCACTACTCGTTTATTTGTTGCATAAACTCAACTTTATTTGCTTCACCCGTATGAATGCATGCGTTCATCACCGGGACACTTTAATAAACCTGATGCATGATGCTAAATTGCTTACTTATTAGCATCCCATTGATAATGACGTTTATTAGTTGGATCGAAATTGGTTAAACAAAGGTGCAGGTGCATTTGTTTATACAAGAATGGCTGAAGAATGCTTCCACACTAATATAACTTGACAGGGACATATACAGGTGTGCAGTATGTTTGGAAACAGCTGCATCTTCCATATTCAAACACGTCCTACAGCATCTATTCAACATAAGGCTGCAACATTTATTATTATTCTTGCCCTCCTCCTCCTCAGTTGGTCCTGTTCACCCTCCAACATTTGTCAATCATCCTGCCGTCTACTTTGAAACAGTCTCTAGCCCGAGGCTGAAGTAACCAGTGTATCCAAAGCCACCACAGGCTCTGACAAAGCAGACGGTCAGTGCAAGCAATCGCAATATAAAAAGAAAAGCCAACGCTCACCCACGTTTTTGCAAAAGCATTGTCTGCGACACATTCTGCTGTAACACCTCTTTCTTATTGCTTTTTAACATTTGTGAGCTTGGAAGAACAACACTGGCTCTGGCTCGGGTGCAATCGGGTGCAGCTTTAAAAAGTTGGCATATGTACTGTCTTTGAAAACCTATGTACTTTTAATTATTATACTTGCATTCAAACCTTAAAGAAATTGATAAAAGGATTCAATTTATTGTAATTCAATTTTGAATTGCTAAATAGAATCTATATCAGACATAATGCAATATCTGACCTGCTAATAATACTAACAACATCACTGTCATGACAAACCACCCAAAGGAAATAAAATAAGTTCCAAAACATCCTGCAATAAGTGAACACTGATGGCTTACAGTAAAAGAACTGTGTTTTAAGATGGTGACCTTTGCATTCCAAAGAAAGTTTCTCAGCTGGTCCTTACCCAAAAACCTCCTTCAGGCTTTCACATTTTTTGGCACATATGCGCATTAGAATTCAACGAAGAGGCAAGGTGAAAAAGAAAAGAAGAATAAATGCTTCTTTTAGTTATCACAGTTCTACATAATATAATATATGCTACAGTATATTGTGCATCTGAAATCTCTTGTTGCAAGAGTTTCCTTTTAAAAATAAAAGGCATTGATTTAAATTTTACAGTATGTTATTGCAATTTCTCCTGTACTGTAAATTACCCACACAGGAAAATAAATTCATGAAGTGCAAATATAAAAAGAGTATATATAAAAAAGGTCCTCCCCTGGATGACTGTCAAACCTGATACAGAGAACCACATTCCAGTAGCTTATATTCATTAATATTTTCCCATATGATCTCTAATTGACCATTTAGACCATCATTTTTAAAACAGTTTCAGATTCCCCCTCATTTCATAAGTTGAATACTCTATTTGATATATATTTGCTGAACCGTTTCTCTCCACTTGATTTTTTAAGCCAGTTTCTTGTAATCTGTTATATGCAGTATCTGTAATAAGTATTTATCATTTTCATTTTGCATTTTGTTTGTCAATTTGCTCAATAGCGCAAAGGAAAATGTCATCAGTATATGAGCTATGTAATGAGTAAGATACCATTCGATAACCTCAGAAAGCCTATATAACAACAATATAAGGCTATTGTTTCAAAATCAAATAATACATTTAATAATCAGAGCACTCAAATAAAACATATAGCACTAGAATAGCACTAAATACTTTATGAACGATTCTCCATTAAAACTGCAGATATCTGTTTCTTTCTGTCTCTCTCCTCCTTGCCTACAACGTACAGTGGTGCTATCCATGGTGCTGTAACAACAGCTACACAGAGGTCTATGGTGGTGTTGTACCAGTAATGTTAGTGCAAAATGTTTACTCAAGCTCACTGGCTTGCCGAGTAGACTATGAAGGTGCCTGTTACATGGAGCCAGCAACCAACTTACGACCAGACCTGGTCCTCTGGTCAAAGTCCTGTCAGCGCGCTTCCGTCAAAGAACTAACTGTCCCTTGGGAGGATGCCATGGAGGAGGCATTTGAACACAAAAGATTGCACTACGCTGACCTCGTAACTGAAGCGGCGACTAGAGGCTGGAAAGCTGAGGTACAACCAATTAAGGTGGGCTGCAGAGACTCCGTCGCTAGATGTGTCGGGGGGTGGCTCTGCCAAATCGTCACAGCCGAAACACTTATGCTCTGGCTTTTTTTTTTTTTTTACAGTAGACAGTTGTAATTATTTAATTGAGAAGGTTAAGCCTTTTGTTTATGCTGCACTTGGATGAACTTGCTATGCCTTTTGTATGGTGCACTAAGTGCTTCATTCTGTACAGCCTTCACTCTAAAAATGGCCTAATTAAGGCTCAAACTTTATCTACTATGTAGGAGGTATTATCTAATAGGAGATATTACAGCATACGTAGGAGATAACATCCTGTACGTGGAGATAAACGTAGGTTTTGGCCCACATTGCCTGCCAAAAAATATAAATAAATAAATAGATAATAATTGCATTGCCTCTCAGGGCCTCCCTTGGCTGGACTGCAAATAAACAGCCCCAAAATACAACTCTGATAACACTTTTTTATTTTTTTTATTTTTTTTTTTATCAGTGTTTACATTTTAATAGCCTTTTCAGAGAGTTTCCGACTCTAAGTAAATTCTAAAAAATTGTCTAACAGCTGTTTTGTTGTTGTTTGTTTGCTTTTTTGTAATTGTTTGAAGGCCTGAGCTCATCATGTGAGCTGCCAATCTAACTGCGGCCACCATGTCAAAATGTTTGCATCCATATCTGAGCAATGGCAATAAATGTCCCGTTCACCTGTTTTTATTTTTGATGTATAATGTTGTGCATTGCTGGTTAAAGTGTGCTTTAATTCCACACAGTGTTTTTCACTCTTATCTTAGATGCCAGCAGAATAAGAGAGCACCTCTCCTATTATCCATTCAGTCAAAGACTGGCAAAGCAGTTAACTGCATGGCTCCTCTGCCCCTCATGCTTTGATCTTCCCTTGGCATTCTCTCAGCCTCAACCCCGTTTTCATCGGTGTGCATTAGCTAACAAAAGAGAGTGAAGAGAGGATAGATATCTCCCTGAGAACGGAGAGATCTCCACCTAGGGACTTCAAAGCAGGCTTTGAAGTTGGGCAGGAGACGGCAGCATCCACAGAAGAGAGGAGCCGCTGCACTGTCCTACTGCGTCATTAACTCTTGACTGCTACTCAGTCTACACAGTTATTGAACGAGGTGTGACTCCTCTGAAGTGTTTTCTGCAGACTGATCATTTCTTTACTACAACCTGATTGTCTGCACGGGGCTGTCTTATAATTTCAGCACCAGTCTCAGAATATGTCAGGTCAACAAATACACAATCAGTTCATCCAATAATGAAGACAAGCAGTGACACAATGGAAAACCACCAAATTGTTTTCTTTGTTTGCACAAGGGATCACATAAAGGAGTTAAAACAGGACTACCTGTTACGGTACTAGGCATCGTTCATCTTTCTGATGACCCCTCCACCACTATTATAGACCAGAGGATGAATCCAAATGACTTCCTCTGACCTTCCCTCTCATGCTACCATCAGATTAAATCTTTTGTTTGTCCAAATACTTTTGTTAATGATGTAATCCATGCAGGAGTAATGACATGGGTGGGTAGGTGCGTAGGTTGAAAGGTAGATGGGTAGATAGCTAGATAGATAGATGTTGCGTCTGGTTCTAGGGACCCTAAATCGACGCCCGGACAGGAGCAGCGTAATGTGAGTGTAATGGATGTGAGACACTGGCAGTAATAAGATTAGCCACCTGCGTACATGGTTAGGGTTAGTTGTTTCTGAGACTCACAAATCACCTTCCTTGCAATCATGGGGATTTTGCTCCTTGCACTCAGGTTGCCATACCATGCTGTAATTATTATTGATAACATCATTGACATCATCATTGGCCTCGGTAGTTTTTTGTGTTTAGTGCTAATTAGCATGTAAGCATCCTAACAAACTAAACTAAGGGTCGGTCCCAATACTCACATTTACCCTCAAAACCTAGCCCTTGTTTTTGTACGTTCTCGCAAAGGGCTAGGGTGTCCCAAACTTTAGTGAAGTGCTTCTCAGCCCTTAAAATCACCACTTAATTTGAAGGGCTGTGCGATGCACACTTACAAACCCATCTTAACTCAGGGGAAGATTGAATTTCCCAGGATGCATTGTGAAACTATCCAGCCAGGGGAGTTTTCCAGGAAGATGGCAGCCTCCATGAGAAAGGCATCGCACAATTGTAAGTACCATTTTTGCAAATAAGCTTGCAAAAATTCCAAAATATGTCAGAATGTGTTATGTTTCTGCATATGCATTGTTATCTGTACGTGTTGAATCTGAATATGAATGCTTGAAAATCACGAATTCACAATGTAGCCGACATGAATATCTACATAGCAAGAAGCCTACTTTGACGATACGTGTGACGTAGGTGAACACGTCTGTTACGCTAATTTGCATGAAGTGGCGTCCCCTTCGTTGTTAAGGGGAATCTATCTGGCGAGTGCACTTGAAACCAAGGGGTAAGGTTAAGGGAAGAGAATTGGGATTGGCCCTAAGATGAGCACACACTACAGAGCCATCAGTAGTGCTGCACTCTTACAGACCAGAAACTGTATTTTCTTTTATTGCAGTCAATTATCTACTGTATGCAAAGTCGTCAAACTTTACTTTATGTCTCTCTTCCAACATGAATTCAAACATAGCAGTCACACAATTTGTTGATATTTTTTAGACACCAGGTACTGTTTTCAGAATGACCCTGAAGATGACAAAGATGGTGTCTAAACAGTTGCTGCTGCGCTGATCTGTATAATTCACCTGAGCATTCTGACTATGTTTCTCAAGGTTTCCTCTATTTTCCTCTAATTAGATTTTCTTCTTCTACTTCTTATTTCACCTGTTCTCATCGGGGGTCTAAGATCTGGGGTGTCATTTTAATTAGGGTTTTTTAACTTGCTGTTTTATCATGTGGGTTTTTTCAATCTGTTTTATAGATGTGCTGGCGGTGCCTTCATTTTCCTGACACCATACAGGAAAAATCTGTCTTATCTAACCTTTGGGCCAAACACTAAAAACAGATGTAGCACCCGAGTACCGCTGGGTTGTGAATAACCTTTGCTGTTGCTCTGTGAGAGTGTTTAAGGGTTCTGTTTGAAGTAAAGCTAGAAAATAGCATAGGTGCCTCCATAAACCAACCCCAGAGGACTTCTCTCTTTGTCTTTGGCTCTGGTTCCACCTCTACCTCTCTCCCTCCTTCCTTTCTACCTTCCTCCCTCTCTCTGTCAAAGCAATAGGGCAGATATTGATTACCTCTGTGAGTGTGTGTGCAATACCTAGGAGTGATATGCATCTTACCATCCTCTATCTGAGCAACCACACATCCCTGCTTTATCATCAGTATCCCCAAGGCAAGACATCTCACACAGAGATGTTTTCTTCTTCATAAATTGAGCTCATGTAGGGTTCTATTCCTAATACACAAAACTGTCAGTCTAAGGTAAAATACTATCGTAATTACAGCCAAAAGCCTCAATGATTTTTTTACACCCTCGAATTTTGGTAATTTATTTGGAAAATGATAGTTGAGACTGCAGTGAAACCACCATCTGACTTTTGCTAGGGGCAGCTCTGCAAAAGGCTCGCACCTAAAAATGGAACAACCAAAAAGTAGAATTGCCGCCTCTCAGTTGTATGCCTCCATGAACCAGTCAAGTTGCAGTTACAGTTTACATCCATGTCTGTCCATACTCATATATAGCCATGACAGTTGCAATGCTTCAGATGTTCCTACAAAGAAGCAACATTTTCTGAAACATGGATGCTTCACATACATCTTCAACCCAGCTGCAGTGGGCACCCAAGATTAGCGTCACCAATTCAGTATCTGACTAAATGTCTCCTCGTCTGTTCTGACATTGAAAAATGGACAGAAAAAAAGTTTTTGCAGAACATTATAATGTCAACATGAAGCTGCCCTTTGGCTATCAAATGTCATCAGTTCATAATTTTCTTCTATTGGACGTTTTTGTGAAATTTTGTCAAAATTAGTGTATGAGGTTTGCAGGGTCACAATGACCTTGACCTTTTACAATCAAATTCTAATCAGTTCATTCTTCAGTTCATGTGGACGTTTGTGTCAAATTTGAGGAAATTCCTTTCAGGCCTTTTTGAGATATCACTTTCACCAGAATGAGATGGATGCAAGGTCACAGTGACCTTTGACCTTGACCAAGTCAAACACTACACTTTAGCCATGCAGCATTAGTCCCAACATTTAGCTAATAAATATGAAGAGGAAAAGGTGGAATTTATTTAGTTTGCATTTAGCTAAAGTGAGTTATGGTGGTTCAGTGATAAGCATAAAGAACGTACTGTGTTTGAAGCTGAATGGAGCTTTTCAGTGTACAAGGCATTTGGGAAATCCAAATTACCCATAGCCGTGAATGTGTCTGTCTAGTTGTGTTATTTTCGTGATATAGTGGCATCCAGCATGGAGGCCAGGTGACACCAGCCTTTCACCCAACAAATGCCGGGATAGGCTCCAACCCCCTGTGACCCTGTGCAGGATAAGTGGTATAGAAAATGGACAGATGGATGAAAGAGAATAAAAGAAAAAAAAAAACAGTCAGTGGTACCACCCAAAAATAAAATTGCTGTATATCAAAAATTAGTGTATTTTTGTCTGTCTCACATTTAGTGCTGGAGGGAGACATATGTCTGTTTTCAAACATCCAGCATGAAGGAGATTGTGTGCGTTTGAAGGAATCTATCAAAGACAGAGGAACCAATAAAACCTGGTTGTCCCTCTTAACAAGCAATAGGCCCAGAGAATTAGTAAAGATTTTCTCTCTCATTTGTTCTGAGCCTTATTCCCACTCGGACCTCAGAGACATGGTTGGTTCAGCCTAGGTGTTGATGAGCCATGTCATCCCAATTAGGCCAGCTCCAAAAAGCAATCTGTTTTCAATTGTTATCTGAAGAAAATAAGGATGGAAAGGCGAGACAAAGAACAGAGCCAACCAGAAGGAGGTGTTGATAAGCAGTGACCAACTGAACAGAGAGTCATCCTCTAACATGTGCTACCACACAGTGTAATCACGTTGATTGAAGATGGGAGTTAATTTTGCCTGTGCACAATTGGTTGTCAAGTATTAGTGTTGAATATGGCCACAAAAAACATCTGACATTTCTGATGTTCTAGGGGAATAATAATCTTTCTCTCTTTGGCTTTAATAAAACATCTTTGATACTTTGGTATCTTAGGCAGGTAATAAGCATGACAATAAATCATACTCTACGAACTAGAAGAGTCAAGAGTCTTTTGAAATCTAAAAAAAAAAAAAAAATTGAAGTGAAACATTCACATCACCAACAAGTTTGAATTATTTTAACCTACATTGAAGTTTAAATTCCTTCACAGTTTTAGTTGTTATTCAAATCACCCAGCAGACTGTCTAGGACTTAAAGGGTTCCATTAAGTGCAAAAACTTTAACAGCTCCATCAATCATCCTGCTGATCTGATGGAACTCATCAATCAGAAGCGCCACAAATTATTTCATTATTTCCACCGTACGTTCTATGGAAAATAGCTTCGTGTTTCCATTTGGACAATAACTCTGATAATTGGCAGAAGGTGAAAAGCTCCTGCTTGAAAAGTAAGACATGGTAATACAGGTATGCAGGATTTTCCAAAACAAACAATCTATAGACTCCAACAACCGTAATCCCTCTCAGTCATCGCATATGACCCACTAATAGTGTGTAGTGGTGTATGTATCTGCAGAGACTGAAGTTAGGACTTTATATAATGATAAAGACAAGGTAGTAGCATCATGCATTCAAAAGGAAGCTACGAAAGACGCAGCGCTGAAAACCGCAAATATGGTAGGGCAAAACACCAAGTGGACAAAGCTGGGACTGGCTTTCACTTTAACTTTTGCTGGTAATACTGCTTACAAACAGGAGCGAATAATTCCTCCTTCAGATAATTTCTCCTAGCTATTTGGGATCAATGGGATCAAATAAGTATAAAAACCTAACACTGTCGACAATAATCAAGTCCCAATGTCCTCAAACGAGGACTGCAGTTAAGGAGAGCCACTAACATCGATTGAACATCGATTACAAGAAACGATCAGATGATGCAATACACGCAAGACAATTTCTTTACGTGTCCCCAAAATAGCTTCACTGGTCTAATATTTCTGATAAACTGTGGCTCACACACAAACACACACACACACACACACACACCACAATGAATGCTTCTGTAGAGGCTGCAACCAGCCAAAAAATCATCTGTTTGTAGTCTTACTCCGACAACTTTAACCTCTACTATGTTACGCACATCAGATGGATTATGGAAGTAAGTGTGATGTTCCTGGACGTTTTGCTTTATTGGCGAAATTTTATATAAATTCTTTGCGCTACTGCTGTAAATGTACTATATTTTTATTTATACTTTCCAGTGTATAGTAGCAGGTAATAAGTACTTAAACAAAGCGGTAAATAATTTTTTCCATTTTCAAATTCCATTGTCTGAATATTTTCAACAATTAAAAGTTAATTGCTCATTGTTTTTAATTGCTCTCTTATTATGCTATTATATTATCATTACATCAGTGGTATGAAATGGTCTCACATAACAATAATATCATTTAGCGCAAAAGCAGCCTAGTCACTGTGACAGGCCTAGTTTTGATGTCATTACTCAAAAACCACCAATTTGCAGGTTTTTTTTTGTATGTTCGTAACTTGTATCTATGTTCTACTCGCCAACAGGTGGCTTAGCAATGGGGCCAGTCCAAAGGGAAAATGTCAGGGCCAGTTTTTGTTACGAGTCCAACCCTGAGGGAAAGCATTTTATCAAATGCAATTCAACATCTACAGCTGTATTCAGATGTGTGTCTAAAGCCCTTGTCGTGTCGGCAGACGCACTAAATATCTTCTGGTAGTGCAAAATAAAACTGGAAAAAAAAATCCTGTGGGAAACACTGGATATAGTGTATAATCATGATAAAGGGACATGTTCTTTACCTTTACTGCCTCCTTTTATTGTTGATACGGGTGCTGTATTCAGCTGTGCACGGCTGTAAATATATATATATATATATATATATATATATATATATATATATATATATATATATATATATTCTATCTTTCCAGTAATGTCCTTGTATTTTATTTTCAACCTTGGTTTCTGTTGCAAACACAGGAGCGGACCAGATGGGGACTGGCAGGATGTGGTTTCATTTATGTGTGTGAGTAAAATGAGCCATTTCCACTTTGGCCTTGACTAAGGTCTCAAAAGATTATAAACCTTCAGAAATAGACCAAAGATGCGCTCACCGTATGCACTGAAATTAATTAGATAGTTATTCTGGATGGTTGCCACTGCACTTCTGTGAGTGTGTGTGTGTTTTTGTTTAATTTTTCCTGACCTCCTGGCAGAGCGGAATAACAAATAGATAATTTTGCATTCACAGCTTTGCTTCCTGTCATATAACAGCCACAAATGCACATTTTAATAAGGCAAAGGACAGGTTAAAATATTGTATGCAGAAACCACACACAGCATGCATAGAGCAATAGCCCTTGTTAAGAAGCACCCGGTGTCTAAAGAAACAACAACCATATGCATTATTTTCAACTTTTCCAGTTGCCGTCACGCTGTTCATTTACAAGTTTTACAGCAGCAACTGTTATAAAATCAGTCGTCACAGCATTGTTGATGCAATAAAATGTTTTGCTAGCATTGTCTCTCCCGCCCTGAATCATCCGCCCAAAAGAATCAATAGTTTGCAGAGCATAAATTGAGACGGAATTGAAGGAAATAAATCACTCTTGCTCCAGTTAACACTTTGCCCGCATGTGCACTTAGTGGGACCTCAGAAAGCTACCGCCTTGAATATGCAATCTAGGTGTAAACACAGAGGCACTTTGTACAAAGCTGAAGCCTAAACAACACTTGTCACCTTCCTTTCAGACTAAGCAATCAGTCTGTTCTTGAATGATACAGCAGCCTTTAGAAAATGCCTCAGGTGTCACCTCTTTTCTGGACCATTTTAGCTCATATTTTGGGTCCGCCATGAATAAATAATGCAAGGCTTTTATGACAGTGACAGCGAGGAGTCAAGCCATGGTTGAGGGGAGAATGGGAAGGCTGTATGTATGTGTGTTTGAGAAAGATACAGAGCATGAATGTTTGTGTGTGTGTGTGTATATATGTGTGTGTGTGTGTGTGTGTGGAGTGTTTAGTGGATGCAGCTGGACTGGATGTATTATTGATGTGCTGTTAGCACTCCCAGGGAGTTGCAGTCTCATCAGAGTTTGCCAGGGGATTAACAGCCTCAAAAAAGCAAACCAGGGAAACAGAGAAAAGGCACGGAGCATATCCCTCATCCGAGTCCCACCCTCCCTCCTCTCCCTCACAGAAATGAGCCATCATTTAAAGGCAAAAGGCATTATCTTCATATGAGACATCTGGCTGGGTGCGACACGGTGGAATTATTGATTAGTTTTGATTTTATTTAACAGCCTGCTACTGTGGTACAGTTTTCAAATGAAGTCACATTTGTAATGACTTTCCACATGATTACACAGTTGGCACCGTTCTGAGATGGTTAACCATTTCTGGTTGTATGTGTCTGCCTCTCCTGTTGACTGAAGCTCTTGACACAGCATGGCCGCACACAGACTCAAAACAAAAGCACACACTTACAAACAGTGATCTACAGGTGCAGTCAGTGTATCGATGAAGGCCACGTTCCCACCCTGCTTCCTGTCATCCTCTATTATGGTTTCATTAGGCCGGTGGAGAAGCACAGCCCGTGGATGGATGGATGGAGGAGCACTATTCCTTTTCTAACTCACCAATCAGAGCCAGACAGAGCACCACAGAGACTCATACATCCACCTGCTTCACTCTCGCCTTTTACTTCCCCACTTTGCTCATTTCTCTCCCACACATCCTCTCAATTTGTGTTTGCATTTTTATTTCACATGCAAATATTTCATGTATTCAAGGCTACAGTATGTTTAGGTTTTCTGTAATGTCATTTATTTGGTGGTAGGTATGTGGAGTGGGAAAACAAAATGATTCCTTTCTTTACAGAACAGTGAAACAACTGCAGTTTATAACGACACTAATAGTGTGTTCAGAAGTGAATCACATTTTTTGCATGGCACTATTACATACAAGGTCAACTCAAATACATCAGTAGACACAAATGCTTGTCATCACTGAGAATCAGAAATGGAAGACAAACTTATTGTCCTTATTGGAGCTCTATGACTTAACGTCAGCACTGTACAAAGACCAAAAAGAAAAGAGCTTGGAGAAAAGTGAGTGAAGCCATAACTGCACAGTAGGCTCTCTAAATATATTTCTTACTTGAGTTGCCTATGAGCAAAATGCTTAGTAATTTAAGTTGGGCTTTTATTGTGAAAGTTAAAACAACAGAAGGAGTGAAGTTGTATTGAAACTGCCGTGGGCAATGTGAAAAATTAGAAGAACAAGATACAGTATACTTCATTAATCCTCAGCAGTGCCCAGGAGGCAAACTGGCACCTCTCCTGCTACCAGTCCACACTTTGTACATTCATATTTGGTTCAGACTGGAACTTGAGCTGGCGACCCTTCGGTTCCCAACCCAAGTCCCTATGGACTGAGCTACTGCCACCTCATTTTAAAAAAAGTGAAAAGGTGCCAAAACTGCAGTTCATCGAAAAGCCACGAGGCTGGCTACAGAACAGAGTAAATTCCCATAGACCCCTACATTAAAGTTTGTATTCAACAGCAGAGGTAAACATGTTTACAGTCTGGTAGAACAAATAACCCATTCACATTTTATAAATCTTAACGTTATGCATATTTAAGGGTCGGGTCAAATCAAGATGGCAACGGCCGAAACACATGTTGTGACAGCTTACTGGCTGGAAACCATTGGTAACTTGGGGCTTATCAACATTAACTTTAGCTTGGCTTGTTATTAGCTGGTAACTAGCTTCTAGCACTCCGGACCACTCTGCAGAAGGAGGGATGCCGTTCACTAACAACGGCTTTATTGCAGTCTTCAGCACAAAACAACAAACATGGCGTTCTCATGAGGTTTAGCAGTAGGCCTGAGATTATCTAGAAACTTAATTCTGCTGACTATCATAACTCTTTGTTGCCTGTCGTCTTCACCACGACACCCCGAGAGACCTCCCTCCCTCAATATACACAAAGCACACGTCACACCCTCACAGGTCACCCACGAAGCCACTGCGCTTAAAGGGGAAAAAGGCTGAGCCGGTAACATGCTGAACTCGAGGCTTCAAAATGGCAGTCCACAAACCAGTGGGTGACGCCACAGTAGCTACATCCATTATTTCATACAGTCTATGGAAATACAGCAAAAAATACTGCAGCGGTTGTATCTCTGTGAGCACCACAAGGTGAATATTCACGTTTGGTCTAAACACACCTCAAGAGTCTGAAGCCATGCTAGCACCTCTATAAGGCTGCACTTAAGCACAGTGGCACTTTGAGCTTGACTCTCACTTTAGCATCTTCACACGCTCACAATCACAATGCTTGCCATGTTTACCATCTTATACTAGAGTGTAAGCAGAACAACACACAGAGTACAATAGGAATATAATCATGGTCAACTCATGGTGGCGCTAGAGGAAAAGTCAGAAGATCATCAAAGTCAGTAGGCTTCATCCTGTGGGGATCATAAATGTCTGTAGAATATTTAATGCAAATCCATTAAGCAGTTATTGAGATATTTCAGTCTGGACAAAAGTCGACGACTGATTGAATAACAGTGACGCTAGTGTGGCTAAAAATGCTAAAATTTGACATTTTCTTTTTGCAGAATTACTGTAATGGGGTTCATGGTTTCTTTATAGTAACTCAGGGTACATTTGTTGTTCAGACAGGAGATTCAGCATCCCAAAACAAGACATTACAGCGATAACAATTCAAATGGAATCTGTACCCTGGTGATGACCTTGACAAATAATTTGTGCATCTGATAAGAGATGATTAGTGCAAGTTAACAGTGACTCCCTTAACTGCTTTTAAACATTTTGTATCAGTTGTTTTTGGTTAAATATCTATTTCAAATGTAAATGCATGTATGTATAATGTGTACATAAAAACACAGAGGCAAAAACAAACAGACTTTTTGTCTTGTGTTTGTACGTGTGTGTGGGTGTGTGTGTAAAGCTCCGAGGTGTCTCAGCACAGCAGGAGAAATACGTTCAGTGTGGGGGCACCTTCAGAGGGTTGACGCAAAAGGCAGATCTCAGCCTCCTGCCAGGCACAGGCCCGAGTAAGCTGGGAAGAAGGAAAGACTTTAGAGAGGGGGGTTCAGTCCTGGGAATCCACCCTGAACCCACATTAAAGACTGACGATGCCAGACCGCACCAGCCTTGAAGATCAAATAGAGCGAAGATGCAAGCTGTGAACCAAGAAGGTTTGGCCATGCCAGTGTTTAATTATTGACATTTCCAGCGCTGCGAGTCAGTTTTGTCAACTCAGCAAGAGAAAATACACTTACATTTTGCTTTAACCCAATTAGTTTCATCAGACCACGGCTTGTCCTTACTGCAGCATGATGAGCTAGCTGTAAATAAAGTGCAGCTCCAGTGCTGCTGGATGAAAGATTCCAACATTGTATTTACATATACTTTGAAACTAGGAATAAACAAAACGGCGGAAAGTTTCAGCACAGGAATAAATGCATATATTTTTGTAAATTATGACAGGGACAAGCTGAGAGTTACGGGTGGCATACTTATAGTGCTCGCATTATGCAGAGTGCTTATCAAACATCAAGCCCCCAACATGTACTTTCAAATGTGTGCAATCCTTTTACTCCTTGATAGGCTTTGCTCTGTCAGACAGAGCACTTAAGACATTTCAGCTTTTGTGAAAGAATCTCCTCTTATGAATGATTAAAACAGCAGAGTCAGAGCCTTGGACGCCATCGATACAATATATTCTTTAGACTGACAGCTGACAAGTGTTTCCCAGACAGTCTAGGGTCGAAGAAGCCCATATCCCTGGGCACCATAATCCTAATATAATTCTCTGTGTGCTGTAAAAGCCTGTTGCTCTCTAAAGCAAATCACATTAAGGTGCAAGGGGGTTTAGACATGTGCCTTGATCCCACCAAGCAGGCACAGCATGTGGCCAACTCATGTGTCATTTCATATAGGCTGCAATCTGACTGACACCCAGGGAGATGGTAGTTCCCTGGGAGCATTAGGAAATGGAGCGCTACACTTCAGCTCACCTGCCATGAATGCAGTTGCAGCCATGGGCGCGTGAAAGCGGGTGCTTAAGGCTCAGCAGCACACCCTACTGACAAGAGGTGGGACAACACAGTCTATAAATAGTCGGCCATTTTACTATAATGGGTCTTTGGAACATTTGTTTTAAATGAGAAAACATATTCAAAGAAGATGTTTAAAATGTGCGAGTTTAATCAATTCCTCCAAAACGGACGTGATGTCATCACATCAGGTCAAAGTGCAAGGGTTTTGGTCAGCTCGTGGGTCAGCTACACCTGGGGAGAGATTTGTAGTAGTGGGAACTAATCGATGGTGCAGACAGGCTGAGAAAGATCAGAGAGGTGCCAGGACAGTTTTGGAGTTACTTTTTGCAGCCATAAAATTCCCTGGACATGAGGGACTTCCACTGCTGGGGCATAGCCATTGTTGTGAGTTATGGCAGCCAATGATAAAGAGTATGACAAGTGGACATAACGTTATGATTTGTCCAGGATACGTGTGGCTTCAGTGAAAAAAACAACTAGGTGTCTGACACCATTCAAAATGAAACATTAAAATTTTTGGCACATGCGGTCTGGAGAGAAATTATGCCTGAGGCGGGGGAGCGCACATTTTCTGGACCAAAGGCTGATGTAACCAGTTTTCCCGCAGCTCCTGTGTAAGCACATGCACATACATAGTCATGTATGCATATTTATACTGTGCAGCACCCCTCAGTGAAAATATGTTCCTACCCACATGGTTGCAGCAGCAGTGGAGGAGACGGGAAATGTATAACTTCAAAAATGTTTAAAGACCACAGCTAATAGGGGACCAAAGGAGAAGGTCAAGCAGCAGGATAAATATAATGCGCTCCAGTGATAAATGTGGATTTTTCATCTTTACAGCCTGAATCTCATGCTCAGACTTTTGTTTCCTATGCAACCATTAGCCAGTAAAAAGTTCAACCACTGGCCAAAATGCACATTTGCTTTGATAGCAGATGGTTCAATGTATTGAACTTATATTGAAATCTTTATTACTGTATATCACCGGACAGAGAAGTTAGTCGTTGTCTTTGCCTAATTAGACTTTGTGTGGTTCCCAAACTGTGTGCTAACCAGCTGAAAGTGGTCACATAAAACTCTGAAAAGCGTGGTCTCACCGTCAAGGCCTTAAAAAAAAACGTCACTTGGTCAGGGGCCCTTGGCGTCAGTTGTAGATGCACAATGCACCCTTTAGCGTCTGTGTCAGACACGTCAGGTTTTCAGCCAACTCCAATGTAAACCCATATGTGTCATTTTTAGACGGTCAGAGCAATGGTTGTGGTATAAAGAGCGAGAAAGTCTGCGTAGGGTGGGTGGGTCCAACAAGCACAGGACTTTGACCCAGGAAATGGTGTTTGTGTACCGTGTACAACTACAGGTCAATGCTGAATCATTTTGTCACATCAGTTGTTAGTCACATTAGTCAAATGACATGACGTCAACCACAATCTTTTCCCAGAGCTCATGACCAGGGGTCTATGGTCATGGGCTATGGGTAATCACCAAAAAAATGAGGCTGCAGATACAGGTGGCCAAAATGATCTTCCTCAGAGGGGTGGCTGGCCTCAGCCTTAGACATAGGGTAAGGAGCTGGAATGTTTTGCTCAGCCTGCTGCCCCCGCGACTCGGCTTCAGATAAATGGTTGGTTGGATGGATGGATGGATGGACAATGTTTTCCACATCCAAACCAAGTATTTTTATCACGTAAACCTAACCACTGACCCATGTGACAAGATACAATGCGAAAGGCTGCCCTCTGCATCATAATTAGTTGGTCACTGCAACGGATGTAGTATAAAGACCAAGAAAGTCTGTTAGAGGGGGGAAGGGTCTAACAAGACTTTGACTATGGAGACTGATCTTTGTGTCCCCTGTGAAACTAAAAGTCAACGCTGAGTTGTTTTTTCACATCAGCCATTAGTCTAGTGAGTCATGTAACATCACTAACTTCAACCACAATCCTACCTTCCTAACTCTAAGCTAAGTAGTGTCATTACCTCAACCTAACTGCCAACCCTTTGTGTCAAGACACAATGCAAAAAGCTGCACGCTGAGGACTTCTGCCCAAGTGTCAAAATATGTCGACAAGGGTTGAGATCACGTGCTAGTTTGCTAACTGAGCACCCCTTGACACTGACACTGTCTCCCTCACCATATTCAATACATTGGCCAAATATCTACAACAAACTACAGATGCGCAGCTTTCATTCAATGAGCCATCTCGACGCAAATGGAAGCCTCATTCATATGTTCACAGCGTTCTCAAACAATCATCCACAAAAAGTAGCTTATGTCTTAACACAAACTTTTCCTGATTGGATGGTTTTATTCTATAGCTGTACTACAAACAGTCTTTCTTAGTCAGACAGCATTCAAATATTGATTCTCAATATTTATCCATGGTTTAAACAAACTTAGCACACAAGTTGTACAAACCAGTTATGGCCAGAACTTTTAATCTGCTTGGAAATAGTAGACAGACAGAAAGGGCTGCTGTCAGACTTATGCAATGACACCATATACAAGAGGCATCAGGTAGTGAGTGACAGTTGTCATTTTATCCCTATGGACACGCTGTAAGTGATTCCTTTATCCCTACAGCAGTCAGTCATCTGAGCAAAAGCAGATTATCTTGATCATGTGTGTATGGATTTAGGAGCGTGGGCATGTAGGCGGGTATTTACTGTCACTGTACTGTATTTCATTCTATTTTCGTGCATATATTGTGAGGCACCTTACTGTATAGAACCGGCAATTTTAAGTTGTTTTCTGTAGTATAAAAAGCTGCAGAAATGGATTAAGTTAAAGTACAAAGACTTGTATGGTGACCTTTATGGTGAAGTCATTATTAAAAGAAAAAGAGCGACAGATGGAAACCGCCATTTCACACATCAAGATACCATTCCACAGAAGAAAAGGTCGACAAATAGTCTTCCTGCTTATGTATGGTGTCTCTTGAGGACATGTTCCAGTATTTTCTTGAAAGTTTCATGTGTGTTGTTGTTGGCCTTATAAATAGAATGAATATAAAGCTTGGTATATGCTGTACGATTTTTATGGCTGTCCCAAATGAAAGATGACCAACGTGACAGAAACATGGCAATATCTTTGGCTGTGGCTCTAAAACTGTAGTCCTACATCTAGATCTAGATCTAATCAATTAATGCCCCTATTGGCTAGGTTAGGTTCAGAAAAGAATCACGGTTGGGTGGTCTTGCGATCAAAGACAGCCTGACAGTGCCTGTCTGCTGCTACAACCTACTGTACGTCTACTAACAAACCAATAGAAATGCAGCACGAAATGATGCACTGGAGCTAAACCCAAATAAACAGATGGATAGCAACTCAGCATGGAGGCAAATGTGCTTAAAGATATGTGTAGGATTCCAGCAAAGAGGAAAACCATGTGGAGTTGTGGCAGCAGAAGCCGTGCCTGTGTGATGTGTGCTCCAGCTCTGACCATGATCACGTAAAGAAGGACAAAGCATGGAAGGAAACAGCTGCCAGGTAAGCGACCTAGCAGCTACATAGCGCCCACAGAACTTTACGTCATTTAATAATGTGACCCTCTATGTCGTGCTTCACAGTTGGAGCAGTTATAACCCGTGCAGCATCCCTGTGGGAAGTTATCGCATTGTATGCCGTAGCCTGCGATTTAGTACTGTCATTGTACAGTCTATATAAATCAAACTTGCTGTCGTACCTAAGTTTATTAGATCCATGTCACACAGTGTAGCTGCACTAAACTTATAAGACTGATAAAATCCCACAGTCTGTAGGAGGCTTTAAGAGTTGAACACATTCAGAGCATATTCTAAATGTTACTCAAGGACGCTGCTGCCAAAAATGATTTAAACACTTATTACTTAAGTCAAAACAAGTCATATAATCAGAAACACATTGTGCTGTTATGTTAACTGGTAAACAACACTGCGGCACAATACAGTCTCACTTATTTACTCAAGACAGTGTAGGTACCGGCATTTTCTGTGTCATTTAAAAGCCAAGATTAAAGCGCATTAACAAAATTCTGTCATTGTCCCTGGATAATGTCTTAAAGGGAACATGTGGTTCAGTCTGCTATGAGTCAAATCAGTTGAAATACAGTACAAATGTCGGCACTAGGTTCTTGTGTGCAGTGTTTTCCTCACAACCAACAAGAATGGCAACAAAAAAACAACAAGGTAACCTTCAATGTAGTTACTATTGTTACACTGTACTTTGCAGCTCTATTTCTATTTAACTGTATCACTACGTGGCAGGCATAGCTCATGCATTTGGAAATAACGACATGAATTTGTAATTTGCAAAGGAACATAATGCTAGTTATAAAAGGTGAGAGATTAACTGGTGTTTATTGTCTCCACACTGTAAATGGTTGAGGCAGAGATGCCAATCTGACTGAATAACATGCTAATCAATTATTATCTCCACAAAGGAGGTTGTGTTTTTGGTTCAGTTTGTTGGTTTGCTTGTTGGCAGGGTGACAAAAAAATAAAATACTGGCCTGATTTTCCAACACGTTGTCACTCCTAACTCGTTAAATACCGACGCTTGGTCAGTGGCCCTACAAATCAAACTACGGTGCCCTAAGGCAGTGGTTCCCATCTGGTGAGTTGTGGTCCAAATGTTGGTCACAGGTCAACTCTAAATGGACTGCAAGTCGCTCACAAATACGTCAAGTTTGAAAAAAAAATTTCGGCACAGAGCTTTCATTGTGAAGTGCTGTTTCCTGCTGTAAAGTGACGGACAGCTACTTGCCAGCGACAGCAAACTAGCTGGTCAAATGCAAGCATGACGCCAAATGCATTAAGCTGTGTGGACCTTGAACGAATGATCAGAGGGAAATGTGGATCCTGTGGCCGGACCAGTTGGGCACCACTGCCCTGAGGTACCCCTCCAGTGTCAGTGTGTGAAATGTACAGTTGCTGCTTGTTCTCTTTTTGAAATAAACTTAGAGTGTGGGCAAAACACTTTGTTTTTAGGTTTACTTCCTTTGGTTTCTGCAACAAAAGGAGGTGATTACAGTATATTTAGAAAAAAGCTATAATAGTTTGGTTTAACATAAGTATGTATATACCAACGCAATGTAACATACATCCTTTGTGTAGTATGCAACATACATACATAGCACACTACGGTGTTATCAAAATAACTCGTTTTGGCCTCACCGAGTGCCTTTGTAGTTGTCAACAGAACTGTGTCACCAAAAGTAACCTCATACTTTTTTTATTTGAATCAATGCCCCCATTTTAAACCTTAACTTGAGTAGGAGTTTGCTAACAGTGGATCTTTTAATCTGTATAAAGCTCAGCGTAAGTTCTATCAGGAAGACTTTCTTTGTACCCATCCATTCACACTTCTCTGCATCCCACTCCTACTGCCACTGCATCAGCTGACTGGGTGTTCACTGTTCTAGTTATCCAATCAAACTTTGCCACGCTCTCTATCAGCCAATCAGGATGCTACTGCAAAATTTTAAATCTGCTCTCTCTTCTGCTGCTGTCAGCTGTCATTTTAGGCAGAATTGCTGCACCCTCCTCCACCCTGTTCACCTCCAGCCATCGTGTCCAGAGTCCAGGACAAGCTCAAAAAGACTCATTGCTCTAGTCATTCAGATCGTCAGCACTTCACCATCTTCTTCTTATCTCATCTTCACCACCTCTACCACCACCAGTGTCTAGATCTCTGGTTGGTTACCTTTTCAACTATGAATTCATCACCCTCCTTAAATCATATCATCTCAGCGGGTCTAATTGGCGAAGACTTTTCACGTTAATATTCTTTTTACAATAAAAACAAGTCTATCCTGACTGAAATAGTGCTGTGCTGACACTTATCTGTCCTTTCATTACAAGTATTATTACATTCTGTAAATTCCACTCACTCATGCTCCAAAAGTTTAAATTGCAGAAGCTATACAGTACGTTCTCACCAGATCATTTGCCGTTACAGTCCACTGCTGCTTCTGTTCTTTTCCACCAATCAGCCTCCACAGCTCTAATTATAGAATATGCAGGCCTCAGTTCAGTCATGACAGTCCAGCATATATTTGTCTTTATCTTCTACTTTTGGCCATTTTTCATCCTGCTGAAAAAGAAGAAAAAAACAAACTTACAAGAACATTTCAAACTGTCAGACCTTAGTGACCTCTGTCCATGCCAAACTGTTTATCCTGCATCTGCATCAGCTTAACCTTGTCAGTCTCCAGCCTTATTACCAACTCTGCTTATTCCATACATTACTAGTGCATGCAGATGGAGAGTGTTCAGCAAACTCAGTCAGGCATAACTAATCACTCTTGCAGATTGGTTCCCGATTTTGACAGGTAGCTCTGGTGGCTCAAGTGTATGATTATGTGCATAAATATTAGTGTTTGCACAGGTTGCCATTGTCCTAACTGGTTTTCTAAAAACAGACTCGGAGGCAAGGTCATGACATTAACCCTCATTTTTCCCCACCTGCTGGACATGTGTTTTAAGTTTTGGAAAAACAATATGAGAAGAATTTTGAAATATTTTCTTTTTTCCCCCTCGGGGCAAACATTCATGCACCCCCATCCAGGTTTACAAAAGCTCTTAGTGTTGTTTGAGAAGTAATACAACCCAATCATCCAGCAATTACTCTTAATTCTCAAAGATCTATAGTGGAATAGTAGAATAACTGGATCTAAAAGCATTTAATCATATTTCTTTGGAGAATTCATTTGATTAGTTGCACAGAATGATTGTTGAGGGACGATTTATCCTGACTCTTTCTCCTGAGTTCTGTGTCAAACACACAACCCCAGACACAGATAGAGTGCAGTTGTTGTCGTCGATGCCTTTAGATAGAAAATGCAGACTGTTTGCTGTCTTGTCTTCGGCAGAGAAGCTATTCCAAGGGGAGACATTAGTCTGCAACTCCGTTTTTCACTGCAGAGTGGCTCCTCTTAGTACGACTCCAGCCTGACAATTCAATCCACTGTTCGTTTTCATGCACTGAGCCTGGCAGCAAAACCGCATCTGAATGCATGAAGTGGTCTCAGCAGCCCTGACTGTAAATGAGGCCCAGACATTGTTGTACATCACATAAAGACCAATGGGAGAAAGCTCAGTTTTCAATTATTAAAATGCGCAGGCAATGTCTGAGGTCTCATACTTTTTGTAAGAAAGCTTAGTCTGCCAAAATCGTATAAAACAAAAGGCATGGTGTCTTTTACTTCCTGTTATGCTGCAAGTTAAATTGACCTGTTCCGATTTCTTACACTGAGAGAACATATTCTTTTCAGCACAGTGGTGCATCTTCCAATAGGTGACATAGGCAGCTGCCCAGGGCGCCACCCAGAGGGGGGCAGGGGTAGACAAACTTAATATCTCAATGTCAAAAATACATCTTGACAGCTTTAATCAATTTTTGATGCATTTTGATGCCAGGGTCACCAGGGAAGTCTTTCTAGGGTGCTGAAGGTGCTCGGTCCTTCTTGGCTTGAGTCTGTGAAATGAACTTTTTATAAAGAAATAAATAATTTCTTGAGCAGAGACACCCTCCCTCAGCATCTTCGTATCGGATAGATAATCTTTGAGTCAATTTGACCCAGTGGTAGGTCCACCTCCTGCAAAACATTTCCATACAGCATTTACTTTCCTGACTTCTATTTTCCTCCTCATCTCTCTTCAATAAATTATCCAACAGCAGTCAATCTTCGGTGAGACTTTAATCTTCCCTTTTATTGCAAAAAAGACAAATAGAAAAGCTAATGTGGAGGTAAAATCATTATACTCCACCCCAAGTCATTTATGCACTCCTAGATGTATCGTGAGTAAGAGGCTGAGTTCTCACAATGCCCGAAAGGTAATCAACAGTGTAAGATATTGCTGGTCAGCTGACAATACAGAGCTGCCTTAAAGCTGCTTAGTCACACGGAGCTGTGATTAAACAGAGATTTTCTTCTTGTTGTCCACCCATGATTACAGCTGATCCGCAGTATCGGGCGAACTGACCATTTTCTGCAGTTTGGAGCATGGATGCTTTATGTGATTACTATTGGGCTGTAAATTATTCAGTCCAAGCGTATCAATATCTGTGCTTTAAAAAATATGCTTGTTGTCATCCTTACGTTTCCACAACACCTACTCAAATAGATATTTTTCACAGCAACTCCTCACTATCAGAATAATGCCAATTTACTGTAGGTGGCATATGAATTTTAGATGCTAACAGTGTGGAACCAAACTGCACATTGGAAATCCAATTTTCTCATCCATCACTCTTGTAAATGACAATTGTCAGGACACATCAAGCCGACTTGACCGCACTGAGAAGAGCAGTTAACAGCTACCCGACATGCACATGCCAACATGCGCATATTCTTTTCCTGAGTAAGAGGAAATAATAAAAAAGCCAAAATGAATACTTTTAAGAAACTAGCCAAGCATCTTGTTAATATGGCAAATTTAATGTAGCAGTCAATGTGTAATGTGGCACAAGAGTACCACATTAAATGGAGATGTTAAAAGCAAAAAGTACAATATTTCCATGATTTGCTTTAAACTGACAGCCCAAGATCTTATGCTGAAAAGGCAGAGGCGACAAGTAAGAAAGAGGAAATCGCACAAAATGATGAAATCCCTAATTCACTATAGTCAGAACAGTCATTCAGAAAATCCTCTCACACCAACTGCCTCTGCAAACTGTAAGCACGCTGAGTTGGCTCAATTGCTGTCAAAAGGCCGGAAGAACACCCTGCAAAACTTCACAAATTGCTGGCCAGTGGCACCAATGGCTGGCTGTGGTTTGGTGTATTAGGACCATGGATATTCATTCACATGCTGCTTTATTAGGTTCACCTGTTCAACTGCTCATTCATGCAAATAGCTAATCAGCCAATAACATGGCAGCAGCTCAATGAATTTATGCATGTAGACATGGTGAAGACGACCTGCTGAAGTTCAAGCCGAGCATCAGAATGGGGAAGAAGGTGATGTACGTGACTTTGAACGTGGCATGGTTGTTGGTGCCACACGGGCTGGTCTGAGTATTTCACAAACTGCTGATCTACTGGGATTTTCACACACAACCATCTCAAGGGTTTACAGAGGATGGTCTGATAGAGAGAAAATATCCAGTGAGCTTGTTGATGCCAGAGGTCAGAGGAGAATGGCCAGACTGGTTCAAGATGATAGAAAGGCAACAGTGACTCAAATAACCACTGGGTACAACCAAGGTCTGCAGAAGACCATCTCTGAACCAACAACACGTCCAGCCTTGGTTTAAACACCACAGCCTACCTGAGTATTGTTGCTGACCGTGTCCATCCCTTTATGACCACAGTGTACCCATCTTCTGATGGCTACTTCCAGCAGGATAATGCACCATGTCACAAAGCTCAAATCATCTCAAACTGGTTTCTTGAACATGACAATGAGTTCACTGGACTCCAGTGGCCTCCACAGTCACCAGATCTCAGTCCATTAGAGCACCTTTGGGATGTGGTGGAACAGAATGGACAGACTTTTACATGTTCATTCTTCCTACGGGCAGTTTAAAACCAGTAGGTCCCATGATATGTTGAGGACATATGACTAAAGTCACAGAAAATAAACTATTTCGAAATATGGCACTAAACTAAAGTTAGACTTTAAATCGGTGGATATGGGGTTCCTCCCCGTCCACACATGAATGTAATGTACTTGACAAAATGAATCAAACATCCGAGTCATGCTGGATTGTTTGTGATGCTCAGAAAATGTACTCTTCATTTTTACAGCCTTTCTTTCTGTAATGAATGATGTAACATTGACATACTGTAACAGCAAGAGTGGCCATTACACCAAAATCATGTCACAGCCTGGCACTGTTCCTGGGGCTTTGAGAGGATTTGGATTACAGGTTAGGTTACACGCTGGAAATAAAAGTAGTCATTGC
Source organism: Epinephelus awoara (assembly GCA_035609425.1). NCBI lineage: Eukaryota > Metazoa > Chordata > Actinopteri > Perciformes > Serranidae > Epinephelus > Epinephelus awoara. The sequence goes on from CM069306.1 coordinate 10,280,569, forward strand.
AGGTCCTGACAAATACTGTAATACTAACCTGTGTGTATGTGTGTGTGTGTGTGTGTGTGTGTAGGTGTGTTTGGTATATATGCGTGTATTTATGGGAAATCTATAAAAGCAAAGCAATGGCACTCTGGAGAAACCTGATTAGGTTTGAGCTGAGCTCAGAAATCAAAATTAATTTGGAAGATGCTCCGGCTCTCTACCATTACCTGAGGCAGAGCCATTAAGTTAAGAAATAGCTGCTCAGCCCCACCATGTCCACGTTTCATCTAAACTAAGCTGATACAGGCTTTCTCTTGGTTGCTAGCGCACGACTAATGTTAAGTTCTGGTATGTGAAGTAATTAACATCCATAGCTGTATCATGAGGAGCATTCCTCATTGCCACGGTCTCTGAATGCAGGTTACATGCTGTACAGCTAAAAAGGGACATTACTCAGGCATTAGTGAGCAGGTCCAAAGAGGAGAATTCATTCTACAGGCATTTTCTCCTTTAAGAAATCAATAAATAGCTTGATTGTAGTCCGAGGTTATATGTTTTAAAAGTTAGTCATTTGGGACTAATAGGTATTTATGTCTCTCTGCTAGTCATTTATTAGCCAAGCCCACCTGAGAGCTGTGTGTGACTGGGTGAATGTATGCCTGCATTTGTATATACTCTGCATGTAAGCATATATGCTCTAGTGCTTTGGCACGCAGTGACATATTTACATCTCATTTCCCCACAGGAGCTGGGTTTGAGATTGACATGCTCCTTTGTACTTGAACACAAGCTCCAATGGGACTTGTGCTCTTAGAAATTCTCTCTTATCTCCTTTTACCCTTTGTGATGGCATGTGGGGTGACATTTTCATTTGCTTTTCGTATCCGGGTAGTACAAGAATGCAGCTGTGTTTTACAAACGGGCTGATCCATAAAAAGGTTAGAGATAACTATGAAAAGATGACATTGTGTTATTCATTTTTATCAAGTTACACTTATGAGCGTCTCCGTTTAATGATAGGTATTTCTCAGTCAGAGTTCACTAATGGAGAACTGAAATCTAATGTGTCAACAAGCTCAGGCCTGTGCTTAGTCAAGGACAGTTTGCCTTTGGAGTGGACTGCCGAGAATAAGAACAACTTGTGTTGATACTGTAGTGGAATTCAAATATTTTCTTTGTGAAAGCCTGGAGACTCACTTTCTACCAAGGTGTATTCCTGATAGATCCTTTGATTATCTGTGGGCTTAGTTTTGAGCTGTGTGTCCACATATCCCCTAGCCTTAAAATTAAGCTCAATAAGCCAGCCTTTACTCCAAAGATTCATGATTTTCATAATCAATCTGTTGAACTTCTTGTAAGGGTGGAAAATGTACTTAGGGATGTATGAGAGGCAGCCATGGATGTGACGCGGGGGATATCCTGCCAATCCCAGGACTATTTTGTGTTTTAATATTTTAACAAACGTGAGCAAAACACCCATCTCCCACCACCAACCCACGATATCATATCCCATAGGCCACCCACTGATAGCCATATCATCATAGTCCTTTCACTGTTTTAAATCAATGCCGGCATCATAGGCGGAAGGTTTCTATTCCACAGAAATGTCCATTCAGCAATTTGTTATAAATCTCTGCATTTGGAGCTTGAAGATAGAATCAGATGTGGGCTCCTTTCATTCAGAAATGACAGATCATTACCGTTAAGTACAAAATGTATCCTTTCATATGGAAATGTATTAAATATCTCTCTATACCACAAGGTAGCAGAGGGGTTACCCAGATCCATTTTAGCAGAATACATTGCCCTGCCAGAAGCAATAATTTATAAAGCGATTCATATTTCAGAGAGGGAGCTGACACATCTTTACAAGGTAAAAGCAGCAACGGAATCCAGAGACCTTTCTTAATCTTGATTATAAAAATACTTCTGAGCTTCCAGTTCCAAACTTAACTTTATCTATACAACTATTTTTTGTCGGGGTTCCCTTAATCTATTGCAGGTCAAGATGGTCCTGGAAATGCAGTCTCTGGATTTGATTCTACATGGTAGTACTGTATTTCCAAATTGCTTGTGTATCCCAGAAGAATTGGCCTTCTTGTGGGCGGTAAAGTCAACATAGGTACTTGTCCTTTATCCTGCAAACCTTGGTTGTTTGGCATAAAACAAGACGAGGTCGAAACCTAGTATAAGGCTGGACTGTCTATGAGACGCTAATTTTGTCATTGTGGCGGCACCTGTTTGGACACTGTAACACATAATACTTGTGGCTTGTGTCATACAGACACAGGTCTTCCTCAGACAAAATGATGAGGTGATCCTCCTGCCTCGATCCACTGTCAGCGTCCACGGTTCTGTCAGCGCCTATCCAATTCAAAATGGCAATGACCGATTGGGAAACACCAATACTTACAACATCACTCACTCTGACCAATGGTGTAACTTTATTGCTTGCTCACTCACGGACAGACCTTTGTGTTCATAGTGCAGGCCTCACATGCTACACACAAGCCAAAAGCATTACTGATATGACGGCCATCTTTGAACATAGACATGGGTTAAGATCTCTGCCTTAAAAATCTTCTTCCTTGGGTTTTTACGGCAGTTTGCATCCAAGGTGTTGCACTATACAGCTAATCTCTGCTTTATATATCACCACATGTTTTGTGGGTAACTGAACTATTGTCCTTTGTCAAATGATCCATCCATCCATTGATCCATTATGTTTGGCTTATCCAGGGCCTGGTCGTGGGGGCAACAGGATAAGCAAGACATTTCAAAGGTCCCTCCCCCCAGTGAAATTTTCCAGCACTTCCAGAGGGATTCCCAGGCCATTTGAGATATATAATCCCTACAGCCTGTTCTTGTTCTATCCTGGGGCCTCCTACCAGTGAATGTGCCCTTAAAACCTCAAACGGGAGGCACCCAGGAGGCATCCTGATCAAATGCCCGAACCACCTCAACTGGCCCCTTTTAACGTGATGGAGGAGTGGCGCTATTCCAAGCTCCCTCCAGATGTCTGAGGTCCTCACCCTATCTCTATGGCTGATTTATTTCAGCCGCTTGTATCTTCAATCCCATTGCTTCGGTCACTACCCACAGCTCATGACCATAGGTGAGGGACAGAGCATAGATGGACTGGTAAATCGAGAGCCTTGCCTTTTGGCTTCCAGTGTCAAACTTCCAAAAAGAAATTGGGCATACTATGAGAAAATGTGTGGTTGAATGTTCCCACACTCCATTAAGATCACAAAGGATATTTCATATTTAAACTACTGACCCTGAAAATTATTTTCTACCGCGCTGTGTGTTTTGTAGAGACGACAATTATTACAGAATGTAACACTTTTTTTGAAAACGCTACTTCATTCAGCAAGTTAAAAACCATAAAACAACGAGCTACATCATTAATTGTAACACTGCTCTTACAATTCCTCTGCCTCCACCCATCAGTGAATTTCATATAAAGTAATGTGTCAAGTTTCAGGGCCTTCAGTGGCTTTTATGTCAGGAATGATAACAAGAGCTCTTATTTCTTCCTGACTAGACCTGTTTGTTTTAACCAGTTCAGAATTCTTCAAAGGGATTGCAGAATCTTTAACATCCTCATTACGTTGATCTCTCCTGGCAGAGGGAGAGATAATGTGACAGAGGAAAAATGGAAGAGACTAAAGTTGAATTAAGAAGAGAAGAAATGTGTGTGTGTGTGTGTGTGTGTGTGTGTGTGTGTGTGTGTGTGTGTGTGTGTGTGTGTGTGTGTGTGGTAGGTGGCTTGGGAGTGTGAAGTGAAAGCTGAGTGAGATGGAGTGAGACGGAGTGAGATGGTGAGAGCGAGAAAAGTTGTGGAACAGCGAATTTGCAGTTAGCTAATGAGCGTACCAAGGGGCACATTAGTTATTTATTTCCTGGGCTTGTTTCGTTAAGAGAAGGGCACACCAATTAGCTTTGAGGAGATGACATCCCTAAGCGCCCTTGTGCTCGGCTGCGAGGCAACACAAGAGCCCTGTCTGAAATGCTAAACAACCTGTAGGGCCTGGCGCGAGGGGGAAGGGAAATGTGACCCGGCGTGACATCTCTAAAGCGGCATGGCCAGCTGGAGCTACATTATGTGGGAGAGAGAGGAAGAAATTGGCCGCTGGCTTGAAATCCACCGTATCTCAAAAAGGGAAGAGAGGTTATGTGGACTGATGGCGGAGAGAATGTCGCTCTGCATATGAAACAGGGTACGACATTATTTCTCCTCTTTTCACATATTCTCTCTTTTTCCCCACCTGAACAATTGTTAAATGGATCTTAAATCAGTTTGGACAAAATGCCAATGTGTTTTCTATTCGCTCATGTAAACTGTTTGAGTTTATTTCACTATTTATTAGCAATGAAGAAAACAACTATTACACCATCGCCTTTGAGACTGTAATTTGTGGCTCAGGAAAAAATGAATATTGTGATCAATAATAGCTCATTAAATGAAAAGATGAGGTTTGAGGAATGAGGTAACAGAGCCTGAGCTGCAGCAGTGTGTGTAGGGTGAGTCTAACTTTTGGTCACCATAAGCCTGGTGCACACATACACATGCAGCTTTAGCTAACACATGGTCATTAAGTCAGTGCTATGAATCCCATTCATGCAAAACCTGACTCTAATGCAAAAAAAAAAATGCAAAAAATATCAGGTGATCATATTCTCCAAAGGGAACACCTGCTGATACAAATAAAATATGCCAACGTTAAAAAAGATCAAAGGCAAACACCTCCAGTCATCCACACCAGAAATTCCTATTTGTGCACCTTCATTACATGAGACGATGTGCTCCAAACAAGAGAGGACGGAGCCTCGTTTGAAATGTCAGCCTTCTGAGATATTAATTGGAGCTGAGGCTCTCCAATCAAGGGAACAAAACAGCGCGTCCACAGAGGTGAGTGGTAATGAGCTGCGCTTTGTATGTGGGGGAAGTTTGGCTGATTGAAATTACACTGCAGTGTCTGACCAGACCGTAAACATAGTCATTTAGCCCATAATAAGAGCAGCATCCTCCTACAGTCATTTCCTTCACTGTGTGATTTCATGACAGAGTGGATAAAATAGTTACAGTGTGTTCATCTTTTTTTATTGATCTTTATTTGTCAATCATTCTTTTCACACACCACATGCAATTAAAGGTGTACTGTGTAGGATTCACTGGCATCTAGTAGTAAGGCTGCAGAGGTACCGATCGTACATATCCATCTTTCCAACCAATACTAATAACCTTAATGACCTGCTTCTCATGGTCAATAACCGATACAATAACCAATAATTTCACATTTTTGTATTTCAAAAACAAGTGTATAACCTGTTGTGTATCTACACCTGAGGGTTAGAAAGGCTAAGATGTAGTGAGAAAACATGGCTGATTTAATATTCCATAGCTTTGACCTAACCTGTAGGTCTGTATCTGCATCAATTATATAGTTAACAATAAGAGCGAGGGAAATGATGAGGCCCAATGTTACTGGGTAATTCTCAGTATGGATTACACTGCAGAGTGGATTCTCCAATAACGGAGACAAACAGCTGACTCATATGAACAGATTTAATGTGCATCGGCAGGTCCGTGGTACATCTGGTGTATGAAATGTCTATATCTTCACACTGCAGTTTTATAGACACACCCAGGCGCCGTCTCACCGCCCCACGACAGACTAGCCTGCAACTACCACCTCAAACATTAACACTCAACCCAGACAAACAGGCAGCTCATACACACACGCAGCCAGAGAGTTAACGATACAAATAATTGCTAACTGTAGCATCACACGGCTAGCAGTTATTAATAAGTTTAACAACAGAGTCAAGCCTTTTAAGAGCTTGGTGTTGGATGTAAGCCGCTGCCTTTAATTAGCTTGTGCTAATGCCTTGGAGATGGTCCTTCAGTCTGTGTCTAACCTGAGTCAGGCGGGCGGGACATCAGAACTTTCAATAAAATTTAATAGAATCTCTTAGAAATTCTTGCTGTCTGAGTCCTAACTGAATAACTTCCTGTATCATAAAGTCTTTTACCATTACAACCAACTCCCCAATCTGTAAAGAAATAACAGCGGTCAAGAGGTCTAAATGAAGACCAAATCACAACCAGCCTTTAGTTAGCAATGCTAAGCTTTTGAAAATCTGTCACTTCAAATGCAAACTTTTTGGTCCTTAATTGGCCACTAAAAAGTATAAACTGTGATTTTTACTTAAGGGACAGGACAAGAAAAACAGTGACATTTCATTACAGAGTTGCTCAGTATTTGATTAGGATGTACATGTGACAACAATTTCTCCTGGCTGCATTGTTCTTTGTGTGGACTAGGCTTGACAATAATACCACCCTTGGATTGATATGTCCACAGTAATCAATCCTTAATGTTTGGGTCAGCCTACCCTTACTGTCTGTAAACTCCTTGTTTATGGCCTCCATTTTCCCCAGTCTTTATTTTGACTTCCTCCTGGGTGAGTACCATCATCTGCCTTTCATTAGGAAGCATTCTCCACAGTCTCTCCTGTCTCCTGTTACTGAACAGCCGCTTGTTTTGTTTTTCTCTGCAGCCTCAGACCAATGCAAACATGTCACTGCCATCTGCTGCTGCCTGGTCCAAAGTGTCACAGCCAGCCAGCCTGGTGTAGACATGGCCTGAAAGTCTAACACTGAAAGCAGAGCCACAGCACTTTAGCTCGTCTTTCACTAGTCCTGTAAGCTCTCAGCTGCTTAGTATTACACTAACTTCGAGTTTTAAATTTTAAGTAATAGCCACAGTTTCAAAAATCTGTAATGCTGGAGAACTGGAATATTTTTATATATTTTGTTTGTTTGTGCATCAAATTTATAACAAGAAACATACTCTGCTGCTAGCCAAGCCCTGCCTGTATATGCGTGGTATCTCATACCATCTGCATTCATGTGCTTGTGTGTGTGTGTGTATCTGCACCTGTCAGATAAACACCCCAGATGAAAATGTTTGCCATATTTTACTCTGTTTGTCAAGGTTGTTACGAAACCTCTGCTGCACTGGAGAAAACAGAAATTATCCATATTTTCTTAACCATCAGGTTTCTCTCATGAGGAGAGATCCATGTCGTGATTACACACAAGCTGTAAGAGGCACAATAACTCTGCTGTTTCAGTAAAGGCTATTATGAGAACTGATACACAAAGCCTTGTGTCCCTGCAATCAAATATGTTGATCCTTTGGTGACAATAAGCATGCAGGCTATAATTTATGTGAGTGACTTCATCATTTAGCAATTTGAGAGGCACAGAGGTTGATTTTGCTAACTTTGTAATTACACTGGGGGCAGAGGGCTGCTTAGAGATGATAGACATAAGAAGGAAGGAAAGCCGAGGAAGGGATGATACATTTTTACATGTGTGTTGATTGGCATAAAATGTGCTCTGTTGTGTATTGATAGCTGTGTGTGTGGCCTCCGGCCTTTTCAGTTTTCACAACAGGCCACTCGCTCTTTATTACTTTTGTTCAATTATTCCTGGGAGTACCCCTGTTTAACATCACAGCACGATGATTCAGCCTTCACATCCTCTCAATGCCGCACGCTGAGAGAAGAAACCGAGGACATAAATAGGGGGAGAGCTAAAGATAGCATGCAGAGGCTAAGGTAGTTAATGGACAGAATCACAAAAGACGGACAGAGGGAGAGCTCAACACACCAGGAGCTTCTTTGCATACCATATCATCATTGTGCGCTGTCCACATGGAGAGCAGGATGGCAAAGACTGCCCATACTGCAGAAATGCCTTTGATTTGCACTATTTACGGCTGTTCCAATCAATCACATCGGGGAAAAATAAAGGCCACTTAAGTCCTGAACGTAGTCGGACGTGAAGTGAGACAAGTGAAAGCAAAAAAACTGCAGCAGATGTGGATCAAAAACCTTTGCCTTTGATCTAGAGGTGTGGAGTCAAACATTAATGTTAAAGTGACGTATTGAACATGCCTCAAGTTGGACGCAATATTTTCAAGTCCATATCGAGTTTCCTGCATCAAACACTGCCACCCACTCTCTGATACGTAAACGTTAACGTACAGCCCTGCTATTTATTTTATATACTTTTTCATTTACATGTTGTGCACCTGTATATTTTCACATGGGAATAAAATCCTTTGTATTATATTTTGATCACAGTGTGTTTTTACAAAAGTGAATGCGACATCTCAAATCTAGTTTTGACTTTCAGCTAAAAAACATGTAGTCCATTTCGTAGAAACTACAGAGATATATATTGTGTATCGCCAGTCGGCCTGAAAATACCAAGATATGAATATTTGTCCGTATCATCCGGCCCTACTACAAGGTAAAGAAAAAATCATTGTGATGAATTGAAAGGCGGACGGTGTTAAACTAGCATTTTATTGCTCCGTCCGGACTGTTGCAGCTGAGAACAAATTAAAATGACAGGAAAGAATAGCTGCCGCTTCACCTTGCTTGATAAAGTGGCACCTGGCTGTGTTTGTACAGATATGTGCTTGTTTACAGGAGGGTGCATATTAGGGCGAGCACTAAAGCTCAGTAAAGGAGATCCTGTGATGTTTTTCATTCGCGTTAACATCTGCCGCGTTAGGTTATTGTCTTTCTCTTTGTTATATGCTTCAATAAAGTTTCCATCAGAGGAGAGCGCCATGAGGAATTTTCTCCAGCAGCAGAGCGGAATGAGGCGAGGAGAGGAGTGCAGAAATTTCCTTTTCAACATATTTACTTCTCAGATAAGAAGATGCTGCTGAAAATTCAAACGGCTGTCACCGACTGTGACTGTTCGTTATTATATATAGGAACTCGCATGGTGTTTCTCATTGGACTTGCCTGGGATTGCACCATATGCCTGAAGGGGTTGATTGCAAGAGCACTTAGTCATCAAGTATGAAGTACACATGCAGCCCTTCATATCATTAACCTCTAGATGTTAGAAACACGGCTAATTCATATTCTGCAGGGATTTCAGATGCACTTTATTACAGTGCGGAGAGAAAATGAATCGAATAATTGGATTCAGTATTACTGGCTAAAATTAAGTCTGATTATTTTGATGTTCAACCCATTCTTTGTGATAATTCATTTACTTTTGTCCTCTGCGTGAAATACTTGGATTGAAATTCCAATTTTTCCTCAAACAACATTGTCCTCGAACCATCCTCTTATCGCAAAACACAGCTTATCATCCTCTACGCGAATCAATTACGCACAAAGACTTTGGCAAATTTACACAGCAGGGCATTAGCTTTGATGAGGGAGCCACATATCCAAACTATTTACCTCTGTAATGTTTACCCTTTCTGTTTATCCTCCAAAATACATTACCCTGTTTTTTCTTACCATGCCCATCTCCAATTTTTTATTACCGGAGCATCACAAAGGCATTTGCCACACTGTATACATTTTCATTAAAAATGCTTCATCCCTTTTCAAAATGCATGAATGTCTTTAATTTAAGTGAAGAGGCAGTGAACCGCTGCAAAGCTTTAATTTCAGTTTCTTACCACCAGCACCCCTCCTCCCTCATCTGTTTTCACACACTCCTTATTCCCAGGGGAGCGACAGAGAGAGGAAGAGATTTGGGTGTTTTCAAGGCAGGACCTCACCCACCCAGAAAAAGCCAACAAACTCCAGCTATAGAGCATGAAGGGGAGAGAAATGCTTACATTTGTATAAATTAGCATGCAGCATTAAAGGCAAGGTCAAAAAATGCTGGCATTCACTTTGGGTGAAAGAAAATTCAAGGTGGGGAGATGATGGTGGTATGTGTGAATTTAAATCAGATTCTTCTTTCTTTAAGACACATTATACAGGCTTTGTGGCTTCACTATCAGAATGTGTCCCATCCTATTCCTTGCTCCTGTCCTTTAAAAACCCTCCACCTGCCAAACACTTGTCAAATTATTCCTACTCTCTCTGTTCAGATGTCACGAATACACGGTAAAACACAGGGGCCTCGAGTGGAAAATGTACAAAGTGCTTTCAGACGTATTTTAAGCATAATTTACACAGTGTCTGGTGCTTTGCATGAGACGGGTAGCAATACCAACCCATTAATCATAGTCAGGTCTGGCGTTCTTATCTCCCCGTCTCCCATCAGCTCAGCCAAGAGGAACTAAGACCATCTCCACGGACCTTTCAATCAGCCACCTTTAGATGGTTCTTTGAATTAAACCTTAAAATAAATTCATGGACGTAAATTGAGAGCTGGGTCTGACCATCTCATTTCACAAATACAGTGAACAGCAGCGGCTTTTTCAACATTAAAATACTCCCCGAGGTGATAAACAATGCCACAGCGGTTCTGGATCTCTTCAAAACAGATGTTTTTCATGGTGTTTGGCAACAAGCGATTGTCAGACGAACACACAGCAGAGGGGAAATAAATAATGCCAATAAAAATGGCCTGTGGATTAGTTTGGCATCAGATTAAAGGCTATATGCACTATATCTGTGTTGAAGGGACATGTTTATGGCACTGGCAGTTATTAGCAGGACACAGCCTTAGGGAACTGGATGCCTCTTATTTGATTTGGTACAATATTGAGAAAAACAATGTCTCCATAAAAGAATAGTATGACAAGTTAATTTTTGCTATCTTGCCAAGAATTTGCCAAGAAGGTTAAGACTGCTCAGGTGTCTGTATGGTAAATATGAAGCTACAGCCAGCAGCTGGTTAGCTTATCTTAGGGTGCTTTCACACCTGCCCTATTTGGTTCCAAATAGGGCAGGTTCGTTTGGGCAGGTGTGAACATAGCAATCGCACTGGGGTGTACACCAAAACAACCAGGCCAAGACCTTCTTGAAGAGATGAAAGAGATAAATCAGCAGAGTGGACATTTTTAGATTTCAGAGAAAAGATGGATCAACAGACAAAGCACATGCCAAAATGCAAACAATGTCATTATGAGATGAAATACTCAGTCAACATAACAAACCTGGCCGGGCATCTCACTCCGCTAACTTGCTGCTTTTACTGTAGCTTAGCTGCTCTGTTTCAACAATGACAGCTGAGATTCAACTATGCTGTTCTGTTGCGAGATGCCGTGACTTTAACTAACACTAAGTAAAAAAAACTTTAAATAATACATGTAATAAGCCATGAACAAGAGTAAAAGTCCACTAGCTGCAAGGCTAATTTATGCAGTGTCAAAGTGCCTAAAGCTAATGGTGACTAGCAAACTAGAATTACTGCCTTGCAGCTTTATGCCTTTGTGAACAAGTCAAGTTGCAGTTACAGTGTGGATGCTTCACACACATCTTCAGCCTGCAGCACAGAAGATCTATACAATCTGCACAGAGTCAAGGTGGACACCCAAGATTAGTGTCACCAGTTTCATATCTGACCAAATGTCTTCCCTTCTGTTTCTGAGATATGGCGTTGAATAATGGCCAGAAAAGTGTTTTTGCAAAACATTATGATGTCACAGTGAAGCTGACCTTTGAGCTTTTGGATATAAACTCTTATCACTAAGTTATTCTATTATACATTTGTGTGAAAATGTTGTCGCAATTAGGGTATGAATAACTGAGTTACGGCCAAAACATGTTTTGTGAGGTCACACTGACCTTGACCTTTAACCTCTAGATTTTAATCAGTTCATCCTTGCATCCAAGTGGACATTTGTGCCAAATTTGAAGATAGATGTGATGTGACGTGAGATATTACCTCAAGAATGAGATTGATGCAAGGTCACAGTGACCTTTGACCACCAAAGTCGTATATGTTCATTGTTAAGTCTGAGTCAACGTTTCTGCCAAATTTGAGGAAACTGCCCCAGGTGTTCTTGAGATATTGCATTTACAAGAATGAGAAGGATGCAAGGTCACAGTGACCTTTGACCACCAAAGTCTAATCTGTTCATTCTTGAGTCCATGTGGATGTTTGTGCCAAATCTGAAGAAATTCCGTCATGATGCTCATGTTCAAGGACCTACAAACCTAAAAACACAATGCCTCTGGCCACAACTACCAACAGTGCGGAGGTATAAAAACAAGTGTTTTGTCCTAAAATTGTTACTTTGGTAAATTATTTTGCTGTTAGCCATGACTGTTAGTGGAGTCAATTTAAACTAAACTTTACAATTATTTACAACTGTTGTTTGTTTCTTTATGGCCAAAAGCAAAAGAGAGAGGTGTAGAAGCTTCTTCTGTAACCAACAGTGTTAAATGGGCATACGTAAGAGCAACTTAAGCACATATTAATATCCTGTCACAATTTATGTGTTGACATGACATATCATATAGGTTCTGACGATATTTAAGTTTAACAACAGTTTCTGTATATTTTGAATAGTGTATGGTAGTGGACGATACTAAAGTAATGTTTATATTTACATTATTTATGTGTTACAATGCAGGTACAAGTTATTTACGGCAGGTATGGTGCTGTAAAACAGTTTAGTGCACATGACAAAAAGAGATTGCGGACAATGTTGTGCGTAAAAAAACAGCACGCAGTTTGTGTTGATTTGGATTGTACATTTTTGACCGTGTTATGCAGTGTTTAAATATAATGGATAACACGTGAGAATATATAGAAATAGGACATCGAGTTGGTAGTGGACCTTACAAGATGTAATTTTGGAAGGACTTGCCTGCCTTTTTCTTTTTCTTTTTTGTATTTTCAATGAACCTCGTTCAACCTTTCCCTGCCTTGTGAATACTGTGGATCTCCAGAAAAGGAACAAAAACCAGAGTCAAAACCGAGACACCACACAAACTGAGTGGCCTAGAAATTGTGGTGTGTTGAAACGGCCACTACAATACAATATTATCTATTGTCATATTAATCGCAGGCCCCTGAAATGAATCAAAATTGTGATTTGGCGGACTTAAGATATCAGCAAATATTGTATCCTTGCCACTATAAGCAATATCCTATCACGAAACTAGTGATTTACAGCCGTTCTAACCAGCTGCTGGCTGGTGCTTTATAAATGCTATACAGACATAAGAGCGGTATCAACCTTCTCATCTGTCTCTCAACAGAAAGCAAATAAGCATATCTCCCAAGATATACACCACTGTGACCGGCAAGAACTTAACGAACACACCCCAATGTAAGCTTTGGGGTTTTTTTTACCTCTGAATCAACTTGTCTGATAGAAAGTAAGAAAGCAGAGTCAGCGTACACTCAGTCACTTCAGCCTGCCAAGCTCAGTTAACATCAGATCATGTTTGATTTCTGTCAGCACCGGTAACCACAGCTCTCTGGCAACTCATTCCCTTTGGCACTCCTGCTAAGGCTGTCCCTCGCTTGACCTGTAACACTGTTTGGGAATGTGCAGTCATAACATGTTATGTCCCAATCATAACATCTGTGGACAGAAGCATATGGGAAAGCTCTTATTATGAACACTAATGACAGCTGAAGCCTTGAACTGGAGAGGACGAGAGCCTCAGACGAGCAATAATATGCACATTGTGATTTTTATTCCTCTTTGCCGCTCAGGTCAGCTGTTGGGAGTTTTAGAGGTTTGATTTGGCCCACATAAATCTGTCGCCCCAGTGGGCAGCTGTTCGGCACGGCCGCTTTCGCATCTCCGCAAGGTCGTGTGAGAACTAAATGGCAGGGGTGGGAGCCCAAATGTGACTTTAACGCTAACTTGGCTCCAAAAAGCTGGCATGTAGACACACAATGGAGATGGGAGGAGAGGTTGTCCTCACGGAGTCAATGGATGAGGAAGCTTTTATAGCCATTCAGTCTCTCCAGTTCACAACAACACTGGGATTATCAAGCTGAACTTAACCCCACTTCACTGCTATGCGCATCTTGAACATCTTGATAGCTTTACTAATTTTTAACTTTCAATAGTGCCCATGTGTTGGCTATAAATAATGATTTTCCTCTAATAGGGCTAATAATGTAGTCAGTGTTTGATTTGCTCCGTTCGGCAGTGTTCAATATAATCAACATGTTTTGCTGTTGTACGGCCACGGTCCGCTGAAAATGGGCTGGGTCTGACTGTCTGGAGATGGTTACGTTACATTTAAATACAGATTAATCATAAGAGCCCAATTCATCACCATGACAGCTGTGAAAACATCCTGCCAAGCCCCCATCCACTCCTTCCTCCTCTTCGTCCCCTCCGGTCTTTTCAGATTCCCCCTTAAAAAGGACCACTTTTTGAAATCCCCATGCATGGCTGTAGAATATGTATGGCTATGAGGATATTCATATGCTAATAGCTGTGGAGCTGAGAGTGCAAAATTAACCAAGCTTGACAGAGGCCCATGTGACCCCTAGAAGATGTCGGGAGGCCGGGGAAAACATCGATCATGTGACATCAGCACAGTTGAGGCCGGCCGGGGCTCGGTCAAGATGGATGCTCTTTCAGGCAGCACATATAAATCTCTAGGAAGGTTTGAAAATATTGAAATTAGAGCTGAATTATAACAAATAACGTTGGCTGCCTCTCCTCAGGAAACGTGTCATCCATCCTCTTCCCTCTCACTATCTGCCTCTGTCAGAATGTGCGCGAGAGAAAATAGAGAAAAGGTGCTTCATCAGACAGAGAGAAAAAATAGCTTGCGCAAGTGTGTTTTCAGCTTGTGTGCTCAGTAATGTGACTCTAAAAGGGGTCGGGGTGTGGAGGTTCCCAGTGTAAGATGGGACGAGTGCTGTAATGACCAAAACATGACAGAGGACCCTGCAACTGATTCATAACCTTAGTTACAGAGCAGATACTGTGAAATGTGTTCAGGGGAGCAAGACAGGGAGAGCAGGAGCCTCTGGTTGTGTGACCTCGCTGTAGCCAGGCTGCATATGACCTCATTTTCCCCTCTCTAAATGCTTTCAGGTAATGACATCTGTGTGGCCTGAGAGGTAAAACTACCGACTCAAAGCCACTGACTGTGCTTCAGACAAGTGCTGCACAGCAGCAGCCCCAAGCCTCACCTAGGAGTGAAACGCTCCGTTCCTATAAGCACTACATTCACACACGGCAAATTGATTCATGAATCATTCAGATATTTCAGCACCTACCTGACAGCGAGGTCTGAAAATGGCCTTCTTTAAGATCAACTCTGCCGTTAAAAGGGTACAATGCTTTTGATGTAGAATAAAGTGTATTTCATCATCACACTTGAGCAGGAGTGGTAAAGGCATTCTCGTTCTAACTTTCTGGTTTCATACCAAAAGTCGACAATTTGCCAAACATCAGTACAGTATAATGGCCATGTGCAAAGGACCGCTGAGTGGAAATGATATCCTGTAGTGCTGCAGTGTATTGTCACGACAGGATATTAGTCTTTTAAGTGCTCATACAGCCTAATAATGTTGCATTCTTCTCTTATTGATGACACCAGGCAGGAAGTCTAAGCTCTTCAATTTATTCTAGTGTTCACCCTCTCAACAATACAGATTGCACTTGGCATGAGCTACGGTTGGATGATATGACAGTATATACTATGTGAAGTAGAACTGTGTCTGCTGGTAGAGGTTTGGCAATATACCACATATAAACCACACAATCATGGGCCAGTAACTTTCAAGGCTGTGATCATGGGAGAAATGCGCTGATAAACGTAACTTTACTTTCCTAAACCTAACCTACGTAACTTTACTTTCCTAAACCTAACCTACGTAACTTTACTTTCCTAAACATAACCTACGTAACTTTACTTTCCTAAACCTAACCTACATAACTTTACGTTCCTAAACATAACCTACGTAACTTTACTTTCCTAAAAATAACCTACGTAACTTTACTTTCCTAAACCTAACCTACCTACCTAACTTTACTTTCCTCAATCTGACCTACATAACTTTCCTTTCCTTAACCTAACCGACGTAATTTTACTCATCCAAACCTACCTGTAAAACTAAACATTAAGTACATAACATGACAACACCCAACCTACATAACTTTATATTCCTAAACCTAACCTACATAACTTTATATTCCTAAACCTAACCTACGTAACTTTACTTTCCTAAACATAACCTACGTAACTTTACTTTCCTAAACATAATCTACGTAACTTTACTTTCCTAAACCTAACCTACGTAACTTTACTTTCCTAAACCTAACCTACGTAACTTTACTTTCCTAAACATAACCTACGTAACTTTACTTTCCTAAACCTAACCTACATAACTTTACTTTCCTAAACATAATCTACGTAACTTTACTTTCCTAAACCTAACCTACATAACTTTACTTTCCTAAACCTAACCTACATAACTTTACTTTCCTAAACATAACCTACGTAACTTTACTTTCCTAAAAATAACCTACGTAACTTTACTTTCCTAAACATAACCTACGTAACTTTACTTTCCTAAACCTAACCTACATAACTTTACTTTCCTAAACATAACCTACGTAACTTTACTTTCCTAAAAATAACCTACATAACTTTACTTTCCTAAACATAACCTACGTAACTTTACTTTCCTAAACCTAACCTACATAACTTTACTTTCCTAAACATAACCTACGTAACTTTACTTTCCTAAAAATAACCTACGTAACTTTACTTTCCTAAACCTAACCTACCTACCTAACTTTACTTTCCTCAATCTGACCTACATAACTTTACTTTCCTTAACCTAACCGACGTAATTTTACTCATCCAAACCTACCTGTAAAACTAAACATTAAGTACATAACATGACAACACCCAACCTACATAACTTTATATTCCTAAACCTAACCTACGTAACTTTACTTTCCTAAACATAACCTACGTAACTTTACTTTCCTAAACATAATCTACTTAACTTTACTTTCCTAAACCTAACCTACGTAACTTTACTTTCCTAAACCTAACCTACATAACTTTACTTTCCTAAACATAACCTACATAACTTTACTTTCCTAAACATAACCTACGTAACTTTACTTTCCTAAACCTAACCTACATAACTTTACTTTCCTAAACATAACCTACGTAACTTTACTTTCCTAAAAATAACCTACGTAACTTTACTTTCCTAAACCTAACCTACCTACCTAACTTTACTTTCCTCAATCTGACCTACATAACTTTCCTTTCCTTAACCTAACCGACGTAATTTTACTCATCCAAACCTACCTGTAAAACTAAACATTAAGTACATAACATGACAACACCCAACCTACATAACTTTATATTCCTAAACCTAACCTACATAACTTTATATTCCTAAACCTAACCTACGTAACTTTACTTTCCTAAACATAACCTACGTAACTTTACTTTCCTAAACATAATCTACGTAACTTTACTTTCCTAAACCTAACCTACGTAACTTTACTTTCCTAAACCTAACCTTCGTAACTTTACTTTCCTAAACCTAACCTACGTAACTTTACTTTCCTAAACCTAACCTACATAACTTTACTTTCCTAAACATAACCTACGTAACTTTACTTTCCTAAACCTAACCTACATAACTTTACTTTCCTAAACCTAACCTACGTAACTTTACTTTCCTAAAAATAACCTACGTAACTTTACTTTCCTCAATCTGACCTACATAACTTTCCTTTCCTTAACCTAACCGACGTAATTTTACTCATCCAAACCTACCTGTAAAACTAAACATTAAGTACATAACATGACAACACCCAACCTACATAACTTTATGTTCCTAAACCTAACCTACGTAACTTTACTTTCCTAAACCTAACCTACGTAACTTTACTTTCCTAAACCTAACCTACGTAACTTTACTTTCCTAAACATAACCTACGTAACTTTACTTTCCTAAACCTAACCTACATAACTTTACTTTCCTAAACATAACCTACGTAACTTTACTTTCCTAAAAATAACCTACGTAACTTTACTTTCCTAAACCTAACCTACCTACCTAACTTTACTTTCCTCAATCTGACCTACATAACTTTCCTTTCCTTAACCTAACCGACGTAATTTTACTCATCCAAACCTACCTGTAAAGCTAAACATTAAGTACATAACATGACAACACCCAACCTACATAACTTTATATTCCTAAACCTAACATACGCTTACTTTACTTTTCTCAATCTAACCTATGTAACTTTGCTTTTCTTAACTAAGCTTAAGAACATACTCTATATTTAGTACGTGATTTAACATTAAATGCATAAGGTGACGACACAGAACCACGATTCTTTTCCCAAACCTTACCTAGCCTAACTGGTAAGGGTGCTAGTTTGAGGCACAAATTCGTTAGAAATCATAGAAGCGTTGTTTGCGCATTTTCGTAAGATGTCATACAAATCATTGTATGAAGGTACGTTGTTTGGTCAGACATGGAGAAAGAGTAAAGTAAAATACAGAAACCTGTGACACTTTAAATTACTGAGCTCATTGTTGATCCTTGTAGCTTCCTTTGAGAATTTCAGTTTCAGTGTTTTGTGTCTTTTGTTAGTAACTTAAGTGTTGTCTCATGTGAGGCAGTTGTTTTATTGTTTGTATGAAAGTTCCAAAGAAAAGAAAAAGAAAATCAAACGTGATGAAGATTAAATTTCTTAAATGGACTAACAGAACTATTACTGTATCGTGATATATACTGTTACTGTTGTATAAAATTACATTTATGATGACATAAGATTTGGGCCATATCCCGGACTCCTAGAGTAGGAATATCCTAAGCTTGTTTCACTTTTGTGCGTGTGCATGATGTGGTGGTATGTACCACATGCGCTTATGTGTGTGTGTGTGTGTGTGTGTGTGTGTGTGTGTGTGTGTCTGTGTGTGTGTAAGAGAGAAAGATGTGTGCACCCCTCGCCATACGCAGCATCAGCAGAATATAGATCCCCTGCCTCCCCTGTAAAGGCAGCTTTATCAGTGGCACAGATGCATGAGCTGCATTCTTTACAATCTCATCACACACGCTCTGTGCCATAACTTTTGTAGGCAAGAAAGCAAGTTTGTGGCATGTGTGACTAAGAAAGACACAAAAACATGCTCGAGTTCACATGTATGCATGGTACGGATGCTGCATCTGACATCCAAAATTGCAGTTTTTCCCCACATCCCTAAAAATGAATGCAGCCGTTAGATTTTCTTGTTTGCAGCAGTTGGGAAATAATCCGGATATGGCTGCTTGGATCCAAACTTCCCCACTCTAATCACAGCAAGGATGGCAGCAAGAATTTATTTCCTGAATGTAAGGTTTTACTTGGCTGCCACCTCTGTTCTCCTGATACTTCACCTCGGAAAAAGGCGACTGAATAAGACAAAACCTAACGTGGGCGAGTATCTAAATCTGAACCACGCCAGAAGCGTAGTGCAGTCGGTTTGACCACTTGTGTACTACTTGGTGGGATCTCTACCCACTTCAGCCCCAGGTGTGCCCCCAGGCATGTGCAGCCTCCTGACTTAATTTAGTGATAACTTCCTCAAACTCATACATAGAATCTAATGACTGTGCAACTAACTGTCGTCTAAAATGGTGTCTCCATTAAATGTGTGTGTGTGTGTGTGTGTGTGTGTGTGTGTGTGTGTGTGTGTGTGTGTGTGTGTGTGTGTGTGTGTGTGTGTGTATGGAGGGGAGAGGGGGGCTACAAGAGGGTAATGTGCTAGGGGTTGTGAGTTTCAGAGATAAAGAGGGGAGGTGTTTCTGCACCTCAGCATGTTTCGAGAAACCACCAGATGCAGCCTTTTTAAAAATCAATACCTTCACCTTAGGCAGGTTTTATGCTTCTTCTTGTCTTTTTTACAAGCCTACCACTTTCCCAGTGGCTACAACTGTCTAAGACTGTCTAAGTTTACTTCAAATAAGCCCCAACACAAAGGTTTACATGAGGGAGTTGTTATGTAGGCTTATAAAATCTACAAACGCTTCAGCTCTCACTCGCGCCACTACAGATGAGCATGAAATGAGAAGTGGCAAATTCATAAACTCTGCAATGCCAAATGGTGACAGTGCTGCAAGATAAACAAACAGGCCAAAATAACCTTGAAGCCACACTGACTAAGTGCACATAAATATTCCACTGTTACCCAAAACATGACAAGATTCTGAATTAGATAGGGGAAAGGAAGCATTTTCCAATATCCCAACTCTAAATAGGTTAGCAGGCTAACATTTAAAGCTAGAGTGATGACACTGGTATCATACAAAACTACCTACGGAATCCAGTGTGTGATTTCCACAGGGGTCCCTTGACCTCAAGATATCTAAACGAAAATGTATTATATGGGAACTCACGAGTCTCCCCTTTATAGACATCCCCACTTTATGCTAATCCCATGCATTTTGGGGTAAAAACCATGCAGTACAAATGGGTTACTCCTATTGTATTTGAGTATTTCTGCATACTGGGGTCTATTAACAGCCCTGGAATTACATTAAATTTGGGTATAACTGGAAAACTGAGACTCCATGTGCGGTAGCCTTGGCCACCAGTGTGTGAGTGTGTGTGAATGGGTGAATGTGACATAGTGTAAAAGCACTTTGAGTGGTCAGACAAACTAGAAAGGCGCTATACAAGTGCAGTCCATTTACCATTTACCATAGTAGCCATTTCATTGTAGTGAGACCATGTTTTTAAAGCAGACATCACTGTATAAAATGGCCTATTGTGACTTCTTGGATAATCACAGTCTTGTGAAACTTTACAACCACAAGCTGGAGACCTTAGGCATTCAGAGGATGGATAGGTTTCATTGGTATATTGACAACAAAGCGAGTTTCTCAGCAGTTTCCAGGACAGAAGTGCTCGCCATCCGGTAGGCAAAAAATGCAATTCTTGCAGAAATCAAATGTCAACAGTTTTTATGCCAAATCACAACGTGAATTTGTCTTTAGTGTTCTAAATAGATGGCTAACATAAACACTGTATTTGTGAACTTGCAGGCTGGGGTAGAGATGCATGGCCAAAAGAAAAGCCTACATTTCCACACTTACTTTTTAAAATTATGAAAGACTTGGATATCAAAGTTTTTGGATATGTGCAAATATCGCATCACCAATCTTTTCAAGGTGATTCATATTATGAAAGAGGGAAGCTGTGTCCACATAGTTAAACAAAGCCACCACCGGTGGAAAACTTTAAAAAAAAAAAAATCTTGTTGTGATGCATAAAAGCAAGAGGCTCCAGATGTTCCCCTTTTCACATTTGGCATAATAAACGACATGTTAGCTCACATTAATTGGAGTATGCATGTCTGCTTGTAAACCTGAATATTAGTGGAATATTCATTTTCATTGGCTATTTCAACAGCTTAGTAGGAATAGTGTCTTTTTTCGGAATAAAGGCAAAACCTGGAATATTTTGTGCATGTTAAAGTTGTCAGTGGGGTCGATCAGTTTGCTATTCAGGCTCCTGTCTGCATGGCAGCCTCATTACATCTGTCTGTTTGACAGAGCTGTCCAGAAAGGTAAAGATTTTGTCACAAACTTGATAAATCTCTATGGAGCGCATCATCAGTGCAGTCAGAAGGTATTAGGACAGTGAGCCATTTTCTCTTGTTATGGCTCTGTAGTCGAGCACAGTGGGTTTGAAATGAAACTGAAACTGTGATGTTAAAGTGCTGACCTTTAGCTGTAATTTGAGGGTGTTTACGTTGACATTTGATGAACTCTGTGAAAATTGGAGCCCTTTTTTTGTACATAGCCCACACCCACCCACCCACTGTTTGCCTAATATGGATGAGAACACCCTCAAACACAGTCAGAGCTGAAAATCAGTACTTTAACCTCTTTATTTGATTTGAAATTCAGTGTGCTGGAGGAAAAAAAAACCAATTTAAGACATATCACTGCTCTAATACTCACTGTGTGTGTTTGATTAAGAGCAAAATTCTCTCTATGCACAATGCAGGCTGTTACTGTGTACTGTTGCTGTGGGCCAGACCTAGTTTCCAAAGACCAGCAGCAAACAGAGGTCATGGGGTGTCACCAGTGCACCCAGTAGTAATTGATGTAAAAGGGGTATTAAGCCCTGCTTTAGAGCAAACCCTGCACTGCCTTTCCATTGCGCTGCCTGCCACGCAGCCTGCTCAGTATTTATTGAGACACCTCCAAAGCAATCTGGGATGGCAGGCACAGATGGCTCCTCTAATCCAGGTAAATTATCTTTGAACCTTTCAGAGTAAACAGACGTGTCATTCTCCAGAAGTCTGGACTCTTCGCAGCATGAAAAGGGTGGGGAGCGTGGGTGTGCATGTGTGCGTACATGCATACATGTGCATCACATAAGAAACTGTTGAGACACAAACATTGACTGTGCATGTACCACAGCTATTGATGTGAAAATGTTGGCCAGTAACTCTGAGGAAAAACTGAAAGCCTTTCCTGTGTGCTGCTGGCAAATGTTCAGCACTCCAAAGGATGAGACTGAAATTTTAAAGGTCTGCTTGCAGATAATAGCGAAAACTCCTTCAGTTGTAGATGAATAATCTAGCAAATCTTGTCGGTAAAGTCTGGGGTTTAGTGGAGGTGTAAAACAAAGCTATGTCTATCTGTTCACTGAAATAATGAATTACATTGGCTGATTGGCATCTGCTGCTTCAGTCATGCTTCATAATCACAGGCTTATTCATCAGCTGTTTGGCTACCAGATGACCAGCTATCCAATCAGATCAACAAAGGCATACAGCACGACCATTATAACCTCTGACAGCTCCCTCCTCACCTGACCTCACCTAAAGGGATAGTTGAGATCTTTTGAAGTGGGGTTGTATGAGGTACTTATCTGTAGTCAGTGTGTAACCTACAGTAGGTGCTGGTTGGCAGGCACCCAGTTTATAGAGGCAGGCAGGAGTATCGCCACAGAAGCTAAGCAATGTTCTGCTGTGGACGCGGGCCAGCAACAAAATGTTCTAGCCACCTCAAAAGAGTCTCCCCCAAGGGAAGCAACAAAATTTAAAGCATATGCTATATTGAGAATATTTTCACCACTTTACCTTGCTGTCAGACAGCCCGTTCCGATGCCTAAAGCTGGATTAATACTTGTGCGTCAGTTATAGGCAGAGCCTATGCTGTTGCCTAAACACGTGGCCTATGCCATTGTGAGCATTTATACTTGTGCGGTGGTGTGTCTGTGTCACTCTGCAGTTACACCTCCAAAACACTAGGCGGCGGCGGAGATTTCTGTGAAGTGCTGTAAAGTTTAGTTGATTCAAAACACACATTAAACATGGCTTAGTAGCAACAATGTCAAACACAAGTACACAAATCTGCTTCACTATAACTCGCAGCATTCACAGACAAAGCACTTGTCTTTATCTGGAAACATTTTCCCCGCAAATACAACATGCTCATAAGTTTAGCACAAGCCTATGACATTTTACATTGTATAAATAAGCCTAGCAGCTAGCAGACTTTTCCTATTCTCTCATGAGCCAGGGACAACAGCAACATTTAACAAAGGTAACATTACAAAATTCGGCTCCATTACAACTCACTGACAAAACAACTGACCTAAACTAAACACATTTTTGTCAAACAAATATAACATGCTAACATTATTAGCACAAGCCTATGGCACTTTATATTGTATAAATTAGCCTAGTGACAAGCAGAGATTTCCTCTGCTCATATGAAGCCAGGATAAATCACACACAAGATTTAAAATGCTATTTTGTGGAGGCTTTATTGTCTTCACAATTTATTTTCTTCTCTTTGAAATTAAAGTAAATAAAAGCTTTGTTTCCACTGAGGGAAACGGTTTCAGCTTACAAAAATAGACAGGAGGTCTGCGTCACCATGACGTGTAGTTACATTTCTGGGGAGGTGCGCATCAGGCTACGGCGTAGGGTATGGCATCAATTTGACGCAGAAGTATAAATCCTGCTTGAGCCATTAACAGCTTTAGCTCCCCACCTATTTTCTCATCAAGATCACCAGACCCCATTGAGAAAAACAGTAATTTCAGGTCTCTGAACATGGTAACTGCTGGTCTACCACTGCCTAAACCAGTTAGTTTGTTTATCGTGTGACTTTAACAAATCTGAGCTTACCACTTAAAGTGCCAAAGTTACAAACTAGCTGATTGAGGCAGCAGTAAACCAGCAGCTCCTTTGTTTCGTCATGTTAAAAATACATTTTTTCTTGATGAAGTCTGGCTTCCAGGAGAGCAGTATAACAACTTCAGGTCCCCGTTGGAAATTGCTGTCTGACAGTAAAGTAGCAGTGAAAATACTCTGAATATAGATTACACTTGAACTGATACTGGTAGCAAAAATATGTTTTGTTGCTGACCCAGACACAGCAGTACACTGCTTAACTTGTCAAAAGATCCAAACTATCCCTTCAAGGGTTATTCTTTGGTTGGCATTAAAAACAGAATGAAATAACCTGGAATGCTAACTGTTCTGTTTTAAATAGTTTGGCTTATCTTTTACCCTACATGGATTTATCATATGAACAGATCTGAAAATGCATGTTATGCAAGTTCACATCAAATTCATTTAAGTCCACGGGCAGCACACAGATGCATTTGGGGGGAAAATAATAAAGAGAAGAAGGAGAATGTGAGACAAAAACAAAAGAAGTAGCAAACTGTTATGTGGGAAAGTTTTGTACGCAGGAATTTATTAAAAAGGAATGTGCTGAAAAATGTCCAGAGAAAACAGTAAGGCAAATAATGCTGTATTTATAGAATACTGCAGTGAATGCAGAGAGCAGGGCAGGGTAGCTTATTAGGCCAGCACAGCACAGCACAGTGCAGTCTTCCCACTCTGGCTCTCTCCTAGGTGGCTGAGGCAAGATCCATTTGAACAGGAAGAAGTCTGATGTTGGCAAGCACAAAATAAAAAAAAAATCTGTGTTTCTATGTTGCACCTTGGAGGGACAAGGCAGAAGATGCTCTGTGGCTGTGTCAGTGCATGATAGAAGGGGCAGGACGAGAGCAGTTTTCTAAGATGGAGTTCAGTTTAGTCCTCCTCCTCTCCTATGCCAAGGCCTCCAGGGTGTTCAGACTCAGCCCTGCAACAAAGACTGCCTTTATCACCAGCCTGTTTGTCCTGTCTGCATCCCATGCATTGATGTCTTCGCCCCAGCACACCACTGCACACAACAGTGTGCTAGCCACCACAGATGAGTATTCTGAAAAACCTCAGCCTCTTTGAGAAGACACTCACAGTGTGCACAGTGCACAGTGCCTCCATGTTATCTGCGTTGTCCAGAAATGTTCTGAAATAAACAGACAAATGTTCCAGGACATCCACCATTTTATATTGTGGTTGTATAGAATATGGATAAGTGGGATTCAACAGGGGTTATAATTCAGATTTATCAAACAAGTGCTGAAATTCAACAGGTTTAAGGGCTGTATGCTAATGTCAACTATCAGTAGCAGACAAAAAACACTAATCAAGATAGAGCAATGCATAAATTTTTTCGAAACACTATAATCACGGCCCACGTGTCCACTCATGTGAAACTACTACTGCTATAACATGTGACAAGGACTTAGCGACTCACCTGCAGGTCAGTCAATTAAGGTACAGCAATGATATTTTATAAAGTTTAGGGAAAGTGGAATTTGCTTTAGAGAGTCTCTCCTCTGGTAATCGAAAAGTCTGAATTCTACAGTAGGTATTTTCTCTCTCATCCTATCATCAGACATTTTGAGAGAAGAATCTATGAGGTCTCTGAGGTCAGATCAGCTCACCAAGGTTAAGTCACTATTCGCAAGAGCGTAATTGAATTTGTCACATGTAATCACACAAAGTACAGTTCCAGTGAAATAAAATCCCACTCGTTCATTCCATTTGTACATTTAAAAGAGTTTAACTAGAAAAGGAAGAGTAATATATGTATATATATATATATATATATGTGTGTGTGTGTGTGTGTGTGTGTGTATTTAGTATCCTAGCAGCCTGAGGGTAGTAGC
Source organism: Epinephelus awoara (assembly GCA_035609425.1). Classification (NCBI taxonomy): domain Eukaryota; kingdom Metazoa; phylum Chordata; class Actinopteri; order Perciformes; family Serranidae; genus Epinephelus; species Epinephelus awoara. The sequence continues at coordinate 10,306,317 of CM069306.1, forward strand.
CCTTCCTGAACCTCTCCGTGCTGGCCTGATGTATCCAGCATATTTTTCCTGACTTTAACAAGGAGAAAAGGCCATTATCAGGGCAGTTCAGATCATTAATGACTCTCCTGGCCTTATTTTTGCAGTACCTGGTGTAAACATCCTTTAGGCAGGGTCGAGCAGCTCCTATTGTATCCTCAGCCGAAAGAAACACTCTTTGCGGGGCCTTACAATCCTGTTCAATGCTGTTTCCATACCAGGCAGTGACATTCTCCATTAGGATGCTCTCCCTAGTGCAGGAGTAGTATTTAAGGGGATACCCATCATTTTCTCGTGGCAAAACAGGTCCTGCATTGCACCTTGGTGATGTAGTCACCAATGTTCTTAAAACTGTTAACTCACTCCACTGAGGCCTGAGGAATTTCCAATATCGACTCATCTTCTTAGTTTTGCTGATGTTCAGGAGTGGGTTGTTCTCCACCTCCTTCAGGTAGGCTTTTTTCATATCTGTGATCAGGCCCACCACAGCTGTGTCGTCAGCAAACTTGATGATGGTTTTGGAATCGAAAGTGGCTACGCAATTGTGCCTGTACAGGTAGTATATCACTGGGCTCAAAACGCATCCCTGGGGTGCTCCATTAATGATGAAGGGTCCTGGGGTCTGCCTGTCAGGAAGTCAATGATCCACATGCACAGTGAGGTGTTTAATTCCACCTCCTTGAGCTTTGTGACAAACTATGACGAAACTATGGTGGTAAAACCTGAACTGTAGACAATGAACAGCAATCTCACATAGCTCCTTTCCTTTTCCAGGTGAGACAGAGTGGTGTGGAGGATTGTGCTATGGCATTTTATGCTGATATGTTGGGATGACAGGCAAACTTAAGTGGGTCCAGTGTGTTGGATAGTGAGGAGTAGATGTAATCCTTGACTAGCCATTCAAAGCAATTCACCATTACAAAGGTGAGTGCCACTGGGCAGTGGTTATTCAAGCAGGCTGGTCTTGTTTTCCTGGGCACAGGAATGATAGTGGACTTCTTGTGGGTATGGCAGACTGAGACAGTGACCAGATGAATATTACAAACACTGATGCTAGTTGGTCAGCTCAGAGTTTGAGGACCCAGCCACTGATACCGTCTGGTTCTTCTGCTTTCTTGGTGTTTACATGCTCAGAAACCCTTCTGATGTCATGTTCAGAAAAAGGTTAAGGGTGTGAAAGGTGAACCCACCCGTCCATTAACCTCTGCCTCTACTGCTTCTCCGTGTTGGCTGCAGATGGCCTCAAAGCGAGCATAAAAGCTGTTTAGCTCACTTGTTAAGATGCATTAGCACTTGCCACATGCTTCTGGGATTGCCCTCCTGAATCTGTGGATCCACTTTAATGCCATAGTGTTGTTTTCCTCTTCTACTGTTTTTCTTATACTGCAGGCTGCTGCTTTATAATTGTCCATGTTTGCAGACTGCAGCCCTAAAGCCCTGTTTTCACCAAAAACTTTTGGTATGGTACCTTTGGAACCAAAAGTAACCCTTCAGACATGGTAGCTAGACCTTAGGTCTGATTAGCGTTTCCACGGCAAACTGTACTCTTACATGTGGGCGGGGTTGTTGTCCTTCACTGCTCCATCCAGCATTCACTGTATTTCCTCCTTTATCAGACAGACACAGACAGGCAGCATGCCGAGCTTGCCTTAGTCCTTCTAAGGCAAGCTCAGGGGCTGAGTGTTGATGGAACTCAGCCCTGAGCAGAGTGACCGTCTGCTATTGACCAGTCAATGGACTGCAGTGTTCACAGCTCCCCCTTTGGAAACGGGGAAAAAATGTGTACCAAACTGAACAGTAGCTTACCATACTGCTCGGTCGTAGGCTGCAGTGCATGTGTTTATGGCATCCTGGATGGTTCTGATAATCCATGGTTTCTGGTTGTGCAAAGATCTAATTGCAGTTTTGGGTACTGTATCTTCTTTTATTCTGAAATTTAAATCCACCAGACTCAGTGACTCTATTGATGTCACTGGTGACATCAACAATGGAGTCCTGGAACATGTTCCAGACTGCGTCATGGGGCGGCCTCCGATTGGCCTGACCATTTCCTGAACTTTCAAGTCACTGGGGGCATGCATTGTACTTTGTTTATATACTTTGACCTCCCTTGACAATATTTATTTTTTGATAGATTACTATTGATGCCATTTCAGCACTGTTTCAGGGCCTTGTCAAGCTTGTTACCGCATTAATTTGCTCTCAGTAAATGGGTCTGTAATTGTTATAATTGGCTACATTCAACTGGGATGGATGTTAATGAATTCCCTTCATAAATTATTCTTTTTTGTTTGTACTGTAGACATTACATGCAGTGTTTTTGGACCCTTTATATTCTCACCATTTTCACTGTGCTTTACAAAACCGCAAAAGCATTGTGGTGGACCTACTCCATTTACAATGTGTAAAAGATGAGGGCAGAGTTCATGGTAAAAGACGGCTGTCCTGGTGTGTGTTGTGTAACTAACCGCTGTTGAGATGAGTGGTCCTGTGATGAATGGCGCCGTCAAGTGCAGCTATAATCACGCCTACGCATGGCTTCCTGCATAATTGATTTTTAATCCCCTAATAGAAAGTAAATCACACTAGCAAAGCCTGCTTTAGCGCTGGCCTGCAAAAAGAAGCGAATAATAGCAAGGGGAGGGAGAGAGCGAGCAGGAGGGAGAAAGATTTTGGGGTAGAGGATGAAATGAAAATGAAGAGTAAACGTAGAAGGGTGTGAAATAGAATTAAATATCTTTTAAAGTTGTTGCATTAGAGGGAAAAAACAGATTTGCTATATTTGCTGCTACATTGTAGTCGAGGGATGCTTCACGAAAGTAGCCACACATGATATCACTGGGATTGAATTTATTACGATGCCTTGTGAATCTCAGCCAAGATGATATTGTTTGGAAAGAGTAATGAGATATAGATTGACCCGTCATCTGATACAGGGAAAGATTGCATCTGTCATCCAAAATAAACATGGCAGGCACACCACTCATAGGACGGACAGTACACAGCCAAGAAACTGTCACTCGGATAGACAAAACCGAGACAGAAGTCATTTTTTGCTCAGTACACAAAGGTGAAGCTGAACGTGGATTCTATTGGGAGCAATTTGTTGTTTTTGAAGGGTGAGATTTTTGGGAGATATTTGCAGTTTGCCAGTGTCACATGAGTGTCTCAGTTAACACAGGGTTTTCTAATGTTTACACTATGTTACATCATGTAGTTCAGTGGAGAATTGAGAGAGGACAAATGCTTTACCACAGCGGCCACTGCTTTAGATATGGAGATGAGCTAGTATTGATTTTAATGGCTACCCACTTGGGATGCAGATTTACATCTAACTCACTTGTTTGTGGCTTGTCCTATTGCGGTCACGAAGCAGATTACTTAAATTGACCAACTGCTCTTACTGTAAGCAAGACGGAAACGGAGGAAGGACAGAGGGAAGGACAAATAATGTCAAAACAAGGAGCCAGTGCAGACGCAGCTCTGATAATTGTCAGCACGCGCTCCGTGCTATGAAAGGAAGAGCCAGTGTGAGACAGAGCCAAGGACTTGCTGTCACCAGACGTGCCAGCCACCCAGCCTGAGGAAGATGGAGGAGAAGGGAGGAGAGAAAGACAGAGAGGGAAAGGGAGCGAGCACAAGAGATAAGAATGAAACACTCCAACAGCTGTCTCTCTGACTGTCTCCCTAACTGATGAGATTAGGGCAGCCGTGTAATTGCCTCCAAAAGGTGGGAATTATAAATGGTGTTATTCGATGGGCAATGTCAGGACAAGTCACAAAGGCACCAAAAAAATAATGTCTATATTCAATTATAGGGTGTAATGAATTAAAATAAATTTGGTCTATAATTCAGTTTTCAAGTTTTCTACTGTGTATTTAAAAATTATGCTTGGAAACAAATATTATTTTAAAAAAAATGTAAAAGTGTGTTATTGCTGATCACATGTATTGCCCTATAAACAAACAAACAAAAATGTTTTAGTTGAAGGAGGTACTCATAATTAAATGAATCGATTAGTTGATCAGCAGTAAATGAACTCATGACAATTTTAAAGATAAGTCAGTCATTTATTTAGTAAAGATAAGAAAGCATTTACTTGTTACACACACACACACACACACACACACACACACACACACACACACACACACACACACACACACACACCACACAGCTGAAAATGTGTTTTATTTCTTCTTTTTTATATTCTAAGATGTAATTTGTGTTTTACACTATAAGTAATTTGAGGTTCTTTGGGTTCTGGCAACTATATGCATTTAGATAAATTGTATGTGATAAGGCAATCAGTAATGAAAGTGGCCAAAATCACCTGGTGCATTTGTGGCACACTTGGATCCAGGATGTTGCTGGAAAGAATTCACCATAATACATTTCATTAACTTCAGACACAGGGCTTTTATGATATTCTGAGAGTCTGAGACACTTTTCGAGAACTGCCCTCAAAGGAAACTTGTTGACTGTGACATGCAGAGTTTCCAACATAAATACAGCAGCTCAAATATGCTGTAGAATTCCCCTTTTTAGACTTGATGAAGTTGTAATGATTGACTTGTTTTCTGTGTGTAATAGTGTGCCATTTTAGTTGTCATCACACTCGCCCTCATTCACAGATATCTTTCTATCTTTCTAACTTTTTCTTAAATTTATTCTCAAGAAAGGTCCTAAGAGAAGTCTGCGTCAAATTCACGATGTGTTCTTGTACGGCAGAATTGTTTGCACTTGTATTTTTATCATGATGAATCCCATTGTCCCCGTAAGGTGAACGAGTGCTAGTTGATCCTAATTAGCATCGGAAAACACCCCTGCAAAACCCTATAAAAGGGCACGAGGCTGCAGGGCCGTGTGTGGACGCAGAAACTGCAGAAGAGGAAGAAGTTGAGAGAATTCAGTCAAAAATGCCCAACCGAAAGTCTAAAGAGGGCGGAGCACCAGACTCCAAACATGGATGGTAAAAATACTTCAACAACCCGACCCACAAACCAAAAACTTTACACTAGGCTTGTGCCGGTTTGAAAATTTTCCAACCGGTTTGATTTAAAGCCAAGTGTCTAACCGAACCGATATATCGAATTATATACCTAATGTTACCACTGGGGGTCGCATTTGAGCAATTTTTCCCAATAATAGCCTATTATAGATGCTTCCAATCCACTAGGTGGCGATGATGCTGTATTAACCGCCAATACACACAAGGTTACACAAGAAGAAGAAGAAACAGAAGGACACTTCTCTCGCAGCAGACAGCTGAGCGGAGCCTCCAAGACAAACTAAACAAAACACTTGTAGGCTCCTCCACTTCATTTATAAACATACATAAACCTTATTAAGTTGTCATAATGCATGTTTCAATGCAAGATAAGTTGAATACAATCCCTTGACACGCCACTGATGTGAAAAGCGAACACGATGTGTTTCTGTTTTGGTGATGGGGTGATGCTGGTTGTGTTGCATGTAATCACCGCCTGCTTAGGCCAAGCTCCACCTCTCAATGCAAAAAATTGGGGAAAAAATGAAGAAAATTATGGATAATAAGCATTAAAAATGAGAAACGGAAAGAGAGAAAATTCTGCTTTGTCACTTTTCGTCCCAGCGTAAGTGGGTTTTAAAAAAAAAACTTAAAAACTGTTGGTGAATGAGGCCGAATGATCCAAATAAACAAGATCAATTTGCAGCTTAGTAATATTGTAGTGCCATTAATAAAAAAAAGAGGAATACAAATGCAATCTAATGTGATCTGTTTATTCAGTTAAATTCATCTGTCAAGCTGGGAATCAAAGCATTTCCTCTTAAATCTTCAAACAGCTGGCCCTCTGATGTGCTCCTAACAACCTGGAGCTAAACATGCTACACTGTAGAGGTAACAGTTGGCTCTAGCAGGAGCCCCCCCAACACTACCCCCCATCACCACACTGAACAACACTGTGTCTGCTGTGGGAAACTTCAGGTTATTTCCACCATCTCATCCACCATCTCCCAGGACCTGCAGTGGAGGTCCAACATAAACACCATCAGAAAAAAGGCCCAGCAGAGGATGTGCTTCCTACGCCAGCTCAGGAAGTTCAACCTGCCTCAGGAGCTGCTGATCCACTTCCACACTGCAATTATTCAGCCTGTTCTCTGCACAGGACAGGCACAGGCTGCAACAGACGTCACTGTTTTGCAATGCGCAACTGTCAGAAAAACATGCCGGCATCGATAAATGTAATTGATGAGCTCAGAGGGACACGATTACGACGGATTGGACAATTTGGAACCAGTTCTCAAATGGAACTGGTTCTCAATTCCCATTAGTAACTGTACATTCATATTCCTGTCCACCGCACACAAGCACAGTCGCTTTGTTCTTGTCTGACAGAAAAACAACTCCACATTGAACATGTATGACATCCTGCATAATGGTTAATGACTGCATGCCTCAACACCATAAAGACTCTGCTGTCGTGTGCAAAGATACTGTATCAATGTACGTCGAATGCGTCACATAATAGAAGTTATTCAGTGGCCAGAACAAAACAAAAGAAAGATTGCTATTCATGTAAAAAAAAGCCTTAGAAAAGATAGAAAACCTTTAGAAAGGTAAGAAGGTCGGACACATTGACACTGTCCCTCTGATACACTCTGACAACGTTTGCAGACAGTAAAGCAACAGCTCCATTCCACAGGCTAGATCAAAGACATTATGATTAAATGTAGATGTCACACAGTGTCAGTGCTTACTCTGAGCCCTTTGCGTTTGGGGATGGTGGGGAGATTTCCATCTGTCTTGTTTGGGTTTAATCCTGATGTTGACACTATGCGTTCAGCACCCAGATTAGAATAAATAGCCCTCCGAAACAATTTTCGTCAAATATAGCACGGGTGAACTGGGCTGGTTGGATCAATTTTAATGCTATGTTAATGATTCCTCTTGTGTGCAGTGTTCTCTGCAAGCATACCAGAGGAAGCATTTACACATATAAAAGTCTTGCTCTTTTTGGAGCTACAGCCCAATGTGTTCATATTCTGTAACCATCTGCACTTATTCACAAATGTTCCATTGATTTTATGTATTTTTAAATTTCAACACAGGATGCTGCCCCAAAAAATAACTACTGGTGCTGCTGAGAGACATTTCAGCTTTCTGCTGTAACCTGATTTCTTTAACATGTAAACGAGAAACCTAGTTTCCTTAATCAGAGTAAGGATAGCAGCCGTGTTAACAAGCTCTATTTTTACAAGAGAATCTTGGTCATGTACATGTGCTTAACTAGGCTTTAAGACTTTTTTTTTTTACGAGGCTGCATGTGTATGACAAAGACTTCAAACAAGGACGTTTTCACTGTTGTGGAATGAAAAGACACATTGTTTATAGCGCTGCATGCTTTTATCCAAATTGAGTCCAGAGTCAGACTAAAAAGTGAAACTGAAACTAAAACAAGTCAAAATAAGTCTGAGAGTATGAACATATCTGCAACTTAAAAAGAATAAGAACTCTCACAAAGAAGCCTTAGTCCATTGTTTTCCACAGGTCAGGTGTATGGTTGTTACAATGGGCCCCAGTTTTTAATTTAATGAGAGTTCTTCTTTGAACACAGGCAATCACTTGTAAGGGCCCGTTCGCCCTGTTTCCACCGAGCAGTATGGTACGGTTCAGTTCAGTTTGGTACACTATTTTTGGTTTCCACTGTGAAAAGTTGTGGATGGTACCAATGGAACTTTTCCGTACTGTTCCCATGTTTGGTCCCCCCCTCTGTTGGGGTACCTAGCACACAGATCTGGTACTAAAAGGTGGAGCTGTGAACACTGCAGTCCGTTGATTGGTCAATAGAGGACGGTCACTCTGCTCAGGGCTGAGTTTCACTGTGACAGCTTTGACCATTACTTTAGTTTTTTATCGTCTCTCTTGGAAGACACAGACTTTTAGTAATGAGTGGATCTTCAGACGTTTAAAATATATATATTTATTTCGACAGGAATATGTGAACTGCGTTTATTCTAATCCTTACTTGGAGGAAAAAGAAAAGCGTCGCGGAGTGTTGTTCCTGTGGACTTCAGCAACACTAAACCCCTGAGCTTGCCTTAAAAGGACTAAATGCACAAACCTGCTATTTGTAAATATCTCATCAGGCGAAACTCTCACTGCAGCCTGTTTTATTTTGTTCTGAAAATGTCAGCGTGCAGCCTCGTTCTGTGGATGATAAAGGTGCAGACTGATAAAGAAGCAAATACAGTGAGTGCTGGTCAAGGGTACTGTTTGCGCTGGAAACACTAGCGTCTAGGTACCATGTCTGAAGGGTAACTTTTGGTTCCAAAGGAGGAACACCAAAAGTGTTTGGTCGAAATGGGGCCACACTCTCTCTATGGGCCCCCCACCTCACAGGCCCCAGTGCAACCACACTGCCTACACTGTCTGTATTTAGGCCCCCACCACAAGTGCATGCAATGTTGAGCAGGGGGAAAATAGTAGCTAGTATAAACTACTCAACTATGTTACATATAAACACTTAAAAGTAATGCCAGACTGTTTCTGCTACTGAAATAGAGTGGAAAAGCAGTAAATGACTTTCCAGATCACTATCATAAAAATGTATACTTTACATTATTATGTTGGGATTTTCCCAGTGATCTGATTGCCTTTAGATCCAGACGTCCATTGGCTGCAATCCTCCTGATTAAAATTAATTAATTAAAAACAACCAAAACCTAAAAAAAGACGGCGACATTATTTGAAAAATTTAGAAAATAGTAGCTGGAAATGTTTTACCGTCCACCTTTCTGGCCGACATCCTGCACTAATGGAATACCCTGTTATTTCTTTGCATGTAATCATGTCCGCAGCCTAGCAGTATGTAAGCGTGGCTGAAATATCGGGGTAGCTGAAATTAGTAGGTCTAGACGAGGTAACAAAGGCTGTCCTTGTTCAAATATAGAAACTCTTGTGTTCCTAACAGCAGTGCTTTACTTCATGTTGTTCCTGGCTACGGTGGCAGCTATAATTAGAGTAAATAATTTGTTAAATATTTCTGTTTACATAATAACTCCCTTTCCCCTACTCCTGATATTATCACAGCAAGTGTACTTTGTTCTCCCTCTCACTAATTCCCACACACACACACTCACACACATTCTCCTAATTCAAAAGCTTCCCGGAGGAATGGAAAATGTTGCAGGAGATGATAGTGCAGCATTATATATATTATACACAGAAATACATGTACAGTATAGCATTATCCCTCCTGCAGAAACAGCAGTGTTATTATATTGCATATTATTATATTGTATAGTGAGGAAAAATAAAAGATCAGACTTTGACTTTACTCCAATATAATCCCTGTTTGGATGCTGAGCATTCTATTAAAAAACATACCTGGGAAAAACAGCAGTTTAGATTAATGCATTACTGTTGAGGATAAAGACAACAGTATTTGGTAAACATGGCGCTATTTTGTGTAACACTTGGCTTAGGTTGCGGGATAGTAAAAGTCCCGAACCAGTATGAATATTACTTGTATAAAAACTAGGCTTTGAATAACATATCAATTATGTTATGACACTTGTTTCACAGCACCTGAAGAAAAACACTGAAAAAAACCCCCCACAAAAAACACTTTTATGGACATAGGGCATAAAATCAGGAAAGAGCAGGTCAGGTCCCTTAAACTCTGATATAAACTAGTTAGCTGGATGCTACCATTTGCGGCATATGTTAAACGCACCGTTTAATCCATTCCTGACATCTAGTTTTACACATAGACACCACCCTGCTATCACTTTCATTTAGTTCATAGTTTGAGGGAGGGGTTAACCAGCTTGTGATCAGTGTGCTTTCTCACTATGCGGCCTGTTACAGAAAAAAAAATGTTCATGTGCATTGCTAAGCTACACTAAATATATCGCCGCGTTGGTCACAAATAACAGGAAAATCATCTGATTAATGACCATCTGCATTTCATTCCTCCAAGTAACCTGGTTCCTTTCTGTCGCATGTTAAACACAGTGAATCCCTTTGTTAACAAACTTGGCTCACAGGACAGTGGTGAAAGGTAAAGCCGTCCTTAGATGAAAGCTTTGTATTGAAACTGACACAAACCCAATGGAACGGTGCTCAAGTGGGTGCCTCCCACTTACTGCTGAGCCTGGTTAGTCATGCATGCTATGGGAATGGAACAGAATGCAATCACCTTCTCTTTTTTAATGGAGCTGTCAAGGCAATCGCAAAGCCTCTGCCGTCCACGGCGGCTGAGGGTGTATGAAGAGGCACTAAGCCAGCTGATGAGCCCTGGAGGCCTGATCACTTTGCTTATAAATTCGGCACGCATGATATTACGCATGTGGGGAGAGACAGTGCTGAGAGCAAGAACACACGTGTGTGTGTGTGTGTGTGTGTGTGTGTGTGTGTGTGTGTGTGTGTGTGTGTGTGTGTGTGTGTGTGTGTGTGTGTGGCTTAAAGAATTCACTGTTTGTTTATTCTGTGCGCCTACACACACACGGCCATAACACTTAAATGCACATACAGAAACGTATATAAAGGAGCTGTCAGTTCGATTCTTGTCTTCGCTGGTGTGCAGATGACACAGGCTTGTCACTGATGACGGTCTAGTGACAGAGTGGATGAAGAGGATTCTAATGAGATCCTAGGGCGGAGAGAGCAACATTTTCCACGATCAGCCTTTCAAGTGGAGGGCGGTTGGGTCAGACAATGGAAATTAGACTGGCAACATGAGAGGTAGGGCATGATATGACTGATATGAGCTGACATTACCGGACTGTATGCAGAGGCAGAGCCATCACCGAGGGAAGATGCCTCTCAGCTCAATATAACATGGATCAGATTATGCAGCTGGCTTGGACTGCATGAGATCATGGCCAGAACGTGTATTTGACGATTAGATTAAGTGCTCTTGATAAGGTCCGGGGTCATCTGGTTTTCTCCGTTTCAGGCAGCAATAAACAATAACTGTATTTCAAACTACAGGATGAATGAGAAGAGCTACGCACAGAATATAGAGATATTTTAATGAGAAAGACAAAGAGAGAAAAAGACAGAGGCCGGGTGCATGAATCACATTTTATAAGGTTAATTATCAATAATTAAAACCACTGGTGTTTTATCTGGTGATTAGATAAGAGGACAGAACCCATATAACCTTAGGGTTACAATATTCTTGCTTCAGTGGAAAAATTAATTTTGTGCAATGATTAAATCTCAAGATGGGATAGGAAGTAATATAATTAAAGGTCGAGTCCAGAATGTTTTATCTCGTTTATTTTATTCATTGCTAAGTAAGGTTCCTATTCAAAGCACTGAAAAAATACCAGTAGGATTTTTTTTTTCCTGCATGAGCCCGGATTGATGTGAAACACAGACGTGACACCAGCTCATTATTTTCTTAATCATGGAAATGTTTAAAAGCTCCCGCTCTGACGACGCTTGACTGGTTTCTGCACTGGATATTGCTGCAAATTGACTAATTTGTTTTAAAGACAAGAATAAATTGTGCATCTCTTTGCTTCTATATTACCAAGTTAATTTCTATATTCATGCAATTTCTACATGTGTCTCATTGAAATGATAGATCTAGCTACACACAGTCATTAAGAGAGAGTGGAGCTGTTGGTATGCAACATCCTTGTGTGCTTGTAACCGGAGCAAAAAGTCAACATGCATTTTCATAGATGTACTCCCTTTGGATGATAAAACGACAGCTCTTCCCAACAGAGCGCTGGCTGATCTGAATATTAAAGCGCAGTGTTTTTTTCAAATGTATTCAGCACGTGCTGTGTCCCAGCGTAGCTCTGACCCTGCAGTAGGAGCCCTCTATGAGGATTCACACAACCTCATCGCTGAATTCAAGCAGATTCCGCCCATGGGGAATAATATCAAAGACTTCAGTTTCTATTAGCAGACTGCATGTTTTTAATGTGCTTCCTACCCTCTGAGCCGAGGGTCTGCATTTGACTGAAGAAAAAACAACGCTGCTGCAGCTCGCTCTCACTGAGGAACCAAAAACAATAACAAATATTGTCTAAATGCTGAGATTAAAATCATGTAGTTACATCTCTTTCATATGCTGTTGGATGTCAACATCCCGCCTCGATGGGAACCGAGCAACCAGTTGAGGATCGGACACGATTACACTAAACATTTCCAGCTGTGACTGTTAGCAGTGAAACAGTTGTGTGGCAATGTGCTGTGTGTTTTATGAATACATTGATGTAATCTGCACCATTTTATGAATGTCATGTGCAGTATCTGTGATTTGAAACACACTGATTTGACAACAGCAATGTCCTCTGTAGAGCACTATGTAGAGATGCAACAATTATCTTTTAGTTGTCAAATATTAATTTAATGAGCATCTAATCTGATAGATGATAGATTGATTTATCAGGTTGAGTAATTTTTAATGGAAAAAAAAAAGTCAAAAATCTCTGAATTTAGCTGATTAAAGGGGCTATATGCAAAATTCAGAGTGCATAACTTGTCTGCACAGCATCCTCAACATGGAGGTGGGTGAGCTGGCGGCCAGCAGCTAACGGTGCTAACTCCATAAACAGCGTTTAACAAAGGCAACAGTGCTGACAGAGGTAATGGTGTCGACCAGAGGGGACCTGAAGGTGCGAGCTGTGCTTGCACAATGGCGCCTTGCCGATATCAGCGGCTACTGCTAAATAAGTGCAGTGGAAAAGTGAAAAGTAGCAGCGATGAGCTAGCCCAGGGGTTTGTATCCTTTACTATCAGAAGATCCATTTTTGACACAAAACATATTTGAGCCTTAAAATGAAGGTAAAACAGCCTATTAAGTCTACATTAGACCATCTAACAGTCTAAATTAGCATTCAATAATACTGTATGTTTTAGCACAAGGTGGCCACTGCGGAGGGCAATATTTATGATTATTTGGCACTTTAACTTTTAAGAGCTGGCAGTAAAAGCAAACAAATCTGTCCATGAACTACTAAATTCTCTATTTTACTTCAGACTTCAGCTTTTTTGGATTTATAAAATGCTAAAAGAGCTAACAAGAAGACTCAAGACTAGCCACTGCTGTCAAGGCTCGGCAGAATTTCAAGGACAAGTTCCCAGGCAGTAGATGAAAAATTAATAATATGTTAAAAAAAAAAAAACTTTTATTCATTTCCAAATCTTTTTTTTTTTTTGTCAAAGCCACAGGGAGCCACTGGAGAACGGTTACATACAACACATACATTCAGCCTCCTTTCATATTTAATAGAGGGGGGGGCAATACCTGACAGTAATATTCTCGGCTGTCAGGATGTGCCGTCAGCAAGTCAGCAGTGTAAAGCTCAAGCATGTGGGGGCTTCCTTTTATATGTAATAGAGGGGGGGACTGTATCTAAAAGTACGTCTGTCAAGATGCCCCACGTCACAGGCCTTTGCCACCTTGGTCTCGAAAAAACCCAGGGAAAACACTGGCTTACCACAACAAAGGACAGAGAAGCTCAGATTACAACACACACACAGAGGAAATGCAACTTCATTCTCTGTTCAGAACACCATTACTCCACTACATATTTACATAGCAAATAGTGGTTTGCTACAATATTATAGCTCTTGACGTCGTATACTAAACCTTGAAATGCGAATAGTGTCTGGTTTCTTTACTCCTCTATGAAAACAAACTGAATATCTTTGGGTTCTGGACAAAACGAGAAGTGTGAGGATGTCATCATGGGCTTTAGAAACACCGACTGACATTTTCCACTGTTTTTGACATATACTAATAATCAACAGATTAATCAACAATAAAAATAATCATTAGTTGCAGCCCTAGCACTGTGATAAATCTGCTTAACACATCAACTTCCACTGAAAAAAAGGTGTGTTTTTTATACCATTTTAAAGGAAGCACTCCTTCAATTTAACACATGAACTCCAGTTTACTCGTCTTACTTCTCGGGTGTGGGGTTTGAGAGAAGTTGGCATTTAGAGGGCAGTGGGGATCTGATGAAAAATGCTATCCGGTTGCGCTCTGCAAAATGGTCCAATGTTTCAGCAGCTTGACTGGAGACAGTCAGGATATCTGCTGCATCGATTTTTAACATTCTTTTTTTAATATGTCTCTTGTGAACCCGACCTTATGGAGCTGTAATATTAAATCGCTGAAGCTATAACCCTTCGACAAAATCTGTATACATCATTTACACTGAGCCATTTTGTTTTGGCCCAGTATTTTGGTTAATTGTAAGCCATGTCATTTTTTTTTCCATTAAAAAAAAAAAGTAAAAACCATCCATTCATCGACAGAAAGTATCAAAAGTTGCCTGTACCACCAGCAAGCTGAGTGTCCTTCAGTCAAACCCACTGCTTGTATCATTCATTATAATCCACCGCACCTCAGATGGTGCTGGACCACAAGTTAGAGGAAAGATTAGTCTTTCTCCCCATAGAATTGTACAACATTATGATGCATGTCTGCTCGTCTCTTTCTCATCCAAAACTTTTTGGCCTTACTCAGCACAAAGTGTTCACTACCTGCCAAAATGACTTTTGCAGAACTCGCTCCCATGACTACCTTCCCTCTGTGGCTTTCCCTCTTATTCACCTGATAACCGCTGCAGAACTTTTAACTCTGCTGCCACAGATTTGCACTACAGCTCTCGGCAGCCTTTCCTCTAAGATACACAGTAAGCTGGTTTTTTTAATTCACCATTTAACTTGTGGTTGAAAAACAGTAACTGGATTAAATAACATTTCAAATAACAAAGTTTACAAAAGTATAGTAAGACAACTTTGGATAAAGGAAGATACAAGGTTTTCTTCAAACAGTATTTCTATTTTTCCCATCTAAACATGTTTTAAAGTATGTAAAAAAATTCTTTCTTATTATTTTTATTTGCCTAGCATTGTTTTATCACATAAAAAACCCTCTGAAAGGGGGGATGGAGGCAGATCTACTTTTTCGTCCTTCACTGAGAAATGCTGGCCCTCACCCAGCCCAGCAACGCTGCTAGATTTCGCTTTCTGCTTTCTCAGGCGCAGACACAGTCCCACGGCAACAACAAGCATGGCTGTCATTACTTTCCCGATGCTAATACAAACTCTCCTCCCTGTACTGACAAGTCCACTCAGTGCTGGAGGTTTAATGTTTGTTTGCTGGTGCTGTGTTGAAGTCTGTTCCCCCATCTAAAAGTGTTAGCTAGCATACTAGACAGCGGCAGGCTTTTGACTTTGTGACGTACGTAACTTTGCTGGACAGAAGTACATTTAAATCTCAGATTTTAGGGCAGCTCACAAACATCGCCCCCTTCAGTAGCGGAATATGAAAACACCTCTCTAGTGACATACTTTGCTCAAATACTGTTGGTATAGTCAAGGTGAGACATTGTAGGCGACATAAATATGAGACATTTTTGATTGGAGGGGATTTTTAATTAAAAATTTTAAAAGAAATGTCTTGTTTTCTTTAATTGACTCCACCTGCTCTCCATCTCTGTCCCTGTTGTTTCCTCATTATATTTCCATTTGTAATATCTGATGATCTAGCAGTTTATCTGTGCCTCTGCCTCATGGAGCCCCCTCCTCATGACGCAGGTACACAGATACACTTGGCACATTATTTGACAGTCGCAAACCAGTGAATCCCCGTGTTTTATTCCAGTGAGTGTATTCAATTTGATTCACCCTGGGAGACACAGCAGAACACATGCTATCCATCATCCCTGTGAACCAGAGTGAAATGAAAGCTGCAGTGATGTGATGCTTCAACTACAGTATAGACTTTTTGACCTCATATATATGTTTGCACCTCACAATTACCGCCCTGTACACCCACTCAGATACATGTATGAGCTGAAGTTAAAGGCTATGTTTTGTACAAAGCTAACAAGGCAAATTTGATTCCAGAGCTTCCCTATTTGATGCATGTAACGGTGGCTTTGTTTCTCTGAACCCATACTGATACCTCAGATGTGAGGAGGTTCAGTGTGTTAGATGTCAGTGACAGATGATTAATACACTTGCTGATCTGATAAACTACTGACGTAGTGTTGCATCAAAGCATGTGTCTTTAAGCATCTATTGTATTTGCAGCTCTGACCATCAGCTTAGACAAAACTGTTTAGTGTTGGCACATGTGATTGAAATATCAAAGGGAAAAGTCTTAATTCTACGTTTGATAAAACTGCCTTTGAGATGTTCCCACATTTCACTTTGTGCTGGAAAAAAAGAAAAATAAATTCATATTTTTCATTTGACAGTGTCTCATTTTCTTCATTAACCACTCCTCAAGTGAGGCAGATATGTCAGCATTGTGATTACATACTAGTCTTCCCACGCACTGTAATTCCTTCTTCACATTTTACTCTGAATTACCTCACTGATGGGACTGATGAGATGCAGCCTGAGGTGGAAGTAAGTGAATATTCCTTGAAATAACAAAAGACACCATTTTTACTTCTTGATGCCATTAACAGTGTCCTCCACCCATTTTGTGGTGACCTGCGAGAGCGCGAGCTAGTGTGTGATGGGAGAAAATAGACTGCTTTATGACTGTGGTTTTCTCATGTTTAGTGTTTCCTTCAGAAGGTGTAAGAGTGCTGCTGATGAAATCCAGGCTTGCAGTATATTAGAGTTGTTCTGCCACATGATGTAATGAAGAAAGCCAGTGAAAAGCACAAACCACACAACAAGCTGATTTAAAGGCTCGATGTGTAAGATTTAGGGGGATGTAGTGGCATCTAGCAACAAGGATTGCAGACTGCGACCAGCTAAAACTTCTTCTTCTCCTCCTCCTCCAGTGTTCATTGTTCAGGAGGGTTTTACCAAGAGCCAAATTATCTGCAGAGGCCTCTTCCTCTCCAAAAGAAACAACAGCAGTAACTGAGAGTGAGATTCAGATTCTGTATACAGTATTGATAATTCAACAAAATAAAATCGACGACAAATTACACATTTAAACAGCTCCTAAATACAAAAAATGTACCTTTGATCTACATACAGTATATATAAATCAACAGGTGATTTCCTTCTTTTAGTAAAACTAGTCTATACCCATTGGTAGCTTTGTCACCTTCTACCTATGCCAATCCTGAATGCCTATGTGCAGAGTTTCATGCAGATCGGTCAAACAAAAAAAAAAGAAAAACACGTGTTTTTGGTGGCCAATGCAAAACGTGGAAACACAAATGTCCCTGTCTAGAGCCAGTGTTTGGTTTGTCCACTCTGGGCCACTGTAGAAACATGGCAGTGCAACACGGTGGACTCTGTGGACAAGGACCTGCTCTTTATGTAGAAATAAGCAGCTCATTTTAAGGTAACAAAAACACAACTACTCCTATTTTCAGGTGATTATGCACTAAAGAAAACATACTTGTTATATTATATTCCATTTCTGACAATATATCCTCCTTAATCCTGCACGTTATGTTCTGTGTTTTTCCCATGGTGAAAGTTTCATCCTGAAAGTGTTGGTGTGCTGCTACCCAGTTTGGTGGTATGTTAAAAAGTCCAAAGTCCAACTGAAATTAAATTTTGTCATCCCTTTTTGGCATCATCATGAAACTACAAAATATGAACTAGTAATGTGTCCTTTTTGTTTTTTTCTCACAGGAGAACACAGGACAAGTGATTTACAGAGCAGATGTGTAGGCTATAGTAGACCAAAAAGTGCGATTTAATTTCAGTTGGACAAACTTCTTTTGTGTTGCCAACCCTTCTCATTCCTCACCAAAATGCTCCTTGCTTATATCCTTCTCACAGAAACTCATAAAAGCTTAACCTTCCTTCTCTTTTTCTCAACTTTTTCTCCCGCACACTCAAACAAATAAACATTTCCAATATATAGCTTCCATCCCGTTGTTGTTTAATTTTGCTTAAAACAATCCATCCACCCGTCTCCAATCTGAGTCGAGCTCACACTTCACCTTCCTGACAGCTGTGAGCTTGATTCGTACCGGCAGCCATGTCATTGATTCCTTGGCAGAGGCAGAACTACGGCATCAATCTAGGCTGCAATATCATCACCTGTAACGAGACACCTCTGCTTTTACTGCTTTCATATGCACTGTCTGCCTTACACACACGCATGCACACACACGCTCACACACACACACACTTACTGTCATTCAAAGAAGTCTGAATTGAAAGGCATGTGATGAGGATGGTTGCTTGCATGCTTGAATTATTGATTAGAAGTTCAGTTGAACATTTTAGCTGTAGGTTATGTTAGCCCATGACAGAAGCCCCAGTGTTACAAAGGTACATTTATAGAGTAGAAGCTGCAGAAGGAATAAATTTCCCCTCCTTATTCACTGAAATGTCTTCTTTTTTCATTTGTGAAAGCCTCAGCTTGCCGATCTTCCACAGTGTTCCACTAACTTTGTACTGTACATGAGAAATCAGTGCTAACTCTTAAACCTGTATTATGCACTGGAGTAAAATCGCACCCTATGTTAACATGGCTGTAACCTTTAAGATGTATTATAGCTTTGTGGGAGATTTAATTACACCATAACATCTGGGTGCTTGACAAAAACAGGCATGTGTGACCGGGTAGAAAAGAAGCAGGGTTTGAACTACCCTCTCTAGGCCTCTTTTTTCTTTTGTTGCACAACTGTTTGTGGCACATTACATGTGTACAACAAATCTAAAACCAAAAAGTCTTTCCAGGAGTGACTGCCTGAAAATACATCCACATATTTAAATCACATCACGTCTCCCTCATCTCTATGATGGCCAGCTTTTCACTGCACCTTTGATTGAAAACAACTATAAACACTTTCATTTCAATGTAATCCGACAACACATCTGACAAACTACTTATGTTTAAACATAACAGATCCTGGATTAGCTTAACTGTGGGCCACTGGGGTAAAAATGAGCTTCTGATGCCTCAGTTGCTCAAGAGAATCAAGAGCGCTTGTCTTTGTCTCAGACAATAAAAATGCATCTTCAATCAGGTCATTCAGAGATATATAAATAAAAGAAACAATATTACCCACAAGGATGTGTTCTTTCCCCCGCGCTGTTTACTACTGAATTTCTGATCAATGACGAGTTTAAGATTGTTTGAGTATGCTGATGCCTTAGTTGGTATTTTACAGCAAACAAACCCATTGGGTGAATCCGCCTACGTGGCCCAAACTAAGGTCCTTCAAACATGGTGTCACATCAGCAATAAATTATTGTGGCCAAGACTAAAGAATTAATTATGTGCTTGAAACAAGATCTGAAGACAGAGCCAGTTTCACTCGATCGCCAACGTGTTGAAACTCTGAAAAATTTTAAATATTATAATTATTATAATAATATTTTCAAGACATGCTGATAGCGACTGCCGGGTACGGTCACCTTAACTGTACATCCAAGAATACACTTTCTAGGGTTGTGACAATGGCAAGTAAAATAGGTGGCAAGCCACAAAAGCCCTTGACCTAACTCTTTATAGACAGGACGAGGAAGAAAGCAAGGAGTATCTTGGCACATAGCTCCCACCTTAATGTGTTAAGTGTTTTGTAATGACTTTGTATGATTGCTTTACTGACTATTTGTCTGCTTTTTACAATGTTGTCTTTTCTGTTTGGTGACACCCATGGTGGACAATAAAGATGTATTCTATTCTATAACATTAAATATTAAATAAAACATTAAATAAAATACCAAAGATAAAATACAAAACAACAACATCAAGGTACTGCAATTTAAAATCGCAATTCACCACAAAAGACAGCCACTGATCAAAAATAAGGAAATACAAGTGTACATATTCTCTTATTAAAGAACATGCACCAGGTTCATTTTGACAGAGAACCTCTGTGCAAGGCAGGTAAAAAAAGACAGGCAGTAATGAGCAATTAATCAAGTTATCACAAACCAGCTGACAGACAGGGGCCAGTGGTCTAAGGCCATCGACCACTGGCCCCTGTCTGTCAGCTTTTTAAAAACAGCTGGTCCAGCTTTCACCAGCATTAATGGTTGCAGAAAACGGATGGATGGTTTATACTGTAACAGAGCATCAAATTTTAAGAGCTCATCATATGCATATGGCTGCAGCCTTCATATAAAAGTAAAACTTTAATACTTTCTTTGACATGAAGAGCAGGAAAATTATAGTCTCACAAAACAATAAGTACTGTACCAAAGTAATTCTTGTACTGTCCAACTTTAATATGAAATATGTGAGGGTCCGACATGACCAACAGCACCATCACCATTATATGTCAGTAATTAAAGGCAAAGAAGAAAGAAAACTTGAACTTAAACTTGATGCTGTGGAAGGAGGTAACGGGTGCCATTAACCCTCTGTCCTCTGCTGTAAGAACCACCCAAGAAGTTTAATGAAAATGGTTCAATATGAATGTTGATGCAAAAAAATGCACACACAAAAAACACAACAGCTACAGCAGGTGGCTCTTCCCAGTTACAGCTGCAGATGGGTGCATTGCTTGTATAATCTGAAAGACCTCTCTGTCAGGAATTATTCCTGATGGAGACAACGATATGCCGCCACTGGACCAGTCAACAACACAACAACAGTGATGTACGTGTTATATTAAGTGTTAAATAGCTATACATTCTGACAGCCATCACTGACAGTGTTTGATCAGTAACGTGGGCCTCACAGTCTCACCACTCAAACAGAAGATACATCTTTGGAGTTCTCTCTCCTGATCAAATCAAGTGGGAACGGGAAGCCAGAAATGTAGAAAACACATGCATTAAGTCGATTTAAATAACCCATTTTCATGTTTAAGAAACCTAATCGGCAACTGGACTTGCTTGCGTTTTCTAAAGACGTTTCGCCTCTCATCCAAGAAGCTTCTGCAGTTCTAAATGACTGGAACGAAGTTGCAGGCTTTAAACCCTGTGTGCGAAAGTAAGTAGCAAGCAAGTCCAGTTGCCTACAATATTAGCACTTACGATTACCATGACCTGGTTGGCTGAGAATCTTCACCGACTTCTGTGAATAGTTTACACATAAATTTGTTCTGCTGAGAATGCTGTGAATGAGTGACCGAAATTCGTCTCATACTAATGTCATCTTTACGTTGAATAATGGCATTTAGTCATAAGGTATGGAGAACAAAACTCAACGTCTGCAAAATGTCATAACGTTAACGTCCACACAACGTGAAATTATGGACATTTAAAATATCATCAACACAACGTCCATTCCAACCAAAATTCGACATCTGTCTGACAGAAGAATCCAATGTCTTTCTGAGGTCATGCTGATGTCCAGTGCCAGCTGGAGCTGACCAAGTGGGCCAATGGGGAAACAATGTTAGGTTGGACAGTGCATGTTCCAAGATGTTAATCATTTGGAAAACGCAGGAGGTTTTCATAATGTCTTTGTGCCCTACAAGAGATTCTACAGAGATGCATACTTGCTACTCAACACGTGTGAAGGTTTTTCATCCTCAGGTACCTTAATTTAAGATCAAAAAGTTCAATTAATGTTGAGAATTGATGAATCAGAAGTTATACATGTATTAAATGTCATCCTAAGAATGAGAAATTGGTTGGATTTGTCCAAGTGGCGTTCACTCTTCGAAATCGTGCTAATCCGAGCAGGCAGCGCTGTCCGTGTCCATGGAGATAGAAGCGATCAAGTGTTTTTGGAGTACTTTTGAAAGGGAAGCGACACCAGGCAAGAGGGGGAAAACACACAACAAGATGAAACGGAGGGCTGAATTGTTCGTCTCCCTTTGAAATGATTCATTCCATTTCTGTTAATTAGCAGCCACACTTGTAAAATGACCTCTGAATCCTGCCTCTGCCTGTACCTCCCACTGCCTAGCGACACAGGTCTATATACAGAGAGCGGATCAGAGCAGGGGAGAGAAAGGGAGGGATTAGACGGAGGGGTAAGGGCAATGAGAGAGGACGTGCTTAAAAAAGAAGGAGAACAAGTGATAACAATGTGAGAGAGATAGAGATAGAAAGAACACAGTAAACCAAATAAGATCTCTGTGCTCGATCTCGGGGTGTTGGGTCTAACAATCCAATTATGTGTGGCACTCTGTGACAGAATGCATGACTGTACTGTTGCTTTGTCCATTTGGCAAGAGCAGAGATAAGGTCAAGAGACAAGCAGATGATGCAGAACAGTGAGACTTTTTAAACAAAAGACAATGGGACAAAGTTCACCGTTGACCAAAAATGCGAGGCAGCACGGAGAGAACATGCCTCCAAGACATCACCGAAATGAATCGGTGAAAGCGAGTATGAGGATACGAGGGGAAATTTCACAGCTTCTGACTGGGTTAGCATGCAGACAGTGGCTGATAAATTCACAGAATGATACAAAGGGAGATCAGTGGGTGATAGATGGGGGATTGGTGGAGCAGATCCACTCGCAGATTATTTATTGATTAGATATCAGAGACCCGGGGTGAGGCAGTAGGTGTCTTAAGAGTGACCTCGATGTGGACATGGAATAAATTGCTGGCACAGCCATTCAGACAGAAGTTTGGTCTTGTCTCTTCTCAACAGTATTGTACTTGTTACTCGAAAACTGTAATTTATCACCTATCACTGTTTTCAAAAGTAATGTTATTACTTAACTTACTACTCCCTGCCAACACTAACTTGTTACATACTCGTCATATTGCTTTTCCGCGCCACCCCACAAACTTTCTTTCCGGTAAGCACAGCTAAGGCTAGATAGCTTGCAAATGATGTTTACTTGGGGGTCTTCTGTTGCCTGTGCAAAGAATGTGTCTGAAAGATGGAGAGCCAATCATGGAGACTGCAACATTTCATCCATCGCATATCCAGCCACATGCTTCATTAGTTATTTGTCGCTTTTAGCCTGCAGCTGTCCACGACTAAAATCCAGTTTTGGTTGTTAAGTCAGTGTAGGGCTCCAGTCGTCCTCTGCAGCAGAGGAGAGTTCACCTTTGCTGGGGTGCAGTGGTAGTTGATAAGGTGGGTGTACTACTACATAGATAGGTAGGTTACTGTGGAGGACGTTGGGAAACTCTATATATCCCAACTGGGTTTTTTTTGGCTGGTAGGTGGGTATACTGTACCAGAGTTACTAGAAAAAGAGGCGGGTATACCCCATATACATGAGTGTACACTCCGCTACACCATTGGTGGGGTGTATTTCCAAAAGCTTCATGTTCTTATGCCGTCACAGTATGTGTTTTAGGTTTGAGGACGAGTTTTTCAAAGTGTAAATGGTCTTGGTACCACAATCTGGAGCAACAATGTTCCTGTTATTTTTCTTCCTTGCAAAGTCAAAGACATGGAAATATTTCCAGATGCTGAATGTACAGTAAACGTTTCCATCTCCCAAGCCAGCTTGCTGTTTTGTGATGTGCAACGATGAAAAAATGAATCTAGGAATGTGAATGTTGCTGGATTTCAAATCAGTAGAGGAGTGACAATAGAGTATGGTTGTTATAAGTGATTTGTTTTTGAGGTAACTGTAATATTATTACTGAAATTTTATTGGTAATTTGTTACACACGTTATTGTTAGGGAAAGTAATTTCATCACTGTTACATATTACTGCCCCACACTGCTTCTCAAAATGGAAACGCATATATATGTATATATATATAAAACACATATATGCTTGTATTAAGCAGAGGTGGGACCAAGTCATTGTTCTGCAAGTCTCAAGTCTTTGCACTCAAGTCCCAAGTCAGTCAGTTTCCATGTCAAGACAGGCAAGTCCTAAACTCTGAGTTTTGAGTCCTAAACAAGTCATAATGCACTCTACATCAAATGTAATGCCACTTTATCTGGAAAATAATACTGTAAATTTACAAAAATCAAGAATGCTATTTAAAACTTAAACTTAAAAAACTTAAAATAAACTCTGAAACTCAGAGCTCAAGTGACCTCAACGACTTTGTAAGGGTCCACACCCACACAGAGTTTAGAGCCTGCAACTCTGCACCAGTCCGTTAGAACTGAAGAAGCCTCTTGGACGAGAGGAAACTCAAGCAAGTCCAGTTATCTACGATACAGCACTCAAGATTACCATGACCTGGATGACTGAGTATCTTCAACGACATTTTGTTAAAATATTTTTTAAAACAAGAGCGACTGAACTTAACCATAAAAAAGGAGTGCTGACACAGAATTGATTTCGTATGTTTCGATCCTGTCAATTGTGAAAAACATCCATAATTGGCTTGGGGAAAGATATCAAGTACTTTCAAGTCAAAAGGCTCAAGTCCAAGTGAAGTCACAAGTCAGTGGTGTTAACGTCCAACTCTAGTTGCAAGTCTTTTTTGATTTTGTCAAGCCCAGCCTAACAGCTGAACTACAAGAGGCACGGATGCAGTGTGTAATGTAGGTGGAGTGGAGCAGGGGTTTTTACCTGCTGCACAGACTCCATCTCTGTAGCTTGTGGTTGCTGCCAGCTTCACTGTGTGACTGTGCATATTGAGTTTTGCCAAGTGATAATGCAGTTGATTATGGAGGGTTTGAAAGCTTATAGACCACATTAACCGCCACTGAATTCATAACAGGATCATTTTAACAACAGGAAGCATCGATTTGATTGATAGATTTTAGTGTGAAACGTAAAAGCACCCACAAAGTTGCTCTGCTGCTCTGCACTGCATCTGGTACAATGAGGTATTTGTTTGTATCATTGTTAAACACACTGCACTTGTTTTTTTTTACAGAGTACTATGTAGTTTTGCCTGTTGGTGGACAGCAGAGCCACACAGAGAAAAAGGAATAGACGTAGCTGAGTAGAACGAACGTGCTCTACTGTCGGCCTACATATCGCACTGCATTCTGCTTCATGTATTTCAGTCGTAAAGTCCTTTATCAAATCCATACCTCTAATATTAAGACTATTCAAATAATGAAGCTCAGCAACGGTTAGTATTTCAAGTTAGATGGATTATTATGAGTCATTAGAGACTATTAAATAGTTAAGTCAAACTGTAACACAATGAATCTGTAAGAAGCGATGTCTTGCCCTGCATTAATGTAGCACCAGTGAAAGCTTGACCAAGTGGGGGCAAATATTCAGCAATTGACACCTGAGTAGTGAAATCATTTGAGGATTTGCTGCATGACTAACTATGTAAGGCACAGTGGCAGCTATGAAAATTACTATGTGATACTGGTCAAGCGCTGAAGCCCCATCAATTACTCCTGCTAATAAATTGATTTGCATGTTTACCGTCTGATAGTTATTCGCAATCCATCCTTTCATCTCTCCGGCGACCGCAGCAAATAATGACCAAAGGCCTCCCTTCTCTGCATCCGTAATGAGTGGCCTCCTTCAGTCTTGTCATACCCATATAAATATGGTATTGTGCAGTTCACGTAGCGCACAGTAACACACAATGTGGAAAGTATGTGGAATGTATTCTGTTATTATCAAATTACTGTCCTCAGCATTAATGAATGATGAACATTTGCATCACCCCCTGATGTGAACATTGAGTTTCAACACCATCTGCTATTTGTTCTATTCCCTGTTACCATGCCTGTGCTTCTTTGAAGAGGTCCTTTTAAAGGCATTCAAATATAATGCTAAATAGCTGTCACTGCCGGCACTCAGACACCACCAGAATACAAATGTACAGCGCAGACAAAGAGGAAAAACTCACAAAGGACGAGCTGCAGCCGGGCCAAGTCCTTATCGGGTGAATCCCCAGGGTTCAGGAACCCACAGGTTGGGACCCTGCCGACCTGTGGCTCCATACCACCTGACCCGTGCTCACCTGCTTTAACAAAACAGTGCATGGATTCTGAAATAGAAACAGAAGCAATAACTCCTGTTTGAATCTGGTCTGGTTCAATCAACAGAATAAATAGTTACAGTAATGTTCTCATTAATATGTTGAATTGATTGAAAAGAATCCAAAGTCTTGCTTTGTTGTCTTTTCAGTTCATTTTGAATAAAGATTGATATTATCTGTCTGTGGCTGTTGTGCATCCAAAAGTGCCATTGACTCTGTTGTGTTGGTTGCATGAATCCGTCAAAGAATTTGTGCTACAAATTATATTTTCATCATTCTACATTCACCCACATTTTTGCATTGTTGATTTTTTTATTTTACTTCAAGTCTCACTATTTAGCATCTACAAGCTGTGTACAAGCTGTAAGCAGTCATAAGGACATTTAAAATGTTATAACTTCTCCCATGAAAATATATTCTATATCATTACAACTGTTTGACTACATTGTCATTCCTTATCTATCTATACCCAAACCAGCACTCATTGATCATCTTGCTACAATGCATTGTTCCACTGGGAAACCTTGGGTCCTTGCATTCATGTGGATGCTACTTGACATGCACCACCCATGGTAACAGCCCTCCCCGATGGCAGTGCCCTCACCAAGACAATGCACCAATGCCACACCACAAAAACTGCTCAGAAATGGCCCGAGGAATGAAATGACAAAGAGCTCAAGGCATCGACCTGATCTCCAAAGTCCCCAGATCCCAGATTCATATTCCATTTTAGTGTAATTTTTATGATGAAACATAAAAACAAAATACTCAACTCAACTCAACTTTATTTATAAAGCGCTTTAAAACAACCACAGCTGAAACAAAGTGCTGTACATAGGAGGTCATAAAACAACAAAACAGTGAGATGATAAAAAGCATGCACAAAATGCTGTTTCACGTCTAAAACTGGCAAAATGAAAAGTTCTCAGTGCTGTAAAATTATTCAATTAATGAAGAGATAAATAAATAAATAAATCTAAAACAGAAGCTATAAAGTGCAGTCAGGAGACTTTAGTGAGTTCATGTGCGCTACGACAGTCTGATCACTGAAGGACAAAAACTGTTCCTCAGACGTGCACAGAGCTTCTGGGGTCAACACATTCTCACTCTGACCTTGTCACATTTAGTCATGGACTTTCCACGTTGAGATATGACGTGCACGGTACCCTGGGTGTGTTGGTTGTTGACGTTCTGGGACGCCGTGTCAAGTTAAGCCTGTTTCATATCAGGAAATGTACGGTTTGCATAGGCAACAAAAGAACAGGGTTGGGCTTTACAATCTTACAGGAAGCAAACACTGGCTTCACGGGTGAAAGTCAGTGTTTGTTAGACCCATCCACCACTTCTCCTGCCTACCCTACTTGGACTTTCGCTGCCTTAACTTTCGTTCTCGTCCCACTGTGTTTCCCCCTTACACCGCCAGGTACCTTTAAACAATAACGGCGACTGGCCAAGTATCATGCTGATGTGAAAGGACAGCTTTTTTACGTTGGTGCCTAAAGCCTTAAGTCACTGACCAACTTCGGAGTGACACCGGGTTGCTAGGGCTTCCCAGAAGTACCGTTACTGTTACCCAGATTGAGATCTGGGTTGACAGCTTCAACTTTTCGTCACATTCCTCGTTCCTCTTGACGGGGGACCGCTGCCATTGGGGAGTGCAGGTGCCACGAGGGGGTGAACTTGGTCTGGTGTTAAGGTGGGTGGTGCACATCAAGTGGCCTCCACATGAATGCCTAGACCCTAGGTTTCCCAGCAGAGCATTGCATTGTTACAAGATGGTCAATGTTATTCACTTCATCTGTCAGTGGTTTTGACGTTGTGGCGGATCGGTGTATATCTCTGCTCATTATAGTGCATCATCAACCATTTATTAAATGTTTACATACTGCCTAGGAATGCTAAATAAGGGGATTGAAAATAAAGTGTTGCCATTTTATACACACTGAAGCTGCTTTTATGTTCACACGTTTCATTTTTTGAAATGATAAGCCCTGGCATCAAAAAAAATATCCTCCAGTCATAAAAGCTAAGTGACCAAACTGTTTAGTATGCCCAAGAACACCACTCTATGAAAGAAGAAGTGTCCAGTAAACACGTACATACTTGCAATCCAGGGGTAGCTACAACATCTCCAGCATCTTATATTAATTGTTAGAGAAGAAAAAAAGGTCAAAAAACATCACTGATACTGTTTAATTGGGCAACCAATGTTGGTGGTTGATACCAGCTTCCCCCACTCTCATGTCTTAATTTAGCCTTTGGTTTTTATAATGAAATTTAACGCCTTAATGCATTTGCTGAATGTAATTCGCACATATGTGCTTTTTCTGTTGTTATCATTCTACAGTATGCGTGTGTTAAACTGTGTTAGGATCTAATGTATATTCTTACATGACCTATGGCTCTGGCATTAAGTAAATAAGGTGATTGTACACAATATGGTTTCTAGAGACAATGAAGCTTGATAGAGGGCCAGGCTAACCGTGACACTTTTAATTGGGACTAGCTGTCATTGTCAGAGTGATTTATGATATAATTAATGAACAATTAGGTAACATATTAGGGTGGTCTTCTTTGTTCTGCTCAGAATTTGTTTTAAAGTTTTTTCTTGCTCATTTTATTCTCACAGTTTCTCTGGTTTCAGGCAAGACTGAAGGCTACAGACACTAAATGTTAACAGCAATCATGAATATATATCTAACAAAACAATATTTTAATATTCTTATGTTGTTGTTGTTGTTAGTTAACACCTGACTTGTTGTTTCATTGTAATGCTTTGTGTACAGTGCATGTTTCTTATAAACTGAAAGCTTCTGAGAGTTGGGATGCTTACACTGAATTTCAATTTGAATATCTTTTAATTTCCTCCAACAATACTACATAACAACAATTTTTTCTTTTAAGAATAACTTGTGCCTATGACAATGAGCATGTTATTTCAAGTTAATTAAAACACAAATTAACCTTTGCCCTTTGAATTTATCCACTTTGGCGCCTTCAAAGCACAACAAAACCCCTCCGTTTCTTTGAACCTGTGCGAAAGAGGGCTGGAGCTGCATACTTCCTCGCCCAGGCTTTCTCAGACTTGACAGAAACAGCGGGAGATAATCAATAAGCTTTCCCACCACCTCCAAGAAGATGAACTTGGAGCATACCTCAGTACCTGCAGCCCTAATTTCTCTCACGAGGTTCAGCAAGGGGACTCATTAGACTAATGCACCTTCGGTAATTACTACTACCACAACCGCTATATAACACCAACATGAAAAAAAAAAATCTTGTGTTTTTTACTAATGGCCAGATCAGCTCAGGTTTGTTAACCGATCGATCACCGAGTACCAAATCAAATGGACTCCACACAGCCGTATGCGTGTCTTAGGTTTCCAGGCAGAGACAGTTACACAAAGAACTGGACTCTCGCCTACTTGTTAAATTCTGTGTTACGTTCAGCGTATTCACCAAAAGAAAATGTGGCATTATACATTTCTGCAGACCATACCATACGCGTCATACCAATTTTTCTTAGATAGATTTCCACTGACTTCCAAAACAACATATATGAATGTCCTAACGGCTGCCACCTCCTTCATGTTATGAAAAAGTCAAGGCCCGAACATACTCGGTCGGAACGTACACGGAGCGGACTCCGCGGAGGTCCGCACGGACTCAAAGCAGACGTCCACAAGCCCTGTGCGTGCAAGTATGTTCGGGCCTTCACGGTTGTGTTTTAAAACTACCTGGTTAGGTTTAAACCACAAAACTAGGAGGTTTAGAAAAAAAGCATGGTCTGGTTTTAAATAGGTACTTTTTTGCTGATATAACATCACACCATAAAATGTCACTAGCCTTGTTACACTACTCGGGCCACAAACTCCGGTCTTCTGGGTGAAAGTCCTGTGCTTTTTTTTTACTTTGCAACTATCCCTCCTGCCCATCCTATACAGACTTTGTCCATCTTTATACAAAATGCTACAGACTTTCTTGCTTTTTGGGAATGTGTTGGTGAAGATGTGAGCCTGTGTTGATGCATGTGTACACATTTGTACGCTGCTTACTGAATTGCTCCAACAAAGTTTTGTTGTATAAGACACAATGACAAAGGATCTATCTATCTATCTATCTATCTATCTATCTATCTACCTACCATAAAACTTTAATTAACAACCCAGGCTATTATTTGCTTAAATGACTGAAATCAAGAGGCCTACATTTGGGATGGGCCTTTAATTCCTTTCACACAAAACAGTTGCTTATTTAAACCAGTATGAATATTACTTATGTAAAAATAAAGCTTCAGATACCATATAAGTTATGAGTCATATATTTGATCTAGCTTCGAGAGATAGCGCATCAGAAGAGAGAGTTATGTCACTTGAGGATTACGGCACCCAGCATACGGACACAGCACCACTTTATCCTGTAAAAACAATACTCAACTTAGATTCATTTCTATGAAAAAACCCTTTCGATTCTCTTTATGTTAGGACGCTGATAGACCAAAGGACTAAGAATAACTTACAGGGTAATCAAAGAATGGACACATTATATGAGGTAGCCAACAACTCGGTTTTATGGCATCTACTATGTCACCTTCTTCCTTCTCTGCTTCCAAAATAATTACTACCCCCACTAGAAGGCGTCGAACTATATGGCCTATTCCAGCCTTGACTGTGCAACCTAAACCAGGTATTTTAAGTCAAAATATCATCTTTTTCTAACCACAGCACCCTAACTTAACCCCCTGACCTGACCCCCTAACCCTAACCCTAGGGTAACATACAAATGGTACATATCCATGGAATGCACAACTGTATAATGCCAACACTTACTCTGGTAATTGGGTTGGATATTTCAAATTTTATGATGGAGAGTTCTAATTAGCATCTAACCCACAACTTGTAAGATTTTTTGGATAAAGAAAATGTGAAAGAGAGTGATAATTGGAGGATCAGCTAGCTTCTGTTAAACAGGCATTTTCTTCAATCCCTCTTACATGTTTCTGGCCACGATAATGAGAAAGGTTTCTGTCTGAACACTGACAGCCCTGCTGCTGTGAACACAACTGAGCAACAATGAACATATGCAGCATATCAATCAGGGGGGAAAAGATGTCTCTTTTTTTTCACACGTGACACAGTGGCACTTCACTGGCAGCGCTAAAGAACCCTGGGTGGATACAATATTAGTGTTCTCTGCCTTTTTTCTCGCCGATTTTCACTCCAGCGCTGCGATATCCATCTGAGGAGTCCCTCCGCCACACTGTCGGTTGAATGTCAGTGTGGTTGAGAGATTAATCGGTGGTCACCTGCTGTGGGTTGTCAATTGAACGCCTCAGGAAGAGCCATATCAGCATAACAGGAACCCATTTCCCGACATATGTCATATTCTACGAACAAAACCGGCCCTTGTTTTCTCTTTTCAAAGGGGATCTCTGCCTCTTTGCTTGCTGTGTCTAAAGATTAGAGTTAGCGTCGGGGCAAACTATGAAGCACAGTGGCAACCTGGCACTGCAGGCTGCGGGGGGTGGATGAGGTGTGTTTGAAAGGGAAACTATCAATACAGAGCAAGACACAGCAGGAGACAACAGCTACCCGCCGGCTATCGGCTCATTACAGGCAAAATAAAAGGACTCCTCAGAATGCATTTGACTTCTTCTCATCTCAAGGGACCACAGAGATAGACGCACCTGGAAAACAGCACATTACAGCCACCTTCACCCTCTTGGTCTTAACTGGTAAGACAAAAGGACTCTGGAAAATGTGTAAGATTAGAAGCAGTTCTGAAACCCTTTATGAGTGCAGCAACATCTAAATGGTACTGTTTTTCTAAGAACTATTCACAGCTTCAAAATACATTTTACTGAGCTTGCAGTTGCTCCAGGAAATGCCTAAGGATGTGCCAACAGCACTTCATCCACGGTCATTACATAAATTTAATAAGGGTAAGAAAAACCAAGGTTAGCAAATCTCCTAATGAGGCCTGATCTGTATACAGTCATTTTACATGTCATACTTGCTGTCCATTACTCAACAATGAAGTCCAGCTGTCTTCCATAGAAACCTGCTGGTAACTCAGGCTCCCTGTGGATAAGATATGACGCGTCATCTATAAGAGGTGTAATCTTATAGAAGAGGCAGGATGTAGGAAAGCTTTCAGGTTCTATTTAATCATTTTTCCTGTTATATTATCAAAGGAATTCCCTGGTGTTACTAACCATTTCATATTATATATTCATGTGTCTGCTAGCAGACATATGTTACATTAATCCTTCTCTGTAATGCGTATAAAGTCCTGTCACATTAGGTGTTAATTCTATGGTGATTAAGTGCGAGGTTGCGTTAAACTGAGGCAATTCACTGCTCACATGATGCAAAATAACTTTGATGAGGCAACCTTTCACATGAGTGCTATGCTCATTTGATTCAGTCTATGCTTTCTGATGTCCAGAAATGTTGGATGGATACATGTTATTGTTCTGTAACCCTCGCACGGTAGAAAGGTAGAAAAAAAGATTCAAAAGTTGGATGAATATAACAGAAGAGGAATAACATCGACCATACTGATGCAACATTTAATGCCTGCTTGGATATTCTGGAAATATCTTTTTGTTCAAAGAACGTGGAATGAAAAGACATGAAAGCCACACAGCTCACACACGCAGGCCTCTGGCTTTAATACTCTTTTTCGTCTTAAGAAATTCATTCCTTTTTGCTTTTGTGTTAAAAATTCTCAAATTATAGTTGTCCTCTCGTTCCACAGCCCATAAAAGCACAAAACTTTGGTCAATATACTTCCTGTTTACTGAGGCTTGTGATAGGCTGCATACTAATAAGACTAAACTTTCAGAAAAACTGGCATGTATAATCACGTTGGTTGCTTACAATGTACGGTAAATGCTCACAACTCCCTGCTTACAAATGAGTATCTGAGGGATGAGACTTGTGAATCCAGCGAGTAATTTTAACACCTGTGATCAGAACACTGTTTTTTTAAATAGCTACCTTTAGTACTGACAGGATGTGTGTGGATGAGTTTACTAGTTTAATTTGCCTGATTTAATTTGCAAATTTAGCCTGTAAATATTTAGCTGGAGCCAGGAACTGGTTATCTTAGCTTAGCATGAGATGCCAAGATGTTTCTTCTAGATGTTGCTGTCGCTCAGGATTGCTACATCTATCACCACTGCCTTCCTCTCAGCACAATGTCCAGTTGGTTAGCCGTCACCAGTTTAACAGTCTGGATCTGGAAGTCCCACAGCACCTTAGCTTGGCCATTCTCAACCACCTCAGGAGGTGTCTTCCATTCTGACCTCGGGACGTCAGCCCATACTGCAGATGTTCCTGTACACTATGCCAGCCGCTTGGTTAAGGCATTCCACGTCCGCTGTTCCTGCCTGCATCTTACACCCTGCTATTATGTGCTGAACTGTCTCAGGAGCTGCTGATTTAGCTGCTGGTAGGAAGATTTTTTGTTTTCCATTAGTTGCTATCTTTGCATTAAGCTTAGCTAATTGGGCACTCCAATTTGACCTGAGAATGGTATTAATTCTCTCATCTAACTCATCAATAAAGTAAATAAGTGTATTTTCAAAAAAAAACTTTGAATATCTAAACTTGGCACTGGCACTTAAGTAAATGTCATCAAAACAAGATAGAGAGCCATAGGCATGATTAACTGCATCTTAAGATGAAGAATTAGTTGAACACATTCACTGTGTTTGAGCCATCATTAATAAAACATGAACACCAACATTCACTTGGTTAAAAATAAGCAGGCTGTTGAAAGTGTTTAACTTGATGGTGACTGTCTTGTGGGAAGTGGGAATTGGCAATGTTGTTTTTTTTACTAAGTAACTCATTTGTTAAGATCAAGTGAACACAGTGTGAATAGAAATAAATGAAAAGCACAATTTATGTAGTGTTTGTAGACATTTCATAATTATTCCAAATCTTTTGTTGTTTAATTCTCAACCTGGTCATCAGAGGAAAATGTTGGCATTGTTTGTTTCTATAAACTACATATTTGTCACATTTGTACGTTTCACGACATAGTTCAGATTACATTTATTTGAGCCGACTTGGTCATCGAGAGGTGGAGGGAATGGTGGATGGCCTGAGACCTTGGCAAGACTGTTGTCTGCAGACCACTATTCAAGACCAGCAAACAAACAAACAAAAAAGGGTTTTTTAGCAAAACATTGGCAGTGCCAATAAAACTTGGTGTTTTTAGCAAGATATCAGTGTATTTCCAACGGCAACTGTGCCACCAAAAGCAGGTTTTTTAGTGAGACATTTGTTGCAATTTCAACAGCAATTGTGTAACTAAAACGGTATTTTAGAGAGACAATGGCAGTGTTTCAAGCAGCTATAATGTTACCAAATCTAGATGTTTTTTATTGAGGTACTGGTGGCATTTCTAGCCGTGATTGTGCAACCAAAACTTGGTGTTTCTTAGCAAGACATCGGAGACATTTCACATGACAACTGTGCCACAAAACCTGCTGTTATTTTAGTGAGACATGGATGGCATTTCCAACAACAACTGTCCCACCACAACTGGCTACTTTTCAAAAAGACATGGGCAGCATTTCCAGCAGCAACTATGCCACCAAAACTGGGTGTTTTTAAGCGAGATATCTGTGGCATTTATAACGGCAACTGTGTCACCACACCTGGCTGACGTTTTACCAAGACATGAGCAGCATTTCCAGTGGCAATTGGGTTGTTAATTCTTGACTATAAAAATCTCCTCTGAATTCCTTTCCACAGTCCCACATAATATTCTGTTATTTAGGTATTTGGAAAATGCGTTTTTACTGCTCAAAACATTGCTACTGTTAGTAGTAGTTTCTTGGCGTAAATAACTGGTTTGCTTTTTACAAGTCCATTGGTTTTAGAAATGTCACAGCCCTCACCTTTTTTCTTTTCTTTTTGGTAGTACAGGATTTTCACAGTTCCTGTTCCAGTAGCTAACAGAAAGCACAAAGTGCTCCTTGGAATAAAGATTTCCCCGCTTTCACCACTCCCACCAGCCTACTCCCTGTGTCACACACACTGTGGATTATACATGTGGCTGTCTTGCATATGAGATACCATACGTGATGTTGCGGCGCGGAAGTGAGCGAGCAGCAGAGAGAGATAAAAGTGAGATATCACATCAAGGAGATACATATTTAATCCAAAGCAATAATGTATTATTAGCCTTCTAATGTATTATTTCCTTTTAGTTTCCCCTGTAGCTTCTCTCAAACTCTGCCATACAGGGAAGGTTTGATATCAGATTTTCCAGCTGAAAAGAAAAGTTCAAGAGTGTGTGATTATATCGTGGAAGTGTATCCAGAAAATGCTGATTTGATATCTTTTATTGCAGTTTGTCAGAGGAGTTCCACATTGCCTCCATTTCATAGATTTTTTTTTTTTGATTTTTTTTCAATTTACAGCTGTGGGAAATTAGATCGAGGCTGCATCTCAAATCCCATCTCGCTCTCTAATACAGCATGTTAGTGGTACTGTTGAGTTGTTCCTGGATGATGTGATGAATGCCGACATTCAGCTGAACAGGGAGCTTGTGGCGAGAGTCCTTATTGCATGACGGAGGAAGACGAAGAGAGAGAAGAGAGAGAGAGCTGGTGTATACAGAAACAGGGGAAAACAAAGTTGAGTACGGCAGATGAGACAGAGAGGGACATGTAACACAAAATGAACAAAAAGCGAGCTGAAAAGAAAAAAGACGGATTGAAAAGACGAGGAAAGTGTCGTCTTTGAATTAAATTTAGCTACAATGCAATTAGAATCAGAAGAAGACAGAATATACGTCATTAATAATAACTGAGAGATGGAGCTTGGGTAAGGCTCTGTGCTCTGCTGTGACTGCGGTAATTGCATCAAACTTTAAGATAAACCAACTGTCAGGAACAATATGTGTTCGCTGCGGCATATTAAAATTATGTTTGTTGGCATGTGTGTGAAGCAAAAGGGCTCTGAGTCGAATTTATGCGCTCCCCTCGCTTTGTGCATGTTTGAGGAGTAACTCAAAAAAATAGCTAAATTGCTATGTTCTGAGGTTTGTTCCTGTGAAACCTTGGTGAGCTGCCTGAAAAAAAAAAAGATTTAACCATGACTGACTCTCCAGAGAGAGGGAAAATAAAGTTAGTTTTATTACTGTGAGTGCGTATATGAGGGGAGCAAAGGGGAGGATAGTAAAAAATGAAAAACAACTAGCTCCTTTCACCGTCTTAAACGTTGACTCACACGAAGCTTTCATTTTCTTTCTTCTTTTTTTCCAAGGGATCCCTCTTCCTCCCTGTGACTCAGACCAAAGGCTACGTCTTTATCTGGGCCTTCTGTGCACCACATAACTACACTGAACACCATATTTGATCAGTGTCTCCACAGGAGGCTCTTTTGCCCTCTCCCACAGCTCCATCTCCGGCCCCACTGGCTCAGCACAGAGCCCACATCAGGAAGACCTCATCATAACTGTCATTGTTTTCACTCCGTCACTCCGGCTCTGACTTTCAAGGACTCGCCCTCACCTCAATCACTACCTTTCCCACACACAATAAGCCCTAACTGCCATAATCAGGGGTTATCTATCTGCTACCGCCTCTTCTTGCTTTCGCTCTCCGGAGTTTTTCTTTCTTTCTTTTTTTACCATTTTGTTCCCATGTCCAGCTACACTTCCTGGTGGGGTAAAAGGAGAGTAATAAGTAAGACT
The DNA here is from genome assembly GCA_035609425.1 of Epinephelus awoara. Lineage (NCBI taxonomy): Eukaryota > Metazoa > Chordata > Actinopteri > Perciformes > Serranidae > Epinephelus > Epinephelus awoara. The sequence continues at coordinate 10,342,738 of CM069306.1, forward strand.
GTTTCTTCCACGCTGAGCTAATGACAAGGACACGCTGTCCCGATGGTCCGTGTACTCGCTGAAGAACAACTGTCCAAGGAACAGGAGGTAACAGGGTCTAATCAGCAGAAAATGGAACGATGGTGTTGCTATTTCATGCCTTTGACTGAAACACACCAAAGGAGAGTTTCAATCCAGTGTCCCACATGATAATATCAAAGGCATACATCAAATATCAGGCTTTCATCAGCTGAGTGATAACTGTGTTTGGAGGAAAACAATGAATTCTGATACCGGTAGAAAAATGTGTTTGATTTCCCCCACTATGTTTGATATACACGGCTTGTAGACACATGTTCAGGTTGTCAGGCAGAGAGAGAGAACAGAGTGACACAGCAGATACATTCATACACTGGTGGCCAAGGCTTCCACACAAGATGCCACCTGCTGCTACTCAGATTTTAACACACCCACACACTGATGGAACAGCCATCGGTGGCAATTTGGGGTTCAATATCTTGCTCGAGGATACTTCGACATGCGTACTGGGGGAGCCAGGGATTGAACCGTTGATCTTTTGATTAGGGGACAACCCACTCCATCTCTGAGCCACAGTCCAGAGAAGCAAATTATGAGTCTACAGCCTGGTCTATGCACCACAATTTGCAGCAAGGTGGGGCAGTGGTTAGCATTGTTGCCTCACAGCAGGAGGGTTTCTGCTTCAAACCCCATCTGTGCAGAGTGTGCATGTCGTGGGTTTTCTCCAGGTGCTCCAGCTTCCTCCCACAGTCCAAAGACAAGCAGGTTAATCGGTGACTTTAAATTGGCTGTACGTGTGAATGTGAGCGTGAATGGTTGTCTGTCTCTATGTGTCAGCCCTGTGATAGTCTGGCGGAAGCACAGAGCAAGAAAGAAACTATAGCCTGGTCTATACACCACACCACATGATTAAAGCAATTTTTTATACTTTTACATTTTCAGATCCAGTGAGATATGATTGAAGCAGCTACTAATAATCACTGAGTAGGACGCTGTATTATTTTCTTTATCTGTTTATTGAAATCATCCAGTCAAAAGACCGAGAATGTTTTTCAAATTACTGATTTTTCACATCTCATTCAGTCACTGATCTTTTTTGTCGAGCTGAATGTAAGTGAAACGTTTCCTCACGTGCAGCCTTCCTCTTGCGAGTTGAAAGCATGTTTGGGGTTCCAAAAATGTTTTCACTATGTCCAAAACAGCCCGGCATCAGATCTTAATTAGCTGCACTTCATGCAAATCAGATAAACTGTGTCTGGGCTCATGTGCAATGCGGTGATGGAGGCTGTGGTTGTTTTTTCTTGAGGCCAATGTGTTAAATACCTGTACTGCTTTTGTAAATTATGTTGTACTTTAATATGTTGTGATTTTGCACGGCTGTTACCATGGCCAGGTCTCTCCATGAGGCCTGCTGTTAAAATTAAGGTAAAATAAAAATGAATTTACATCTTGAAACTTGGTAAGGACCTAACTAATTTAACAAAAAAGCTGTGGTGACACAAAGTTATGTACCCCTGATGGAAGCAATGGGAATCCATCCGTCGATCCATTTTAGTAACTGGTTATCCTCTTGAGGGTCGTGGGAGAGCTAGAACCTATCCCAGCTGACATTGGGCGAGAGGCGGGGTACACCCTGGACAGGTCACCTGACTATCACATAGAGACAGACAACCATTTACACCTACGACCAATTTAGAGTCGCCAATTAACCTATCCCAAAATTGCATGTCTTTGGACTGTGGGAGGAAGCCAGAGTGTCCAGAGAAACCATTGCAAACTTCACACAGAAGGGCTCCTTCCTGGGATTGAACCAGGAACCCTTTAGCTGTTGAGGTGACAGTGCTAACCACCACACCACTGTGCCAATATTATCTCAATATTGTGGTATTAAACTAGATATTGTCTTAAGCCTGATTTATGGCAGGGCCCTCGCTATCTTTGATGAGTGTTGTTCAACAGAAATGACATATTTTCTTTTCAGTCACACACCTGAAGAATTTGGTTCGTCTTGGCTGTTTCAAAGCAATGTTGTAGGATTTTTGTACACAATCTGAAATCAGAAGTGTGTCTTCTGCTTCTCGGTAGCCATGGCGTTTGTGTGTTTGTTTTTCCGGGAGTTACTGCACTGCTGCTACGTCATTTCCTTCTTCTTCTAGGTGAAAGCCCGCTAAAGAAAAAGTGATGCATGCACAGAACGCTGAGATCGACTCCAGTCTATGTGGAAACATGCAGCAATATTTCGATTTTCAATCGAAATATGTAGGTGTGTTAGTCGAGCTACAGATAGTCCAATTTCAGTCGGACTATGCCAATAATTCAATTTCCTCAAGCTGCATGTAAACATACTGAGTGTCACCAAGCCACTCCAGTCACACACAGTCCAGCTTGCTTCTGGATAAACCTCCAGCATGCATTGTCAAGGGAATCAATTAAAATAAGATCTGTGTTTCATGCTGCAATTTTTCTGTTGGATCTTCGTACCATTAAGTCATTAAACTCACAAGACAGTAAATCTGTGTGCCTTTGCCCCTTTCAATACGCTGCTGACAGTAAACGTTTTATAGTCTACACTGTATCCGCTATCTGTCAAAGCTGTGCTTCTCTTTGAAGAGAAAACATCACATCGGAAACACTAATCATGTGTGCTAACCTGGAGGGATTGTTAATGCTCTTATCATGTTTCTATACATAAACAAACACACACACGCACACGCATTTTTATCTTCTGCTTCTGCATCCCCCTGGCTAGGTCATATTGTATTAAAAACAGCATGAGGTTGTGTTGGGGGGACCTCAGTCTGGGCTGCCTCCTCCAGTGCCCATGTCATGTCTGGTACTGCCTGGGACCACAATCCAATCAGACAGATGGAGGGCTGTTTGAGGAGCAGAGAGAGGCTGCCCCCCCTTGCCAGTAAATACTGGCAGCTCCTGGATTTAATTACATTCACAGTATGGTAAACGGAACAGTGCCACAGGCCCCAGAATGCACCTCTGCTTTGCACAGCAAAAGCCGAGCATCTCGTGAGTGACTTCTTTTCAGGAGAAGATTAATGAAGAGTTACGCATGACTGCAAAACAAGGCTACGCTCTGACACTAAGCAGCTAAAAAGTCTGAGATTTAAGGGATTGGGGTGTGTGCTCAAAATTAAATATTCAACAGTTCAGTTTGAAGTGTCCAGTGCTGACTTTGACTGACACCTGTGCTGCTTCAAAGTAAGGGTCAGGGAGGGACTCAGCAAGAAAAAACCAAGTTGAGAGTTTCTGTGTTCCTTCTAAATGAGCCAAAAGTGGAGTTCAGCATGGGTTATTTTCACTCTGCCCTGCGACTTTACGCTCCAGTAGCAGTGCACGCTCATCATGTGCTGTTAGTACACATCCTGCCCTCACCCCCGTGCGACCCTGACTCTGCTCGGCAGGCTCAGACCCAGACAAATTACTGTGTCTCCAAGCTGCTCTCTCCTCTGCGCCAACCATTTCCTCTTATTTCTACCCCATTCCCTGAAGAGGTGTCTGTCTGTCCGCTAATACCAGTGCGGCAGCAGCTTTCCACCTGCAGAGTCATTGGATGGGTTCCCATGAAGGTCACAGCTGTCAGATCATTACATGAGAGGATTGGGTCCAGGTTTACATTGCTGCCAAAACAACCACTTCATCACCGCTGGGGAGGATGTGAAGGTGGCACTTGAGCATCTCCAACATCGGATCTTCCAGGATGTTTGAAAGCTGGAAATGTTGGAAAAACAAGTTACCAGCTCCCACTGGCTCCACGGTGGGCTGACATGGCTGCACCTCACTCTTCATTAGGGTGGCCTCCTTGTGTGTTTTTTTGGCAGTGGAGAATTAGAGCTGTATCTGATTAGGAAGGGGAAAGCAGAGCAGAGCCCTTGAAAGCCTAATTGATTAGACTGTCTTTTTTTCCATCCCTCTGCTCCCCTCTCCACACACCTCCTCTTAAATAAAGTGAGATGAATACAAATACAGGCAATGCAGGACCACACACCTGTCACCTCTGAGCTGCCAATTTAAACCTTACGCTCCGCCGCTAACAAGCTCGATTGCTGGCACAGCTTTAACATTGGATTTGTAAACTTTTGCCTTTTTTGTCAAAAAGTTAAAGCCACATAAAGCATTTGCAGCTGAAAGACATTGCTGAAATAACTTAGGAAAAAGAGGCATGGTAATGTTTTTGGCATTAAATTCAAAATGAAAAGCATTTTAATGGAATAGCTGCAAGAGACAGGCAAACCAAGGCCAGCTCAGTTAAAGTTGTTTTCGTGTAGGGGGACATTGATTCTGGGCAGACGGGAATGTTGAGAGCAGCATCGGCAGTACAGCTAGCTAAATCAGCTATGCTCACATGGCTGCACAGAACTGAATGAGCCAGCGGCTTATCAGGACAAACAGACAGCACATTTTTAATGAATAATTAAAGCTAGTGAAAACATTGGCGTGTATCTTCAGCAATTCTGCTGATGTCATTGCACTCTTAGGGAAACTTGACACTTTATGCAAAAAACAATCCCGTCCAGTCATTGTCAGTTTGCAACATGATGGCTGTCATTGGCAGGGTTAAAGTACCAACACTAAGACAATATGACCTGTGAGAATACTTGCTGATGATTTCAACAAGTATTTGCAGTCAATTAATACAGTCAGTTAATGCTCGGCTAGAATGTTAAGTTCGAGTCCATTTGCTGCTCAGTCTCTCTGTCTTTCACCAACAGAACTCTGTTGTTTGGACATGAAAATAATGCTGTTGCCAAACCAAGAACAAACTCACAACTATCCAAAACTATCTCTGTATCCATTAGTGCAGAATTAAAAAATATGTCGTTCCACATTACAGAAAGTCAGTTTCGTTCGGTTTTATGAGCTTTTTCTGAGATCTGAAGTTTAAAAATGGTCAAAGGGTGTGCATGGGGTACATGCAACTCCAACACAAGGTATCCTGAGAGGCTGGGCAACGAGGTGTATTTTTACCCTTTCCTAAACCCCATCTCCACCGAGAAAAGTGTCTCCTTTGGATAAAGTTAAAGTTTGGCTTGTAATTTAAGCTTTTCATCGACCTTCTCAACAATAACATGATTAATATATCCCTCCAATGCGTAGTTTAGGCCCTTTTAGTTACTTCTCAATGACATCTGATCGTTATGTCCCCAAAAATCATCAATTCCCTCCTGTGACATGCCATGCACTGTGACACCTGCCATAGCGCCGGTTACTGAATGTTGATATTTTGTCCGAGTGGGTGACAGCCTACCTCTAGACGTGAACACGCAAAACAAAGGGGTGAAGGCTAAGTGGTAGGGGCAAGGGGTGTATTGGGATTGGGCCAAGACAATCAGATCAGCGTGGTAGAGTGAACAACTTTAACACCTGAACAGGAGACTTTTGAGTACACGGTGTAGTGGAAAAAATTGTCATTCAGCTGTGGAATATCAGCCAAGACCTCTCAAAATGGTGTCATGATAAAGTGAGCTTGTGTCCCACAGTCAAAACGCAGTGTGTACACACAGTAGGTGAAGCAAAGCATGTCTGCTTTAGAGGTTTTTAAACCTGCATTAATAAACATCGACACCCGCAGGGAGCAGTTATAGTAGCATTGCAGTTTGGGAGTAATGTGTAAATCACTATGAATGCAGAATTGTGCTGAGCCCTCACATGTAAAGAAACATCACATTTATAAATCAATGTGGGAATCAGTTGCTTTAAACTGTAAGGAGGAAACATATTTTAACACAAAATCAACATCATGACTGTAGGCATCCTGGTGGCCTTGGGGTTAAAGTTAATGTACTCATAATCAAAGCCTCGGGTTCAGTTACTGTCAGGTGACTTGGTTGTTGCATGTCATCACACTTGCTCTTTCTATCAGTGTTTCCTGTCTGTCTTTACTATTAATAAAGGATAAAATGTAGTAACCTAAATACAGACTTCTGAAATCCATTCAGACTAGAAAGCTTTTTATTCTGACTTATGTACATTTTTCAGAGGTTAAACTATTTTTGTGTTGACGTGCTAATAGAAGGAGTCTAATAATACAGGCTGTTTGCCTTCTGCTAACACTGCCAGCCATGATATATCAATCATATGTTCTACTTTGTGATTACAGTGTTTTCAAATGTGATATCTGTCAACATACCATCAATTATTAACACATACAATTTATTGCCCCTCTTGTTTGCACTCCTAGAAATCATTTCATTCTGTCTGTCTGGGTCTGTGTGTCCTCTCTCTGGCCTTTGGCTCCTTCCTGCACTCTGAATGCCAATATTTCGGCATTGTTTGTCTAGTGCAGAAAGCATCCCACTGAGCGGGAAGGTGACCATCCCCAGTGTCTTTGAAGTCTGTGTGTGAGCGACAGAGACAGTGTGAGCGTTAGGTGTGAAGGATTGCGCGGTTTGCTGTGTTGTGTTATCTGCATTTCAGTTTGTGAAATGACTGGAGACACACACAGATTGCAAATAGTGATAGAAACAAATCTGCATGGCACTGTATGCAGGCTTAAGGTAGATTAACTAAAACATCAGAGCTCTGCAGCAGTATTGCAGAGGTTATCTTCACTTCTGTCCTACATATTTGACATTACATCACTCTCATGTGAAATATCCCCAATGGACAGTTTGACAATAAATAAAAGTCTTGAGGGAACGCATCCATAAATGTGATATACTGTTGTACCATGTAGCCTGTACATCCAAGGACTCCTTCTGCAGAACAAAGGCCTTCCTATTCAGTATGAGAGAGCACTTATAGCAGACATATTGTTAAAACACTGATCCTCTTCCTCCTTGTTTCTAATTTTGCTGCAGAATTCTCCAAAGAGGCCATGTCAAACCCAGTTGAAGGATAATCAATAACAGGTAAAGACTATGTATCACGATGCACATGCTTTTGAATTCAAAAGATCAATTTTCTGCAGCGCTGTGACAAGAACAAAGAAGACAGACACTAACTATGTGTTTCATTCACCAAAGGAGAAGCAGAAATGAATACATAAAGTTTGAATTTTAATACAGATTGACCATAAGTGACTGTGACTTGTTTGAGAATTCAAAAGATTAAAACGCACCACCATGTAATAACGCATTTCACTACTTAGGCATGCAAATCCTCAAGTCAATAGCTTGTCACAAATACTTACTTTGTACTTTGTGCTTTTATGTAAAAATGAATCGAAGACTTACCACAGCAACCTCTCCCAAGCATGATATTCAAAAACTGAAGTATACTGCTTTAATATAAACTTTGAATGTGTGCATTGTGTAGCATTTCCGCAAATCTCACTGCATTGCCAATAAAAGCTTTGCCACTGATGTAATAATAATGTTGTTTAGTTCCAGTGTCACAGAGTGATCATAATCCACAGGAAGGTCGCCTTTTGACGTTGTCTCACGTTTAATTTGTAATATATATACAAAGCCCCCTGCAGCACATTTATCTGTGCTGGAGCAGCTGAAAGTGGGACTCTTTCATTACTCTTTGCAGACGCTTGCCTTCATTCTCTTTAGCCAGTCAGCAAACACAAGGCTACAAGCTAATCTTATCATCATTACATTATGTATTTGTGCTGCTGAGATTACCGACATATCCCCTATAGCTCCTGGAGGATATCTCTGTCTAAAGTAAACACTCCTTAGACACATAAACATGCACATTCAGAGGAGCAGGAAAATATTCATGCACACAGCCCTATAGATACATGCTCGTGTGTGGGGGGGGTTTTGTGTGCATGCTCACACACACAAAATACAATGTCAAGCAAAGCAATTTAATGCAGTATAAATGAGATAGCTATTTACACAGCAAGGACTGTGATATTGTGTTGGGAAATGTTGCGTTCACACAGTTGATACACTCTAATATCACTCTTATACTCGGGCTGTCAGCATGCTGGTGCAAATGCATGAAAGATACTTACACTCTGCACAGCACAGACCTGCAGTTTTTCCCCTGAGATAAGCATGACACAACTGCTAGCCAAGCAAGTCACTGCAAAAACTAAATAAACCAAAATATTCAGATATGGTCTCAGAATTGGCGTAGGCTCATTTCATTGGCAAACACTGTATTTATCTATTCCATTTTTGATACAACATGAGCATCAAACTTAACGTCTGCTTAGCAACAAGTCCTCCACACTACAACTAAATACAAAGCTTGTCAGTGGACAACAAAATAACAAATCTGATTGCCCTTATAGGCAAAATACCACCACAGTGCCTTCCAAAACCATTACATATTACTGTTTTGTGGCCACTATGGTTTGCAACTTGGTTTAGGCTGGATAAGGTAGATCATTTGGGTTTAAACACCTGGTATTACTCTGTGTCTTGGGTGATCAGATCACAAACTGACAGCACTAAGTACAGGTGTGAATGCATCAAATGTGTCCTCAAGGCATCATGAGATCTGATCACTTAGACCACATTGGGAGGTGGTCTGGGCAGCATATGGTCGCATTCCTTCAGCAGTGTGTACGCTAATATGTCCTGGGCACAGACTGCCTTCTCAGCTGATGTCCTCTACAAAGGCAGAAGTACGTACACATTCACTCACTAATGGTGCACCCAAGTGGCAACCTTCAAGGCTAAAAATGAAGCCAATGTGGAAGTGCCATAAACTGCAGTTCCTTGAATGGCCACTTGAAGATCCCTATACACTCCCATTTTAAAAAGCCAAATTTTACAGGCGAAATAAACATGTTTATAGCCTGGAACAAAAAACGGTTTGGACCTTTCTAGCTAATTCCCCCTTTGACAATGACATAGGTTGCTATGTCAGTGCTCCTTAAGAAGGGCTGGATGGAGCATAAATATTTGCTTTTAGCTCTTAGGAATTTTGGCATTGAACCTGCATCCATTTCCTGGGTGGATATATCATGTAGATGTCTAAAGGCTGCAGTCCGTCCGAATAATATTATGTCCAAATACCTCAACTGGGCTGCTCGCGATACACTTTACTCTTTGATGTTACCTTTGAGCCCCTTGCAATCACGCAAAGAAAGGATGCTGGCCTGACTGGAAATTTTCAAACAAACAAGCTTTCTAATTACGCGGATGACCTTCTCCTTTTCCTGTCTGACCCCCATACATCCATCCCGAATGCTCTAAAAAGCATTAGAGAATTTTGGAAAATATCAGGATACAGAATAAACATGACGAAAGAGTCTGAGTTGCCCAATTTTTAAAAAATGATTCCTTTCCATTCATAATCAACAGAATCAAATCCACCTATCTTGGGGTGTCAGTAACAAGACATTATAGGGACTTATATGAACATAATTTCAAAACAGTCCTCATCCAGGCCAAACAAGATATGGATAGATGTGACAAATACACATCTATGTATATTTAGAGTGGAAGGATTCCACTAATGAGAGAGGAGATCTTAGAGAGAGAGGAGGGAGGACTGGCAATACCGAACTGGTTTAGTCTAGTTTAGTTTATTTAGTTCATCAAGGGACAGTGTGCAATAGCATTAATCATTTACAAGAAATGAGGAGATGGTTGCACCAGATTTAGCAATTAATTAACTAATTTCCATACAAAGAAACCTAAAATACAGATGAACAGAGGACAGCACAGAGACAATACAGACACACAATTTCCACATTTAAAATAACCAAGTTGTTACAGTGCAGGGAGGAACAACTTACAAAACAGTAAAAGGCAGTGTAGCAGCTCCTGATATAAAGTGCAAGGCAGGAATGTGCATAGATAAAGTGCTAGTTTTCTTGTTGGTAGTCGACAAAGTATATGCACTATTACTGGGCTGCTAATATCTATAAGCTTTTTTGGATGGAGGGTTTTGGGGAGGGGGCGCTTGTGAAATTAACAATTGGTGCTAACAATTAGTAAGTGACATATTAACACCAGACACAATGTACAACTAAGGTTGGAGGGAATGCCATTAGTTTTGCATGTATTTGGTCATAAACTAAACGTTCTGGACAAATTGAAATATTGGTCTGATGATGCAACTACATACAAAGCCTGATTGTCACATAGTTATAACAATTCATCCTGAAAGGAATATGACTGCAATAAGTTTTACAATTATCCATTGAAAAGTTATTGAGATGGGTGGTAGACTGACCAACAGGCTGACAGTGCCATCTGTGGAGCCACACAGGTAGTGTGACTGAAAGTTGGTTGAGGTTTGGGAAGGATCATGGTCATGGTGCAAAGCATTGGTAGGAAAAGAAGTTCATGAACAGAAGTTTCCCATTTCCAGCTCAAACCTTTTTCTTCCATTTTGAACTTTTAGAAGTATGTACAAAAAAACAAAAAGAGACAACTACACACAAGTCTCCCAACCCAATACAGCCACCAACATACCAAAAAAAAGGTGAAACTGCATCTCTAGTGTCCACAGCTACCATGACGCCAATGTCATACAGGCTGGAACTGTCAGTTATACAATAAATAATGGGCATATAGTATATTAACATTACACTACTTGGTTCCATGAAAAATGATTTCAGGTATAATCAATAAAAAGACCCCTAATCTCCTCAAAATAAAGACAGAAAACCATCTAACCGAGCCACTTCTAAAAACAAGAGGGGAGGTAAATGTCCAGGTTCTCCAAATTACCCTTTGAGCCACAACCACACAAAACATTAAAGCCTGTTACATGTAGGTCTCATACGGCAGATTAGGGAGCTTTCAGAACAAGCCAAAACAGCAAGTACACAGCCTGGGTCAATTTGTTTCCCAATAATTATACTAAGTAAATTAATTATTTCTTCCAAAACACTTTCAACTTTAGGGTAGCCAAGAAAATACAAGTCAGGTACCCCTCACCTGATTACATTTGTCACAAACAGCTGAAAAAAAAATGTAATGCATGACCTTAAACTGTACTAAGCTGAAATCTAACATTAATGGAACACTCTTTGATGAAGTCACACTTTTTGGATTCACCCACCCTGACCCCCTCTCTGTGAGGTTTTGTGGTTCCATAACAACATCACGCCGCTTCCACCTTTGTCAGGCATTTCAACAGACAACAAATGCTGTTTTCTCCTGCTCAGAATAGTAATTAGAAGATTTTGGAGATGCAGTTGGCACACATGGATATCGCAGAAATGTCTGGACTGAACACTAAACAATTTCCAGTATTGAACATAATCCAGGGTTTTGTAGAATCCAATATCAACGTTCTGTTCGGCAATAGGGTTGGTTTGCAAGTAAGGTCATGGTTTCTCAGCAAAACAGCTTCATACAAAACAATTCTAATATCCAAGTTTCTGTACCCAACAACATATCGCTTGTGTAATCTAATATGTTCTCTCAGTACAATATGTCTGAAAACATGGCTCACAGTAACCTACTTTTTATAGTGAAGGGCAGATTTTCTCTGGCTCCAGGTGTTAATGTGATAATGCCTGAGTGTCTGTCAGTCCCCTTGGACTGTGGGGCATGCTTTTTACAAGGCTGTATTATCCCTACCATAATGCTTCTCCACAAAGGAATCACACTGCCATGCTATAGCATTGTGAGAGGGAAATTGCAGGCTGCACTCCACTCCTATATAACAACTTTATTCAGCTGTCCGTACAGCACCCTACCTGGTTTTCAAACAATGCTTACAGCAGATGGATTCAATTGAGCCAATTGAACAGCTCAGAGTACACAATGCACTGCAGCAAGGCTGGTGCATAAATGACAGGAGCAATCTGTGTGGCATCAATACTGCTCGCTTGGTGTTACATCTTTTGTCCAATGATGACATGCACCGGAAAAACTCAGAGTGTAATAAGTGAACACGGATGCTGTGTCTCAAATCAGATATTTCTGTTAGTACATTTACATATAGTACATCGCGTATATTATGTACTTAGCTGCAAAGTGAGTAAATTCTGACAGGGGAGTCGTCTCAAATCAAATAGCACTGTTGCACACTAATCAGAACTTAACGGTCACAAGATCTGACTTTTTCTTCTCCTGCTCGGCAAATTACAACCTGGCAGAGCATTATCACCAGCATTCAACAACTACTGTCACTCGCAAAAATGTCTGCATGCTATATCCTTCCGTTTGCTCATTTGAGAGAGCAGATGCCACATATATGTCACACTGTCCAGCCCTGACATACATGGATGCCTGATGATAAAATGTGCTGCTGTTAGCTAGCTAGCAAGCTACGACAGCATTCGTGCTATTGTTCGCTGTACCCAATTATTACAGAATTAACCAAATAAAGAAACTGATGTTTTATATTCGACTACAGTATTTTGGTATTGAAAAATACAAATATATTTGTACAATGCTTTATGCCTGGTTCACACAACATGACATTTCTTACCATTCCGATAGTCACTATGTCACATTACGCGATTGTGGAGTCAAAAAGAACTGTGCCGTGACTTGGCCGACAGACATGACACACTACACACCAATTATCCCCAGTCGTCTTTCACGATGTGTGTGATGTCATCGGGTCATTCTTGTCCTATTTTTATTACTAGTACTTTTATTTCAGTCACTGCGTTTGTTCATGTGCCAGCTAGTAACGTAAAAAGTGCCAGCAGATGGCAGGAGCTACATTTGAAGTACTGGGAGCAGTCGTGAACAACGAAAAGCAACTTTCGGTTGGAACGTCGTAAGACGTGGCGTCAGTTGCTGTCCACTATGACACACTATTCGAGATGAAACAATGGATTATCGTGTACGTCACTCTTTGTTGTTCGTTAACAATTATCCATGCTGATGCTGTACGATGTTGTGTTGGGCTATAATCGGGCTGATATCATGTAGTGTGAACCGCAGTAGTCTGAAGAAATTTCACAAATGTGTTTGTGATCCTGCCCCATCTGCTAAATCGGCAACATGGCGACCATTATCATCTTCGTTGTCTATGTAGCATATTTTTTTTATTTATGAGTGTACCATCGGAGTACTCATAGTGCACTGCATTTTGCCATACTTCTTGATATGAACGTACATATACACTCAAAATAGCAAGAATGAGTAACACAGGAAGTGATTCTGGCAATGAGAAAAACTATTTTTGCGTGTCATTATCCTTGTTTGTGTGAATGAATCTTTAAAAATTGCTATAATCAGAAGGTCAACATATTGTAAATCTGAAAGAGTTACAGCACCAGACAGGTCTGTCAGTACCTGAGGTTTCGTAAAAGGGCAAATTATATGTCCGTGGAAGTCAGAGAGGTCGTACTCCAGCAAGTATTGACTGCTATCAATGGTAATGTGCTATTTATAAATCAAAATGACCGCCAACAGCTTGAAAAATGTTGTTCAAATAACATCAACAACAGACAAAAGGCAGCAGAAGTCAGTTTTCATTCTGTCACTGCAAAAAAACTGATAACTGCCTCTGATAGTCCTTTAATTTTCAACTTCAATGACTCAGCTTTTTACTATATTTAAAGTTTCTTTGGATTGGAGTATACAAGTCAAAGTATAAAGGAACAAATTAAAGGCCCTTTTGTTTTGTTTTTTCAAAGAAATTATGGCCGGTTTGAAGATGTGAGGATTTCACGCAAAGCCACTTTGGATAAAAGGAATTCAAAATGTATTCAGAGTCCAGACTCCACTTCATTATTGGCCTGGGGACACAAAGCAGGGAGCAGAGCAGTTATTATGACCACAAATTAGTCTCGTACACATACAGAGACAGTACGTGGCTCCAGCAGATGACTAAGCCTCTGGAATTAGCTCTGTCAGATATGCAGAGCAGGTGATTGCAGCAGTGTTTGGTGGACTCTCATCTCTGTCCCAGTGCTCAGTCTGTCATCCTCTTATCAGCTAAACTCTGACCCTAAAGAGCCCAAACAACTTTTTCCATGAGTCAGGGGGGAAAGGTGTGTGATGAACATTCCTTTCGTCAAAGAGAGAGGAGCATGATGAAGTGGGCAATACCTGTTAGCCTCAGTAGCCTAAAGGACAACGCTGAAGTGTTTAATATGGGCTAATGGGCATGTAGCTACTTCCATGTTTCAGATGATACGTCATGTTTATAGTCGACCAATGAAGATGAGTTTACATATCACCTTGGGTTCGTCCTTCACCTTCTCAAAATGATCCCACACTGGATTTCCTGCCCGACATGTTACTAAATTAGCCTGTGGAATAACCGCAGGTACCAGCCCTGTAAATTATGGGCCGTACACATGCTGCATCTTTAACTTTCTGGAAAACACGAGGTCAGGCGCTGGGTGCTACTTTTGTGCCTTTCTTGTGCAAGTGCAGAGCTGATCTTCTTCCAGGCGCTGTTTATAAGTGTGTGGGCTCATCGTCCGTGGGACAGATGTAAAGCTCTGGGTAGCCCTGCACTAAAATGATCAACTTTTCTGTATTTATCAGACTATTTACAGAAGAAGGTTTGTAACGTGACTCCTGCCTTACTGCTGAGTGTGGTCTCTTCCTGTGTCTGTCCTTTCAAAATAAAGGTTTTGATTTATTTTGAGTTTCACGTTTGTTTGGTTGTGACCAACGAAATCTTGCTGACTAATGACCTTTCTGGTCAACTAACGCGCTTAAAAATTAGTTGGTTGGAAATGGCTAATAAACAGCAGTCTCCCATGTTAAAGTCTCATGTTTTGTTGACCCATCAATCCAAGACTTCCCTGGGCTTTGACTTGATCACTCTATTATAACATCATCATATTTCCTCCTTTGCACCCATCATAATTTCCGTGGTTGCCAGATGGATCTGAACACACACAGTACCCATATATCCTTTTCAGGAACTGGCTGAAACGACTGATCCTGTCATTCTTCTTGGCAGGACAGTCTCTTATTAGTAATTCTAGGTATGTTACGAGCAATGCTCAAATGTCTCTGAGAGGAAAAGCCACTAGCACATGCAGTAAACATTAGGAATATGACGAACATCAACCAGACAGGAGGAGGCAGGGGTGACGGAGGAAGAAAGTAGCACAGTAGCAGCACAGTTAGTCAGGAACAGTGTGTAGCAGGCACAGTAGGAGTTTGTAACATGCAGGCAGCAGCACTGTTTGGCAGGTAGGAGCAGCTGGGAAAAAAGAGTCCAATGTTTAAGTTTTTATCTTAAAATGTGGACATGAGAGGCATTTATCAGGATCAGGATTATCCGGATTAGCTGATGGTCAGCTTGTGTTGCACATATTTTGTCAATTTTGTCAAAAAGCATCTGAACCTCTTGACCCTGCTGGTATTCTTTATAAACAGAATCACAGGAGTGAAACTGAATGTGCAGCACAGCCTGCTATTTGTGTAAATATAATAAGATGACCATAGAAAGTTTATATTAAGAATAGCTGGTAACATTTGAAAAAATGTCTACACAGGGTTTAAACACAAGAGTTTTTAAGACCTTTTTAATACCATTTAAAATGACATTTAAGACCAAATTTGCCATGGAGATACACACCAAAAGCAAAAATATAATCTTTCCAAGTAAAAATATGGATGTCAATTCAAAATGAACAGTAAATGACCCTGACGATACTTTCTGTGCTTGTGGCTCTGGATCCCCAATTTACCACATTTTAAACACCTTCAACATACAGCACAGTTTGCTTTGTAAACATTTCCAGGCTCTGGTTTTAATCAGCATGAATAATTGTTAAGCTATTCGTCCTTACACTTGCATTTTCCCATTTTTCCATAGCTTGCAAGGTCCTAGTTTGAAGATGCAAACTCACTGCCAGTAGGGGCATTTCTCACATGCAGGTGTCGAATAGTGTTTCCCTCCTGTTAAAATTATTAATTAGGTTTCCAATAGCACAAACACTAAAAATTTTATCTGCAATGTGACTAAAAAAATGTATTATTATTTATTATTAATTGAATTTAAGACAATTTAATACTTTTATAGGCCTTTTTTAGTAAATGTGTATGATATTTTACGACTTTTTAAAGGAATATGCCAACGATTTGGGAGTTGTGCCCTTTCTCTATCATTTTCATATGGAGACAACATGATTGATATCTTCAATCTGATTGATATCGCGTTTAAAGTCATCCATTGCAGCTACTATAGTGCCTGCTCACCAGTGTATCCCTCTGCGGATCACAGCGCAGGACGTAAATACACTATACTTCCATGTATCAAACTTTTTCTAAAATGACTAAAAAGGACTCTCATTTTTCGAATTAATGTTTAAACATGTGTATTCTAAATGCACATGCAGAAATGCCAGCTTCAGAGTTTCTGTAACGTTTATTTGTTCACTTTTACCATAGGCTACTGACTCCCTATAGACTTCAATTGTATTCGCTAAGCTAAGCCGCAATGCAAACCGCTGAGACCCAGCCACTGGACGTACAGACACATAAAAGACATCGATCATGTTGTCTCAATATGAAAATAATAGAGAAAGAGCATAACTCCCAAATCGTCGACATATTCCTTTAAGGACCCGCATCATTATGGTATAGTGATATAATATTGCGTCAGCAGATGATTAAATGCTTCCAGCAGGGAACAGTAAGGTTCAGCTGCTCTTAAAAATGAAGAAGAACGTTATAACTTTGTGACAACCTAAATAAACCTGGGACAGACTTAGAAGAATGAGTTCTGCTGGCCTCTTATTTCTGTGTCATTCTGGCAATGAATTTTTCTCTCCACATTAAATTTATACTTTGCTTTGGAAAAAAGGACAAAGGACATATCTACATATATTTATTATTCTCAGTGATTCTCATTATTTCCATTAGGGCTTTGAATTGTCCACATACAATATGCCAATGGTAGTAAGCTTTCTGGGTATCCTGATGGCATCATCTCTGGTTTGAAAAATGACTTTTTCAGCTCTCATTTCTGTTCGTTTCACATTTTTCAAAGCAGCATGTTGCTGACTCATATAACATTTATTACAATTGCTGTGCTGTCCCTTTTGAAATACTACATCGTTCCGAATATAAGTCTAACTGATATTAAATTTCATGTGTTTCTGTTTCTTCCCCGATGTACTGTATTACCATAGCATTTTAATATGTAGCCCATTTGCATGAAGAAGTAACCTTCACTGTTCCTTCACTGGGTGCCAGTAACAGTGACTAACTGCCAGACAGCGAGATGACACACAAAGAGCTGAAGACTTTGAAGTGCAACCCAATTTAGCTTCCTGGCTAATGCTTCCCTCTTATTTACAGGCACACATATATTATGTTACACCTTGGATTGCTGAACGAGCTACCAAACACACATCCACTCAGGGGAAGTGCATTACAAATGACAGTTTAGCTAATAGCTGCTGGGCTAAAAACTAAACTAAAAGCTTAACTGCATATCTGAACATCAGTCACTTTGGATGCCAATTGGTGCAGCCCTTATTCTTCTATCGCACTGCTAACAAAACACTGCCCACAAGTGATGCGTGGGTCAAGGTTTCTTTAATTCCCATACCCACTCAACCTGCGGCGCCCCAGATTCAAATGTCCAAAAACACATAATTGATGCCCGCGCATCACTAGTGTGGACACTGTAAGGACACAGACAGTATGTTTACATGACATTAGAGAAAATCAATTTTTTGTTATAGTGTGAATAAAACTGGACTTTTAAAACACCTATAAACGTGTTAGTCTGACTGAAATCGTACAAAATCGAATTTCTTGAAGTTGGACTCAGACACACAGATGAGGACTGAGTAACTCCTGCATATACACAGTCAATCGGACCCAAACTGGCCGAGGCGCTCTGCACATGCTCCACAGTTTCAGAGCTGTAAAAGTTGTCCACCATGGTACCATTTTGTCGCTAGCTAGCAGTGGCTAACATGTTTGTGGACTGTAAATTAATTCCCCTCCCATGCTCATATAATGGTACAAGGACAGTAGCCTTATTAAATGGCCTAGTCGAGCTATAATCGTAGCCCGACTTAACTGAAGCATGTAAAAGTACTGTAACGACTTTCCTGCTCAAGAACCAATGAATGGAAACCCTGAGTGCAGTAGCACCAATAATAAAGCTGCTGGGGTTTTTTGAGAGAAACTGATAGATAAGGAGAGAGGGGAAGGGGAAGAGAAGGTGGAAGGTGGACTATTGCACAGTGTTTCTGTAAGTTAATGCAGCTTTGTCACTTAATGACCCAACTGCCAGAAACCCACGATATTATTTTCGAACAAGCTTGCCGAACCTGCCGAAGCCTTTTGTCTATCCATGGACTGTGGGTCGAACCATGCATCATTACTGCCCTTCATTAGATCTAAGCCACAGTTCACCTACAGTTAGTACATTTGTTGGCTCTGCTGCCCGTCAAACATCAGCTCACTTACTCAGAGGCTTAGGGGTTAAATGTGCATTTCCAGATATCTGTGCTTCTTTCTTTTAATAATGAGAAATAAATTGGTCTTGATCTTTAACTAAGAAAAGGGATAGTATTATAAAAGCTGGTTTTATCTCTTACTGAGGATATCATTTTATCAGAGCAAATATATTCTCATGCTCACCAGTTAGACACCTACGCGCTAAAACATTTCTCTGAAGGTCTAGTCATTGTGTTGTGTGTCTATGCATGTATTGAGAGAAACCTGTGAAAAGCAAAGTTGGGCACACTGTGAGTAAAAATCACAATGCATCACTCCACAGTGACCCCGTGCCACGTGTCATGAAATCTATCTGCACCTATGTATGTAAGTGAATTGAAAAACGACCACCTCTTGCTCCGCCATTCACCTGGGCTCCTCCATTTCTGTGTGCCACTGCAATAAAAACCTCTCCCCTGACTTTCTGAAAGTGACTTTCAGTGCCTAACCATGTAGGCCATGATAATGTTGGCCATTTTCATAGGGGGGAGTGAGGGGTACTTGGCTTTTTCAATAAACCTCTGATGTGTTTTGTAATGCATTGGTTATACTTCACAGTAAAAACCCATTCTGTTCCTTCGCCAGCCAGTGCACTTCTCCCTAAATTGCCTTTTCTCCAACTGCCATTCGTTATGCTTTCCACTCCGCTGGGCAGATATCATTTATTTATTTTATGAAACAACAACCCCGTCAAAACAAAACAACCTCACCCCCTACCTACCTACACACTGACAGTTGGATGGATGGACGGACGGACAGACAGATGCACAGATGGATGGATGTTTGATGGATGAACAAAATCATTATTGGGCTGGATAATAGGGATGAATGAATGGAAGAATGAAAAGATCAATGGCAAGAGGTAAGAAATTAACATCCAGTCTGTTTGCGTATTTGCCAAATTCTTCATAGAAAAGATGGTGGAGCAGGGAAAAATGGAGTGGGAAAAGAAGTGGTCCCGAGTTAGTGATTCCCCATTATGTGAAACTCAATTTTCCCTCCTGCTTCTCTTTTATCTGGTGCCATTATGGAGACTGTGTTTGTCTGGTGGCAGGGAAATAGGCCTGCTTTGTTTAGACTAGTGTCAGCTATAATGAAAAAGCACCATCAACTCAGAATGGAGGCTCTGTGCAGTGTCTATTGCGACACTCAGCAGATAATAACTATTGATTGCTATCCAGGGACGAGAAAAAAAGAGTGGAAGAAAGAGCAAAGGAAGATAGACAGGGAGAGCGAGGACGTGGATCAGACATCTATTTTCCCCCTTTCACCAATTATAAATCTTTGCAGTTAAATAAACCTGCTTACATGGAAACCATGCAATAAAATTAATTAGATCTTGATTGAAGCATCGTGTTTTTTTTTTTTTTTTTTACATTTGTTGTACATTGTATAATGCACATTTTTGCACATTTTATACAATTTCAATCCAAAATCTTCAGCAGGGAGCCGACTTCAATTTCTTCAGGCAAAAGTGTACCCCCTGAGCTTTAATCCAACTCCCCTATATACCTCCAGCCCTCCATTTGTCCATGTTCCAACCTCTGCCCTGTATTTTAAGAGCTGTCAGATTCCTGCTGAGGTGCACACAGCTATCGTTAAAACTCCACTTAATATTTCATACCTGGGAGTATAAAAGATAGGCGGTGTTTGCATCTCCTACTGCCTTTGCCTTGGCGAATCCTTTGAGCAACACTGACGCCCACATAAAAGGCTCATTGCAGCAGATAAAGGTGACACTCCAATAACTCATTCATGGACGTCAGAGGTGGACTCCATGACTCTGCAACTCATCGACCTGACCCTAGGCAGTAAAAGCGCCACCCCATGGTGCTGTTTTTCCCATAATGAATGTTTGTGGCCATTGATTTTCCATTCTTACAACCCTCTGTGCCTCCGTATCGATCCCGCTGGTTTTCATATGTAGATGCAAGGCGAAGGTGGAAAGTGTTAAACAGGTATGACAGCCGGATCTCTGTCGGTCACGAAATTTGCAAGCACTTCACGTCAGTTGAACATCACACCTCTTTAAATCAACACCAACTGTAATCAAGTCGTTTTGTGCAATGGTTCAGCTAACTGCATGCAGTAGGCTCTCTGTGATTGATTAACTGGGTTTACAGAAGTGACTTTCTCATCAGAATTTTCATTTTTCATTACAGTGTCTTTTATTACAAAGGGTGTAGGTGCTTAACAACGCATTACCTCAAAACCGTTCCAGAAAAACATTTATTCATTTCAATAAAGCTGTTTTTGCTGCAGCTTGTTTTGCATTCATATATATGTGAGCTCAGCCGCACAGGAAGCTTTAGCTGCCTTTGAGCACATGTATCTGCATGTGTTTAATGCTATTTTCGCCGGGCATTAAATCCAGACACCAAATCCCGCAGATTACATTTAAGCGGCATATGTTCCACCTGACATGTCCACTACCAAATGCACTGTGAGCCATTGTTTTAGATTAAAATGGAACAGAAGCCAAAGGATTGAGAGATGCAGTGCAGAGGAGGCAATTTGCATAATTACAGTTTCATTACATTAACATAAAGGACAGGGACACAAAAACATCTGTGGTGCATATGCTAAATTTAACCATCCTGATCTCCACTTGAATGTCTGTGTCATTCTTTATGTTGTTCATATACAGTGACTGTGCCTTCGTTGAAAGGATTATCTGACGACTAATTTCAGTGTCTTTTGTCTGTGTTAGTAGTCTGAGGAATATAAATAATAATTATCTTATAATTATATAATCATAATTCCCATGTACTGGACTGAAAAACATAGTTACATCCAGGCTTTCGCCTCCAACAGTCTCAATAGGTTTGTCTCACTCCTGCAGATGAGGCTACTCCCTCACTCAGTAGAAATGTCATATGTGTGGTCAGTTGCATTTCCTGTCTTGCTGTATCACTACCGCCACAGGCCATGTCTTAGCATTGATCATTATCTGCAACAGACAGGTTTGGCTAAATATCACCACCCCAGAGTAAAAAGATATGAACTCCTCTTTCTCAGTTCTTATCTCTTTTTTGACCATCTGTGTGATCTGCTGTGTTTTTTCCTAAATAAGGAGGACTGAGTCCAGTTTTGGTCCCACATCCCACTGGCACACAAATCGGCATTTTAACCTTCACCACCGCGGCCAGTGACCAATGTGTCATCACTGGAAGGCAGACAGACGGAGATTTCACCATAGAGGCTCCACTCGCGCCACCACAACTGCTGAAATGCCGGCCAAAATAAAGTCCAGGAAAGAGATCTCTCGAACCTCCACCAGTTATGCAGATGCCCACTTGCTGCCAGCACACTTCCTTTCACTAACTCTAGCTTGGAAAGAAGAAAGTCTGACTGATGGTGGTAGTCAGGACCTCTTGGCTCGGTTCAGCAGACTGGTACAGTCCATTCAGTGGGGCTTTGCCAAGACATTCCAACTCTTTTGCAACTAATCGCTCTTGCATCACTCCATAAAGCACAGCGCTACTCCTCTCCAATATCCCTGTCCCCCTGTGCGACGGGGTATGCTGGAGAATAAAGCTGCTGATTGGTGGGTTGTCTTATTGCCTGTGAAAGTGGACTTAACAGAATTTGCAGTTTTTAAATCACTTTTGCTGAATCACCAGACAATGATGAGTGGGCTTTTTCCACACCATCAACTGCAATCACCTATGAATTGCTTTATTGCAAAATAAGAACTGTTGAGATGCCTGCCTGTTGTATCAAAGTGTGGCACATTTAACTGCTTTAATTGAATTTTTTAACATTTGAGTGAATCTGAGATAAACAAATATTTCCAAAAATGGACATATAGGGTCAAGAATCACAGAGATCATCAATAGCCTGGATCTTCATTAAAGGGTGCAGCCGTTATATTTTGTTTTTTGATGTTTTTATATGATTCTGTCTCGTCCCAGCAGTGCTCCTCATGTGTACATATGCAATGCTATTTTCTCAAACTTTCAAAAAATGTTTACCCACGTGACCTGACATAGATTTCTGTGTGATGACATTGCTACATATAAACCCCCAGGCCGGGCTCATTCCCAACTTGTCAAACAACGCCAAGTCAACAACACAATCCGTCAAATACTGAAATCACATGACATATTAAAAAGGCATCCTTGATTACAATCGTTCTGAGCAATACTGTTAAAAAGGTGGGCTGGTTTGAAGAATCCTGAATGGAACTGGTTCAAGTACCAGAGCTAGTTTGATGGACATGGGTATTAGTGCCCCAGCCATGTTCTCCCCGTGTCAGCGGGGGTTCTCTGCAGGTACTCCAGCTTCATCCCACAGTCCAAAGACATGCGGGTTAAAGGGTGACTCTTAATTGCCTGTAGGTGTGAATGTGAGTGTGAATGGTTGTCTGTCTTTATGTGTCAGCCCTGTGATAGTCTGATGACCTGTCCAGGGTGTACCCCACCTCTCACCTAGTGTCAGCTGGGATAGGCTCCAGCCCCCCTGCGTCTACTAACAGGATAAGCGGTTACATAAATGAACGAATGATCTTCCAAATTTGCCAAATGCCACTAACACCCTAACCAGCAAGAAAGCTAAGCAATGTGCTGATGCAAAGCTACGTTAGTTCAGATCTGAAAGTCACACAACAACACAAACAACTGACCAATCGAGGCAGCAGTAGACCAGCAACTCCCGTGTTCTGCGAGGTAAAATAACTGTTTTGTAAGACGAATCTAGTGGCTTTGAAGAGAGCGGTATAACGGCTTCAGTTCCTTGTTGGAAAGGGCTGTCTGACTGCAAGGTGAAACGGTAATAATAATCATACACTGATGATGGATAAATTCCTCATACAACCCCACCTCAAAAAATCCAAACTAATACTTTCAATTATTGGTATTATTAGTGACTGCCGCTCTAACCTAAGTCTCTACTTTTTGCCAATGGCTATGTGGCCATTTCAATATGAAAAACCCAAAAATGAATGCACATGAATCCACCATTTAAATAGTTTCAGGCATTTATTTCACCACTACTATCACCAGCAGCAGCTGGTCCCAGTTGCTTACTCCTTACAGTCCCCTCCTGCCCAGGTGTCTGGCCCCTGGCCAAGGTCACACCAACAGGCCACCTGTCCTTCTGCCGGACTGCTACGAGTCGTCACGGGGTTTAACGGGGGCAGAGCACTTGTTAAGGAGCCTTCTGTCAGAACCAGGAATCTTCACGGGGCAAAAGTCAGCCAATGTTCTCCCTCCACTGCCTCCATGAGAGGAAATGTATTTATTTCCCTCCTCTTCATGTGAACAATGCTCTAACACAAAGGGACAGCCCGGTGCAGAAAAGCTGCTCAGGTGATCATTTGTGACTCCATTCTTAAGTTTTTTCCTCGGATGGACACAGACTGTCTTATCAGCTCTCAGAGCCACAGTATGATTCAAAGACAGGGGGCACCCCTTATATTTTACAGTTGGCCTTTTCTTCAGAACTCAGTACATGGAAATTAGACTGTCGATCCAGACACAGGATGGGGACCCAGCAGGAGCAGAGCTACTTGGCAAGAATGAAAAGTGTGAGCTGAGAAGCTGCCACAGGGTCAGCGCTTCCTGCAGCTGACACGGTGCTTGGGATCCATGTACTGTATGTATTCCAATGCTCAAAGTACATTGGAGACCCACGGTTAATTGCATACAGTACAAATCCC
The DNA here is from genome assembly GCA_035609425.1 of Epinephelus awoara. Lineage (NCBI taxonomy): Eukaryota > Metazoa > Chordata > Actinopteri > Perciformes > Serranidae > Epinephelus > Epinephelus awoara. Next base: position 10,366,678 of record CM069306.1, read on the forward strand.
AGTCGGTACTGCTGGGCGCAGACACACAGAGCATGTCAACTGAATTTGTTAATCTTGTTGCCAGAGGCATGTTGTGCAAGTCTCACACAGTCACAAATGAGGAAAACATAATCATTAGGTGTGGTAGGAACTGGCAACAATCAGTACTAATCAAATAATCTATTCTACTTTGCCTTTAAAAGCGACACACTTTGAACCGTCGTGTTCTGGCAATGTTTTCTGGGACTGAGGTGCAAAATCAACACGGCTGAATATACAGTCCCATAATGTAATATACTGGCTGGAGAAGAGGCGACACGTTTTCTCATCATGTTGTTCTTGTCCTTGGAGATTCATGACTCAGTGTCACAAATAAATAAATAAATAAATAAATAAATAATTCAATGATATTAGGAAAAGAGCCAAACAGAACCGGTGGCAGTCCTCGGAGACAGGAGGGCATTCTCTACATGAGGCCGCCTTCACAATTCGCACTCTGCGTGTCTTGGTGCAAACTGACAGCTCTATGTTGGATGACAGCACACCACATGTTTTCACCAAATCTGATATCATGCTGATTCAATCAGAGATGCTTGGAGACATTTCTAAATATGGAGACACACATATGCAGTCAAGAGCTGTGCCGAGACAATAACCTGTTTCTGTTTCTTTCTACCCCGTCTCACTGATTATGTTTTTCTGTATTCCCTCATATTCTGGCTGACTATCAGTGATATCAGGGATTTAAGAAATTATCGATACACTTGAGTATCGCAATATAATGTTTTGTGATACTGAATTGATGCCCAAACACTACTGATTTTTTACTAATGGTTTACAAACCATTAAACTACCATTCATGGCAGCGGTTCATTTTGAGGTGTGTCTAAAACACCGACCACTAGATAGTGTTGTTACTGTATCTAGTCATTTGACCCTTCCACTCAAATGTAACATGCTAATATGTCACAGAAACTGTAACTCAGATTTTATGCATATGGTGGTGTGTTCTTTGTATTATGACATTTTTCCTAAATCATTGTCAAAAATAAGTGGATTGCCCCCTCTGGGTTGGGAGAGTTTTTCCCTTAGTGAGGAAGTACCTTGGTGTCATGAGTGAAGGTAAATGGAGCGTGAGATGGACAGGCGGTTTGGCGTGGCATCAGCAGTGATGCGGCGCTGTGTCACACTGTTATGGTGACGAGGGAGCTGAACTGAAAGGCAAAAGCTCTCGATTTACCAGTCCATCTATGTTACAACCCCCCACCTATGGTCGTGGGGTAGTGACCAAAAGAATGAGATAGCAGATACTAGCGGCCGAATTAGTTCCTTTTGTAGCCTTAGAGATAGAGTGAGGAGCTCAGACATTCGGAGTTAGCTCAGAGTGGAGCTGTGCTCCTTTGCGTCGATGGATTGGGCATCTGATCAGGATGGCTCCTAGGCGCCTCCCGTTAGAGGTTTTCTGGGCACGTCCAACTGGTAAGAGGCCTCAGGGCAGACTCAGAACACGTTGGAGGGATTATATATATATATATATATATATATATATATATATATATATATATATCATCTGACCTGGGAACATCATGGGATTCCCCAGAGGAAGCTGGAAAGCGTTGGGGAGAGGAACGTTTGGAATACCTGCTCAGTCTGCTGCCCCCGCAGATAAGTGGATGGATGGATAGATGGACGGACGGATGGACCGATGGATGGATTTTAAAAAATATCACCTTGGTTACAGAATCGCATTACAATATATCCAATCATAGCCCTGTATCATCATACATATTGTATCGCCAGATCCTTGACCATGCACAGCCTAACAGATATATGCAAAGATGATTCCTTTACTAGAACAAATCTGTTACCTTTTATGCCTTTAAAAATAAGTAAGCCCCTCGTTTGTGTCTTCTCAAATATCAAACTAAAGTTAATGTTAGAATACTGCGAAATTTTAAGCAGGTAATTCTCCCACCTCTGAGGATCAGGTGTACAGGAGCCTTGCTGGTTCAGCATTGTTGTACTGTATGCTGAGGTAATTGAGAAAAACACTGCAGCAACAGTCACACGTGTCGTCTATCTTAATAAGATACTGTGTATCATGCTTCGCAGGCAAGCTTATTAGAGATAACCACTGAAGATATCCTTTCCTTTCAGGACTGTATTGTCAGAAAGATAAAGACAGCAAGAAGATCACGTTTGGGAAGAAAAGGTGCATAGCATACACACACGGTGTTTATGTAGAAAGATAATTCAGTGCTACTAATGTAGCAATGTCATTTCCATGTTTTTTAACTGAAAATTCACTGACCAGTAATTAAAAATGTACTCCTACAATCTGGAGTCTGGATTAAATGAGTCATCAAGTTAGAGACGCATACAATTAATTTTTAAATTGGCAGCCTATGTGACAGTGACTACAAAACAAACTGGGCTTCTGAATTATGTTAAGATATTATAATTTTATAATTATCACATCAAAGAAGTCAGGGTTAAAACATCTGATTGGCTAAAGTGCACCAATCCGTGGACACCATTTAACAGGAGAAAAGTTGCAGCCTAAAAATGATTAAACAGATGTAAAATATTATAGCTCTAATGAATTAGAGCTAGAAATGAATGCAGTTGGAATTGGCTTTTAATAGATTAAACAGAACAGTTGATTTATTTCATTGAATGTTGATTTTTCTCTCTGAATATATCTCATACATTTTTCAGAATTATTTTTAAATATTTTATAATCTATTCATTAATTTAATTAGCATTTTTATTTGGGACTTGTTATTTCATTTTCTATATTTTATTCATTTACTCCACTGTATACTTAACTCAATGAATATTAAAATTATAATAATATTAAACATTATTTTGCTACTTTGCTTCTGTGGCAGAGAATATTTTTGATGCACCCAAAGCAGATACATTATTTTCATGGCCACCCAGCCCACCTTTCCCCCGCTTCTTCCTTAAGCACATATTGCCTTACAGGTGGATATAAAGCAGAGGAGAGATTGGGTGATGCATGCAGTTTTGATGAAAATCAGTGGGGGTGCAGGCAACAGTGTTTAGCTGTCATACAGCATATCAGCAGGAGAGAGGGCAGAGAAGATAGAAAGGACATGGAGGGAGGAAAGATAATGTTCTATTCAGAGCAGTGAGGAAGCAAAGAGGATCTGGACAGCAGTGAAGACACTTTTTAAAGATCATCCATGTGTGCTGTTGTCAAGAGGCACTGTCTCTAAGCCTCATTCTGACTCCAAATACAACAGATGTCAAGAATAAATGACAGCCGTAATTGCAAGACAGAAATGCTACGATTAGTTAACTTTGTTTAAGGTAATTCAAATGATCAACAGTAGAACTGATCCTGGTAATCATCATTTCTGAGAAAATTCAATGCCGACTGACACTCCTGGAAAATCCAATCAAGGAGACAGCTTGTGTCATGATGATTGATTGTAAGAGACAGTATGTGAAGCTCATAAGTCACTAAATGCCCCAGTCGTGTTTCTAATCTCTATATTTCTTGTTATGTCACTGATAAAAATCAATTAACATTGAGCATGGGAGAAGAGGAGCTATACGTATATGTTGACTTTACAGCACTACTAATGTCTTATTAAAATGGAAGGACTCTGCCTGTATGTATGTCCTTTGACTTTCTTGACAATTGTTCATCTGATCAACTTCATACTTGATGGGTGTAAAGACCCTTTTACTGTTAGTAAACAGTATGACGTTTTTCGTGGGCGGGGCTTAGCTGGAGGTAAAACAGTTCTCCACAGCTAACGCTAGCTTGTGAGTTCCTTTGGCTTGCTTTCGACAGTGGAGGAAGATGATGCGAGTGGTGCATTCAAAAATAACTCATTCCAAGTGCCAGAGCAACTCTGGCACAAACTGGACGGTTCGTAAATTCAGAGCGCTGTCGGAATGTACTGTTTGGTCATCCAGAGCACCGCACTCTCCGCACTCTGTGTGAATGTGTGATTAACTTAGCCGCTCTTTAATTCATATAGAAATATAATGCTCTGTTTCTTTGAACAGCAGGACTCTCATTTTAGTGTAGAGCGTCTGACTGAATTCACGAACGCACCAGGTCAGGTCACTCTCAATCCAGGACTGGCCGTTTGCTCTCACTCATTGGATGGCTGATTTGACAGGATTGCCAAAGGTGGGATGGACGGCTTTGTGGTTGATTACTATGGCAACCCTAACCCTATCAAAGCTAACGTTAGGTAATGCGCTAAAAACTTAGTGTTACTTAGAAATCCAATATTCCTCTTAATACCTCCCCTACTCCTGATAAGATAGACAAGAACTACTTTTCCCCTAACCTGATATGAAGTGTGCGCTACACATGCAAAGATTTCTGATGACCTCCTCCGTCCAGTCCTTTCGTCTTATCCAATTTAACCATAGTTGTCTTCGTTTTTGTTGACAGGCAATGGCGGCTGGTATAAGATTAAACTGAAGTTTTGAGTCATGACTCCTTCTATTCTGGTTCCCAATAACACAACAAAACCACATTTTAAGACTCTTATGTAGCCTACAGCCCTGTGGTGGCGAGTCATGTTTGGCTAACTAATTGGCTTCAAAGCCTGGCTACTTCGTAGAGGCCTGTCTAGAGTACATTCATGAACAGATGAAGGCAAGGCGTTATGTCAGGGTCTGAAAGTGAAGCTGAGGCTCAAGTGTCTTAAACCTGCATTCTTTCTTTGGGCCAGCAGGGGGCGACTCCACTAGTCACAAAAACTTGATTTATTACCTCCGTTAACATTTTACAAATGAGTTTATGTTCTCAATCACTAGTTTCAAGTCTTCGATGTAGCAATAAAGCAGGGTATGTTTTAGAGCAGTGGTTCCCAACTGGTCCAGATTTCTCCTCCGTCCCACAGTTACATATATTCAGCGTCATACTTGCATGATGATTAGCAGTTGTTTTCAGCTGGCAGAGCTAAACAGTGTTTACTTGATTCAAAGCTGCATTCATGGATTTTCTGGCGACTTGGGCGCAGCAGAACAAGTTGTTAACATCTGACATTAGTCATTATTGCCTACAGACAAATCCAGTAGACATGCTGTAGCATCAGCATCCATTCAGAGTCTTGTCTTATGTTGTAAGGTTAGAAATAAGTAAGCTTCAATAAACAAGGAAATAAATGTTGGAACAGAAGTAGGATCACAACTTAGAAAATAGCCTTCTTTCTGTCTTTGGATAAACTTTATGTTGCTGTACCTGAGTGGGGAAAATCAATGCTGAAGCGCTGCTTGAATAAAGTTAACAAGCAGCCAGCACATCTGACACTACAGAAAGATCAGTGTTGGTCTTCTTAGCTCAAGGCTAGCGCTAACAACTGAAACCACCAACCTGTCTTTACGAGTTTTCAGCAGCCTTAAGTTGGATGTTCTTGGTGCCTTTTGGTTTTTTTTTTCTTTTGCTTTCTCACATTCTTACCCATGAAGCAGTTCTACTGTTTAGCCGAAGGGCTTTGAAGTCCCTGAAACCAGCGTACGGTACAACAACTGTGAAGGCCATGCTGCAACCAACGCAGCCTGCTGTGTGTTGATTCATTTCAATGTCTCACACCTGTGGCTGGCAAGCTCACAATATGATGCCTGAAAGAGCGAGGGAAGAGTGTAAAAATCAAACAACTTTGCTCCTGCAGTCAGTTGCTCTTTCAATGAATCTATTGAAGAACAGCTGGTCTTAAGTCATTATTAAGCAGTTCAAATAAAGTCTGAAGTTAATAAAGATGAACCCAAAGTCAAGTGTAAGGTGATCTCTACGCTGTTAAATATCAGCCAAGAAATGGGGAAAGAAAAAAGTCACGACATAGTTCAGTTTGAGTGCTTTAAGAAAGACAAGAAGACAATCCAGCACAGACACGTTTATGTCTCCTTCTTCTGACTTTGAATGCAGTGGATGAAGGCATGAATCCATTTAGTGGAACTTAAGAGAGGACGAAGGGTCAGACCACTCAAAAGGAGAAAGAGGCAAGAGAAAAAAGAGCAGGCAGAGAAAAAGCTAGAGTGAGAGTTTGGAAAAAACATCAGCCTGTGACAGCCTCGGCCAAAGCCCAAGACAAATGTGAGGCAGTTTTGCTGCACCTCTACAGCACTTGATCACCCCAGAGGCTGCGGAGTGTCTTCGGCACTCTCTTATCATCAAACAATGGCACGCCAGAATGTGACAGGTCAGAGACCCGTGTTACTGCTCCCTGACAGGGCACATCAGTGGCAGCGGGCTGAAGTAGCATTCAAGCAGATAGAGCATGAAGTCTCTCTCACACTTACTCACACACATGCACACACCTTGTATGCACGCATGGAATATGTACATGAAGTTTGTGATTATAAGAGTTTAAGGGTAACTTTTCACATTTCCCATGTGACTGATAGAGACAACATTTTTGAAACTGGTCCAGTATTGAACGAGAGTGCTGCAGCTGCCGACTACAAAACAGACTTCAATGTAACCGCTCTGGGCATTTGTGCACGTCACTTTACATCCACTAAACGTGCTTGTTTTTGCCACTGACAGGCTCAGATTATTATTAAGTGTCTGACAACATTATGAAGTGGGTCCCCACAGTGATAGACTGCTTTGTTAATGTGTAAGATCCTTTAAGTTTATTCAAAAAAAACCTCAAAATTGCCATCACCAAACCCTTCAGACTATTTAAATAAACAGTAATTTTAGCGTGTATAGGTTGTCGACTTTAAATAAAGTGCATTTTGCGATGATAAAACCACTGTTTATTTAAATAAGGGATGAGTGAATACACCATTATGTGTACCTGTGTCTGGATCTGTTAAACCAACTTAATTATCTGTATCTGTGCTGAAAAATGGGCAGAGTTTAGATCGGAAGTGGGTGGGCCTTACAATCCACCCTTTGTCAAGACCCGGCCATTGTCCCACCCCCCTTGGTTACTGTTGCTGGGTTTGACAAGCCAATCCTCACGGGGGTTCATTCCCATAGGAAACAATGGAAAATACCGGAAGATTTAACTTGAACTGAATCGATCATTCTGTCCAAAACGCAGTGTCAGTGATAGAGAACAAACGTGGCTACAGTTGAGTGAACGGGCATTACCTGACATATCCGAAAACTTGAGAACTAACGTGAGCTCTGAAAGCTCTGCGTTTCACCGTGACGCCATTAACAACGAGCCTGGGAGAACATAGGCTGGGGCAGTGTTTGACGGACCCCAGTAAGTTAGCAACTGTTGCTGTGGGGAGGAGCACTCTGGTTGGTGGGTCAACAGATCAATCAGAAGGCCAACAAAGGATCAATTGAAAGTGTGTGGGACCAAATCAGAAGTTTTTATTTTAAACCTGAAAGTGACATGGGTTGATCAGAAGTTGCTGTATGTGTTATTTATTAGAAAGCAATTTATGTACAACAATCTTAGAATTGAGCTTCATGTCATTTTTGATCAAAAGAGTAAGACACTGACATTTCCCCTCATCAGGAGTACAGATACTGACACATTTTACTCGTATAGTACTTCGTATACTTCGTATTCATATAAAGTACGTTATCTGTACCGGATACTCATTTAATCTGAGTATTCGGCTCAACCCTAATCTAAGTGTAGTGGGTTTGGCAAAAGTGATTTTGGGGCTGCTTTTGGTTAAACAAAAATGATCTTACTCTTTAACAAGAGGGGCTGTCTCTGTAGGGATCCTTCCCATAAAGTTGTGGCAAAAACTAAGTCTTGTTAATGGACGTAAGTTGATGGTGCACAAATGAACAGATTGGTTCTATTGCAGCTTGTTTGCCAATTCGGTTTCAAAAGTTGTTGTCACCATTAGTCAATGAAAATATGGGAAAATGGGGTCAAGGTTGAAAAACACCAAAGTTACCCTTGAAAAGAGTTTCTATTTCTAAAAGCGACAGTATAAAACTAGAGCACCAGTCGTTTACTCACGTATTTAATGTGTGAGATACTGCGACTGAAATCATTTTGCATTGAGTTTTAGCTTTGTCAATCTTCAGCAATTCACTTTGTGTAGAAAAACTAAATAAAAGTGAAATATTTTTTTTAATTTGTGATAGACAAAAAGCCTTTCAATAAATTTCAGGCAGCACTCTTGAAAAATAATTTCTCAAGGGTGCTGCGATAATGCCAACTGATACCCAACAGTGTTCTGCCAAAAAAAGCAACCACTTGAACTCATATTTTCTTTACATCTTTTCATCTTTCATGCATCTCCACTCCAAAAAATTAAATAGTTTGTTTCTACTTCTTTTTACCACAAGCAAGGTCGATCATGGTCTGTCAGGGTAAGCATTTTTTTTAATGAATCAATATTATCATGGCTGTCATTACCATATTTAATGTGCAAAATGTTCGAGAGGGTCATTTAGAAAGTGAAGCTTTTTCACGTCTAAAATTCAAACCCTCTGTCAGGGACTTCAAGTGTTAATTCATAATCATCCTTGTTAAATTGGATTGTCAGCATCTTGCTAATTATACAGGAGAATGTTGTTTAATGAGTTCATCCACCTAATCAACCATCGTGGCAAACAATAAGAAAATCTGTCCTTGCATCATTGTTGTAATTAGAATTTCCTGTTTGTAAATCCTGAGCAGCACATCCCTAAGCCTAAAATCACAGATAATTGAGTCACAGCAGAAAAAAAGAGAAAACTTTCGGATCTGTGTTGGGAATCAACGCGCACTGGTAATTTAAGCATTTTGTCCTACATTTCTGCTTCACATCCTGGTAGATTTATGCACCTCTGAAAAGACTTTGATACGCCTTTGATAAGGATGGCCTGTGTTGTACTGCAGAAGTGAAGCTGCGTAACCTCTTGTAATTTTCTTTTGTTTTAATTTAGTGTTGGAACAGCACAGAGGACTTGACATGAAGTTATTATGGAGATATTGTGGGAAGACAGAATCAGAAACAGACATTGACAGAGTTTATTATTACTCTTTTAACACGACAAAAACACAAGAGGCTTTTACTCTGAATAAAGTATGACCTCAGCGTTCCATCTTTATTATTTCATAGACAGCTGAGCAAGTATGGCGCTGCACAGTGTCAGCATGCATTTGGCTTTCCCATTTCCTCTCCTTTTCTCATCGTCTCAATTTCAGCCTCAGGAGAGTTATTTTGAGAGATGGCTAAGCCAAGAACAAATTCTCCCTCATTGTTGCTGTTGACTTATTCAGTTATTCGACCATGTGGCAAATGGACACGATCTCCACAAATGGAACCTTCAGGTCTGAATGATTAATTATCAAAAGCCCAGTGGCGGTTTCTAGCTGTGAGGGCTGTTTCTGTATCAACCCCAGAACCGTATGGCTACTGCCCAGATAAATCAGCAGGACACTCCAAAAAAAAAAAGGATGCTGCAATAACTGAATATAATTTCACTTAATATAGACGATATTCAAACAGAAATAAATAACTGAACCTGCTAGAACAAACTGTGACTCAGTGCGGGATGGAATTGGGCCTGAATGCAGAGAGAATTGACTCATATTGTAAGCCAGTTATCTAATTCTCTGAGAGGATGTTGACTGCCCCGGATATTTATGGAGGAATAAAAATAAGGATGAATAATCCATACGGCTTTACACTTACATATCGTGGATGCTGTCAAATGTATCTTTAATAATTTGGTGTATTTTAAATGCCCGAGTTAATAAGATTATGTTGGCTGTGTTTCACTGCGGCGCCAGGACTTCTGTAGCGTCAGCAGCACTGTTCCACACATACTGTGGAGAATACTGACAGTGATGATGCACACATGTAGATACAGATGCACACAAACTGTCCACACCAACCACACTCTAGAAAAATTCTATCAGACGTACGCAGGAATGTAATTTTACTGCAGCTGTCTCCCTGGGGACAGATGCACAACAGGGTTTAACATAACTTTCTTCACCAACTCTATATTACGCCAGAGATTGCATGAATACAAACCTGAGTTATCAGACAGATGTTTTAGATGTGGTATAGAGGAGGGCTCATTTCTGCACTGCACCTGGTCGTGTACAAAGCTCAATACATTTTGGCACGACTTGACTTTCCATTGGACCCACAAAATTGCCTACTGGGGAACTTCACAACTATTAGTGCTTCTTTACGGAACTTCCAAAAGAGATTTTTGGAAATAGCTTTGAGTTATTACCAGGAAGTGCATAGCGGTGACGTGGAAGTCTGATTCCCATCTTCCCATAGCCAGATGGTTTTTGGTTTTTGAAAAGATCATGTAAACTCTAAGAAACTAATACAACCTTACAAACATATTTTTAATGTATTTATTTGTATTATCAATTTGTTTTTTTGTTACTACCTTCTCCTTTTGGTTTGTATGTGTGGGGGGCAGGGAGGGGGTTTGGAGCCATGTTTGTGTGTGTGTTCGGGATGAACCGAGATCTTCCCCAAGAGACCTCCAAGAAAAAAAGAAGTTTTATGTATACATAACTATCATTTAGCAAATGACAAACTGAATCGATCGACCACAACGGAGCACAACTTCATGCTGATATCAATGAGAGAAGAGTTAGTTAGCTGTTAGCTGTTAGAGAGTAGCAGAGTTCTATGGTGTGTGGGCTAACAGAGCTAAGAGCTAACAAAGCTAAACACAGTGACCTGCGGTTCAATGTGACAACACAATAAGTTCACAGTGAATAGAAATGTAACGTTACTGAAGTGCTTTAGCTGTGTAACGTTACAGTTTGAATATACCATTAAAAGTACTTTGAGTTTGGAGTTACAGACTCTCTGCATCATCGTTTCCATTTATTATTTATTATAATTCCTCAACATTTTAATGGAGTTTTATTATGCCATCAATAAAAAAAAAAATTCATTTATTGAAATGGCATAGATGAGGAAGGTACAAAGGTAGAAATACACATCAGCACTACTTAATGATACTTAAAAAGTTATACCTAGGAATATAGTGCGTATTTGCACAAACCTGATTTCCACTCCTGCAGCAGCTCCCTCGTCTCCATCAGTAGAAGCAAGATTCCACCAAATACCATTGATGAGATCCTCCAACAGTGCGAGAGCTACGATCATTACGCACAGCCATTAGCTATTTATAGCACCAATAGTTAATTAATTCTTTGATTCATCCCAAATGCACCTTTAAGCCCTCATTAGCAGTAATATTGTGTCTCAATCATTGTCACCCAATGTTGGAAAGGTAATGAATAATTATTTAACAATAGTAATGCTTTAGAATGATGCAAAGACAAAAAGCTGCCAAAGCCACAATAATGGCACACAACAGCCTTAAAAATTTGGTTTATAATGTGCAAAATTTAAATAACAATCTGTGTAGAGTGCAAAATATCCAGGCACTCTTGAAACAGCCCAAAAGGATTAGATTGCATATTAGATTCGGTTTCTCACATTATTTTTCCATTTCCCCTTCACCATATCACACTCTGCTTGCTTTAGAAAACCGTGTGTATGCAGGGTCTGAGGTGTATGTGAGGTGCACACATTCTTACCGCACATTCTTTTCTTATAAATATCACAAAAGTGGTGTATGCATGCTTTTTGTGTGTGTGCAGTGTTTATGCATCTGGCCCTCGGTGATGATTTTGCACAGGTAAGCGTGCAAAAGCACTTCCAAATATACACTCACCACTGTGTCTACTGTATGTGTGATTGTTTTGTATGTGCTGCGACCAATCTGCCAAGAACCCCTGCGCTTCTGCCCTGAGGTTGTGTGGTGAAAGCTGGCACTGGCACACAAGGTGATGCGGGGGCATTAACCTGCTCCACTGTCACCTACAGTGCTGGGCTGCAGTATTTCCAATGCATAAGCCAGAGTAGTGAGTGGAACCAATGCTGGTGTGATTAGTCTGGCTGGGGGGTAAATGAAAACCATTATCAAGGTTTTTCTCTCTGCCGCATCCTAATGCAAGGCACAGGGGAGAGGTGATTTGAATTGCTAAAGCTGCACTGGCGATGCTCATTTGGCACTGGACAATCTCGATCAGAGGCTGCTTTTCGACGTGCTGACTTTGTTTTGTTTTGTCATGTGTCTAGAAATGAGCATCATTATCAACTGTGACACTCTCAATGGGCTGATGTGCCACTGGTTGGCTCCCGCGGTGCAGTGGCCATGTAATTTTGGTAAAAAATATGACAGCGATAAGCCATTTCGTTCCTTTTCATTGATGACTGAGAAGTAAGTGAACTGATAAAATGAACACGTCTGCCACATTGTCACTCAAAAAACCTTAGAATGCCAAGATTATGCTGCGGATGTATTTTTTCAGAATTTGAATAAATCAATCCTGAAGCACCTTGTTCAGGGACTATGTCCATACATATTTAATGATCCACTATCTGAGGCAGAGGTTGTTAATTATGCCCACAGACTGACTCTACTGTACTGTAAGTTATCTCTGGAAAAGAGACAAATATAGAATTTGCTGCATATTTTCTTTTCCAAAAGCATCTCCTAAGCTTATAATGAGCCCCATATTTAAATATGTATTCTATTGCTTTTATATACCAGACTCAATTACAACTGTAGCCTAGAAAATAAGTCAAAGTGAATTAGGGTGCGGGAGTAACTATATTTGTTTCCTAACAAGAAGGAAACCTGCAGGAATACAGTACACACAACAAAACACACTGACAACAATGAAGCACCAAGTCAGACCACAGAACAAATTAACATCACAGTTTCTCTGTCATCATTTTGACACAGAAAGCGTATATTTCATAAAAGAAAATAAATGTGAAGACACAATATGTGCCAGTGAACTCAAGAGTAACTGGAAAAGTGTGTTCACTGGAGTGCAGATCTCCGCCCTCATGCTGCACTCCAGCTTCTATGTGGCCGCTGGTGTTGATAAGTGCCACTCTATAGACCAGTGGTTCCCAGCTGGTCCAGCCACGGGGTCCAGATTTCTCCTTAGTCATTAGTTTAATGTCTACACAGTTTGATATATCAGCATCATGCTTGTGTTTGGCCATGTCTTGGAGCTGGTTTGCTGTCTCTGTCAAGTAGCTGTGGGTTGATGTTCTCTCTCTACATCCAGTTTGCAATTCCTCGCCATCAAATTGCCCATCCACAGCTTAAGCGCATTGTATAACAGTAATGATAGTTATCTGTGTAAAACACAGTACACACTGTATATGGTAAATGCTCTCTCATTTCTCCAGTTTGTGAACAACAGTAACTCAGAGTGAGATTCAGATTCTGTATACAATATTAATAGTTCAACACAAATTACACATTTAAGAAAAAATGTCCCCTGGGATCTAAATATATAAATCAACAGGTGGTTTCCTTCTTTCAGCAAAATCCTAAATGTTTGAGTTGTTTTTTTCCACCTGGACCTTAATGCTCTGCCATTTCTCCTCTAATCATCACGCTGTAACCTGTGACGGGCTGTTATGATACCACAACTATCACACATGCACATAAATGGAGTTCTTTGTTCAGCTGTGAGCGTCACATTGGTTTACATTACCAAAGGTTTATGACAAAATCACTAGACGACACCGACTACCATGGGCGCTAGGGATGTCCCGATCCAGCTTTTTCGCATACGATCCATTACCATTATTACAGCCTTGAGTTTTGGCCGATACCAATCTGATCCAAGCACGTATTATACATATTCACTTATTTTATTGTCAGTCATGTTAGAAAAGGTTTGATCAAGCGATATTACTCTAATAAGAACAACTTAATCGGGTTAGTTAGAATGATCCACAACAGTTGGTATGAGAAACTGACCTGTTTATTGTTAACAGGGTTAAATAAACAAACTTTAAACTTGAACATTAACGTTAAATAAAAAATATAGCTGGTTTGCTTTGGCTGCTTTGGCCCCTTAATAAATAGAAAATAAATCAACACAAGAAATCTTTAAAATGTCTAACATTGAAATTAAAATAGCAGCAAGACTCCACACACTTGTGCTTTGGCCCCTTAATAAATAAAAAATAGATTAACACCACAAGACATTGTTGACATTTAACAAACAATGCAGCCTTTCCTTTTCAGTTATTTTAGTAGTGTCAGTGCCAGCCTGGTGCTGCTGTTTCCTGGGACCAACAGAGGGGACAAAAAACCACACACAATATTGTACAACTGTTTAAACAAGCAATAGTCCATCCATGGCTCCAATTTCACTAATTGTGCCCAAAACAATGCCATCAGTGCTCTTTACTTAAACAGTAAGAGTGTAAACCAAATAAAAATGTCACTCTCAAAAAACCAGAGCAGAAAACAAATAGTCAGTTAACTAAATTGACCTCTACTCTTCCTACACTTCCCTCCATGTGTCTGCATGCTGGCCTGGTGGATAGTACGTGCTGGAGCGGATCACTGGAATAGACTCTGCTACTGCAGATGCTGGGCTGGCCGGAAAACCTGGATCGGAGTCCGTGAAAAACTGGATCAGAGTTCTTGGATCTGCATTTTTCATGCAGTCCGATCAGATGCCGATGCACATTTTTTGCTAATATCGGCAGACGATCCCTAATGTGCGCACAGCGAGAGAGGAGAGGGAGAGAAACTGTGCTGCTGCCAGAGGAGCCGCTGAATGAGTTCCCTCTGAGCGGTAACTTGCTAAAAGAGTCTGAGAAGTCCGGGGCTGTTCATAAAACATTCAGGACGCCACAGTTTATTCCACACTACTGAAGCTGCTCCTCTTTTTGTAACCACCATGGAGTCAGTACCCACCATGGGTAACAGTATGACATAATGTTAACAAGTTGAAAAACTGCCCATATCACAGTATGGTTTTTTCATATCATATCATAATTTATACCGGTATTATCGTGCGAGATGATATGGCACACCCCTAGAAATCATGTTACTGCACAAACTCATGCACACACATGACCAAATGGAAGATCCCATCCAGGCTAACAACTGGCAGAAATCACAGTTCATTGTGCATAAATTGTGAATAAACTGATCCACTGCAAATATGTAAATGAAGGCCCAAGTTGGGATGAATATTCTCTGACAGTGCTTGCTGCTCTCACTGTGGTAACAAGAGAGATTATTTCAATATTCTTTGTTTTCAGGGTTCAATAGTTTATCAAAGCTTATTTAAATTACAAAAAGCCATTAGCCTTCAATTTTTACAAAGACAGAGCACAAAGAATAAGAACTTCTACAACAGTGATATTAGCCTGATATTCAATCTGAGGACATTATTCTCATGTGTAACAGCCAGGGGGCTGCAGGGGTGTGATGGCAACTAACTTGTACAAAACAGCGCTGGAAAGTTATAGCAAAGAACACATCCAGCATCTATTTGCCAAATAACATTATGTATATATGAGTATTTTCTTTTAATGAGCAGTGAGGCATAGTGTGCTGAGGAAAGCTTAATAGTCCAAAAGGGACCTATTCCGAATGATGAAAGAGACTAATCCTAAAGACGACACACTTCCAAGAGAGAACAAAAGCTTGTGCATGAAGAAGCCTTTCTTTGGCAAACACGATAAGCAACGATTTGGACTATGCAAAACAAGCTCATTGTTAGCGGGAGGGTAAGTACACAAAACAGCAACAATGCGTTGCGAACAATGCAAAATGGCAGAAGCACTGGAGCTGCCTGCTTTCAGCAAATTCCGGCTGGCTTCCTGGTGGTTGGCTACACCTGTTTTCTGTTTAATTGTCATGAAGCGTGGTCTTTCTCCCTCTTTTTCTTTCCAGCCCTCCTCCTATTTTTGCCTCCTTGTACTCCCTTGTTTTCTCCGCTCTCCCAATTTCATCGCTGGGCATTCTCCCATGTATAATTCATGAGTGGCGTGCTTGTTTTTACACACCACGTACCAACAGCCATGTTGTGCTGCCCCGAGGGGGTCTCAACTATGCCAGCCTGTAATCTGCTTACACACAGAGCAACCAGCTCACACCTCTCCTCACCAATTACACTCAATTCCTGGAATGGCCCTCTACCTGACACGAGGTTCGTTGTGATCATCGTGTCCTTCAAAGCGGCGTAGACAGGGAGAGTAACAACACGGCATACATGTTTATGTGTGAAGGGGAGGTAATTGGTTGAGTGCTCAACGTTGGGGCACTGCACCTAGCCGACAAAAGCACTTCTCTGAATCTGACAGTTGGTCTACTCAATGCAAGGTTAGAGGGCCTTGGTCGCATCAACACAGCGCCTGACCACAGAGCTCATTCACCAAGTTACGGACTGAAAGCAACGCAGCAATCCACCAACGAGTGCTCACACTTCATTGTGCACAAACAAAATCATCATAAGCTGCACGTGCCGAGAGGCGCACATTGACGCACAAGCACACACCCTAGACATTGCAGGTAAATGGGGTAGAATGTAGTGCTGTGTAGTGGGTAATGAGTGCTGATTGTTTGTGACGGGGCTGTAGTAAGGCTGATTTCCCAGCTGAGGAATGGGGGCTTTGTACACATCACAGGGCTGTCAGGGAAAGACAGAAAATGGGCGCATGCCTCACCGCTCTTCAGAAATAGACAGCTAGAACCACTTCACTATTTAGCTTTAGACGGCAGACACAGGCAGAGAGCGATAATGTGAGTATTTTAAATATTTTGTGATGCAATTCTAGCCTATTTGCATGGAAATTTGCACTTGGGTGTTATACATTTGAGATATGGGGGGAAAAAAACATGGCTCTTATTGAAGGGCGCAGTCAATTACTGACTCACAGGCAGTATTTATGCTGAAATTTGCATGACACTTAGGTAGACATATAAAGGGGAAAATCTTTTATTTTTCCCATTTTGGGGGTTATTGTAATGGTATCATTATCACCCCTGTGATTAAGTATTGATTTTTTGTAACATCCAAAGGCTTTAGAGCAGCACACATGTAGGGTTGCTTCAAAACAATACAAGCATTTTGCAGGTTGCCAGAATCTAAAAGGCTGCGGGGGAACGTGCTGAAGAGTAAGTGCACTGTAAAGATGATTTCTTTGTTTTCTCTTTTATCGTGCACAAGTTACATTTATATTTTGTCAGGGTAATAATTCTTTTGATTAGTGACCATATAAAGTAAATGGATTTTGTTTGCATACATCGCATTACAGCCTGGATTGATATCACTTTTTCATTAGGGGTTTCCTTACTTGATGACACATAGTCAATAATTCATCGATCGGTGTGTTTTATTCATAAGTCTTACAGTGCAGAGAGGATCATTAAAGATACTTTTTGCAAGCTTTGACTACCACTCAATGGAGGCAAATGATTCCTGCTGAATATGTGATGAGAGCTGCAGCCTGTTAGTGTTAACTATCCATATTATCTACACTGATGACCGGCAATAAGCTGCGAGTTCAAACTCTGTTACAGGCTAATCCACTCCACAAAAGTCAGCAACAGTAAAACAATAAATCTCTGTTTATGTATTTGGTTTATCTGATCACTCCCACGGAGTAAGTATGTATAGTAAGAATGTCACGTAATGGGCAATATGTGATCTGAAAAACATTGTTATCACAGACAAGGAAATCTAAACTGAATCTTGGATCACACTCAGCAGCATGATTTTATACTGGCTGATCAGACAGACGTGGATATGCCTACATTAAGCCCACATAGAATAACAACGGAATAAAACTAAAAAATAGAGGAGAAAAACTGACACAATTTGAATGGCATTCGCTCAGTCACTAAGGGGCGACACAACATATGATAATCAAAAGAGCCAAAACTAAACACTGTCCTCTACCCTCACAATGCTCGTAGGTGCACGGTATGGAGTGAGCTTAACACACCTCCACTAAAGACGTTTCCGACAAGCACAAAAGAAACAAGGTATCATCAGTGGTATCATCGATCTTGCAATGGGATCACTCTACCCAATCTGCAATTTGAAGGAAATGTTGGCCAGGGGCGTAGAGTGAGGGGGCTTTCCCACTTCCTACCAACCTACTTCCAGCCCCCTTGCTCTGACCACACCCATCTTCAAACGCTGACTCAATTGTGATCTCAACAACACACCTGTAAAATTTTGTGAGTCTAGCACGGTTGCAACATTACCTCATATCAGTCAGGAACACTTCAGCTAAAGAGAACTTAATTTCCATTTGCAGTAAGATATTTGGCAGTACGGCTCTCTTCTGGGGCCTCTCTGTCTTTCCTCGAGCCTACACAGGAAGCCTCTTCCACGCGCCTACATGGAAAGCCTAAGGCGGAGATCACACTCCTCTCTGCCCTTCCACATGCAAACAAGGAAAGCCTGAGGCAGAGAGAGCAAACCTCCGCGCCCTTCCATGCACCTACATGGAAAGCCTAAGGCAGGGAGAGCAGCAGCAAAGACCCCCCAGGAACAGAACAGAGCAGCATCAGTGACAAACAGAAATGACATTGATAAGTCAGACACAGCATGAAATCTGTCCGCAGACATAAACACCTGGCAAAAAATGGCTTCTTTGGTAGTTCCTGCTACAATTGGTGACACCAGGACCACATTTTGCCATGACACACGGAGTGAAGACGATACCAGTCGTTGTTACGTTGTCACAGCTCCAGAAGGAAAGAATATAGTACATGTATTTCCCTCATAAAAGTAAAAAGAGGAAAAATCCGTTACTTTAGCAACACATTAGCCTCAGACTTGTATACTGTCAAGCTTTGTTAGCAGTAAACTAAACGCAGGAAATTAACCAACAATTTACCAGTAAAACAGTTTTACTCATTTAAAAAATACTGCAAATCACTGTGATCCAGTCAAGTGTATTTTTGGTATCCAATTTAAATAATTATTGCATCCTTTCATTACTGTAAAAGAGAGGACAACATAGAGCTGCCAATTTTCATGCATTTAACAACATACTCACAAACTGCCTGTTATCGTAAGCACTCACACCAAGATCTGAAAGTTGACATTTGAGGTTGTTTGTTTTGTTTTTGTTGTTTTTTTGCAGTAATTTGTAGCCGTTAGATCGGACTGACAGCGAGCTCCCTCTGCTGCATGTTGTCCAGTCTCGCAGGACTGCGGCAGATGGTGAGCAACCCGTCGGGCTAAAGAAACAGCGCCTCACTCATCTCGATCTAGCTTGCTCTATCAAGTCTTCAACATCACATTGTATTCTATATCTCTAGCTTCCAATTAGGAGCGACACATGCCCATTAGGTATTCCTATGATGAAGCATCTAAAGCGAATCAGTTGCTATTTAAACAATGACATTCCTTTCTCTCTCAAATCAATAGCTTAAATCAAGGCAGCGTGGTGTTGGTGGTATTGAAGCGTAAGGAGCAAAGCAGCATCTGACTGCAGAGAAGTGGCATGCAGGTACATTCACATGCTGTTTAATGTGCTGCAGCTGAGCAGCTAATTAGCTATGTAGCCTTCAAACTGACGTTAGCAGTGCACTTTTCCCCAATGAATGCTTGGTCGGTTGGTTGGTATTCAATGAGCTACGCTGCAGGAGAAGACGTGTGTTAGTCCATGTTTGTAACAGATAAGAAGGAGACTTTAGCAGTAAAGCTAATGTAGTTCAAAGTTGGTGTTTCTTGTGTCGTGTCGTGGGCTGCTGTCTGGCTCAGTGTCACCATCTGATAGAAAACTGATGTTACTGCTTTATGCAAGATTTGACTGACCAAATCAAAATAAGCAGGAATGCACCGATTCTAAAATTCTGGTCCAATACAGATAGTGATGTTAAATGACATAAATAAAACAATTCAATTTGTAGCCTGGGCTATTGTTTACCTACATCACTGAAATCAACAGGCCTATATTTGGGACAGGCCTTTAATTCCTTTCACATAAAACTGTTGCTCAGCAGCTGGTGGTCATGGTTTCAGTAAAATGAAATCAACCAAGCTAACCATGTGTAGCATCGCCACAGTGACAGAAGTTCACTTGTCAAACTGTGCAGCTACACCAGGCTAGTTAAAGAGCCTGGGCGATTAACTGAAATTTTACGGTATTTGGCCGATAGTTGATACCAATATCTTTTCTTTGTTTTTGTTGTTTATTTGTTATTGTTGTTATTCATTCCCTCCTCTGTGCCAGGGAAACAAAAATCTTCAGTACATATATTAAAAAAAGTGTTTTAAAGTCTTTCTTTACACTATATGTTACAGAGCAAATTTATCAACTTTAAAATAAGGAAACTAAAAAATAAGAGCTTCAAAAGCTACACATCATAATTTCCTGTCTAATATCTCTTTTATGTTACTGTGAAAACAACAACAAATTTCTCCTTGTCCTGCATCTGCATTGACCAAGTTTCTCACCAAAATATATATTTTACAAGATTACATTTGAAGACATTATGAGAACATTCACCCAGTACTCATTTTTACTGAGTAGAGCTTGAACGCATCATAATGTAAGTCAGTGCAACCTCCGTCAGCAGATAAAATAGTTCCAGCCACCAGCTACTAACAGCTAATGAACTAATGGGATTTTTTTTTTTTTTTTTGGAAAAAGAAAACATGGCACAAGTACTTTAAAGAGCGTATGTTTATGATGTAGCAGAACAAAAATGTAATGTAATTTAAGCAGGACTTTAAATTTGTTAAAGACTTATATACTAAAATATATGCTTAATTTTAAAAGTATCTTTTCTATATTAGTTTACTCTCCTTTGGTTTCAACTAACGTTGCCCCAAATTAGCAAACCCAGCTCTTATAAAGCTGTTAGCTGAAAAAAGAAGTAAATTATTTAGTAAAATTCCAATGTGCAATAATGATTAAAAGTATGATGCAAATTACTGCAGCAACTTTGTAAGTAAACATACTTATAAACTGCTTCAAAAATTCCCTCCTTTTTTTCCTTTTCGGTGGTGGCATCTGTCTCGGGCTGATACACTAGAATGAGAAGCACTTTCCTCATGCAGCATTTTGTGCCTGCTGTGAAGAAACTCCCATGTGCCCTCTTGCCTGGCTCCCTGTTTGGATGTCTGTATGCTGCTGGATGAGGTGGAATCGTCTGATAATTATCTACATGCGTGTGTGCCTGTGGTGTGTGTTTGCATGCATGCCTTTGAAAGTGTGTGTGAGTAGTGGAAAACGACTGAAAAAGAGAGGGAACATCCAAATCAAAAACCTGTTAACATAATGAGAAATCAAAAAGATTACCACAACATAATCAATGGCACAATTTGAAATTTCACAGTATTTCACTGGATGAATATTCAGATGGATTTTTGTAAAGCGTGTCCCCATCCAAAATGCATTAAATATGCAAAGAGCCCCAACACGGGATATGGACACAGAGCATCCATGGACCATATTCCAAGTAATACCCATTGCAGATCCTGTTTAGCATCTGTTGATTACATCTGCAAAGTTGAACACTAGAAGAGCGTTTAGCTTTCTGTAACGGTGGATCTCACCATTCATTAGGATTCTCTTCCGAGTGGTTCGGAATACAGCTCCGTCATTTGTTGTTGTTGGAGATATGAATTTAAATCTGTACAAATCCAAACAGCATGGTGAGTGAACACCTTTACTTTTTAATATGAAGAAGAAACGCTGCAGTAAATGCTAAATTTCTTACTTGGAACATCCTTAATCTAGGGCTGAAATGATTCGTTAAAAGACTCGGTAGGCTAACTCAATTACTAAAACCAATCAATGCAAATTCTTTGGATCGAAGCCTCATTTAATCCATATAACTACAGGATGATTATTACTATTTTACAGTGCACTTACATGATTTGATGGCGTGGAATGGCAAAATGGATGAAGAGACAGAAAATTAGGAATGCATCGATTTATTGGCCACACATTGGTATTGGACGATATTCACCTTGTTGACTGCCATTGTCCTGTTGGCAAATAAGATGGCATTCAGCAATAGCAGTGGTCAATGTTTTCCCGTTGTGTCACATCAGCTATTTTAGATTTAGTCTTAGTCTTTAGTCACATTTCAGTCATTTTTATTCTTCATAGTTTTAATTGATGAAAACTCAAAATGTCTTAGTCCACGAAAATTCATGAGATTTCAGTCATTACTTTTAGTCAATATGTATATTAGTCTATGTTTTTTATCTTAAAACTAATCCAGTTAGGCTAATTCATGTATCAGAAATTAGAATCAAAGTGACAGGTTGTATAAAAAAATCCATTTAGATAATTTTTTCAACAAATACAAATAATTTTTGAACATTCACAAAGTTGAATTTCTCCAGAAATGTTTGACAGGTTCAAAGGATGATTTACAAGCACACACTTAATGATCATCATTTGAAAAGCTCAACATCTCTCTATAGCCCCATTTACACTGCCAGATTTTCCGCGAATGTTGGGACGTTTTGCAGGCAAGCTGCGAGCGTTTAGACACACAAAGCCGGATTGGCGAGTTGATCTGAGGTGCCCAATTTTCCGCCTCGTAGGGTAGACATATTGGCGGAACCCTTTTAGTTTAAACAGATTGAGGTGGCCTTCCACAACGGGAGGGGCTGTTGATGACTTGTGGGAGGAGCTGTTGATGACGCCGCACGTACGAGCCACTGGCAGTGGAGGAATTAGCGAGCAGCTAGTAGCAAGAGGGAAACGCAAACCTGACAGACACTGTAAAGATGAGCAACTGGGGAGACAAGGAATTGCGCGCCCTCCTTGCCCTCGCAAACGAAGAGGCCATTAACCGTCAAATGACGGGGATGGTGAAGGACGGGCTGACTTACGAGAGAATCGCCGAAGGACTGACCAGCCGCAGCTTCCCTCCCACGTCACTCTTTATGTCACACGCTGAGCTACACGTTTTGTTACTTGCTCACGCCCCCCATTGCCCTGAAAAAGGCGCATTCTGTATAAACAAAAGTAGGTAGGTGGCATTTTGCTGCACTCCCCGATTTTGTTTTTATACTGCCAATGCTGGAAGAAGACTGACTGGGCTTTCCTGCAAATTTGCACAGTTCCTGTTTAAAAAGGGCTTATGTTTGTTCTCAAAAACTTTGACAACACAAATCACCTCATCTGAGGCAACTATTTGTACCCAGGTTCATTGTAAACTCAGACTTATTGATGTCACTGTTAAGAAGCAGAAAAATAATGAAGTTAAAGCCTGAATTCTTTTTTCATCTGCAACATGTTAGTCTGGTGGTTTAAACTTGTGTCTCAAAGACTTGGCGATTAAAACTTGGCTTTCAGACTGTTAACTCACAGCACAGCTACACTCACAGATACCTGAGCCTCCTACCTGCCTGTCAAACAGCATCAGCCAATAAACCTTTCTGAGACAGTCTGGACTGAGTGGAGTCCTGCGGGATCAGCTGTGAGGTCCGGCAGCCGGTGGCTGCTTGCTCCAACATCATTCAGTGGCTAACAGGCGGAGCTGCAACTAACGCATTCCACAAATCCATTCAGCAGCTCCACCATCCACAGTCAGACACACTGTTGATTATTTACTGCTGAATTACAGCTCACAACACGCACCAACTGCTGACACTGCTCCGATATGAATGTGTTTGCTGGCTAACGAAACATCCTGGCGCAGACTTTTTACTGTAGTTTCCCATCTTGATGCTCATGCGGCATGTAAAGATAACTGTAAGCACGGCTGCTCCCGGCTTTCAATGTCCGATAGTCCACCACATTTTTGTTGCATCTCGTCTCGTCAATGAAAACAAATCACAGATTTCATCTCAGCTTCTATTATCAAGATCTATTTCTAGCTCGTCATCGCGTCATTTTCGTCGTGGAAAAAAGGTCATTAACGAAAAAATTTTCCTCACAGTTTTCATCAACGAAATTAACACTGTCACATTTGTTTTGCACAGCAAAAAAGCAGGGCTCAAGACTTACAGCGTCCTATTGGGACTAAAGGACGCCATAAAATCACGACAGGGGACGCACCCTGTTTTTTTCACTGATAATGCTAATCTAAATCTTATCAGTACTCATATATTGTAACTTATTTATTATTGAAATGTGCAATTAAAGTCAACCACAGCAAGATAACTCCTATTTTGCGCCTACATATGGTGCACTGTGACGATTTCCATCCAGGATGCTACTTACACATCTGTATTGTTCTGCATTAATGCTCAACAACAATCACAGGAAAAAAGTGAAAGACTTGAGGCAGGCTACAGAAACTTGCTGCCCATGTCTTCAATAATGGATTTACTTTAGTGCATGAAAGAAAAGCTCAACCCCAGCCTCAAGAAAGATTAAGGCTTGTCTCCAAAGGACTCACCTGTTTACTTGTGTGTCTCACTGTGTATGTGAGGACTGTGCCTGAGAGAAAGGCTGCACGTAACATTTCCCTTCAAGGGACAATAAAGATAAAGATTGACTTGACATTTAGGTGATTGATACGCCTGAAAAAGTTGGATTATCGTCAGATGGCTGGGCTCTGATAGCCATACACAAAGTTAAGCTCCAGTTCCAGGCACAGTAGCCTACATGGCCTGATGGCTGGTGGGTACCTGTATGCCCACTATGACCTCCCAGCCTGGTTCATAGCAGTGTCAACTGGGCTGTGTGGAGTATGACCCACTTTGGAGAGTAAGAAATGGTGAAGTCATTTAAGCAAAAGAAAATTATCATGGTCATCAAGTGGCACCTCAAGCCCCCGAGTGCCATCTCCACTCATTTGGAGGAGGTTTGTGAGGCTGCCAGGGCATAGCCAAATGGCAATCAGCTGTAATGAGCTACCCAACGAAAAGCAAAGTGAAGAGGAAAATGTGTTGGGAAGCTCCTGGAACATGAGCTAAGCATGTTAGCGTTTAAGCCACCAGAACATGCAATAAACATCCTTTAAATCTATCAAGCTAAACCCTCACTGGGTTCTACTTCTTCCAGTTGCTTTTTTAGTCTCAACTCCCACTTCCTTCAGTGTGAGCTCCCCCTCTGGCCTTTTAGGTGACTCAAATGAGTCACTGGCAGGGTATACAGAGTGAGGCATGTCTGTGTGGTGTGGCTTAAATAATCCTCACCTGAGCCTCCTTGCTCGTACTCAAGCAGGCCTGGATGACATAGATGAAGCTCGAGTGAAAGTTCAGTCAGGAAGACTTTACTTTTGCATGCATAGGCCTTTAATGTATACATCATATCATCTGCCGTTCACTCTGGACCATCGTGGTGAAGAGGGAGCTGAGCCTGAAGGCAAAGTTTTCGATTTACTGGTCCTCACCTATGGTCATGAGCTCTGGGTAATGATTGAAAGAATGAGATCGCAGCCAAGCAGCCAAAATGAGCTTCCCCCAAAGGATGGCTGGACTCAGCTTTAGAGATAGGGTAAGGAGCTCGGCAATCTGTAGTGAACAATTATCTTTACTCCATACACCTGTCTCTCCTAATTAAACAATAATACAAATCAAGTCTCTGTCTCCTTTTTTTTGGATGTTGCTGCATCTCATAGATATTTTGATATGAGGAAACCAATTTAGGTCCAATGATCTCATTAGTATGCATGTAGTTCCTTTCTGTCATCACACACTTTCCCTTTTCCTGACATTTGCTCTACTACGCAGTCTTTGCTTTCGTGTGACATATTGTTCAGAACGTTAGCGCCGAGAATCATGTGTAAGTGGTTTCAATTCTACTCAGTCACACTGCAATCGCTGTCGCGTTTTACAGTCCACACCGTGACTCAAACTGTCCTTGGGGATGTGACCGGGGCAGAAAAGGAACGGCCCTGACCTTTGTCACCATATGCCTCTCAAAAATATTAGTGATCTGCATTCATTCAGTGTAATTTTCCATATGGCATCAACAGCAGGCCGACATAATGTTGCAGGCCTCTGACTACCTGGTCACCTTTTATATTTATTCTGCTCCCTGGCGTAGTAGCTTCTTCTGACCTGGAATCGGCTGGTTGGTCCCTGACCTTGGCTCTGTGCCTGTCCACAGTGTCTAATCATCCTTTAGCCATGGATTGGCTCAACTCTCCCTCTATCTCGCTTTCTCCCCATTGATTTTGGTAATTTTATACCTGAACATAGTCATTAATCTGATTATGACTGTGTCTGGGTCCAGTTCATTAGTCTGGCCCAGCTGTAATACAGGCAGATGCCTGCTGGGCCATAAGGATTCATCACGGAGCTATTGAGGCCTGAAGAACACACCACATAGGACAGCGCCACACATATATATAAATACAGACAGACAAACAGAGGCTTGGTATTGAAGCGTTTTCCCACATTTTGGCAATAAGAGAAAGTTACATCAGGAATACTGATAAAAAGATAACGGCTGAATCATGGTTCTGCCTTAAGGCGTTTTCATTCCCGTTTATCATCGCCCTGTACACACAGGGTTCCACCATAGCTGTCATACACCTCCTCAAAAGTATGACTAAATAAAGGATAGTTGGACTACATGATTATCTTTTTTCTATCTTTTTTTTTGTGTAGCCTATGGGTTAGCTTTAACGTGTCCATAATCCCTACATGCAGCATTCATAGATAGTTCCACGACATTTTGTTTGCGAAAACCCCCCCCACTAATTTGTCATTGCAATTTTATTCGCTATTTAAGATAATTAAAAGCCTGATATACGGCAATAAAAGCAGCATGAACAAAGCTATTACTTTTATGTCTATAGAGATCAAACGGCTCGCAGCAGTGACAGAAACAACACCTGCCACATAGGAAAAAAAGAGGCTTTTTCTGAATCAACAAAACACATGTAGACAGAATAAGCAAACTCCCTTTGATTCCTCGATTACTTATAAGAGCTGACTGATTACTTTAGAGAGTTCTTTCTACTGTAAAGTCCGGCTTTAAATGAGATAGGAAATTTTTTTTTTTTTTTTTGATCTACATGAATATATTATTATACTTGACTGCACTTTCCTGCACTTAGCCTCCCCTGGGCGTTCTGAACATCGTGATGCTTAAGCTGAATCCAAATGTGCGGACTCCACTGCACTTGCAGAGTCACGGACTTTGCCGGCATGTTCCCGGGAAGTCTGGGAGTGCTGAGAGCCCAAAATCCTCAATTCATCCAGTCCACAAGGGGTTTCAAGAGGACTTTCTGCAGACTTCCAGGGAGTCCGCTTGGGGTGTAGACTTCACTGATTTAATTACCTACAATTCATGCAACAGGGACGTGACGTTGTAGTTCTTTTCAACTGCCAACAAAAAAACAAAACATATGAATGCGTAAACCAGTTATTAATACTTATTACAATGCTACTTTAATTGAGTAGGCCAGAAATAATATTCAACCACATCATGATACAAAAATATGAATAAGGCTAGGCTTTTTTGCAGGCTGTGTAGTGTAATATGCTAGAAAACTGGCCAAAAAAACAAAAAAACAGTTGTCTAATGTTGACTAATACCTAGTTTATTTAGTCATAGTCCTGTCCTTGTTTATAACCATGAATGTGTGGAACCTACATGTTATATGCAGATGTATAAATATCATTTAGTTCAGTTACAATAAAAGCTTACACATGGTTTTGATATCTTGTTATCTGTAGGGACAGACGAGCAGACAGCAGCAATCGCCGTGTACATTACTGTAGTTGTCGCTCCAAGGTTTCCATGGCAACGACTGAAATAGACTTGAGGGCTATCTATCAGCTGTCTATCTGCAATCTGCCCTAGCAGATTTTAAGTGATGACAGTGAACATGTCATACGGCTGAAGTCCACGAGGGCTCAGCCCGCAAGTCCAGAGGGTGGATATTTGGATTCAGGCTTACACCCTCCATTCCTTGTTCTTACAGGCTAGGTAATGTTCGGAGGACCAACAAAAATATCCCAAGCCTTAGATATTTCTGTATCCCTGCCAGGAAAATGGGCCCGCTACTAGAATATTCCATCACAGTCTTCTTATCAGGAAACATGTCAGTTGGGGTTAAAAGCTCCTCAAAATGTTCCTTCCATCCTCCAACAATAGCCTCTCCAAATGGGATTACTATCGCAGGACAATGGTGGTAATGTAATTTAGTACATTGCACGTCGGTGATTTTATTGAATGATCTGGACAGCATATGCAGCATGCAGTGCTTTACTACTCTAATAAATTACTGAGAGGTTGTATCAGTCCTGTAAGATTTCATACATCTGCAGTACAAAGTATTTGCCATTAGAAATCATTTTAACATTGATCTGGATGGCACTGTTGTGAAAGTATCCCTCCCTCTCGCTCTCTCCCTGACAAGAGAAGAGCCTGGAGTAGAGGCATTTCTTATGATTAATGAGTAACAACATGTTGCAAAATAACTATCCTTACATCGTTAAAATCACACATTATCCTCTGAAATACTTTCATTTTCATTGTTTTCAGTGCTAATTAGGCAAATAGTAAAGAGTGTGATGGTTACTGTGAAAGTTGTAATTGTGGATTTAGTTGTAATAATAATTTCACCTAAGATTTCCCATACACTCTCAATAAGTGACCCACAGAGGTCAGATAAATGATCATTTACCACCTGTGAGGTGGCTGTGCACAGCACCTATGGGCCTCTATGGTCACAATTATGATGAACTAGGCTCTAAGAGGTAGGCTTCATGTTCAATCAGAAAACTATGTATTTGTTATGATCACAGCTTTACTCCTGACTAAGTATTTAAGAGGATTGCGAAGGGGAATACAGACGCCCTGTACCAGAAGGTGCAGAGCCGTGGTTGCAAGTGCACTCATGTTTGCCGTAGTCTGCTGTGGAGGCAGCATCACGGACAACAACAGGAAAGGGCCGGACAGGCTGATTAAGAAGGCAGGTTCAGTGCTTGTCAGGAGCTTGGATTCATTGGGGACTGTGGTGGAGAGACGCACATGGAGCAAGGTGTAGGCCATCATCAGGAACTGCAAGCACCCTCTCCACAACATCATGGCAAGACGGAGACGCAGCCATAGAGACTGGCTTATTTCCTTGTGTTGCAGGACTAAACGCATCAAGAGATCCTTCACCCCCACAGCCATCAGACTCTGTAACACCTCAGTCAGTGGAGGTGGCTCATGACTAATGGTTGTATGCCTCTGCCAACCTGTCAAGTTTCAGTTAACATCCATGTCTATCCAGAATCATATACGTAGTGAAGACTAGGCTAAACACTGGCAGCGAAGAAGCTCTGTACGATCACCACAGTTTCAAGGTGGACATCCAAGATTAGTGTCACAAATTCAGTATCTGACCAAATGTCCCATCTCTCGTTCCTGAGTTATGATGTTGAATATTGGACAAAAAGTGTTGGGTTTTGTTTTGGTTTTTTTTGGTTGATTATGATGTCACAGTGAAGTTGACCTTTGACATCATGGATATAAAACATTGTCACTTCATTAATTTATCCAATTAGACATTTCTGTGAAATTTTGCCATAGTAAGCCTACGAATTCTTTAGTTATGGCCAAAAATTTGTTTTGTTAATTCACAGTGACCTTGCCCTTTGACCACCAAATTATAATCACTTCATCCTTGAGTCCAAATGGACGTTTGTGCCACATTTAAAAAAGAAAATCCCTCCAGGTATTCCTGAGATATCCCCCTCACGAGAACAGGATGGACAGACAACCTAAAAACATAATGCCCCTGCCATGTCGGTCACAGGCATGAAGGCATAAAAAATTAAATTTAACATAATCTGAAATGTTGCAGAATTGTCAGATATCAACATTCTGTTTAGCGACAGGGGATTGTGGAACATCATCATGGTTAAATAAAGCCCTATCTGCAAAGGACTAGTGATATAGAAATGATCCCCCTCATGTCAGCACATTCAGAAAACATAAGATAAGCAAAGTCGGCCGTTACTAACATTATTCCAGAAACACTACACTGCAGCACAACTAGCAATGATGTACAATGTTAACCTCCTCTTATATTTGGGTTAAACAAACAGAACCAATTCTGCCACACACTGCCACATGTCAACCATCTCATCATCTTTCAAGAGTTCGCTCTCCTGATGGATTTGATCCTACTCTCTCTGCGAATGGGTCTCAATGCTGTTTTTCAAGCTGAGCCTCCTGCGCCCAAAATGCTGTCAAAAGTTTCATATATAATTGCCAACACAGCCTCTATAATTCACAACTGGGGAAAGAAGCAGAAAAGTGGTGCGGAGAAAACAAAAAAAAAAACACTAAGTATGACACAAAATCACTGAGATTTGTTTCACACAGGACTCATATTATCACATGACCTCTGTGTTTGATAAAATAAGGCAGGAAATTTGGGGTGGAATGGTTTCATGACAAATTATGGATTTGGTAGATTCTCACAGGAAGAGGATCACAGACGACCTCCACAATTTGTGGATTCTCTAATTCTGCTCCCATGCGAAGGAGGCTTAATTCTGACATGCTGAAATGAAACACAAGTTTGTTTATAATCACCATTTTAGATATAATTTAATGACCATATACTGTACGATACAGTGTACCTGTTAATATCTAAGATGTACGGTAGGAGCATGTTTTCTTATTATAAGGAATATAGGATACAAAAAAAGATGTGAGGGAACAGAGGCCCTTAGAAACAAAGATGTGCTCGCCCCAGGGGGAAGAGAAGATAGCTGGTGGGGGCAAAAAGATGGAAGAAGGTAGCGTGAGTGGATGGGGGAGGGGTGGTAGGTATAGAGAATGAGAGATGATGCGAGGAATGGTGGTCGGACTGGTTGAAGAAGAATGCCGAGAGGATGAAAAGGCCTGGTTTGATCAGAAAGGGAGCAGAGGGAGCAATATTAAACCAGATTGAATCCACACTCAGACAGCCTTCAAAGGATGTGTTCATATGAAACAACACTGTTGTCCTTTTCTCTTCCTGTCTCTCTCTAAGTACCAGTTTTCATCTCGGTTGTGTTTAATCATGCCTGTGTCACATATTTATATTGCTATTTTTGACTTCCTGTGTTGATAGCTGATGGAGATTATTGCTGAGATTTGGTGGTAAATAAGAAACCGAGTGTTTCGTTTAAGCCTCTCAGCTTCCGTAGCTCTTTCCACATTTTTTCTTCACAAATTGCACATTTCAAAGAGTTGTTATTTTAGTTTCCTTTACTGCTTTTCATACGCTGCGAGGACGACTTTAAAGATTTTGTGCGTTTTTCCACAATTTCTTAAATAACCGTGGGCCTTACTCTACCACTTTGTATCCAAGATGGAAGGGAGCCCATAAATTGGGCATGGTGGTCAAATGATGAGCCCATTTTGAATCAATAGAACACTGCACCCTTGCAACAGCTTTTTCATTTGACATTTTAAAAGGACGTGTTTGCTGGGTGGGCAATAGAATGGTGGCTATTGTTCCTTTGTGGTGCTCAGATTGTTTATCGACTAGGTGAGCGTGCACCCGGGGCCCTCTGTCAGTGTTCGAGTCCTCTGGAGACAACTGCAAACTCACTGTTCATCTGTGCATCAATACACAAGTTGCATCAGAGAAGTGAGGGTCAGACAACTTTTACCGGTAATGCAAAAACATACATACATGAATGCTCAGCCAATAGGGCAAACACACACGGGCACAGAACGCACACACATTCACACACTGGTATACCTTAAAAACGGCAACTGGACCTCCATGGAAGGAACTATCTTTCTCAGTTCATGTAGTCAACCTGATGCAAGCATAGAGCAAAGCATTGTAACAACTCTGCACGGTGACAGTCCACCAAAAGGTTTAAATTGTTCTCTTCAGAAACACATCAAGTATTCACCCCCATTGCTGATTCTGTTTTTCATGGCAGGTCTGGCTCCAAATCAGTAGCGATTGAGCCTGATAATGATGTACTATGGAACATGAAATGTCTGAAGTAGGGCGCATCATCGAGCTATATTTCTATTGTTGTAGCATCTCACCGTTCACTGAGGTACTGTACTCTCCTGCTACCTAATTACCATCAGCAGCTATAGATGGGTGCTGTTAGTTATACACTGAGGGGATGATTAAAAAAGATTCCAAACATGCACCCACTCAGATAATTACAAATTAGCTAGTATTTGCATAAATAAAGCAGCGCATCGATTATTAAAACATACCTCCTACCATGCCTATTCTTTATGCATCTCTTATGAATTGCTTTCATTTTGCATTCAGAGCTGCGTTAGGCAACTTCAAATTAATGCCATTCAGTTCCCAAGTCTAATCCCCAATATCATGATTAAAATTCCCATGGCTTTCATTCGCCTTATCACAGTTGCTCCATGTTGAGATAATGTGCGTCTTTGCGACTCCGACAAAGTTGCTGTGCCATTTGTAGCTTCTCCTCTGATATTTGACGGTTGACATTCAAATGCGGTCCTTTCTACCTGGTTGCGGCTGCTCACTGTTATCTGTTTCAGCTAGGTTGAGCGAAAAGGTGCATAGGTTGGGTGCTGCAGGCGAAGACAGATCTTCAAAACATAATGAGGGTTCGCCGGGCGCCTCTGCGCCTGGTCCCTTTACAGAAAAGGAGAAAAATACTTTTATTATTCCTGTCAGGGCACAGAGGCCCCACCTTGGGCTAATTCGCTGTTGTTTGAATATATGCAGATCACTCAGTAATTAGAATACCAAAGGTTTCGTCTTTTCACTGTTTTTCTTTTGCCTCTTGTTAAATAAAATGAAGGTGTTGTTCCTCTAAGTCCTACTGGCTGACCATTACAGACCACAGTCACATATCTTAAAAACGTAAGACAGAAAAAGGAACTAAAGCACAACTAAGAAGCTGTACGAGTGTGTGTGTGTATATGTGTGTGTGTGTGTGTGTGTGTGAGAGAGAGAGTGTGTGTGAGTGTGTGTATGAAAGCTTTGATTGTTCTTATATGCTCGACTGCACAGGATTTTGGGCAGGCAACCTTTTTGCTTGAAGCTTCAAGACTTCTCTCCCCTTATCTCTGTCTCTCTCTCCGTCTCTGTCTCTCTGCCTGTTTGTCACTTTTTTTTATTCCTCCCTCTCTCAGTGTAGTAGCTGTATGCATCAGCTAAGGTGAAACAGCATGGATGTGATTTCTATAGCTCTGCTGGAGACCAGCATCTCATCACAAACTGGTCTCGGCTGGTTGGGTGAGCGAATCAAATCCTGGATAGCACGACTGAAACGATTTCAGTTTGAGACTGGAGACCCGGCCTCACATCTCAGTCATTGGGCCACATTCAATTGGATGCATTCGATTCAATTCAGCTCATATATGGGAAGGAACAGGGGAGAGCGATGTCGAAGGACAGCTGGGGTTATGAAACAAAAGCTTGAGAGAGCCATGGAAGCATATGGAATTTACATAGGGCTGAGTGATTAATCAAATTCAAATCTATGCGGCAAAGTAATAAGAGTGCAATTTTCAAATCGCAAAAGTGGCTATTTTTTTTTATGCTACACAATCTAACCAACCACGGGGAATACCTGCAATACCACCACTGGGAATACCTGGCCCAAATATGGAAATGAGAGTAGATGAAGAAAACAACTGGTAAAGTGTGTGCAGCTTTGATGCGCACAGTACTATCATGTGGAAAGGGCCAAGGCTGGGTTAAAGTGCAAACTAGTGAGAGTACTGCAATGTGTGTGTAGTAAGGTGTGGTTGAATGAGTGAGAGACAGAGAGTCTGACAGTGCATGCGCTCAGAGCAGGCAGGTGTCAGAAGGGAGAACAAAGCAAGTGTGAAGTGGCCAAGTGGTAGTAAATGTACAGTGTATAAACATCATACCAAATTTGATCAGAATATTCATTATCAGTGCAACACACATCAAGGGACCTTGTACCACTGTTTGTGAGAGTGTGTTGAGATCAAATAATTCTGGAGGTCAGTGCTGCAGTTTGTGTCTCGGATGACCTCATCCCCAATACCTTTTCAAGTCCTAGGCTCTGCTTGTTAGGCTGGTTTCCAGACAGTTTTATCCTCCCTAGGACAGAGGAAATGACGGTTGAATTATGTTTGCTACAGACGAGGCGTTCAATTGCGCTCTGCTGGAAGAATGTGTGTCGCCTCTCTCTTGGCTGTTGGTTGAAGAATTTAACAGTGAGTTTAAATGTTAAATGTTTAAATGTGAGTTTGTTAAATGTTTAAAATCAATTAACATATTTTAAAAAAAGGTGTACTGTTTTAGTCTGTGTATGAATAAATTCTGCAGCTCATCAAGACTAACAACAGCCTCTGTCTTGGTTCCCAATTGCCTTGAAGTGAGTGTGAACGTCCAGACTATAGTCTGGAAGCTGAATCAGGAACATGTCAACAACAATGCTTTGACTTATCTAAATATTTTAGAGTGGAGAAGCCACAGTCAGTGTGCACTTTAGTTTGTATGACTTGTTTTACTTGTGTTACTGACAGTTAGGCCTGTAACAACAACCACTGTTGTTCCCAGAAATAATCAGGATAAATGATATTATTGTCATTTTAAGAGCATTTTATGCCACTGATATGATCATAATAACATAATAATGCAAGAACAACCTGGCATGTTGGGGAGACTGGGGCAGTGAAATACAGAAACACTAGTCGGCCTACAGCTGTTATCTGTGTGTAATGTTTTATGCTGTTGAGTTTGAATGTTTTTCGCATTTACTGTTTCCATGTATTTCAGACCTGCTTCCCTTCTGGGCTAAAGGTGGTTGGTAGCCGGAAGGAAAGTAGATTGACGTACCAGCTATTGTAAATTTTATCCATGAAGTTTTTAACATTTAATCTGTGTGCATTTTATTATTTTTTAATAAAGTGTTTTTAAGATTATCTATTTGTGTCTCTACAGAGCATCAGTGGTCCGTGAGCTGCTCGTGCCGTGGAAATGTTATGTTGTTTGGTTTTGTTTGGTTTGGTGTTTTTCTTTGTCTATTCCGCCCTGGCATGTGAGCTGGTTATGGGCAAAACCAGTTAGACATTCCGGGCAGACTTAAGGTGTGCTGTGGTTGAACTGTTTGCAGTGAAGATAATCACGTGTGGAAACTTTGGAAATGTGTTCGCACTTCGATTGCAAGACGTATTGATTGCACTGTGCACTGGTTCCTGTAAGTGGTAGCGGGGGGGGGGGGGATATAATATAGGTTGTAAGTCAAACTCCGGTGATATAAACACTGTTTCTCCCTTACCTCATTTCCTGTCATGTCTAATGCTAGAGACGTGTAGTGGGTGTAACACAGATAACATAATTATCGTGATAGGCACAGTGACGATGGATGCGCAAAGAACAAACAGGTGTTGGCAATCAGAAGAGAGAACAAAGTAGCTATAAAGTTGTCAAGTGGTAGTAAATATACAGTGTAGGTTTCAGTTTGTTCATAAGCAAATGCTGCAGCTCATTAAGACCAAGTAAACTTGCTTGCTTACAAACTGCTGGATAAAATGAAGGGAGGGGTTGGCGTCAACGTTCAGGCCATGGTCTAAAAGCTGAAACGGTTACAGTTAACAACATGTTTACAAGGCCTTGAGCTATCTTAATATTTTAGAGTAGTAGAGTTATAGTCAATGTGCACTTTAGCATGCACTTTATTCACAAAAATAATAATAATAATAATAATAATACACATGAGGAAAAAGATAGGGGAAGACAAAAAAAGTTGCATAATAAATTGGAATTGTAATATACTGGTCTAAAACTAAATGGAATTGACCTTTTGCTACACCCCGGCCTTTGTGATGGTCCGACAAGCTGTCAGAGTAAGCATGGAGCCCACACTGTAACTAACTGCACTCCCTGAAGACATATTATCATATTTTTTTAGAAATGAAGCAGTGATTCCAGAGAGAAGCAGACAGAGGGGTCTACAGTCTGTGTTTGAAGGATATATCCAGGATGTCAAACTGACTCAGCAGCAACAACAGGTTAAAAAGACAAAGATAGTTAGAAGCGAAAGCCGAACTATAGGCTACAGATCACAGTGTAAAAGTGAACCACCACATCACTGCTGATCGCCACACAAGACAATGAATATAAAGGGAAACTCTGCTGATATTGAACCAGCTGTGTGGCCTCACAGCGTGTGCAGATGATGGACGGGCAGAGATCTCCAGGGGAAGTCAAACAACGTCCATCTGCTCACAACGCGATGACACAGAGCTGGTTGAATATCAGCAAAGTTTCCCTGCTTCCCTTCACTGGTTCCTGTACAGCAGGGTCTGTCTTTTTTCACTGTTATAATCATTACAAAGCAAAAGCAGCATGTGTATACATTCAGTAGGCTATAGGGTTGTCATGAGAACCGATACTTCAGTACCAAGTCGATGCCAACACACAAAAAATACGTTGGTACTGTAAGTACCGGATACAACTTTGCCCTCAGCAGGCCGTCAGAACTAACGGGGGCATTATACGTGCGTCAGTCTGTGCCAAGGATGACCGCCGAAGAAGAACACCTGTTCTCCGTCGTCTTTGCTAGAAACAATGACTTCTACAAGTGCTGAGCTTAGATCGGGCCCAAAAAATCCAGCCCGACCCCACCCAAGCCCGTGCATGTTCTGTCCGAGCCTGGCCCGGCCCATCCCTTTAACTGTAATTATGAGCCCGGGCCTGGTTTAAACCTGACACGAATGTGGACATTGAAGACTGACTCTCGTCTTTCTTTCCATGGCATGCCTCTCGTCATGTGCCTCTTAAGTGTCGAGGTCCCCATCTTTTTGCTGTCATATACCAGCATCACGCTGCACTTGGTACACTCTACGAAGCTGACACACACTTTGCCACCGTCGACTAGTCACACGTGCGTGACCAGTGGCACTGTCAACGCCGTCAATGCCATCAAAGGAGGAAACACTTAAAAGACAGACACCCTGACTTGGTTAAAGAATTCAAGGTGAGTGAGTTTCAATTTCTGTTTTTAGATTTTTATCATAGTATCGAGAATTGTGGAAATTCACTGGTATTGGTATCGACTACTGAAATTCTGGTATCGTGACAAGCCTAGTAGGATATCTCTTCAGTAGCTAGCTAGCTAACCCTACACTTTTCAGGGTTTGATTTTGGTTTTGGAACAGGGAAAAAACGTGTATCTTTTTCCAACCTCTCCAGGTAACGAGTATCATTAATACACAACGTGCTCCAGGCACAACATTTAGCTCCAAATCTACAAAACCAGCCTGAAAATGAAGAAAATCTGTCTGCATCCAGGTGCAGGACTGCGGGAAGGGTCAATGATATAATTTACCAACATCACTCAGCCCTAAATTTAACTGATGGTATCCTCTCTTTCGTCAGTCTCTGAGAATCACTGGTCTCTCCCACGTATTGTCTTTATATGCAACTGCCAAACAACACAGGATCACACAATCAAGCCCACTGAGACAATGAATAAAACATGCCACAAATTCCATTTTTGCAGGGACTGTTGGGATTATACACAAAAAAAAATGAAAAAGAAAACAATCACTGGCCATTCATAGGCCCAATATGGACATACATAACGAAAACTAGTCTGTATTGCTACATAAGCACAACCCAAAGTCCAGCCTTCAACATATACTCCATGCATCTATTACTGGCAACATGACTCGCTCATTTATTTCCAAATCTGACTTTTTTTAGAAAACAGCTTCACTGTTGAGGTTATCTCAGGCAGAATGACTCATCCTGTGGGTTTTTCCAAGGCAGGAAGCCCACTGTGTATGACATCACCACAACTACTCTTATGCACTACTTTGTGCATTATTAATTGGGAGACTTCCTTCCTCTGAGTGGTTAAGTGGCAGTTAAGTCGTCCTGGCTCTTTGGGTGAGTTTGTTCCCTCAACTCAGAGCTGCTGATGTCATACTTAAATTGCTAGCGCTGCACTGTTTTAAAGGTCTTGACAGTGCAGCAGTGCAGATAAAACGTCAAAGTTCTGATACAAACAAATTAAATTTAAAGTTTTTATAATCAACATTTTATAATAACGATGGATCAAATGACTGCATGTGAAAGAGGTCGTTGGTAATGACAAACCCATGAAGAAGCTCTATGAGCATTTCAGCGTCTTTTAACTCAATGTTTTAGTGATACCGCCCTTGACTTCACTCTTTTGATACACTCTTACCACTCTTATCGTCTCTTTTCTAGCTGCAGCAAGCACCTATTTTTGACGAAAAAGCCTTGATAACCCACTGCTGGCTACCTTCCCAGCACCAAACAGCAGACAGACAATAGTAGAGGATTTATCAGATGAAGAGCCAGGTGTTTCCCTCAGGAGCTGGTGGAGAGCAAAATATAGCTAAAAGGTGAGTGGATATGGACTCAAAAAATGACTGCAAATGAATGCTAATGTTGCTCCATGTCTGCTAGATGTTGAATAAGCAACAGTTTGCTAACAAGTTCACCATATTAATTTTAAAGGTGATAATGTGCCAGTGTTGCGTTTACAGATTGTTCCCCCTCACCTAAAGCAGCCCATTAATCAGCTCATGCAGGTTTCTTTTTTTTTTTTTTGCAAATGTGTATGCTGGTATTTAAAGGTTGTAATGGTTGTACGCATTTGCAAATGTTCAGTATGTAATTCTGGAGAAAGATAGCTGAGTTTCAAGTCTTATTCCCAGGTTGGCAAACATTGATGCTTTGGGTTGGTGGTTTGGTCTGACTATCAACCCAAGGTTGGCTGTATTTGACAACCTTGGGTTGATAGTCAGACCAAACCACCAACCCAAAGCATCAATGTTTGCCAACCTGGGAATGAGACTCAACAACTAGCCTAAGTATCTTCCTCCAGAATTACAC
Source organism: Epinephelus awoara (assembly GCA_035609425.1). Classification (NCBI taxonomy): domain Eukaryota; kingdom Metazoa; phylum Chordata; class Actinopteri; order Perciformes; family Serranidae; genus Epinephelus; species Epinephelus awoara. The sequence continues at coordinate 10,405,121 of CM069306.1, forward strand.
ACTGAACTTTAAACTATATTTAGTAGATTGCTCTTTCGGGTTTTTATTCCAGAGTTTCCGAATCTAATATGAGTGGTGGGTAAATATGGTCTGTTCTGATTATAGTCATGGTAAAATGGATCAGCAATTTGCAGTCTGCAAGCGAGTAAACTCAACAGATTTTTCACATTCTCTTCAGACCGTTGAGATTTGTAATTCATGCACTCTTGTGTGTCTGACGAGTCCATCAGAGTACTGTATATTAAAGGAAATCTGTTGTTTTCTCACACAAGTATACCTCACATTGCTTGGAGTGCCACAGAAGTACTTTTAAATTCTAGCAGAGCGCGGCTGATGGTTTGTTGTGTTTGGAGGACAGAAAGTGGGGCCACACTGACATTGGCCAGTTAGCTCAGTAAACTACAACTACTCTCTGTCTGCGTCTGGGTTGACCTTTTGCTGATTGTGAATTAAGTGTCAGTGAGTGCTTCAGGTTCCTGGCCTTTGAAGGTCATACGAAGTAACTCTGCTCACTACTGGACTAATAAACAGCAACTACACAGCACAACTAGAATCTCTCCATCTTATGCTCGTTTCCTTCTTCCCCCCAACGACCTCCTGTATCCTTCTATCTTTCTGAACATGGGATATCTTCACACCCACTCCCTGGGAGATGGAGGGATGCTGAAAATGAAAAGAAAAACAATTAGTAGCGCTGATGGGCCTGTGTGAGGTAATGAAATTGCGTGTCTCATTGTAGCGTGTAATGGAGAGCAGTTTGAAGTTAATTGAGGGGAGATAGGACACTGGGCCACTGTCTGCCGGAGTATTGTGGTTGGGCGCAGGGTTTATCAGCGAGAGAATCACTGAACCCAGAAAAAAAACAATTCCTTATCAGACCTCGCAAATGGGAATTATCTTGCTGTAGCTGACTAGATAGCGAGATCAATTGTTATTGTAATTAAATTCATATTCTTTTCATCTGTTTCTGGGTCAGGTTCACAGGCATGAAAGACTCAACAAAGCGCCATTAAATGTTTCAGCCAATCCATGTCTAAATGTGGTTTTATTATTCCTTATATACGTATCTCAGGCCCTTTCCTTAAATGTAAAATGAATACTCAATCAGTTTAACACTGTGCATTTCCATCAGAGGTAGAAAATCAAAGACACAGTTTTTATGATATAGTCTGGCTGGTAAACCCTCAGAAACTTTACAGTCATGTCTCTGACACTCAGGCAGTTTTCACAAGGCGATAGAGTGCCACCTCCTGGCCGAATGGTGCATAATGTAAATGCTCTGCTCCACTGGCCCGTAGTAAGAGTCCTCATGAATGTGGCTTGTAGAGAATGAGCTTAGCAATTAAAAAACTGCCTTAGGATGGCTGAAATAGCTCAAGCACATGAGTGTTTGAACCAGCAGTAACAAAACAGCAACCTCTTTGCATAAAAATGTCAGCCTCATGGTCTGACATTATTTAAAACAGCTTTTCTAATGTGTAGTCCTATACACTATCCTCATGATGGTGTGCAGAAGATGTATTAACTGACTTATGATGCTAACCTTCTCTCATAGCCCATGCACAAACCAACAAGCCCTAATTTTTTTCTGTTTCTTTTCAAGACTGGAGTTCTTTCAAGGCACACTGCATGTATCATAAAGCCTGATAAAGGATCAAGAATGGAATAAATACTCCGGTCCGGACGGATGTGGGGGCTGGGGAATGTTCCTCTCCTTTCCTCACACAGAATGTTGACAAAAGACAATTAAACGCAGCTTGCCTACAGTATTGATCATGTCTCCCTGATAGGCAGAGCAGAACCACAGCACCTGTATTCATTAAACAACCTGTTTAGCAACCATGCGGCGGAAGGAGAAGTCAGGCTCTGTTTGTGAAACGAAGCGCCACAGGCCAAGAAACACCTGCAAGATTGCACGGAAACTTTTTCAGTGGAGCGTGACGGAGGGAAGGAGCGGAGAGGAAGGGGAGGACAGCTCGTGACCTTGTCTTTAGAAAAAGGAAAAGGAGGAGGAAAAGAAAGAAATGAACCAAAAACATAAACAAAAACCAAGAAATGTTAAATTGGGTGTGTTTATTGCTATAATAATTGGAATGAGACAGAGGTTATTTATTGCTTTATTGCTTTATGAACACTTGTTCACTTTCGGGGCTTGGGGGCGAAATGTTAACAAGTTTGACTTGTCCCTGTGAAATTAAGAAATGCTTTGGCAAGTCAAATGATTCAATGAATATTTAACAGATGCTGCGCACCGGGGCCTAATTTGTTTTGATAGACATGTTTTATTTCGGAAGTCTGAAGCGATTGCTTCAACCTATAGCTTACCTACTTTACATTCCTTTCGCTGCTTTCTTTCACCCTTCAGTGGTAACTCTTCATTCTAAAAACCTCATTGAAAATAGGTCATTTTCCAGCAGACAGACTATAAATGGCAGCTCCTGTAAGAATGTGCCCATAAATAGTCAGGGGATTTAAAAAGCAATGTTATGGACCCACTTAAGCAGATACATATGTCCTCAACAGTCAAATACCAATAAAATTTACTACTACAATTATCATGTATATTATTAAATATATTATCCAAGTGCAAAGCACTCACTCCTCTGCAGCTCTTTTTAAGGCCATACATTATGTTCTATAAACTTTTAGGGAGTAGAAAAGAAATCATGTGCACAGTTTTGAAATGCCAAAACGTCCACACACACTTCAAAGCTGAAAAAGGTGCTATTTATATTCTTTACACTGCAGAAATAGGGCATCACTAGAGAAGCTCAAAGATTTCTGTTGGACTTGACACACAACTGAGAGCCTGTTGTCTGGCTTGCTATCGCACTGGTGGCTATCTTTGATGACCTTGACCCTACATGAATCGTTGGACATTGCCTCAGACAGCATAAAGAAGACACAGTGTGATCCCAGTTGTCCTCATTTAATTTTAAATCTAAGGGAAGGGAGCGAGTAAATAAATGAGAGCTCAATAATAGCATAAGTGCTAAAGCTCTGACATGAGGGAGAGCTCAGCGTCTGCCCTGTCGTAGCCTGTGTTATCTATCAACGATGACCTTGACCTGCTGCTACAGCTGAGGGCGTCTCTAGGGACTGCAGACTGCGAAGACACAAGCAAACTGAAAGGATGATTTTCATATGCCATTGACTGGCCTATTTGTAGATGAATGGTGGCATTGTGAATTGATTTTTCTGTTTTTCAGCCGAGGTGACCTTTGGGTGCAAGCCTGGTATAAACTGAACTCTGACAAAAGGACAGAGAATTGCTTAAAGGGATAGGGTGGGGAGATCAAGGGGATCAAGGGGCAAAGGTTTCCAGGGGGTGAACAGATTTAGGGTCATGTGTCAGGCTAATGAACCATCTCATGTAAGGGCCGGGTTATGCTAGTACAGAGTTAGTTTGTATGACGTGTGACCACATCGAAAGGCAAAAGTGTTTAGAGTTGTTTGTTTTGAACAGCTCGTCTCAAAGGCTGGGCTAAAAGCTGGCACTAGTGCAGGTCAACCCACAACCTGCAGGTTCCTTGGTGTGGCTTGTGGGTCAGGTGGTCAGGGTAAGCTTATTGGAAAATACTGCAGAATTTAGACAGTCGGGTCATTACCCATTTGAAAACAGAGCAAATTGTTTTGTTTTCTTTCAAAGATATGGGAAGAAGGCAATAAGCAATAAAAGAAGAAATGCCTAAAAAAAATAGCAAAAAAATTGTAAAAAGAGAAAAATGAAAAAATAAAAACAAAAAAAAAAATCCCTGTTAAATCAAGAAAGAAAGCAAAGTAAAAACAAACAAGGACATGACCTGGAATAAATGCTGAAAAACTGAAATAATTCTACAACATAATTTTAAAATTTTAAAATGTAGTAAAACTAATCATAAATGTAGTTTTTCCCTACATTTTTTCTTTTATCCCTAGTTTTAAAAAAATAATAATTTTCTAAATCTTTTTTTTTTCTTCTTCCCAAGTTGCTCATTACCTTTTTCTCCATGTTTGTGAAAGAAATCACACTGATTTGCTCAAGGTTCAAATGTTTAAATACTGGGGAAAGGCATCTGAAAGCAGCATAATAAAAGTGATGTCGCTTCAGGTTTTAAAGGGTTAAGCTGCTCTGAGAAAGTTATTAATAACTTATGGAAACATTGTTCAATAGTCCATCTTCCTCTTTCTCTTGCCCTCTGTCGGTCTCATGCTGTCTCTCTCTTTCAAACACACACACCAAGCAGCATCATAATGCATGGTAAAAAATGTAGGCCTTATTTGTATTGAAAAGGCTTTCGCACACCAGGATAATCAGCTTCTGTCATCAGGTGCGTTGGCACGGCATAAGAGTTGCACTTACACAGCAGTGGTTTTTAATGAAGCAACGTTTCGACCTAAATGTTGCTTCATTAAAAACTACTGCTGGCCTAACAGCATGTCCTAAAAGCAAGGAAGCATCTCTCTGTCTTAACTGAATCCGTTAAATTTCCACATAAACAAACCACTGTACCTATGAGCTGCGCCCTCACAATCATCCTTAAGACATCCATCCATCTATCCATCCATCCATCCATCCAGCTATCCATTTTCATCCGCTTATCCAGAGCCGGGTCGCAGTGGCAGCAGGCCAAGCAAAACACCCCGGACGTCCCTCTCCCCAGTAACGCTTTCTAGCTCCTTCTAGAGGACCCCAAGGTGTTCCCGGGCCAGATAAGATATGTAATCCCGCCTGGGTCTGCCCCGGACCTCCAACCAGTAGGACATGCCTGGAACACCTCTAACAGGAGGCACGCAGGGGGGGAACCTGGTCAGATGCCCAAACCATCTCAACTGACCCCTTTTGACACAAAGGAGCAGCGGCTCTACTCTGAGCTCCCTCCAGATGTCTGAGCTCCTTAACCTGTCTCTAAGGCTGAGCCTAGTTACCACCTTGTGAACAACATCCAGCAGAGAACCATGGCCTCACATTAAGACAGATATAACCATTTAAGATATGGGTGAGTACTTGCTGTTTTCCTACGTTTGCTTGTTTCCTACACTTGAAAACACACGTTTTATATTGTGGTATTATCTCGAAATGACATACAATATAGCCAACAGCAAATAGCTTGTTATGAGAAACTTTCAGCTCTGTGGCGACTGGCGATCTTTCTCTAGCCAGCTGCCACCTTATTTAGGTATTGTAGTGAACTTCGGAGGTATCATATGGATAAAGCTTCACTGCAACTCTCGAATCAGCTGTACCTCATATATTGCGAAGCTTTCAAAGCAGGTGAGAGGAATAGATAGAAATAGGGCAGTCAACAAAAGTTCATAACAGCGCATTGTGCAGCAATGTATGGCTTGGGCCAGTTAGGACATTATACAGGGGGGTTAAAGCAAGAAAAAAATTGTGCCTGAAATGTGGAGCACGGAAAATTTGTGTGCCTAAAATCTGAATTTTTTTGTGGAGCGGGGGGCTTGGTGTTGCATTCACAAAATGAATAGAAATGTATTTGTTGCAAAGGCATGTGTTTATTATCAAAACGAACAAAAAGATTATAGCTTTAGTAGTTACTTTTCAGATTAAACTTTTATAGAATGATGAGTTTATAAATGAAGATTAAACTTTCAGTGGTTACCAGACTTTTTGACTTACGGCTCCTACATCTCTTTTTTTACTTTGGTGCTATTTATTTTTAGAAGTTAAACCATTTAGGCTGTTTGCAAAGTTGTTTCGCGCTTGATGTGAAATAAACAGGCAGTTACGTTGAAATTTCGCCTCTGGGCAAGCATGTCATCATTGAAATGGATCATATAATGTTGTGGTGGTGACTTTGAAACAACAACTTTCATTTCTGTCTGGTTTCTGTTACCTTACCTTCAAAATTATCGCTGGCTTACCGGAGCATCCTGACAACCTGACAGTTGTGCTACTTCAGTCGGGGTCAGGTGATTAATTAATGCATATGTTTGCAGGTCGCGCAAAGCAGATTTGGTTTGGGTTTTAAAAAACAAAATCCCCAACCCTTGCATCACTGCAAGGCGCCAGAATTATTGAAAAATGGGCATAAAAACACACATTTTTTAATCTCTGTGGGAAATCATTTGTTTTGTTGCACTCGTTTGTACACATGAAGAGTGGCAGAAATAGCTGTATCCAACTGAAATCAGTTTTTTTAATTAAATGTGATTTCAGTTGGACAAAGAAAGCTTGAGGGAGATCTTCAAACTTTGCTTACTTTCTCACCACACACCTGGCCAACTGCCCTGTGAAGGCGGTGAGAATGTCAGATTGTCATTTTTGGAAAGTTACAGAAAATTGCCGAACGCAGCTTCTCAAATTCAGGAAGGTGTCTGGCGAAGGGGGGTGTCCAAAGCTGTTTGACCATCTGACAAGCACTTCTGCTGAAGCATACCAGCCCCTTCACTCACACCCACTTACATCTTCACTGTATGTTTGCCTCCAAAAATTAAAACTGTTCACACGATTATCTTGTAAGTGCAAGTGGAAAATCAGCGGTGAGATATTTGATTGTTCATGCATGTTCATCCGCTCATCAAAATCTCTGACTTGAGACTTGCATGGTCAATTTTTGCATTAGGCAATATTTAATGGTTCACTTGCTCTCCTTAAGGGAACACTCTGCAGGGGAGCAGGTCACGCTCTCTCCTTGAGATCTGTAAAAGAGTACGACGTGGCATTTGCTTCTTTTTTTCCATACGAACATTCCTCCGCTTACTAAGGTGTTCTATTTTTACCTATGACACGGTGGAGCTATAGCAAGGAGAGGATTCAAAGAGCAAACACAGGCTTATTAACTGTTAGTCATGGATCAGGGCATCTGTAGTCCACAATGATCTGTGGAAAAGCCCACAGTATATTGCTTTGCACTTGGTCTTGGCCTCTTGTTGCTCTTTCTCCCACTCCCTTTGGGCGAGGTTGATTATTAATGACATTTTTATTTGTTGACTGAAGACATGCTGACAGTTACAGGTTTATTGATTTATAGGAATGTCGCTCAGCAGTATTGTCTGAATGATCATGTAATGTTTCTATTTTTGACATACTGTAATTACGAAGGTGTGTCAGTAAGGTTACTTTGAAGTGTATCAGAGTATTCTGGCGCTCTGGGTGGGGCAGAGAGGTTGCTGCATTAGTGGCATGCTTGGTTACCAGTAAGATGCATCATGATTGTTTCCTCAGAGCTTGAATATCTTGATAAAGTCACCTGAACGCACTTGACCTGAGGATCGGCCTTATCAACAGACAGACAACTCCCTTCCAGTAATTATGATGGCCATCTTATAAAATGAACCTTTTGATATTTATGTTTCTGTGATTCATTTGCCTGTTTGTGTGTACAATGTCCCAGTTTACAAGGCATTGTACCGAAAATGTGCACAGTAAAAGACAATGAGTAACTCAGTGTGACAACACATTAACTGAATGGAGTCTGGTGTGTATTTGCTGCCATGTGTAAAAACAGATTTTTGACTAGACATTGCGGAGTCATACATATGCTTGATTTCCTTAAGCCCCTGGAAATGTCAGCCCCCGCTCTGTACAGACCTCTGAGGGTCAGCTTATAAGTAACTCAATTCCTGTGGCATTCATCATCACCCACCTCAGACACACTGAGACATACTGAGATAAAGCCTTGATTATCTGATAGAAAATCAGGCTGGTGTCTTTTTACTGTAGATTATCTCTGTAGTTAAGATAGTTACTGTATTGCCCTCTCTTTGCCAACAACTAAAAAAGCTTGGGAAGGTTTTATACTCGAGATGCGCGGTAATATTTTGATACCGATCCCTAACAAAGACCCTCTCTTTGACTGAACAGCTTTAAAGAGCTCTAATATTTGTTTTGGGCCACCCTTTCTATTGACACATACCGATGGGGCTTCAGGAATGTCACAATAGGTCGATCAGACAGCACCACCCATACAATGTGTCTTTCTTATCACTCTTTTTCCACCTGGTCTCACAGTGTGCGCTGCTATCAGCCTGACATACACTAAATATACTCTAGCAGACACCTCTTCAAGCCTGTTTTTTTCTTTTACAGCAATATTATCAGGTCACACATGCCTCGTTGTGTACTGTTCAAGACTATGGATTGCATAAGTTGACACTCTTGGCTCATCTTTTTTGTCTTATCTCTGCTAAGCGTGATGAGTAAGATGCTTAGCTCTGATTGGCAACAGAAATGATCTTGTTCCTCTTTTAACTGCATGATTTTCCAAACATAACACTATCAGAGGCCTGTATGAAAGGTAACCTCTGTGATATCTTTAGATAAACATGTTTGAAGCGTAATCTTTCTCAAGAAATGCAGATTTTGGTTTCTGTAAGGCTATAATGGAAACATGTCTCCATGACTCCATGATACAAAAATATTTAAGTACAATCTGTAGTTCCAGTAACAGTCCTAGAGCCAGCAAGATCTGCTGGATGACGCGTTGCAGATATGAGCTGAGAGATGTGCAGGGAGATATTGGCGCTGGTAAGATGGAGGGAAGTTTGCCAAAGGTCATTCGTACGCACAACTCACATTTGTATGACACACAGCTGGTTGAAACTCAGGACAGTATCCCTTGAAGTGTGTACAGGCGTTAACACCGCAAGACCATGAGCTGCTACAATCCTATAGCTTTGTTAATCATAAAAAAATAGGTTATAACAGTGTCTGTTTTGGTGACAACGATTAGCAGCAAAATACAACAGAATATTTTTCTGTCTTTAAACTGTTTTGTACGATGTTTAGTTGCAGACTTTGTTTTTATCATTTGACTTTTCCTCCATTAAAACTGAAAAACTGACCAGCCAGTTTACTCATTGTCATTACTATCGGTCATTATTGGCCATTGCCAAGTTTTACATCATAGTGAGAAGTTCATTTAATTGCTTAGTCAGAAATCTATGTCTTACATCACTTTAATAAGTCATTAATTTTTCTCAAGCATCTGTATCTGTTATTCAGCTTGGACTCAGTACTTTTTATGACCTGGCTAAACACTAAACCCCGACCTTCCCTATCACTATTTGCTGTAACTGTGCCTGTGTCGTCACTTTCAGAAAATTTTCACACCACCCACTCAGTGTAATTCCTTTTATGTCTTCCTGTCCACCACTCCCCTCTCTCCACCCACTGCTGAGGTTACCTGGTCAGGTGGGGGGGGGGGATATAAATGCTTGTTCTGAGAACAACACAAGCGAGCCCACGCCTCTGTGCTGGCAGTTAAAGGGTCACATAAGCTGCGCTTCCACAGAGAAGCTCCACAACAGTTACTGCTCATCATTCATTCTTCAAGTCATCAAAGAGGGAGAGAGTATTAGCAACGGGAGAGCAGCTGGGAGGCTGCCGTTAAGGGATCAGCCATGCTTGGAGGCATCCGCACAGATTTGTTGGTCACAGTGACTCTACTCCTTCTAACTCAGACAGGGACTCAGTGCAGGTGAGTGTTAAAATAATCCAGCTTTTGAATGTCAAATTTTAGCTGATGTGTTATTTGAAATATTGTCATACTGGGTTTATCAGTGTCATTAAGTGGAAAGTGAATGGGATTTTGATCTGTGTTTAAGTTTTGTTTAATTTATGGTGAAAAATTAAAAGAATCTGTGATTGTTGTTTCATATTTCAGGGCTGAAGTAGACTTTTCACTGGTTACTTTACCAGACTGGAGGCCAAATGCAGGTATGAAGTTCTACAAGTACCAAGACACGTCAATACTCAATACTGAGAAATTTGCCACAACACAAGGGTTTAAATAAACCCTAAACAGAGAGAGATGCATGCATAATGTACAGAACACTATATTTAACCCCTTTTTTTCTTTTCTTTTATAGATTATGTTTCACGGTGTTTCTACGACAGACAGAACAATTTTATTTGTGACTGGACCCAATGGAAATCAGGTACAGACGGTTACTGCACAACAGCACAGCGATGCCTCTCATTAATTAAATCTAATAATGAAATGAAAGTCAAATATGTTTTTGAATCAGGTTACAGTTCAGCGAGAGTTCACTCTGACACCTAGAGATAACTTCACCGTAGTAACTTTTTGTTTAGTCCCACCCTTTCGAAAGGGGATTTGGGACATCGGTCCACAGTTCTGTTTTAATCTACCGGCACGCTGTGAGCGAGTCTGTGCCCGATGCCGCATATCACTAATTGATCTGAAGCAGGCTAATAATCTTTTATAGCCTGACGTTCTCCCAGGGGACGAATAAAGTAGAGGGCCTGCACTTAAGGTTCAAATTTAGCACAAAACACTCCAAACTGCTATTTTGCATTTAACGATAATTGCACCACAACAGATGTACTTCTTGTGTTACTACAATAACAAAGACGAGGGAACGGTTTGCTATTGTTGATGTGATTAAAATTATGATAGGACATAAAAGCTCATTCATAACCTGCGTAGATAAAAATACATTTCACCATTTATACTGTGTGATTTAAAAAGAAAGTGTGTGGGTGGTCACTGACATTGAATTTTTGTGAAGTGTTGCAAAAAATGAGCTTGGTCACTTTCTATTTGATGGATTATGTGTCATCTAGTGTATGACATCTTCTTGTCCTTTTCACCTCCAGAGGATTTCGTAGTGACTATTTTAGAGAGTGGCCCTCTGGGACTGGAGGGCGAGGCCTGTCTTGAGTTTTGGTACATATCACCGGTTGTAACTGATGGGTCAGAACTTCGAGTTCTGCTGAGAAGCAGCGCTGGTCTGAAAGAAATCTGGACTCTTACTGCCCTCCCGAGGGACTCATGGAGACGGGTGTTTGTCCCCTTGAACGTCATTGAACCAGGGACTCAGGTAAGATGGCATGTAATCCCACACCTATAATTAAACTGTGTTGGGTTATTAAAATACATTATTGTGCATATTAAAATATATAATCTGCTTTTATATCAGGTTGTAGTCGAAGCAGTATCTACAAGCGGACAGTTCACATTTAATCTGATGGGTGTGAGCAGAGGCCAATGTGGTAAATATACTTTTACTCTTTCTCTCGCCACACATATATTATTACAATCATAACACCTGTCAGATTACTGTAAAAACTCTTTCACAAACCCATCTAAAGCTTGAAGTTGTAAAAAAAAACAATCACAATTTTAGTAAGGTAATAAGAATGTTTTTCATTCTTTTGAATGGAATGGATAACTAAGATACTAAAAGAGTAACTTGAGTATTTTTTTACCTGGACCCTATTTTTTCATGTTTTTGTGTCTAACTGATTAATGGGAACAACAGTTTTTGAAATCGGTCCAGCATGGAGCGACGGGGCTGCAGCTGGCAAAACAGGCTACAATGTAATTAGTTGGGGCAACTGTGCACCATTAATTTACATCCACTAAAAGTGCTTGTTTTTGCCACTGACAGGCTCAGATTGATATTAGAAGAGTCTGAAAACATTATGAAAATGATCCCTACAGAGAAAGACCTTTTGTTAAAGAGTAAGATTCTTTTTGTTTAATCAGAATAAGCCCCAAAATTGCCATTGCCAACACACCAGACCCACCGTGGAAGTGTGGACAAATATGCTTGCTTTATGCAAATGTATGTTTATCATAATTACAACAATCCAAGAAAATGACAGTCCAGAATAACCTTAAAGGTACTGCATGCTTAAAAAATATGCTGAAAGCATACCATGGCAAACTTGAGCCCAACAAGCAACAGCAGATGGAAATATTGACCTGAATATAACATCACTAAGTTAGTACCTAACTAAGGTTAAATAAACATCCTATTTTTTGAGCAGCTTGACTTACTCTGGGGACAACTCAATTCACATCAACAGGAAATGCAAATAACTTGTTGAGAGAAGCAATCTGGCAGGACTCTGAAGCTGAACTTGCCATTCAAAAGATGCCTTTCACAGAGGTTTGCTTCTGCTTGCCATCCATAAGGTTACTGCTGCATTGCATCCTGATTTCCCAAACTATGGGGTGGGGCAAGGGTCACAATTGTAAAATGTACGTGTGTTAATCGCACGTCAAAACAATTAGTGGCATTAACAAGAAATTGCATTAACTCATTATAAATGTATTACCTTTGACAGTCTGAAAATAAGACGCTAATTTTATCATCATAAATCCTTAATCCACCCAGTTAGATGTGAAAATATGCTAGCTCTACACATGCTAAAATCACTGTTATTTAAAGATTATTTTTTGGGGCTTTTTTTGCCTTTAATGTATAGGACAGAGTGAAATAGGGTGAGAGAAAGAGCGGGGGGTGACATGCAGTAAATGGTTGCAAGCTGGACTTGCACCTGCGACCACTGCGTTGAGGCATCGCCTCTGTACATGGGGCGCAAGCACTATATCCACTTCTCTACCGACACCCCAAAATCACTGTTACTTAAATGGAGTGTGAAGGGTTTGATGACAGTAATTTGGGGGCTGTTTCTGGTTAAACAAAACAGATCTTGCACTTCAGCAAAATGGTCTATCTCTGTAAGGATCCTTTCTATAATGCTGTCAGACACATATGATAACAGTCTGAGCCTGTCAGTGACAAAAACAAGAACTTTTAGTAGAAATACGTAATTGCCCCCCGTGGTTACATTGCAGCCTGTTTCGCCAGCTGCAGCCCAGTTGCTTTATACTGGACCAATTTCAAAAACTGTTGTTCCTATTAATCACTTAGACACAAAAACACGGGTAAACAGGGTCCATGTTGAAAATACTGAAGTTACCCTCTAAGAGGAGTCCTTATAGTCCTAACACTGAACATAATAATTAATTAATGTCAGTAATCAGTTATTCCTCGCCAGATGGTGTTGTGAATATAAAGTGATTGTTTACTCGGTTGAATCCCCCACAGGACCCCAGTGTGAATCTAACACAGAGTTATGGACAGATGAGTCCACCCGTTGCCTCTGTTCCAGCGGCCAGCTCTCCTGCTCTCCCTCTCAGTGCCCTGAGGGCCAAATCTGTGGTCCTCAAACAGGAAGCTCCAGAGGGATTTCCACCTCTGGGACGTGCACGATCCACAGTCACACAGACTGCAGCACTTTTGATGGAGTGCTGTTCCGCTTCATGGCCCCCTGCACCTACACGCTGGCTAAGACTTGCTCACCCTCCGAGGCACTGCCCATGTTCAGTGTGGAAGTGGTCAATGAGCAGAACTGGAACTCGTCTCTGCCGACTGTTCAGCAGGTCGTTGTGAACGTGGGGAAATTCAGAGTGTCCCTGCTGAGAGGGCAGACACACCGAGTTGTGGTGAGTCATTTTTGAAAGGGGACAGAAATTTAGGAAGGCATACACACTGTGACACATTGCTGATGTCTGTATCATCTGCCAAAATGAACAGTTTTCCCCAAAAGCTAAAATGTCACACTGCTTTACGTAGAGAAACTAGTTTTCTCTTACCTTTATTGAAGAAAAAAAATCCAAACCAAAACATCCAAATACGACTTATTTAATGTTTTTAGCCTGTGCTTTAGAGACTACAGCCGTGTGGTCATTTACTCATGTTTGGCACTCTAACACTGGTTTATTTTCAGTTTACTCAGCTCATTTTTTTTTTTTACCAACTATTTTTCTAAAATGTATATTTATGCATACTTAAAAAGTACCACATCAGAGAAGCTTTATGGAAACGGAAAAAAATTGCTTAAACTTTCTCAACTGCACAAAAACGTTGATACACTTGCATGAGGTGGTTTTTTTGCCTTACCAACTGTACCGTACTGTACTGTACTGTACTGCTTGGTGGAAACAGGGCTGTTCATTTTTTCTAGACCAGTTGATAGAAACACGTCTAATTCGCATTTTATTTTTGTAACATTTCAAAAGTTCGCTGAAAAAGAGAGTTAAATGGAAACACGGCTAGACAAGATACTGATATTATATTGATACTGTGATAAGAGACCAGATATCTTAGATTTTAGATATCATAATACCACAAGTGTTGTCCTTTTCTTGGTTTTAAAGGCTGCATTACAGTATTTTTCTTTTTTTCTGGCTAAAGGAGAGGGTTTCCATCTCCCCAAGAGTCATAATTACTGAAGTACTTTCTGTTCAACTTCATTTTTGTGGCACTGTGCCACGATGCTGCACTGTGTATTGAGCAAAGTAATTTACTGGATCAAGCAGTTCCCATATCTGCAGCCCATTCTACTGATAAACTCAGTTTCTCGTAAAGTGCAGAGTTTAGTGGCGTAATGTCCTGGACTTATCTGCCTTATCAATTCCCAAAGATATATCTATCTCCAGAAAGGTGCTTTTTATGGAAACAGTCAGATACAGTGAGTCCATATTGATGGCAGCTGGTAAGAGGTCTAAAACTTTTTCTGTTCCTCAGGTTAATGGGGTCTGGAGGAAGCTTCCACTGAGCCTCAGCAGTGGCACAATCAACATCAAGAGCAACCCTGCTGCTGTTGAACTGGAAACCAGCTTCGGTCTGTCGGTCTCATTTGACAACGCTGGTGCTGTCCATGTCAACCTGCCGTCCACCTACTCTGATAAAGTCTGTGGCTTGTGTGGGAACTTTAACCACCTCACAAGAGATGACTTCAGAAAGCCTGATGGAACAACTGCCCAAGATGCTACGGCTTTGGCCGAGAGCTGGCAGACGGAGGAAAACACCTCCTCCTGTGAAACCATTCTTGTACCCCATCAGTGTGACCCACAGGAGGAAGCTGAGTATGCCAGTGAGCTGTACTGTGGAGGCCTCCTCTCTAGCACTGGGCCCTTCGCTGGCTGCCTAGTCATTCTGGGAGTGGAGAGCTACTTCAGGGGCTGTGTGGTCGACATGTGCACTGCTCATGGTGACCCAGCGGCGCTATGTGAGACATTACAGGTCTACGCCGATATCTGCCAGGAGGCTGGAGTCGCAGTACCCATATGGAGGAACTCTACATTCTGCCGTATGTTGCTCTATTGCTTCCTGCTTTCATTTCTCTACCCTGATATCAAAAAAGGGAAACAGAGACAACTAATGACTGTAATAGTACAATAACAGTTGAGTTCATGTCCTCTCATCTTTCTTCCCCTCTCAGCCCTTCAGTGTGGTGAAAACAGCCACTATAACTCATGTGCTGATGGCTGTCCCGATGTATGCTCCAATCTGGATATAGTCGGCTCCTGTGGAGGCTGTGAGGAAAGATGCGAGTGCGACTCTGGCTTCAAACTCAGTGGAGGAAAGTGTGTCCCCGCAGAGGACTGTGGGTGCTGGTACAGTGGAAAACACTATGAGGTAAGTGAGGTCGATGAACAGGGAAAAATTTCATATTCACCTATTCACCTCCACAACACTATTATTTATTCACACACTTCCTCTTTGTCTCCAGAAAGGAGCAACATTCTCCGAGGGAGAGTGTGTGCAGCAGTGCCAGTGCATGGGTAACAATGAAGTGCAGTGCACCAGAATGCAATGCGCAAACCATGAGGTTTGTAAGGTCAAGGATGGGGTCAAAGGCTGCTTCCCTTTCAAACCCGCCACCTGCAGTGTGTATGGTGATCCACACTACATCACCTTTGATGGCATGGCTTATGATTTCCAAGGTGGCTGCAGTTACACGCTGACTACCACGTGTGGAGGTCAAAGCTCAGTCCAGTTCACTGTGATCGGACACAACATGCATCCTCCCATTCATAACTTCACCCGCTCCAAGCTGGAAGCTGTGACCCTTAAGGTTGAGGATCTGTACCTCACTCTGAATCAGAGCGGAGAGGTCTATGTAAGCATGAAAACTTCTTCTAATTCTCTATGTTTCAAACAATGCCAACACTTTTATTACATGCAACTGTATCAGAGGAAGTTGTGCAAACATGTCTCATGACCTGTGAGTGGCCTATTTACTGGATTTGGAGTGTCATTGTTCTGTATTATCTCTTGTCATTTATTAATGACTGAGGCTAATGCCCTTAGTATCAGCACACCCATGTTTATAGGGGCCATTTATTACTCTTTAACCAGTCACTATGGGAAGTAACTTGTCTGCAACATAGCGATTGCGATATAGAAAACTAATTGCTGACCCATATGTGTGTATTTGCCCTTAACAGCTAGTTGGTAGCTCTTTGATTGCACTTATACACAAAAAAGACACTCTAAATAAACTAAATTCTCAATTCTTGTCCTCTCCTCAGGTGAAAAACAGACCTGTCCTACTCCCCTATTTCACCAATGGTACATACGGCTCAGTTTGGGTCAACCTGGAGAAGAATTATATTATCATGGAGACAACCTTTGGGCTCAGAATTACGATAGACACACAGAACAGACTGTTCCTACAGGTGGATGAGCGCTACAAGTATGAACTGTGCGGACTGTGCGGCACCTACTCTGATCGTCAGGATGATGACTTCGTAGCACCAGAAGGCCAAAATGCTACTGGGCCATTTGAGTTTGGTGACAGCTGGAGGGTGCCAGGCGATGATGAGTAAGTTATTCTACTATAAAGCAAAAATAGCAAAAATTTAAGTACAAATATAATGAGTGTTATGATATTCTAATAATTCCAAAGGAAAAAAAACATACAAATTCAAGAGCAGGTGAAAAGAAAAGGGATTTTAAGCAATACTAGCAGCATTGTCGCTAATTACATTCCCATCAGCCTCAGGTGTACTTTGTGTTTAGAGCTACTTTCTACTTTCTCTTTACATTCTCGGAACCCATCGGCTGTATTCAGTGGCTGACTTCCGGCAGACGGCGTTACAGCCTCTGGGGGCAGACCCCCGTTTTTTTGGCATTCCAGTTTGATTTGGGCGGAGGAGGCGAATTTCCGTTTCCAACTTCCATTTATATATAAGTAAATACGCTGAACCATTGTGATGGATTCAGAGTTTGCAGTGACGCCAATTATACTCCGCCTCGTTAGTTCACTCTACATTCACTGAATGTGGAGTCTGTATATAGAGACTAGCATACTGGTGATAGCATTTAGCTCAAACCATTACTGTGTCCACACACAGATATAGGCTATTTGGAATGTGTTATTCATAGAGGTAGTTGTTTGTACTTTAATGACCACAGTAATAATTCATTATCATGCACACAATCTCACAACGTGGCTTGCTTGCTTAGTTAGTTTATCAATAATTGAGTAAAAACACAATTACCAGACTGATTACCAGTTGCTAGCTGAATATATGTCCATAATGCGGGTTACATTGGCAAAAGATTTAGACCAAGCTCACAACCCGGCAAACCCAACATTTCTTTGAATTTATGCAGTAGAACAAGCTGTTCAAGAATTAATACACATATTATGACACATTATTAAACTTCTTTTATTTCAAATGGAACGATAAATCCTAATGTCTTAATCTTCATTTCCTTTTCTAAACTTTCTCCCCCAGGTGTGTTTCCCATCCAAATGATCCCAGACTCTGTGACTATGACCAGGAGAATGAGGCCTACAATGAGTGCTACACCATTTTAGAGGATGCCTTCAAGCCTTGCCATGAATCCATTCACCCAAGCATCTACCTCAATAGTTGTGTGTACGACTACTGCGCCACAAATGGTGACCGTCACACCCTGTGCGAATCTCTCAAGTCCTATGCAGCAGCATGTAGTGTTGCAGGAGTGGAGCTTCCCCACTGGCAAATGGACACAGCCTGTGGTGAGTGTTTGAGTCAGACATGAGGATAATGATGATGGTGTGGGTACTTTGTGAGAGGATATGCACAGGGCTCCTTTTTACATTGGTTGCACTGGTGCACCTGACATTTTCACTGCACCTTTTGGCGCCACAATAATATATTTTAAGCATAACCTTTTTTGTCAGCTCCCATACACACTGATAATTTCTTAACTAGGGGTGTTAGGGTACACAGAAGTCACGGTTCAGTTCATACCCTTGTTTAGGAGTTACGGTTCAGTGCGATTTTGGTACAGTGGGAAAAAAACAACCATTTTTATTCATTTTGTGTCTAAGACAGACAAAACCCTTTTGCTGGGGACTGAGGGAGCATTTTGCCCACTGGCAACTTTGTTAAACTATTTTCATTATGAAAAATAAGGAAAATTTAAACAGTTCTGTATTTCCCTGTACGAACACAACAAACTCTTTCCCAAACAGCAACAAGTCACAATATGCCATAAAACTAAATCTCTTATGATATGAAATTTAAAATACTGAATAAACAGAACAATGAAAAATAAAACTTTTGCATTTAGGAGTGTTACAATTAGTTGCACCTTGGCTATCTGTCAAAGTGCCAGTTGCTTCAGTAACCGTTTATCCAGTTCTGCTTTTAATGGTAGTAATAAAGTTAATTCATTTAGCATCTCTCATATGCAGCACCAAGTGCTTTACAGTAAGAGCAGTATATGTATATATATACATATATATATAAGTATAACTGATTCAACAATTTTCATTTAAAAGTGGTGGTGACTTGAGATTCTATTATTTGAAATCTCATATAGCATTTCTTCTTTTGTCACCTTTCAGGCCTTCAGACGCCATTAACAACCAGGGTCTATAATTTCCACCGAGTTACCAAAAGACATTGATTAACCTAAAGTCTTCTCTTGCATTAATGTCACAGTAGGTATTGTCTGTGCCGGGTACATCTCACAGCTACGCCAGAATAAACTACCACCCAGTTGAGAAACTGTAGATCAAATGAAACTCACCACAGTCTTTCTCTGCCAAATACAACCCAGTAATCATAGCAAAACCGTAAGTCTTAAAATCATAAAAACAAAACAAAAAAAAATCGTAGGATGAAATAAGTCATAAAAAGTCATAAAATCATTACATTATAAAATCATAGAACTGTAAAACAATAGATCATAAAATCAAGTAAGATACAACATTTGCTTTTGCATCTAAAGGCTGCTTGAATGCAGCAGGAATAAGCATTCGGGCTTTGGATTTTTTTTCTCCTCGTCCTGGTAACAGCACATCTAGGCGATGCCCTTCAGTATGTGGTAGCGTGTTCAATGCGTTTCCATCACATACCCTACAAAGGTAGGGCAATACCGTCAGACCATCCTAAACACAACTGTCTCTCCAGTGCTGTCATAACTGACTAACTGAGAACCCACAGGTGTCTTCCAGTTCCACCATTTTAATTGCACTCACCATAACATGACTGATGGTGCTTTCAGATGTAGAGTTTGCTTGGTTTGGTCCGAATCAGGGACTAATTTTGTTACAAAGTTGCATAATTGCCTCACAAGCGGACCAGATCAAATGCCTTGTACCAGAAAGCTGCTCTTGATTGGTCAGAGGGAGTAAACAAAACACTGAAGAAGAGGACACTTGCAAGATAAATGTGACACTTTCTAATGTGACAATGGAGGGACAACTACGCAGGTTGATTTTAGCGCTGCTCATCATGGACTATATTGCTGTCATTGTTCATTTTAGTCAAACCATACAGTTTGAAAACGAGGCGCGGCTCCAACTAGAAAACAATGTTTTGATGCATTGGATGTGCTGAATGTGCATATTAAGGCAGTACAGGAGGAGGTGCACATTAATAATCCTCCAGGACTGTAACATGCTCATGTTTAACCCAAACAGTGTCATGTGACTGCAGTTGGTTCAGATCCAGGTCGGAACACGTTCTCACCACAAACGAACCGCACCAGAGTTTGTCTGTAACCAGATCAAAACCAACTCTTAAAGAGGGTGTCGGTCCGGTTGTTTTGGTGCACACCTGAGTGCTACTGCTGTGCTCATATCTGCCCCAACGAACCACATTTAGGGGGCAAACGAACTTGAGTTCCACTGAACTGAACCAAACAGTAGGTGTGAAAGCACGTTCTTCTAACCATTGAACCTGTTGCTTATGGCGTAGGCCTACAGCTCATGCTTGTGAACTTTGGTTCTACATTACCTGCATCAGTGTGATAAATGTCAGGCAGGTGCACCAGTGCCACCAATAAAATTGTTTTGGCGCATCTGACAGATAAGTGCAACAAAGCTCTGGAGCCCTGATGTATGTGCAATGGTATCTGGTTGTGACTAAATGACAAAATGAAATATGGTGATTTATTATCACTAAAGATTAGATGAAGTTATTCTTTCACATGTCCTGTATTTCTTACTTATTTTCTTTTCCCATAACTTTAAATCTTCCTCCTTCTGTTTTTCATTGTTTGGATTATGACACAGGGCCGACCCACTGCATAAGCCAACTAGGCAACTGCCTGGGTCAATGGTTTTATGTTTCTTTGTCAATGAAATAAGCAACGTTGGAGAAACTAGGTGATTCAGTGTGGAGGGGGTTGCCTCATGCAAATGATCTGCTAGGGCACCAGAAAGGTTAAGGGTGTGAACTCATTTCACTTTTTTTTTTTTTTTTTGTTTCTTCGTTTGTTTGGCTTTTCGTTCTGTTGTCCCCATTTCAGCTGACCCCCCAACAACTGCAACTCTTCCAACATCTCCAACTCCTACCTCTCCAACACCTGATCAGCATTGTAAGAGCATTCACGGTTGGGAAGGATTATTTGGTGCTGGGTTGGACTATCAGTGGCATAATCCAATTTATGATTAATCATTTATTCATAATTGTCTCAAAAACCTGGAGAGATGTTTAATATATAACTGTATAACTGTCCTGAATATATCTGAATGACCCTGATATAATTATTTAAAGATTGGATGAAATAATATTTTTTGTGGTTGATTCATTCATATATCTCATACTCTAATATTCTTATGCATAATTTGCTCATAATGCTTATGATTTCCACTGTGTTTATGTGATTTTTCATAGCCTGCCCCATAAACTGCGACTTTGAAAGAAATTTATGTGGGTGGGAGCAGCTGGTACAGGATAGTTTTGATTGGACAAGACACTCAGGACCCACCCCAACAAGCTTAACTGGCCCAAACCAAGACCACACCACTGGAGGTAAAATCCTAATTCAGGTCACACTATCATATCTGCTGCATCTGTATTTTATTATTCATGTTTACTGTGCTGTTTTCAACGTTTCTCTAGCTGGCTACTACATGTATATTGAGGGAAACAGTATATCCCACGGAGATTCAGCTCGTCTGTGGAGCTCAAATTGCCATCATAATGGCCCACTCTGCCTGAACTTCTGGTACCATATGTATGGTTCAGCCACTGCCATGGCCCTCAATATCTACCTGCTCAAAGACAATAAAGCTACCAAGCTCTGGTCCATGAGGAACAACCAGGGACCAGAATGGCATCTGGGAAATGTTGACATCAGAGTGTCTGGTCCATTCCAAGTAAGTACGACACTATAAACAGACAATAAATGGGCTAACATGTTCATCATATTCTATATGATATATTCTATATAATATATTTTCCATCCTCTTTCAGATCATAGTGGAGGGAATTCGAGGCTCTACTGATCAATCAGATGTGGCCATTGATGACATTTCCATCCACTTTGGGGCATGCTCAGGTGACGTTCACCTCTAATTAAAAGGAGAATGAATTTGAATAAAGATGTAGGCCACGGTAGGCCAAAAGTTTGATTATAATGCTAGCTGTTGTGGCTAGCTCCATTCTGCTAACATAGCGTTAGCAGCTGCTGGACAATCTCAAGCCATATATTGTTCGTTATTTGATTGTTGTGGTAGTCATCAGAGTTTGGAGAAAAAAAAAATTGATAAAACGATCCCCATTTTGGCAGCAAGATAGCAATGTCCTGACGTATGACATCAGTTGGAACAAATACATGGCATACTTTTACGCTAGGGATGCACCGAATATTCGGTAACCAAATATATTCGGCTGAATATTGCAAAAAAACACACATTCGGTATTTGGTGGAATAAGTTAAAAGCAAGGCCGAATAAAAGCGGCGTGTTTTCATAACGCAATCAAACAGCGTGCCGTGACGGGCGGAGTGAAATGTCGGCAGTGTGGCGATCCGTCCGTTATGGCACTCGCATTTGGGACTAAAAATAGTTTTGAGCGAGCAAAACAGGCTTAAATCATTCAGCACGCTGTGTGAGTACAGATTTCAACCACCAGCAGAAACGATAGGCGAATCTCACCGGTTGAACAGGGGTCACAGACACAGACAGTAATGTATTCCTGTCAAATACGGCGGCCATCGGCTTACCGGCGGCGGAGAAGTCGGCTCCAATAATATCCTCTTCTTGGCGTCATGACTGCCCATTAGTACCTGAACAGCCGAGCCAGCCGAACACAGGTATGTGACGTGTCAGAGGAGAAAGGAGCCGTTTACATTTCTGTCTCGGTGGCAGGTAACGGCCCACAAACCTCACCGCACTTTAGGGACTGTTCTTTACTTATGAAGGGACTGTCAGGGGAGGAGGGTGGCTGGTTGATTTTTATTTTATTTATCTATTTTATTTCAATGTTATGTTAATCACTTATTGGTGCTGTTTTTGAAATATCAAGTCAATAAGTAATTTTTTCCATTGAAATATCATTGATGTATTATAGAAAAGTGATTTATCTTTTTATAAATGACAAAAGGCACATCTGCCTCATTTTTGCTGTGGTATCCTGATACTACTCAGAACCCTGATATTTTCATTTGGTATCATACAGTGGGTCCCAATTTTGGTACACTAATCTGGAGGGGGTTCATTTGCAAAAACTAATGAAAAACTAAACAACGATATTCGGTATTCGGTACTCGGTATTCGGCCAAGCATTTAATATTATTCGGCTTCGGCCCCAAATTTTCATTTCGGTGCATCCCTAATTTACGCAGGCAGAAATCCACTAAAATCAAGGTCCATCCGAATATATCTTTTCCCACACTAATGTTCCACATTCATAAGAACCCACAGAATCTTTTCTTTTATAAATTTCCTTGTGATTTTTTCGGTCCATTATCCGTGCTTGGTGTGAAACGGCTTTAATGGTGCAAATAAATTAAGACCTCAAACCATAACCACATCAGATGTCTCAGGGTTTAAATAAAGTCAATAATTACTTCACTTTAGGTATGTTCCCTGGCCTGGGTGGTGGAACTGAACTTCCTCCCATAACTACAGAAGTCCTTCCCTCACACTCAGGTACAGAGCTCAGGAAGCTATATTTTATGGGCTGAGTGGTTGAAAATTAACATTTATGTCTAGTGAATGAACAATTTCTGATGGTAATATAGGTTACAGATTGTCTACATTTTGGGCAGTTGTAAAAGGGCCTCATTACTTACTTCATGTTAATTTTTTGCAAATGTTTCTTTATAGTGTGCAATATGGACTGTAGCTTCGACAGCAACCTTTGTAGCTGGGATCAAATGATCACAGATGCTTTTGACTGGACATGGCAAAGTGGTTCCACCCCCACCCTGATGACTGGGCCCTCTGCTGACCACACTGGTGGTAATACACTCTTTCTCTATGTAATATTGTGTCAATAATGGTGGATAACATAAAGGTAAGGAAAGAATCTGTCTCACCATGGAAAGCGTATCTGAAAATTTGATCTTTTCGTCTTTTCTAGATGGTCACTATCTTTACATCGAGGCCAGCAGTGTGACATATGGAGACACGTCTCGTCTTATAAGCCCTGAGTGTTCTGACTCTGGTCCTCAGTGTCTGCAGTTCTGGTACCATATGTACGGCTCAGCAGACACAATGGGCCTCCATGTGTACCTGCTCCAGAACACACACGCACATGCTGTTTGGAGGAAGCGAAATGACCAAGGAAATATGTGGCACCTGGCTCAGGTGGACATCACAACAACTGGAGCTTTCCAGGTCAGACATCTTCCACCAGGCACTCAGTAGATTTAAAGATTGTCAGCCAATGATGCCATCACTGTAAAATATTAACTATAAGAGAAATCTTACAAATGGTAACACAGGATTTTTTTTCCAACTCAGATCATCTTTGAGGGGCGTAGAGGCTCCAATGACGAATCCGATGTGGCAATAGATGATGTAAAGCTTTATCATGGACGATGCTCTAGTAAGAAACATGCACACTAAATAAGTACCACACCACTAAGCATTAAAAATGTTGCTTATCTGAAGGCTGTGTAGCCTGGTAATGTTTAAAATATTTGCAGGTGTTAACCGTTCTTACACTGTTGCAGATCTGACTGGTCCAAGTGTCCCTGTGCCAACCACTGCAGCTCCAGAGCCTCCTCTGGTCAATGTCACAGCTCAGCTCCCTGATACAGCTCCAGTTAACCGACCACTACCACACTCAGGTACAGTGCTCAGGAAGCTATATTTTATGGGCCTCTTGTTTTTGCATCTGAAGGCTGAGTGGTTGAAAATTAACATTTTTGTGTCGACTGAAGGAATGAACAATTTCTGATGGTGATATAGGTTACAGATTGTCTACATTTTGGGCAGTTGTAAAAGGGCCTCATCACTTACTTCATGTTAATTTTTTGCAAATGTTTCTTTATAGTGTGCAATATGGACTGTAGCTTCGACAGCAACCTTTGTAGCTGGGATCAAATGATCACAGATGCTTTTGACTGGACATGGCAAAGTGGTTCCACCCCCACCCTGATGACTGGGCCCTCTGCTGACCACACTGGTGGTAATACACTCTTTCTCTATGTAATATTGTCAATAATGGTGGATAACATAAAGGTAAGGAAAGAATCTGTCTCACCATGGAAAGCGTATCTGAAAATTTGATCTTTTCGTCTTTTCTAGATGGTCACTATCTTTACATCGAGGCCAGCAGTGTGACATATGGAGACACGTCTCGTCTTATCAGCCCTGAGTGTTCTGACTCTGGTCCTCAGTGTCTGCAGTTCTGGTACCATATGTATGGCTCAGCAGACACAATGGGCCTCCATGTGTACCTGCTCCAGAACACACACGCACATGCTGTTTGGAGGAAGAGAAATGACCAAGGAAATATGTGGCACCTGGCTCAGGTGGACATCACAACAACTGGAGCTTTCCAGGTCAGACATCTTCCACCAGGAACTCAGTAGATTTAAAGATTGTCAGCCAATGATGCCATCACTGTAAAATATTAACTATAAGAGACATCTTACAAATGGTAACACAGGATTTTTTTCCCAACTCAGATCATCTTTGAGGGGCGTAGAGGCTCCAATGAAGAATCCGATGTGGCAATAGATGATGTGAAGCTTTATCATGGACGATGCTCTAGTAAGAAACATGCACACTAAATAAGTACCACACCACTAAGCATTAAAAATGTTGCTTATCTGAAGGCTGTGTAGCCTGGTAATGTTTAAAATATTTGCAGGTGTTAACCGTTCTTACACTGTTGCAGATCTGACTGGTCCAAGTGTCCCTGTGCCAACCACTGCAGCTCCAGAGCCTCCTCTGGTCAATGTCACAGCTCAGCTCCCTGATACAGCTCCAGTTAACCGACCACTACCACACTCAGGTACAGTGCTCAGGAAGCTATATTTTATGGGCCTCTTGTTTTTGCATCTGAAGGCTGAGTGGTTGAAAATTAACATTTTTGTGTCGACTGAAGGAATGAACAATTTCTGATGGTGATATAGGTTACAGATTGTCTACATTTTGGGCAGTTGTAAAAGGGCCTCATCACTTACTTCATGTTAATTTTTTGCAAATGTTTCTTTATAGTGTGCAATATGGACTGTAGCTTCGACAGCAACCTTTGTAGCTGGGATCAAATGATCACAGATGCTTTTGACTGGACATGGCAAAGTGGTTCCACCCCCACCCTGATGACTGGGCCCTCTGCTGACCACACTGGTGGTAATACACTCTTTCTCTATGTAATATTGTCAATAATGGTGGATAACATAAAGGTAAGGAAAGAATCTGTCTCACCATGGAAAGCGTATCTGAAAATTTGATCTTTTCGTCTTTTCTAGATGGTCACTATCTTTACATCGAGGCCAGCAGTGTGACATATGGAGACACATCTCGTCTTATCAGCCCTGAGTGTTCTGACTCTGGTCCTCAGTGTCTGCAGTTCTGGTACCATATGTACGGCTCAGCAGACACAATGGGCCTCCATGTGTACCTGCTCCAGAACAGATACGCCCATGCTGTTTGGAGGAAGAGAAATGACCAAGGAAATATGTGGCACCTGGCTCAGGTGGACATCACAACAACTGGAGCTTTCCAGGTCAGACATCTTCCACCAGGCACTCAGTAGATTTAAAGATTGTCAGCCAATGATGCCATCACTGTAAAATATTAACTATAAGAGACATCTTACAAATACTAACACAGGATTTTTTCCCCAACTCAGATCATCTTTGAGGGGCGTAGAGGCTCCAATGAAGAATCCGATGTGGCAATAGATGATGTGAAGCTTTATCATGGACGATGCTCTAGTAAGAAACATGCACACTAAATAAGTACCACACCACTAAGCATTAAAAATGTTGCTTATCTGAAGGCTGTGTAGCCTGGTAATGTTTAAAATATTTGCAGGTGTTAACCGTTCTTACACTGTTGCAGATCTGACTGGTCCAAGTGTCCCTGTGCCAACCACTGCAGCTCCAGAGCCTCCTCTGGTCAATGTCACAGCTCAGCTCCCTGATACAGCTCCAGTTAACCGACCACTACCACACTCAGGTACAGTGCTCAGGAAGCTATATTTTATGGGCCTCTTGTTTTTGCATCTGAAGGCTGAGTGGTTGAAAATTAACATTTTTGTGTCGACTGAAGGAATGAACAATTTCTGATGGTGATATAGGTTACAGATTGTCTACATTTTGGGCAGTTGTAAAAGGGCCTCATCACTTACTTCATGTTAATTTTTTGCAAATGTTTCTTTATAGTGTGCAATATGGACTGTAGCTTCGACAGCAACCTTTGTAGCTGGGATCAAATGATCACAGATGCTTTTGACTGGACATGGCAAAGTGGTTCCACCCCCACCCTGATGACTGGGCCCTCTGCTGACCACACTGGTGGTAATACACTCTTTCTCTATGTAATATTGTCAATAATGG
Source organism: Epinephelus awoara (assembly GCA_035609425.1). NCBI lineage: Eukaryota > Metazoa > Chordata > Actinopteri > Perciformes > Serranidae > Epinephelus > Epinephelus awoara. Next base: position 10,431,920 of record CM069306.1, read on the forward strand.
TGGATAACATAAAGGTAAGGAAAGAATCTGTCTCACCATGGAAAGCGTATCTGAAAATTTGATCTTTTCGTCTTTTCTAGATGGTCACTATCTTTACATCGAGGCCAGCAGTGTGACATATGGAGACACATCTCGTCTTATCAGCCCTGAGTGTTCTGACTCTGGTCCTCAGTGTCTGCAGTTCTGGTACCATATGTACGGCTCAGCAGACACAATGGGCCTCCATGTGTACCTGCTCCAGAACAGATACGCCCATGCTGTTTGGAGGAAGAGAAATGACCAAGGAAATATGTGGCACCTGGCTCAGGTGGACATCACAACAACTGGAGCTTTCCAGGTCAGACATCTTCCACCAGGAACTCAGTAGATTTAAAGATTGTCAGCCAATGATGCCATCACTGTAAAATATTAACTATAAGAGACATCTTACAAATGGTAACACAGGATTTTTTCCCCAACTCAGATCATCTTTGAGGGGCGTAGAGGCTCCAATGAAGAATCCGATGTGGCAATAGATGATGTGATGCTTTATCATGGACGATGCTCTAGTAAGAAACATGCACACTAAATAAGTACCACACCACTAAGCATTAAAAATGTTGCTTATCTGAAGGCTGTGTAGCCTGGTAATGTTTAAAATATTTGCAGGTATTAACCTATTTTTGCAACCACTGCAGCTCCAGAGCCTCCTCTGGTCAATGTTACAGCTCTGCCCCCTGTAGCAAATGTCACCATACCTCCTGCAGTGGAAGCAACAACTGCCATCATTAATGATGGCAATGTCACTGTAGCTCCAGCTGATGGAAAACCACCACACCCAGGTACAGTGCTAATTCCACAGCAGCACTGGTACACCCCCAGTGTTTCAATTTAAATTCATTTTTCCACATCCAGGTTTTTTGTGATTTCTGGTGATCTGAATATATGTTTGACTTTTGTTTCCAGTGTGCCAACTCGACTGTAATTTTGAACAAGATCTCTGTCAGTGGAGTCAACTTCTTACGGACGTTTTTGATTGGACAAGGTATAGTGGCTCCACTCCCACTATGGTAACGGGGCCGTCTTCAGATCACACCACAGGAGGTAATTAGCCTTCTGACACAGGCCAAGTAAAGCTGGTGTAAAACTGCCAGGGAAAACATAAAGCCACTGTCACACTAATAACTGTGGGGAAAAAAACACTGTTGGTCGTTGAAGTACTTCCTCCTTATCAAACCAAAATGGTAGGCTGTCAAGAGTTTCTGATGTACTAGATGCATCTAGATAAATTATTTTTCCGTAGAATCCTGAGGGTGTGGCAGTAGAGCTGCTGCCAAATAACTAAGACATTTTTAGCAGTCAGCTTCAGCTGCAACTTGGCATGCCTTAAACTTTTGACATGATCTAAGAAACCTTTATAATATACTGTGTATTACTCTAACTTATCTATGTCTTCTGTCCTTTACCAGATGGTCACTATCTTTACATTGAAGCCAACAGCGCATCATATGGAGACACGTCTCGTCTTATCAGCTCTGAGTGTTCTGACTCTGGTCCTCAGTGTCTCCAGTTCTGGTACCATATGTACGGCTCAGCAGATACAATGGGCCTCCATGTGTACCTGCTCCAGAACAACTTAGCCAATGCTGTTTGGAGGAAGCGAAATGACCAAGGAAATATGTGGCACCTGGCTCAGGTGGACATCACAACAACTGGAGCTTTCCAGGTGAGAGGTTTCTTCTCCTAAACCATCTAATGTGCAAAACAGAGCAAAACACTAATAGGGTACTACTACCTGCCACAAAGAATGAGTGCAATTGGACACAAGGAATCTATGCTATAAAAAACATACAATACTTTAGTATTAACCTGCACTCTTATTTTTAGATCATATTTGAGGGACGTATAGGTTCCAATGATCAGTCTGATGTTGCCATAGATGATGTATCACTTCACCGTGGGCATTGCACAGGTAATCTGTCCTCCTATTGACATACAACCCAATGCAAACACATCACAACTGAAAATGAGTGTGACTGACTGGATTGTGAACTGTAATTACAGATGTGGCCAAACCAACAAAACCTGCCCCATCAACCTTCAATCCAGTTGTAACAGAAGGTCCAGAGCGTCCTCCAGCCACCAGCCCAACTGCTGCACAACCACAAACAGCAACTTCATCAAAGCCACAACGACCATCAACAACCACCGCCACAATAACAACCACCCCCACAACAACAGCAGCCACAACCAATTGTGATACACAAACCCCTTCAAGGCCAGCAACAACTACAACTCCAAAAACTTCAAATCCTAATGTCCCAACAACAAAACCACAGCTACCAATAACATCAACAACAAAAACAACATCTAGACCCCACCCACCAGCAACAGAGCACCCAGGAGCTGAAACTTCAGAGCAACCAGAGCCTGAAATTACAGATGGACCCCAAACAACAGCACCACCAGAGCAACCAGATACATCATCTACTGATGAGCCCCAAACCACAGTTGGACCCCACCCAACAACAGCACACCCAGGACTTGAAACTTCAGAGCAACCAGAGCCTGAAATTACAGATGGACCCCAAACAACAGCAGCACCAGAGCAACCAGATACATCATCTACTGATGAGCCCCAAACCACAGCTGGACCCCACCCAACAACAGCACACCCAGGACTTGAAACTTCAGAGCAACCAGAGCCTGAAATTACAGATGGACCCCAAACAACAGCAGCACCAGAGCAACCAGATACATCATCTACTGATGAGCCCCAAACCCCAGCTGGACCCCACCCAACAACAGCACACCCAGGACTTGAAACTTCAGATCAACCAGAGCCTGAAATTACAGATGGACCCCAAACAACAGCAGCACCAGAGCAACCAGATACATCATCTACTGATGAGCCCCAAACCCCAGCTGGACCCCACCCAACAACAGCACACCCAGGACTTGAAACTTCAGCGCAACCAGAGCCTGAAATTACAGAAAACCCTCAAATGACAACAAGCCCAGGACAACAAGCTACACCTAATGAACACCAAACCTCAGGTGGACCCCAACCCCAAACAACAGAAAGTCAAGAACCTACAGCTGGATCACAACCAGCAACTACAGCTAGACCACAACCTCCAACTACAGCTAGACCACAACCTCCAACTGAAACTCAGACACAAACAACCATTAAACCACAACCTCCAACTACAGCTAGACCACAACCACCAACTGAAACTCAGACACAAACAACCATTAAACCACAACCTCCAACTACAGCTAGACCACAACCACCAACCACGGCTAGACCACAACCACCAACCACAGCTAGACCACAACCTCCAACTGAAGCTCAGCCACAAACAACCATTAAACCACAACCTCCAACTACAGCTAGACCACAACCACCAACCACAGCTAGACCACAACCTCCAACTGAAACTCAGCAACAAACAACCATTAAACCACAACCTCCAACTACAGCTAGACCACAACCACCAACCACAGCTAGACCACAACCTCCAACTACAGCTAGACCACAACCTCCAACTGAAACTCAGCCACAAACAACCATTAAACCACAACCTCCAACTACAGCTAGACCACAACCACCAACTACAGCTAGACCACAACCTCCAACTGAAACTCAGCCACAAACAACCATTAAACCACAACCTCCAACTACAGCTAGACCACAACCACCAACCACAGCTAGACCACAACCTCCAACTACAGCTAGACCACAACCTCCAACTGAAACTCAGCCACAAACAACCATTAAACCACAACCTCCAACCACAGCTAGACCACAACCACCAACCACAGCTAGACCACAACCTCCAACTACAGCTAAACCACAACCACCAACTACAGCTAGACCACAACCTCCAACTACAGCTAGACCACAACCTCCAACTACAGCTAGACCACAACCTCCAACTGAAACTCAGCCACAGCCCCAAACAACTGTGAAACCTCAACCACCAACCACCCTTGAACCCCAACCCACAACAATTACACCAAAGCCCACAACATCAGCCGGACCACTACCTACCACAACCATCAAACCACATTCAACAACACAAAGACCTGAGCCTACAACTACAGCTATGCCACAATCTACAACAGCTAGACCACAACCACCAACTACACCTGCACCAAGTAAGTTTAAAGTTTTTCCCTATCAGACTTGGGCGGTATGTATTTTTTTCATACCTTCATACACTCCTTAAATTTCACCAGGGTATACAGTATTTGATAGAATTAATGTGTGGCATTACATACATATAATACATACACCCTCAATACAGCATCTCAGTATGAGTTTAATTGAAAGAGGGGCATCTATATTTTCGGCAGCAATGAAAATCATACCGTCAGGATTTCTAAATACCCTGGAATACCATAACACCATGATAATGCCCAAGCCAATCCCCTTTCTCCATAATGTACATCCTTCTTTACATATTAGTCACCAGACTCTACGTTTATATCTAAGTATATACTCTGTCTCTACCACTCTGTCTCTCTAGCACCATCCTGCCCAGCGAACAGTCATTACACCACGTGTATCCCTACCTGTAGTCCAACCTGTACATACCTGAATGGCCCGCCTCACTGCAGTGATGATGATGGCTGTGTGCCAGGATGTGTATGTCATGACGGTTTTGTACAGAGAGGGAGGGTTTGTGTGCCGATCCAACAATGTGGATGTGTGGACAGGAATGGCAACAAACATCATGTGAGTAGTACAATGACTCTTCAATGACGGCACGTCTTGAATAGTGTCAAATGCTCAGGTCTACCTTCTGAAAGGCTGAAATGACTCTGTTTTTTTTTTTTTGTCAGTTCAATGAAGTGTGGTATACCGACCACTGTCGTCAGAAATGTGAATGTGAGACAGACGATGGCGTGGGAGAGATTGACTGCGATGACAATGATGAGTGCGATGGAAATGCTGTCTGTCTTCAAAATGAGGAGGGCGATTACTACTGCCAGTCCACAGGTGCTGTAACTCTAAACATTTAACTCTGTGATGTATACAAACTATGTTACATATTGTTCACTCATGTATTAATTGCTCTACATGTGTGACTCCACAGGCTTCAGTGAGTGCACCATCACAGGAGACCCAGAGTACAGAACCTTTGATAAAATGAAGCATGACTTTGAGGGTGAGCACTCGTATGTGCTGGTCCGAACCAAAAACTTGCCAAATAACCTTCCACACGTCCACATCGAGGGCATCAATACCGCACATGATGATGATGATAGTCACCATCATGATGACAGTAGCAGTGAAGAAGACCACAGTCGCAGAGTTAGAGACGAAGATGAAGATGATGATGATGATGACGACGACGATGATGACAAACATGATGACGACAGTGATGAAAATGAGGAACACCACAGATTACAAGAGCTTAAGATCAGAGTGTACGATCACACCGTGGAGTTCAAGAAGCATCGCAGGCTGATGGTGAGTATCAGGGGCATTTTTAACACCACACTGCCTCCATCTCATTTTCCTTTGGCTCCTTTTCAGCAGACACACTATTTTGTTCATGGGATAATATCATCATATATTTTGCCCACCCACAGGCATTTGTGAAAGCGCTGAGGGAAATAACCAGTGCTCCTTGATATTTTCTCTGTGAGGTGTTACGACAGCAGTGAGGCAGATGATGTGCGCCAAATTATGCTCTGTCATATCTTATTTCCCCATCGGCACTTAACACATGTTTGTGTGTAGATGAGAGAGACAGAGAGCGAAGGAGAGACAGAGAGAGCATGTAAAAAAGCTGCAATATTGACATATTTTTTCAGCAGTCAGACTTTATCTTGCATGTACAGAAACACATCACCAGGTGTGAACACTGTGAAGATTATGATAGTCTCCGCAACGCAAAATCAGGGTGAAAGTCATGTAATGTGAACCAGCCTTAAGCGCAAAAAATGTGCTTTGCATAAGCGGAAAAATGCACTTCGCAAAAGGTAGCTTTAAAAAATATCATACATTAATATTATTTCCATTTTTATTTTTTTTTCTAAAAAGATCGATTCCAAGGCCAAAGCCCAGACTGACACCCAGATATAATAAAATGCATTTAGTTATGCTTTAATGGAAGTGGGATAAAAAATTGCTGTTTGAATGGGCGCATTTTACGCACTCACACGCACACACACACACACACACACACACACACAGTGCCATCTTCGTGAGGTGGAGACGAGGCAGAGAACATAAAAAGTGAGTTGAGCGTGAGAGACATGGAATTTGTTCCTAAACCAAATGCCACGTGTGGGAGTGTTTTGGATTTAAACCAAATGACAAGGTGGAGCCCAGTAATGTGGACAAGCCGGTGACTTAGTTTCTTTGTTCTAAAACCATCTCAACAGAAACCAACTCAAAGAGCGATTACGACCAACTTAACTGCACACCTGAGAGTGAGAGACTGACAGACTATTTTTATTAATTTATTTCGATGTTTTTACGTGTTCTTTTGGATATTTAAATGTTCTTTTTTTGCATTCCTAAATATTCTTGTTAAATAAATGTTTATTTCTCTTTAAAAGGGTGTACTTGCATCAATATGCCTTTATTATCATTATATTAGTTTTAAAAATGGTCTAAAAACAGCAAAATTACAACAATAATAAAAAAATGGTCTTAAAAGCACAATATTACGCAATATTATCACAATAATTTCTGACACAATTAATCGTCCAGCAAAATTTGTTATCCTGACAGGCCTGGCTTCTTCCATCCCCCTTTCAAACTGTGTTGTTGTTGTTGTTTGTTTGTGGTTGTTACATTGTTTGTTATCAGTGGTGTCCTGTGGATTTGTTATGTTGTATGTGTTGTATTAATTTGTTTGGTTTGAAATAATACTTTCACCACATAGTTACCTGATTTGGAACAATAGAGGCATTTTGTTCAAAAATAAATCACTGTTCTTTGAGAGATGGGTTCAGGGGGAGGACCCAAAGATCATCCAAAAAAAAATATTAAGCAACTACTGTAGATAGGCAGGTCTATCATACCAAAATGTAAACTAGAGACATAGAGGAAGTCAAAAATACCAAAATTGTTTACAAATTGTGATACAAAAATCTGCCTTGGCCCCTGGACTATCCTCTAAAAATCAGTCTGAGCTATGTCATTTTAAGAGAGTCGCAAAGAAGCTTGAGCGTATTTAAGCAGTAGCACTTTTTAAATTGCCATACCTTTAGGCTATTTTCTGGATGTTTAATACAATTCTGCATATAATCACTTGTTCAAAGAAGCTCAATGTCATAATAAATAAACTGACATTACCAAGGTCACGGTTACTGTCTGAAGAGTGAAAAATATGTTTTCGATAGCCTGACAAGGCACTGAGTGTCTATGCTGCGCCAAGCACTACATGTTTAGCGTTTTTTACTGGTCACCAAGTGCTGAAAAGAATGTTCAACCTTTGTTAAAACACTCCGCTCATCACTGTCACTTTTTGCAGGAGGGATTGGATAAATAGCGTACCACAAAGACCAACCGTCACATCTGAAATGTAAAAGTACTAAACACCAACAACAACAATGGAGGAAGAATATGATAATATACTGCAGGCTATATATTAATTAATATGTTTCCTATGCGACAAAATCTGATTAATCCACGCTGATTAGTACTTTGCGTTTGAGGCTGCTCATCAGGGCTTACAATGAAATTTAGATTAAAGCTGGATGTTTTAATAAAAGGAGTGTATATTCAAGTACATATGATTTTTTTGCTGTGTTGTTTTTTACGCTGGTATCACATTAGGTATCGAGAATCCTACTGGTATTGGTATTGACTACTAAATTTCTAGTACTGACACACAGTGGACCTTTGAGTTAAATGCTAACATCAACATGCTAACATGCTGATAATATTGCTAATATGATGATTTTGAGAAGGTATAAAAAGTCAAGCTGAGGATGAAAGTCTTAAGTTTTGCAAGTATTTGTTCAGAAACTACAAATTAAAACTTTGACCCAATGAGAGGATATAGCTGAAAGTGTTTACCAAAATTATTACAAGTCATTCTGTGATATGAATGAAATTTCATGACGAGCCATCAAATAGGCCTAGTTGTATGGACATTTATCTAAAAATTGGGGGGCAAAATGCCACCATCATGGCGGTGTCAGAGGAAAAGTCTGAGAATGACCAAAGTCAGTAAGAGTCCACTTGTGTATACCATAAATATCTGTAACAATTTTCATGATAATCCATCCAATAGTCATCAAAATATTACGGTATGAAAAGCCATCTCATGAGACACGATAAAGGCATGACTAAAAATGTATGTTTCGCAAATTCCTGCACAAAATACACATAATCATAGAAGAAGAAATACTCAATCAGACAAGTCTAGTCAATCATTCATTTTACGTAACCACTTATCCTGTTAGGGATCACAGGGCGTCTGAAGAACTATCCCAGCTGACATTGGGTGAGAGACGGGGTACACCCTGGACAGGTCACCAGACTATCACAGGGCTGACACATAGAGACAGACAACCATTGATATTCACATTCACACGTACAGTCAATTTAGAGCCATCAATTAACCTGCATGTCGTTGGACTGTGGGAGGAAGCTGGAGTACCTGGAGAGAACCCACGCATATTTAAGTCTACTTAAAATGATAAACTGCATTAACACATCTCCCTCTCTGTCTCGCTCCAGGTGGATGGAAGGAGAACACATACTCCCGCCTCACCAGCTGCTGGTCTGAAAATCTGGGAACGTTCCTCTCGCATCTACCTGAGGACCGACTTTGGCCTGTTAGTGGAGTTTGATGGACACAGCACAGCAGGTAACTCGTCTTCACCTCATTAAACAAGTCTAACAGAATTAGCAGTAGTCCTGCAGTCTGTAGGATCCTTAACAAATCCTTAAATCACAAGTTATCATCCCATCCCATGTCAATAAATGAGTCATTGTTGAAATTGTATTGTTGATGTTGTTCCTACAGAGATCACTCTACCAAGCATATATAAAAGGAAAGTGGGAGGTCTGTGTGGGAACTTTGACGGTCAAAAGCAGAATGACTTGATGAAGCCAGATGGTACCCGTGCCAGGAGCGTTCAAGAGTTTGGAGAGAGCTGGAGAGTGTGAATATATGACAAATGTACGGATGAGACACAGCACTTAAAAAACCCTGTGAGAGTTTTAATCACTGGTAGAAACATCACTGTAGAAGTTTACAAGAAAACTCCTCACTGATATCATATTTCACCTTATGTGACAAAAACAGACAGAATGAATGTTCTTTTTTTTCTTTTCTTGAAACTAAGCTGCCAAACATGATGTGGCAAAAACATGACCCGTGTGAATGAAGATTTCTTTAAGTTCAGCTCTTCAGGACGGTGACAACTTTTCTTGCTGTTATACACAAAGTATATTATGGTTTAAAAACAAGACTACTACCGCACCCACTTTGTTCAGGGATTTTGCATTCTTTCAAAAACCTGATGTCCAGCTTTCAAGTCTATTTTTTAAAAGGCACTTTTTAAAAATGTATCCTTGTACTCTGACAATATCTGACTTTTTTGTCATTGCCAATCATACTGTTTATTCAAATTCAAATGATGTTCTTACTGCTGCGTGTATACTGTATAAAAAACTACAAATGGATTATTTTTCACTCTCGGATACTGTTGGAAAGAAACTCTGTGTGCAATAAATGATTACACAAAATGTTGCTTGCACTTGGTCATAATGTGGATTTGGATGTCAGCGCTTTGTTAGGTTTAAATTCTTCACTGTTGCAATAAACATGCACTGCGGTTACGTGTGTGTCACTGTTAGTCAAGTCATTCCAGTCATCAAATCATGACAGAGCTTCTGTAATGAGTGAGTAATGAGTAATGAGTTTACTCTGAGAAGATAAGGTAGTTGCTTTCCTCTAGCAGACAAAAGGATTATTCTTGTCAGGAGTGTACATCTATGAGTGAGCCTTACACTCAGCAGCCTCTCAGAGTCATGCATTGGTCTGCACTGTACATCTTTCTCCTGCTGGGATTGCTGCCTTGCTATGATGGTGAGTTGCGCATTATCACATTTAATACTGCATGGTTTAATTAAGTTAAGTCATGGCATAGTCATCTCATAATACAAAATTAACTCATAGACAGTTTAGGATACACAGTTACAGTTATGCAACCAGTGAGCTGTGTTTAACTGATCTTTGACCTGATTGTAAAAACCTGGGGCCTCATTTATAAAGCTTGCTTATGCACAAAACAGGGCTTGAATGGCACGACTGTGTGGAATATATTTATTTATTTAGCTAAATATTTCCAGTGCATTTATAATGTCTCGAAATACAGCCATTAAGCACAATCGTTTCATCAGCCCTACTTAGACATTTGCTGTTCATGACAAAACCAGCATGAAGAAACGTGTTCGCCTATTACACTTTCATCTTTGAATTTTATTTCAAATTACACGTTGTATTTTGGGACAGGGATACCACTAGTTCATGCTGTAATTCAGGCCGGGAGTCTGATCAGACTAATTGCCATAAACATATAAATACTGTGGTGACCCTCGTGCGTAATTGCGCAAGATGGCACTGGCACATACTCCTTTTTGCCTCCACTTTTAATAAATTTGATTCTTTATGTCACACATCAATGTCAAACATCCTCAAATTTAAAAGCAACACATTAATTACATGTTGGTAAAGGAGTAGAAATATTTGGTCTACCTTTAGATCAGACCACTTTTTTTTTCTCTGTCACTGTCCGTGCAGTCCCACAGACACAGCTGAGAGCATCAGCAGCGCTGATGTGTTACTGCTTTTTTTGCTTTCTTTTATTAGTGATCCCGCTGCTGCAGCCACCAAATAAAATCTTTCTTCAGCCCTCCACCTCCCGTTAAATGGTCTCTAGCTCAGTCTCAGAGAAATTCAGTTTTTTGGTTCGTTTCTCACACCTGTTGCCGTGACTCACACAACGAGAAAACACTCGCATGCCGGCTTATTTATATGCAGATCGCACTCATGAGGTGATTTGCATTAGAAGCTGACATTTTTTCGGGAGTCCCACAGGTCACGTGATTCCCGTGGGATTCCCACGGGATGGGAACTGATTTCACTATTCTTCACATGTTTGGGACAGGATGGGAAAAAAAGTCAACGGGAGCGGGCGGGACTGGGAATCATAATTAGGCCTGTCGCGATATGCGAGTCGGTTAATTGCACGGTAAATTAAAAGGGATTAATTGCCATATTCATGCATGTTTGTTTTCCTCGTCTCTCTCCACCAAAGAGACTGCAGGCAAGAGACATACAGGGAGAGTGCTGCACCTGCTGCCTCCCTGCCTACCCTTTCTGACAAAGAAATGAAATGTTACCAGAATGAGATGCCACTATGAGCCGACCAGGATCCACCCTTGTGGTGGAAAACTATGCACTGAAGTATCCAAACATTGCTCAGATAGTGAGGCAGAAGTTGATCATACCTGGCACTTCAGTGAGGTCAGAACAGGTGTTTTCATCCGAGTGTCACGTTCATATTGTGTCAGCAATAAGCATCTTATTTTTTGTGGGGGGGTTTGTAAAAAAAATTTAAAATAATAATAATAATAATAATAATAATAATAAATTCTAATATTACTCGAACTCTAATTAATTCAAAAATATTCAAACTCAATTTCATGGTGCTTTTGACAGTCTTATCATACGCACATGACGGCAGGAGGGGAAGGCAGTGCGTGAATGGATTTACCCCTCCATTAATATCACTGACGTCCTGTGGTAAAGTGACATTACCCCAAGTGCCTATGTAAAATGATTTTATAAATCATATTTTCAGCTTTTGGGCGCACGTCAACATTTATTATGAATCCTAAGCACTCTTTTATAAATGAGGCCCCTGATCTATTGTCAAATGATTAAATAGTTCAAATACGACTTGACTCAGCAAATTATTACTAAAAATAATGATAAATAATTCAGTGTGCCTCACAATGCAGTTCTACTTTAAATATAAAAACAACTCCTGCTGAATCAGTCCAACCATAGCATCGAACCCCAGGTATATACAAGCAGATGGTTTTTGAATAGCTGTGACCACTATGTGTAAGAGGTTTTTATATGCTGTTTTCCTGCATTCCAATGAAATGACATGTCAATGTCTTTTTTCATTTTCTAGCTCAAACAGGACCAACAGGTAACATCCACAACACCACCTCATACACTGTACTCCCTGCTCCCATTCCTCCAGTGCATCATACTCAGCCTCCTTCCACCTCAGTCCCATCTATGATCTGCAACATCCCTTCTATGTTTCCAAGCTGCATCCACCCAAAATGTATCAAACATTTTCACCACCCTCATTCTGACTTGGAGTGATCCTTTCCAGCCTTTCCCTGGGCACTAACAGCTCTGCCACGCAGCCACAAAATATCTCACAGGCCCCTCAATCTAGAGACTCTTAGCTACAACTGCTACTACCATTATATCTACAGTACTTGCTGCAGCACAAGCTGTGCCGATGATCATCCACTCAGACAATCGTGATTTTGTGAGACATGAAAGTGATGTTGAAATAATGTGGTGAAATTACAGTTATTGTTTACAGTTGTGCTGTGTGTGCTGCAGGCTGCGCAGGTCCACCCGTGCTGTGTTGCACCAATACAAATACTCGCTGCCTCAGAGGGTGTTTTTGTGATGTTCTCTGCTTGCGGTTCAAAGACTGCTGTCCTGACTACGAGGCAACCTGCTTACAAGACGAGGGTGAGCCAACAATAGAAGGTTTCACTGTTGGTTTAGGATTTAAGACTGAGATGAGGTTTAAGACTGATACTGCAAATCTTTCTTTCCACCTGCAGTTATGACCACTGGGCACCCAAGCACACCCAGCACAACAAGCAGCAGCGCTACACCTACACATGCAAATGTCACCATAACTACATCATTCACAGCCTTTTCGGCAACATCTGCACTACTGAATGTGAGCACAACCTTGGCCCCCCTTGTGTCTGCTACTACACAAACCAGCCAAACGAGCAGCAACGCATCTACGCCAGCAGATATCAACACAACTTTATCAGTTCTTGTGACGACAGCACCCAGCACAACAAACAATACCACCACCACACTAGCAAATATTACAACCTCAGCATCCACTGTCTCTGGCACTACAGCACCCAGCACAACAAACAATACCACCACTACACTAGGAAATATTACCACCTTAGCATCCACTGTCTCTGGCACTACAGCACCCAGCACAACAAACAATACCACCACTACACTAGGAAATATTACCACCTTAGCATCCACTGCCTCTGGCACTACAGCACCCAGCACAACAAACAATACCACCACTACACTAGCAAATATTACAACCTCAGCATCCTCTGTCTCTGGCACTACAGCACCCAGCACAACAAACAATACCACCACTACACTAGCAAATATTACAACCTCAGCATCCACTGCCTCTGGCACTACAGCACCCAGCACAACAAACAATACCACCACCACCAATATTACAACCTCAGCATCCACTGTCTCTGGCACTACAGCACCCAGCACAACAAACAATACCACCACCACACTAGGAAATATTACCACCTTAGCATCCTCTGTCTCTGGCACTACAGCACCCAGCACAACAAACAATACCACCACTACACTAGCAAATATTACAACCTCAGCATCCACTGTCTCTGGCACTACAGCACCCAGCACAACAAACAATACCACCACCACACTAGGAAATATTACCACCTTAGCATCCACTGTCTCTGGCACTACAGCACCCAGCACAACAAACAATACCACCACTACACTAGCAAATATTACAACCTCAGCATCCTCTGTCTCTGGCACTACAGCACCCAGCACAACAAACAATACCACCACCACCAATATTACAACCTCAGCATCCTCTGTCTCTGGCACTACAGCACCCAGCACAACAAACAATACCACCACTACACTAGCAAATATTACAACCTCAGCATCCACTGCCTCTGGCACTACAGCACCCAGCACAACAAACAATACCACCACCACCAATATTACAACCTCAGCATCCACTGTCTCTGGCACTACAGCACCCAGCACAACAAACAATACCACCACCACACTAGGAAATATTACCACCTTAGCATCCTCTGTCTCTGGCACTACAGCACCCAGCACAACAAACAATACCACCACTACACTAGCAAATATTACAACCTCAGCATCCACTGTCTCTGGCACTACAGCACCCAGCACAACAAACAATACCACCACCACACTAGGAAATATTACCACCTTAGCATCCACTGTCTCTGGCACTACAGCACCCAGCACAACAGGCAGCACTGCAGCATCTACACCTGCAGAACTGAATACAACTTCAGCATCTACAGCCTCTGACACAACAGCCAGTAGCTTTTCTACACCAGCAGATGTCAGCACAACATCATCTACAGAATCCACCTCTCCAGGACCCAGCACACCAAACAGCAGCACTACCAGCACACTTTTAGCACCCACAGCATCTGACACAACACCACTAAGCACAAGCACAAGCAGTACATCTGCAGCAACAGATGTGCCTCCATCTTCGTCATCCGCAGTCTCTTCGACACCAGCACCCAGTACAGCAAGCGGTACCACTGCATCATCAGCTGCGAGCACAAACTCAGCGTCCACAGTGTTTGCTACGACAGCAACCAGCCCAATAAGCAGCAGCATGACATCTACACCACTAGATGCCGTCACAACTTCAGCATCCCCAGGCTCCACAGCGACAGGTTGGTCATTATGATCTCTGCTGAAGCCATTTCAAACATTCACATTTGAAGAAATGATCCCACACACCAGAGATTTGTTAGCCTGGTTCCAGACCATAGACCCCGCCCACACAACTGAGTAGGCTTGTTCTGCGAGCTTCAGTCTGACACTCAGGCTAGAGATTTGTATGAAGCCGGTGCCTCTTCAAACTTCTGTCTCTCAATTCCTCCACTTGCGGTTGCCATGGCTCTCTTTGTTTGTTTTTTCCGCTTCTTTTCTGTGTGAGGCGAGCGTCACTTTCCCCGGCTCCAGTTACAACAGTGTGAGGGGTTGAGTGGGAGGAGCCACAGCAGTGATTGGACATTAACTCGCGGGGAGGGCTTTTGTGCAGCAGGCTGACTCGGCTGTTCTCTTTATACATCCATGGACTCGGCCTGTGGGCAGGCACACACAGTGGCCTGTAAAGCATCAATGAGAAAAAACACACCAATGCAGCTGTCCTCTTTGCAAGTGGGCGTTGGCATCAGACGCGCATTTCTCCACGCTGGTCGACAAGTGGTTCTGCTCCCAGCTGTTGTCTCCGTCACCCAGTTTGACACATTAGCTCACGGCTTGCGCAAAAAATAGACCAGACGCCGAAACGATCGCTGCAGGGCGTGAGCCGGTCACGGTCCAGTCACGGTCCAGCGCTTCGAGGCTATTCGCAGTGCTTCTGCAGGCAGTGTGGCCACAGGTCAGAGAGGGTGGGCGAGCGAGAGGTCCGCGGTCGTTTATAACGTTATAGATAATTGTTTTATGTGTTTTAATGTGTAGGTATGTACATGTTTTCAAAAATATTTATGTTGAAATAAAAATACCTACAAGTAGTTATGTTCCCTTGTATTAATACATACACAAGTATGTTTCCTTGTATTAGTTTGCCCTCTTGTGGACATAATGCGAAAAAAAAAAATTCGAATGGTTCGAGTTAATTTTAGAAGGAATATTCGAACATTATTTTTGAGCAATTTTGACAGCCCTACCGTCCACAGGGGTGTATTGACCTTGCAGGGTGGACCGATTGGTTCAATATTTTACCAAGAACTGCTGCATCCCTAATCAGAACCGTACATGAAGTACGCTACTTTATCAGATGCAATGAAATGGTACCAAAAGTGTCTGGGGCTGTGGGACAATAAAATGTCAGTGGCCTGGGATGGAAACGATAATCTGTTATCTTAAAACAGAAAATCTAGAAACATTTAAAACACTGTGTATCCTGTTTTTATTTTTTTTATCTTGTTTTATTTGCTTTGCCTTTTACCACTTTGTAACTGTGTTTTGAAAAGTGCTATATATAAATTAAGTTGTTTTCTATTGTTTGTGAGCCAAACAATAGAAGGTTTCACTGTTAGTTTAGGATTTAAGACTGAGATGAGGTTTAAGACTGATACTGCAAATCTTTCTTTCCAACTGCAGTTTTGACCACTGGGCAGCCAAGCACACCCAGCACAACAAGCAGCAGTGCTACACCTACACTGGCAAATGTCATCGCAACTACATCATCCACAGCCTTTTCAGCAACATCTGTACTATTTTGGGGCTTTTTCTTTTATATTTTTTAATTGATTCACAGTTCCAGTGAACAATACATCTGAAGAGAGTTACATCCCCCCACCCACCCCCATCTCGAAGACCTTTACAACAGGTTGATGTAACCAATTCAATTTAAATAATAGTGAGTACTTGTAAAAAAAAAAAAAAAAAAACACATCAGCAAATAAATACACACAGTTAAATAATAAGTAAAAATAAGTAAACAAATAGTAGAATTTAAAAAGTAAAGGAAAGAAAGAGGGGGTCACATAGGTTGTTTGTTTGCTGCCTGCGTCTCTGCATGTTCAGCAGATCTGCCCACTGTTCCTGAACCAGTCTGAGTGTAGAGGGTCATACCTAGGGGGTCGGTGGACCGGGCAAGGTGTAGGCGTAGAATCATGGGGACATTTCGGTAGCAGGGAGTTTATTGACATAATCAAGTAGTGGTTTCCAGTGTGAATAAAACTTTTTAGGACAACCTCTAAGGTTGAATTTGATTTTCTCCAGCTTCAGTAGAAATAATAGGTCATGTAGCCAGGATTTGAAGGAAGGTGGCTGGGAGGATTTCCATAAGAGAAGAATTTTCCTACGTGCAATCAAGGATGCAAAAGCTATAACATTGTCCTGCATAGATGTGGTTACAAGTTCATCAGGAGGCACGCCAAAAATAGCTATCTGTGGTGAAGTACTAACAGAAATACCTAGGATCTCAGAAATAGATTTAAAAAATGATTGCCAATAGTTAGACAATTTAAAGCATGTCCAGAACATGTGTCAAATTGCAGGGCGTCTGGGAGCATCTGTTACACGCTTCGGTAGTTCTGTCTGGATAAAGTTTGAAGAGTTTGTCTGCTATAGTGCAGTCTAAAGAGTACTTTAAATTGGATAACAGAACGTCTGGCACAGCTAGAGGAGGAGTTAACTGCTTCAAACGCTTTTTTCCATTGAGCATCAGAAATGCTTATTTGGAGTTCGGTTTCCCAGTCGGCCCTGCTCTTATTTATGGCTGAGTCATTTGTTGGTGATAAGAGATTGCAGACATACGAGACATGGCCCTTAGGCATAGATTTAATCTGGAGCACCAAGTCTATACCATTGAGGGGTGGAGCCTGGGGGAACTGAGGGGAGTAGGTTCTTGCAAAGTCGCGAAGTTGGAAGAAGCGAAAAAAGACTGTATTACTTAGTCCGTAGGTTGAGCATAGTTGGTTGAAACTAACAAACAGTCTGTCTATGTACAAGTCTCCCAGGCATTATGTAAAGTCTATTTTTTAAAAGGCACTTTTTAAAAAATATCCTTGTACTCTGACAATATATCTGACTTTTTGTGTCATTGCCAATCATACTGTTTATTCAAAATGATGTTCTTACTGCTGCGTGTATACTGTATAAAAAACTACAAATTGATTATTTTTCACTCTCGGATACTGTTGGAAAGAAACTCTGTGTGCAATAAATGATTACACAAAATGTTGCTTGCACTTGGTCATAATGTGGATTTGGATGTCAGCGCTTTGTTAGGTTTTCAATTAAGTCTTCACTGTTGTAATAAACATGCACTACGGTTACGTGTGTGTCGCCGTTAGTCTAGTCATTCCAGTCTCAAGTGTAGCTCCAACTGCATTCCTGACATTTCTACAGTCTGACTTTGCTCTAAATCATTACAGAAAAAAAAAAATCATTGCAGAACTTCCGTAACATGAGTTTACTCTGAGAAGATAAGGTAGTTGTTTTCCTCTAGCAGACAAAAGGATTGTTCTTGTCAGGAGTGTACATCTGTAAATAAGCCTTACACTCAGCAGCCTCTCACAGTCATGCATTGGTCTGCACTGTACATCTTTCTCCTGCTGGGATTGCTGCCTTGCTATGATGGTGAGTTGCACATTATCACATTTAATACTGCATGGTTTAATTAAGTTAAGTCATGGCATAGTCATCTCATAATACAAAATTAACTCATAGACAGTTTAGGATACACAGTTACAGTTATGCAGACAGTGAGCTGTGTTTAACTGATCTTTGACCTGATTGTAAAAGCCTGATCTATTGCCAAATGATTAAATAATTCAAATATGACTTGGCTGAGAAAATTATTACTAAACATAATAGTAAATAATTCAGTGTGCCTCACAAGTGCAGTTCTACGTTAAATATAAAAACACCTCCTGCTGAATCAGGTCTTTGTCCTTCAGTGCTAAGTTTATTTTTAGTTGAGTCATTAACTCAGTTTATAGGTCATAAGCAGTAAAAGTAGTAGGTAAACAGCATCCACCTGTTATCATATTATATGTCTGTGAGAGGTCATTTATCAGTGCTAATTGTACTGACCTCAATGTGAAAAATACCCTCATAAATAAGCATGAGGAAAAACAAATTACTAATTCAGAAATTATGTTAAATTATGTAAAGATTTGATGAGCACCCACAATGTTTTAAGATAGAAATCTGATAAAGACTCTTTTGTACTGAAGCTGCTGGTTGATAATATTTTGCACATGTTCAATATCTTTAAATCTGACCATAGTCAGTATTCATTGTTATTTCAGAGAGCTGTTTTCTGGTTGGAGTGGAAAATCCTCTAGGGTAGTATTTTACATGAAGTATCTGGTCATTGTTTGAATTGCTCCTGAAACCTCTCAGGCTTCGCATGTGCATCGACAAAGTCAAAGTCAGGGCCAGGTTGGACATTAGGCGGGCCGGTTCGGGCCCTCAGGCCGTATGTTTGACACCCCTGCCTTAGATGTTACTTGACATTACCAAATTTTATTTACCTTCAAGGATCTCCTATTTTAGAGGGACTGGCGAGATATTCCTGAGCTGCAGAGCTTTTGTGGCATTTCACCAGCTCATCCACAACTTTTCACTCGGACTAGAAAACATGACCACATCACAGCAATCCTGGCTTCCCTACATTGGGTACCTGATTGATTGATTGCTTTTAAGATTTTATTGGATTACTTACAAAGCCCTGAGCAGCCTTGCTCGAAGTTACATAACAGATCTTTTATTGCCCTATGTTCCGTCTCATACCCTGAAACCAGACGCATCTTTTCTTGTTGTCCCGAGGTCTAGATTAATTCACAAAGGCGAAAGAGCCTTTGCAGTCAGAGCACCATGACTTTGGAATGACCTGCCTGAGGAGATCAGAGGCCTGTACTGCGAAGCCATTTCAATTTACCCAGGATATCTTTTCGTTATCTGGTTTGACTAACCCTAACATTGTCTGGGACTGGGACAATAAACTGTCAGTGGCCTGGGATGTAAACGATACTCTGTAATCTTAAAACGGAAAATTTATAAACATTTAAAACACTATCCAAAAATCAGCCAGGTATCACTGAGCTATGGGCCTATGTGAAATTAGTCTTACTCTGAATATGTCACTTAAAGCACGTTAAAGTAATGCCAGACTGTTTCTGCTACTGAAGTAAAGGGTGGCAAAGTAGCCTAGTTAATGATTGATGAGGTCTTTATGACCGCATTGTTGCATTTATGATAACGGGAGCCAGTTAACAGCGTGTGGATTGTTTTACTAATAAAATATTATCTGTTTTATCCTAGCTCTCATCACATAGGTGTCTCCTTATTTTGAGCTGCAGTGATGGAATCAGTGTAGAACAGCAGTGGACTAAAATAAACTTTGCATAATTTCAAATAGTGATAAAATCATGTGTTTAGTGTGTAGACGATCTCTGTGTTTGTTAGAAGCTCTGTTTCAAAACCAGTGTAAACACAGCCCTGGAACAATGAAAGGATTCTGCTGGCCTATAAAAACATATAGGCTGCTCTTTTTTACCTGAGACTCCAGACATTTGTCCATAGATACTTTTTCTTCAGTGATCTGATTGGTCAGAGGTCGGGGTGCTGAGAGGCTGTGATCCGATACTCTGCTCCGTAAGCAGGTTAGCTGTTCAGCATAAGTTGCCAAGGTGATTTATCACCGTAAAATGAGAACCAGCTTCATAGTTCTGAAAACCCCAGGTTAAATCACTGTGATTTTAACTGTTTTCTTATTGAGTATTTTACACTGTTATGCGTATTCTGTTTTTAATTGCTTTTATCTTGTTTTATTTACTTTGTCTTTTGGCACTTTGTAACTTTGTTTTGAAAAGTGCTTTATAAATAATGTTTTTATTATTATCATTATCATCATTATTATTATTATTACCATCTTGGTTTTGAGAAATTTGCATTGCACTTATAACAAATGGCCAGTGGGTGGCAGTAGGTGGCACGACGCACGACGCAAGGTCCAACCATAGCATCGAACCCCAGGTATATACAAGCAGATGGTTTTTGAATAGCTGTGACCACTATGTGTAAGAGGTTTTTATATGCTGTTTTCCTGCATTCCAATGAAATGACATGTCAATGTCTTTTTTCATTTTCTAGCTCAAACAGGACCAACAGGTAACATCCACAACACCACTTCATACACTGTACTCCCTGCTCCCATTCCTCCAGTGCATCATACTCAGCCTCCTTCCACCTCAGTCCCATCTATGATCTGCAACATCCCTTCTATGTTTCCAAGCTGCATCCACCCAAAATGTATCAAACATTTTCACCACCCTCATTCTGACTTGGAGTGATCCTTTCCAGCCTTTCCCTGGGCACTAACAGCTCTGCCACGCAGCCACAAAATATCTCACAGGCCCCTCAATCTAGAGACTCTTAGCTACAACTGCTACTACCATTATATCTACAGTACTTGCTGCAGCACAAGCTGTGCCGATGATCATCCACTTTCTTCCTGTTTGTTACAGTCAGACAATCATGATTTTGTGAGACATCAAAGTGATGTTGAAATAACGTGGTGAAATTACAGTTATTGTTTACAGTCGTGCTGTGTGTGCTGCAGGCTGCGCAGGTCCACCCGTGCTGTGTTGCCCCGGTCAAAACTCCAACTGTTTCAGAGGGTGTTATTGTGATGAGGCCTGCGTGGATTTCAATGACTGCTGTCCTGACTACAGGTCAACCTGCACGCAACGTAAGTGAGGGTGAGCCAAACAATAGAACGTTTCACTGTTAGTTTAGATTTAAGACTGATACTACAAATCTTTCTTTCCAACTGCAGTTTTGACCACTGGGCAGCCAAGCACACCCAGCACAACAAGCAGCAGTGCTACACCTACACCTGCAAATGACACCACAACTACATCATTCACAGCCTTTTCGGCAACATCTGCACTATTGAATGTGAGCACAACTTCGGCCTTCCTTGTGTCTGCTACTACAGAAACCAGCCAAACGGGCAGCAGCGCATTTACAACGGCAGATATCAACACAACTTTATCACTTCTTGTGACGACAGCACCCAGCACAACAAACAATACCACCACCACACTAGCAAATATTACAACCTCAGCATCCACTGTCTCTGGCACTACAGCACCCAGCACAACAAACAATACCACCACTACACTAGCAAATATTACAACCTCAGCATCCACTGTCTCTGGCACTACAGCACCCAGCACAACAGGCAGCACTGCAGCATCTACACCTGCAGAACTGAGTACAACCTCAGCATCTACAGCCTCTGACACAACAGCCAATAGCTTTTCTACACCAGCAGATGTCAGCACAACATCATCTACAGAATCCACCTCTCCAGGACCCAGCACACCAAACAGCAGCACTACCAGCACACTTTTAGCACCCACAGCATCTGACACAACACCACTAAGCACAAGCACAAGCAGTACATCTGCAGCGACAGGTGTGCCTCCATCTTCATCATACGGAGTCTCTTCGACAACAGCACCCAATACAGCAAGCAGCACCACTGCATCATCAGCTGCGAGCACAAACTCAGCGTCCACAGTGTTTGCTACCACAGCAACCAGCCAAAAAAGCAGCAGCATGACATCTACACCACTAGATGGCGTCACATCTTCAGCATCCCCAGGCTCCACGGCGACAGGTTGGTCATTATGATCTCTACTGAAGCCATTTCAAACATTCACATTTGAAGAAATACATTTATTTTTTTATGCTACTGCTAAAAAATATTGGCATATGTTTGTTAAATTGCTGCTCACTAACAGTTTCCTTGTCCTCATAGCAGGTACAACACTAACAGAAACCAACATAGCTCTGCATACCAGTAGTGTCACATCTTCACCAGCAGGTGGCAGCACATCTGGAGTCTCCACCAAAATCACTGATTCCTCCACGAGCTCAGCTTCAGGTACAGTCGGTCACATGGATCTCTGTGCTTCAGTTACGTAGTTAATGGTTAACAGAAATACATTTGTATTTGCAACTATCTTTCTACAGATGCCCAAACAGTGACAGTTCGCCTAAAAGTTTCTTTTTTATCCCGTCATGAGGTAAAAGATGTCATTTTAGAGGCTATATCTAATGTAAGTGCAAGCAACTTTCATCACAAAAACAATACTATACACACCTATGTCAGTCACCTAATCAATGAGTGTCTTCTCTCTCTCACAGTTTATATCCCAGACCCTTCTCCATCAGAGCTGTGAGAGCTGCACTATCACACACATCAAACCCACCTGAGAAATGACCCATGATTCAGCCAGTGGAGGCAACAGTGTGGCTGCAGCTGTACTCTAACAACAGGCTTCACAACTCTCAGAAATGATACAATCGTCTCTTAAAACCGAATAAGCTATTAAAGATGTAATGCAATGATCAGTAAAGCCTTAGGTAATAAACTGATATGACTCCATATATTTATTCAGCACTATCTGTTAAGAGCTGACTATTAGAGCAGGCCGAGCAGCCAGAAACAGGTCGAGGCAGTGCTATTTGGCTAGATGGGGTCTGTAAGCGTTATTCCCTCACTTCAAAGGAGGACGATGAGCCAAAAGTTTAATTATGCTGGCAGTGGCGGTTCTGGCCCATTTAAACCACATGAGCCAGTTAAATTAACTCTGAAGCTAACAATCATTTAAGCAGCGGGGTGGTTCAGACGCGGAGTCAGCAGGTCATCCTAATAAAGTGCAAGGTAACTCGATGTGTTAACACAAAAAGTTAACAAATTCAGATTTTTAGTACCTCTCCAGTGTGGTGCAATACAATAAAAAGGCTGCAACCCAGGATTATTTTCATTATGGGTTAATCTGTGGATTATTTTCTAGATTACTTGATTGGTAATTTGGTCTAAAAAGCCAAAGGTGACATTCAATACCCAAATATTCTGTTTATTTCCATACAAGACTCTGGAAATATTTAGATTAGAGAAGCTGGAACCACAGAATTTTGGCATTTTGTCCTTTAAGATAATATTCAAAACATTTAATTATCAAATTTGTTGCAGATTAATTCTCTGTCGATTAACTAATCACTTGCAGCTTTAGGACAAATCACAAAATATTTAGGATGATATTTAACGTTAAACAGCAGATTTAAAATAATACTAATATCAGAGATATGTGATTTACACGTTTCACTTTTTAGCATACAAAATTATACTATAAAACTCATACTCTGACAAATGTTCGTATCACAACTGATTACTAAAAACACTGACTACTTTACTTTATCTACTAGTTGACATTAAAGGTCCAGTGTGTAGGATTTAGAGTGACATATGAAATGAATATAATATTCATAACTATGTTTTCTTTAGTGTGTAATCACCTGAAACTAAAAACTTTTGTGTTGTCTTTTAAGATTGTGCAATTAATCGTCTGGTGATCGTGTTTACGATTTTGACTTCAAACAATTTCAAAATTAATGAAATCTAATTTAATTTTTGCCTGTGGTTCGTCGTTCAACTTCCAAGATGGCGGCAATGGTATGTTGAATTTTGGGCAATAAATAATAAATACAGCATGTTTTCAAAGTCAAAACAATCTTTTGCATAATCATGATTTCAATTTTGACCAAAATAATCGTAATTATGATTTTTTGTCATAATCGAGCAGCCCTATTTTCTTTACCTTAGAATGAGCTGTTTATATCTACATATGAAGCATTTCTTCTTCCACAGAGTTGGCCGTGTTTTTTTCAACAGTAGCCCTGAACGGACAAACCAACAACTGTATATAAAGATAAACAACGTGTCTCCACTTCCTCCCAAGCACTAAAGTGAAGCCAAAATATCCTAGATACAACCACTGCTAACTTGTGCTTGCACTTGCACGATGACTGCATTGATTTACATTGTGAAGCATTCAAGCTCTGTACAGTAAAAATTAGTTTTGGCCGAAGATGAATTATAATGTTCTCATGGTGTGTTCATTGTAACCTTGTAAAACGTAGCTTTTCGCAAGAAACTTGAATAATCCAGCTGTTTGAAGGAGAAATGTTTCGATGTTTTCACAGTGATATAAAATGGATATTAAAGAGGGAATTATGATGAATGAATGTAATTTTAAAGGTTGTTTCATAAATGTGTATTATTGAATTTGTACTCATTCAAAGATAGTGTAATGACGGACTGAATGACTTTAAAACTGTTCATTTATTTCTTTATAGTGTAGATTTCTGTGTTTCCCCGCCACGGAAGAAGAATAAAGCTATCAGCTAGTGGCAAAATTGTTATTTTAAACATTTGTATCAGTATCAGCCCGGCATTTTAAAATCGGTGTAGTTCAATTAAAAAGTTAGTTTGTACATTTTATTATTTTACTCTGTCATATTATTTTATTCTTTATTCTTCTGAATTAATTAATTTGTAATTTTCAAACGATTATTGATTACAACATGTACAAAATGTTACTGAAAGCAAATTAGCACATATTTGTATCAGTGTTTTTCATGTAAGCTAGGTTGTTTCATTGCATTTCGGTAATAAAAGTGCAATATTTTGCCGCCCGTTTCCACTTACTGGTGTCCATAGATCCGTAAATATACAGATGATGCCTCTAGTGTCCAACGCAAGAAAGTGCATTTCTTTAAAGATGGGTGGAAACCTGGTAGAAACTATGTGTAGAGGCTAATTTTGTCCATTTGTCACCATCCTGTCACTGGGACAAAAACAGGACCAGGAATGTTTTGTGAAATATTTCATTAAAAGACGGACGGATGGCTGAACGAGTCATTATGATGATCTGACTGTTTATATCACACAACCATATTTTAGTAGAATAGCATTAATCAGATTTACAATGTCTTTAAACAAGATAAACAAGTTCTTTTTAATCATCTCAAGGCAAATTTCGGACCAAAATATTACAGAGGGAAAGAGATTCGCAGGCATGGATATTACGGAGATTCCCATTGGAATGAATGGACTTTCGGTTTAGGGGGGGTTCGCCTTGGGCACCAAATGCGCTAGGGGCCTAGGGCAGCCACTGCTTAAGTCTCATTTTACAGCACAGCACAAACCACGAACAAACAATGCAAAATTAGGGAATTACCAAATTATTGAAGTCTCAACTGTTTGTGCAGAGAACAGCAATGAAACAGCAGCTTCATTAGCAGCCAACCAAGACTCAGTACAAAATAAAACCACCACAACATCAGCAACAACAACAGCTTCACAGTCCAACGATGTGAACTTGACTAAAACCAGGCTACATAAGAAATTAAACGCCAGAGAGCCACAAGGAAACATTTAAAAACTAAGTTACAGACAGCAGCAAGCAAAAAGACAGACCGAGTATAAATGTGACTTACTTTAATTGACGTCCAGGTCATTTGTCCTCTCTGTCATGGAGGTCAGTATCCAGGTATGGTGTCACTGCACGTGCTGCTGTGATGCTCATTGAATTAGTTTGTTGAAATAACTCCTCATTTCTTCTCACCATCGTTGCTACCTCGGCTAACTAACTAGAATACGCGTCTGTTGTGTCGCAGCCGCTGAGTTACATTAACAGTAGTTTACTCTAAAGTAAAATAACTTGATCTTCTTTCTCCGTGTCGACTCCACGTTGGCCTCGACTGTAAGGATGCAGTTTCACTAACCGGCCACTACAGCTACGGTGGCGCTGTTTCACCCCTCTGGGAGAATTACTATCCTCTGTTAGAAAACGCCACTGACACTTCTGCTGAGCTTTGGCTCCAATCAGAACTCATTTAAGAGTGGGTTTCATTTTGTTTGACTCAAAAACATTATTTGTGCGTATTAGACATAGATATTAACATTGTGTCAGTGTCGTGCATGCTGTTTATTCAAAGGTGATACTCTTTAGCTGTGTATAAATGTCACCATGTGCACTGATTACATGGGCGCTTCGGCATACACATGACATTATGATTCCAAATGGACTATCTGATCATGCTGGTGGAAAAAAATGTCATGTTCAATACTCAAATGTTGCTGACATTTTGACACAGTGACCAGCCTGGGATGAAACCTATCCGTCCATTAAGTAATGAACATTGGCCCCTAATAAACTGGAAGTTGTGGAACTTTAGCTCAGGCCCATGGTTTTCCAAAAGAACTAGCTCCCTATCTTCCAGGACCACATGACCAGCCCTCTGTGCCACACCCTGGCTGACATGCACTGGAGATGCCATTGGAGGGGTGTCTGGATCTTGAAACACCCCAGCAGCAGAGGCTGTGTCCAGACAGGCCTCCGCCATTTCTCCTGACAGTGGTCCATTTGTTGTGTTTAAAATCTTTGGATCTGTTTCTTTGAGAGCCCCATTTTCTATCAAACAGCTAGAACAAACACTTTGCTCCTCCATCTCTCTTTTATTCAAACCATAAGCAGGTGTTTTGTCTTCTAGTCCGGTTCTAGCTCAATCTACTCTTCGTCATAGCAGCTCCTCCGTTCACACAGGCCCTGTTTAGACGACAACGGTTTCTCTAAAAACGGAAAAGTCTGTCCTTTGCATTTTAAAAAACTTCTGCGTTTATATGGCGACGTTATTGAAACGATCCCCGTTCACACTGCGCCGCAAAATCTACTGGAAACGCTGTAGTATGCACGCCAGGCCAATGGGTGGCAGTGTAAATTTGCAAAGCAACATCACAGCACGACGCCATGCGCCTGCACTGAAGCGCCTTCCTCTACAACGTGATGATTACAAACCAAAACAAAGAAGACACAATGGCGAAAGCAAGAAGGGGTTGCTACAGTAACAGATCTACACTTCACTTCAAATCAACGGGGTGAGCAGCACAAACAGAGCTCGGTATTGTTGCTGTGACGGTCGACTTTCTCGCACATGCCTAGTGACTGTAACCGTAATGTGTATGTGCAAAAAGTCTCCATTTTCAGATGAACTGCATATTGCAAGTTAACATGACATTGGAGACGCTGCCGTTTCCAAAAAATTGCACTCTGGAAACTGTTTTCAAAACGTTGCATTTTCAGGCACCCAAAACACAACGCAATTAAAGTTTACCGTTTTCAATTGAAATTGTTGACATATAAACGGGACCACAGTCTGCTGCTGTCATCAGAGTAAGCACTGCAGACAAAGTCCACATCAGCAACTAAGCTTCTTACAGTCTCCACCGTGGCCTGTCGAAATCAAACCTACGCCCTTGGCTACGAAAACACTTTGTACTTGTCTACAAGTTGTTGGTATATCTTGTTATCTATCAGTGAAACAGGGAAAAAAAATCGCCATAAAAAGAAAATGTCTGAAAACTCCAACAACATATTTTCCTTATTTTGGCAGACAGTAGGATCAGTCTTGTCAGGTGCATGAGTTACTTTTGGCCACTCTCACCATTCAGTCATGTTGGTTTGTACTTCCTGCTCCTGACATGTTTGCTGCCTCACACAATGAAGAGTAAAACAAAACTCTGAACACTTGAATTAATATGTTTATATTACAGAATGAGTGTCATGGTGTGCTGACTTGTTTTTAATGATATATAAAGCCAGTCGGTGACTGATATACAGCTTTAACTTACAATATTTTGTGGCTACTTTATTAAGCCACCCACTGACCCTTGTGTCCCCTCCTTGGCCCATGCTTACCACTACATAGTGTGAGATCTTGCTGAACACACAGCAGGACACACAGTATGTTTTTATGAATGATCTGTCTTGATGATGGTCTAGACATAACGTGAACCACCCACCTCATCATGAGCATTCAGGGTCAGTCAGTTTAAAGAAATATCTGTGTGGTACATCCCCCTACATCATGACTACAGTTTGACTGCACTGCCAAATTGATCCTGTGTAACAATAAAGCAGTACAACTTTTACACCAGTAGATGGCAGCAAAACCACGGCACCAATGTCCCCTTCACTGCAGCACCTTACACTAAAGTAACACCAAGAGATGACAGCAGGACTCCAACATACACAATGTCTACTATTAATTAAGATTTTCTATGCCGAAGCTTTTCCAATAACTCAGATCTGCTGACATATATTTTGTTCTTGCTGCTACAGTGTATTATTGTCCTCAGTGTCTGAGTCAACAACAGTCCTCAGTTGTTATGTTGCTGTCACGTCTCTGTACGCTCAGTAACACGTCAGGCTTTTGTCAGGCTCCTCTGAATACCAGTAGAGTCACATCTTAACCAGCAGATGGCGGCATATCCACAGATTCTGAACAAAGGCCAGCCTGTAGGAGTCAATCAGCTCAGGTAGAGTCAGTGAAACAGATATTTGCCCATCTCAGTGATGCAGTTATCAATTTGAAATGTAAGATACATCATTTTGTTCTCTGAAAATGTCCAGACAGGAATTTTTCACCTAAAGGCTTTGGTTTTGATGCGAGGAGCAAAATAAAGTTGTGATTTAAGAGATTTTGTGTAGTGTGAGCGCATTCAATTTTACAAAAAAGCATCCTGAAGTCACAGTATCACAGGAGATCATCCATATAACTCTTTTTTAATCGTGTGAACCCTGTAGAACCCTCAGGTCTTCTGGCAGTGGCCTTTTAATCATCCCCAAAGTTAAAACAAAACCCCACGTTGAGGCATCATTTCATCATTTCATGTCGATGTCTTTAAAAGCAAACTTTTAATTGAACTTTGTCTTTTTTATTTTTTATTTATCATTATTGTGCATTTATTTGTTTATTTATTTTTATTAATCTGTTTTCTACGTAACAATTCTTCTGTTTCATTCATTATTTATTTATTTACTGACTTATTTATTGATTGATTTAAAATTGTTTTCTATTCTGAGTTTTTTTATCCTGACTCTGGTGTTTCCCCACTGATGATAGTGTTTCCTCAGTTCCTCAGTTAGTCTTTACCATTATATTCTTTCATTGTTTTTATTGTGTGAAGCACTTAGTGTTGCATTCTGTTTGTATAAAAAGTGCTGTATAAATAAAGTTTGATTGACTGATTGAACTCCTTCTCCAGCAGAGCTGTGAAAACTGCATCCTGATGATATCTGAACTCCATGGTGTTGCACCCTGCTGCCACCTGCAATATCTCTTGTTTTAATTAATTTCCAGGTGGTTTTCTATAACATTCAGTATGGTGTTATGTAGTAATTTGACTGTAGGTTCAGACAGCCTCTCTGGCATGAACAAAATATAGTTCAAATTAAGCTTTCAGCCAACAGCAACACGTACAAATGTGGTTTTGTCATGAGTGTGTGCTGTCAGTAGTTGATCTGATGACTTAAGCACATGTCTCAATTGTGCTGTTTTAATACTGTTATATTGTTTTACTGACATAACATGGTCATGTGGTGCCGTCCAAAGGTGATTTATAATGTTGCACCAAAGTGTAATTGAGTCTAACTGCACTGCTGTGGTTTTATTGGGTTAAATCACAAATAAATTGCATGCATAAATAAAAAAGAATATAATGAATGATCATTATCATCAAGCATCACGATGTAAAAGCCTCTCACAGAATTAGATATACTTCATTATTTCCTCCTGCAACAATAGCCTATTTACAAATATCAAAAAAATATTTCCAGTATTTTCCATTTTAGATTTTAATGATTAATAAATGCTTTAAAAGAAGTTTCCTCTGCAGCTACACTGTGAAAACAGACTGAGAGAATATGAGAATTGTTTGTTAAAAGCATAAAATAAAAACATAGGCCTAATCAGCTCCTAATTTAAGCCGCTCAAGTCTGGTCAGAGTTAAATATTTAGGGAAGCTGGCTGCAAACATCAAGGCATTGCTGTTTGGCTGGGGTTAGATCTACAAGTGGTGACCCCAGCACTTCAAGGGGAGGATGAGACAAAAATTTAATTATGAGGGAAGAAGAAGAAGAAACAGGTCCACGTGGCCTCAGGGGCCGGCGAAACCTCTCAGAGCGGATAGTTCAAATTAGACCAGCAGTGTCACCTTTGACCCGGATGTTTTAATTTAATGCAAGAAATGTAAATGACTTTCTTTCTTCTTTTAGTTTCTGTCTTTGATGCCTGTGCATCTGCGGGATCTTAGTGGACCTGTTCTGCTGCCAGCCTGCTAATGTGAAGCGTCCTCTCTGAAGGTAACGTTAGGGATGTGTGGTGCAAATCAGAAGCGTGTGTTCCTCTCTGCGAGCTCCTCTACACAATCCCGCTGCGCAATTGAAGTTAATTCTGCAGAGTGAGTCTCGGGTTCACGTTTCGCCACAGCTTTGTAAACTTAGATCATATGGGGTCACCGGGAGGTTGGAGCAGCCTGCGTCCAGTCTCCAAAGATCAGTTACAATGTAATGGCAAAGGAATGTCGCTCGGTCCCGGCTATTGCATGGAGCTTTGGCCCTAATTAAAACCAATTTGAGAGTGGAGTGTCATTTTTTATTTTGTTTCTGAACACTGTTTGCACAGGTCTGCAATGTTGGAGGCACTTCTCTTGGCTGCTATTGAAAGTGCTGCAATTACTGTACACCTTAAAGTGAAATTAGGGGAGAGCGGGGTCGGTTGGGACAGGGCTTTTTTTGGCAACCATGTCTATGTCATTCATCATGCTCACACACACCCTCTTCACTTTCAATTTCAAAGTGAAGAACGTCAGACTAATCCTCAAATTTTATCCACAGTTTTGAAATTTATGGCATGTAAATACATTTTTTGCTCTTTTTTTGTATGTTTTTCATGGTTTGCATGTTCTCCCTGTGTCAGCATGGGTTTCCTCCAGGTACTCCAGCTTCCTCCCACAGTCCAAAGACATGCAGGTGACTCTAAATTGTCCGTAGGTGTGAATGGTTGTCTGTCTCTATGTGTCAGCCCTGTGATAGTCTGGTGACCTGTCCAAGGTGTACTCCGCCTCTTGCCCAGTGACAGCTGGGATAGGCCCCAGCACACCTGCGACCCCTAACAGGATAATCAGTTACAGAAAGTGAATGAATGAATGAATGAAAATGAAAAAAAAAAAATGTTCCGTACTATTTTTAGTTAGGTCACATACAAAAAAAACCCTCATATCGTTGGAAAGCTGATTTTCTGGACTACAAATTAACAAAAAACAGACAAAAACAAGACAGGCTTTAACTGAAAAAGACCCACCAGGGTTGTTTCTAGGATTTGAGGACACTGGGGGCTTAGCTCGGGCCTGAAGGATCCATGAGAATTTATTAATTATTAATTAAATTATTATTATTTATTTTTTTAATTAACAACTCTATTTTTATGCTTTTTATGCACTCTGGTAACTTATTTACCCTTAATTTAAAAAAACAAAACAAAAAACTTTCCACATTAATTCTAAATTATAATGTGAAAAATATTAGTAGTTGTGGGGCGCCCGCTGGCCTAGTGGGTAGAGCAGGCATCCCATATACAAAGGCAATGTGCTTGCCGCAGCAGCTGCGAGTTTGATTCCAGCCTGTGGCCCTTTGCTTTATGTCATCCTCTCCCTCCCCCCCTCACACTTTGACAGTCCTATCCAATAAAGGCAAAAAGACAAAGAAAATAATCTTTCAACATTTCTTTAGTAGTTGTTAGTGATTAATGTTGAGTCAAAACAAAATACTTCACAGCTGCTTTCATTAAAAATCTATTGACTATAGTTGGATTAATACTTAAATGTATGTATTTATGTTAAAAGTGGTGGAATGTAAGTATGTACGACAGGAATGACAGATTACAAGATCCAGGGATTTTTCATTTGTTATTAGGCCTATTCTTATTTTTTCAAACCTTTATATAGCCTAAATATTTAGATCTGGGGCTATTTATAACACATTCAGGGCTAAAGCCTCGGTCAGCCACGGCTAGCGACGCCACTGGGACCCACTGTAAAGTCACTGAGTGAATGTTTACTGCATGAACTTCATGTGGACGTACATGTCAATCCGTCAGCATAGTCTGAATGTGTGGAGTTCAACTTTTAGACTATTTTTTTACTCTGAAATTATTGACCTCTAAAATGCAACAAATTCAAAAGCCTACATTAACCCACAGGCCGCATGTAGCCTATGGTAACCGCACTGAGCTAATAGGTGCCACTGGAATGAAATGAAGACTCAAAAGACAGCCAAATTCTATATATCTGTAATTTATAAATGATATAATAATTTTACAAATGATTTTTTTCCTCAAAGAAATGTGTGAACAAGTGGCATTATAAACACGAGGTGATCAAATTTAGACTGCATTTTTTCTCTTTCATTTAAATGTATGCTGTAGCCCAGAGGACGAGGACCCAACTGTCCCAGTGAAGCGGAATTTGGGGAAAATGCACAAAACTGTGCCTTTCATATTCAGGTTAAGCCCTAAAAAACATGCCTAATTGTGAGCAGACACCTCTATCTGTTCAGGGATTAACTTGTTTTCATTTCTGTTCAAGCAGTGTGTGAGAAGTGGAAGGTTTAAAGTGTGTCAATACAAAAGTGTCCCAACCGACTCCGCTCTCCCCTACACATTAAAATCACACAGTGGGTCCAGATTTAAATAAATGCTTTATTAACTTTATTAAATAAACACGTTTATCTTGAATGCATTAAAATAATATATAACCCTTGTCTAATTTGTTCAGTATGTTCAGTTAAGTTAAACTGAATTCAGAGAATGGAAAATCCAATGGCAGGTCAACTCTCTCTTTCTCTCTCTCTCTCTCTCACACACACACACACACACACACACACACACACACACACACACACACACACACACACACACACACACACCCAGTGTCCATGTTGTCCACACCATCAGTCGGCTGAGGTATCCCTGGTCCCCTGTGGTGTGTGCATGTCGAAGGCCCCGGTGTTATTGATCCTGATTGGGCCTCACAGGAGGAGATTCCGGCCTGCCATTGACCCACACTTCTCCATGTTTCCACCCATCTCTCAGATCATCAGAGGCAGCCGTCTCCTCCCGCCTGCCTGCTTGCGTGAGATTTCTGATTGTCAGATGGAAGGGGGGGGGGGGAAGGGGAAAAAATGAACTTACAACAGGTTTTTTTGCCGAAATCACTAGCAGGTCTTGCCTGAGTAGTCCACACTGACGTTTTTCTGGCTTGGCGACTGTCAAAACATCCCCCCATGCGCTCATAGCCTCCCTCCTTCCCCTCAGAAAGACTCACAGGCAGCTCTCGTCTTCAAAGTAAAACTTCTCCACCATGTGGCCTGTGTTGAATTTCTGCGCTGACTGCTCCCCGGCGCTCATGAACTCCTCGTAGGGGTCCTTTTTCTCCTCGTCGCTGCCCAGGCACTTGAAAAGTGTCATGGCGAGGAAGGAGTAGAAGATCATGACAAACAGGATGTAGCAGTACGCGTTGTCGTAGGACTCTCTGGAGCTGGAGGTGGTGGACGCTGAGCTGGTGCTGGTGCTGGACAGAGGGCTCACTGTGGTGCTGGGAGCAGTCAGGTTGAGTTGCTGTCCGTTGGTGTCCGTACCAGTGTCCTCCAGAATCTGCTGGCATCTGGAGAGAAGAGACAGCAGCAGGGTCCGGTTCATGTGTTTCATGCTAGAGGCGGTGACAGAAGCAAAATATGAGACAGAAAAGGGACCAGGACGACTGAGAAAGGTCTACACATGGAAAGAGTGTGAGGCAGGCTCCACCACTTTAGGAAAGGCACGCTGTGAGTCATCCACCCACTCTTCAAGAGACTTGATAAGGCGGTATTTCACAGATAAAGCCCACTCCTTTTATGTCCTGTTACAGCGGCCAAAATCTCATAAAAGCACCACTATGACCTCATGTTGTGAATGATTCCTGCAGAAATGTCTGTCATTGCCATCAGACATGGATATGAATCACTCATACACTCTGAGATCACAATTCTCCCTGCACATTCTGGCTCAAAGTCTTTTCTAAAGCTCCCTTTTAACTCTTTTTTCCCCCCTCTATCTTTTTTTTTCTTTCCAGCCCATCCTCTTTGTGCTCCTTCCTTCACTTTCAATTTAGGGTCTTGGAAGCTGCAGAGACGCTTGGATTGTTGTCAGCTCCGGTCAAGTAGTCTACTCATTTCAAAGAGTGTTGGGGTCAGAGGTTAAGTTGTCTCCAGTGTGTTGCTGCTTGACTGACACTCCACTCCAAAGCAAGCCCTTTGGCTTTTTCACTCATTGTGTCTTACAAGTTGAGCGCTTGTAAAAAAAAAAAAAAAAAAAAAAATTTGTGGAGAGTAAAGAAAATAGTGAAATGTGATCTTGGCTGGATTTTATCTAAACATGCAAACACACACATGCATATTTCAAACATTAAAACAAGCATCCAGCGTATTCACATGCACACACACTTTATACATGTTCCATGAAAGACATGGACAGCTGCATACCTGATCCCTAAACCTCCACAGGAGAAAAAAAAAAAAACAGGGAGTGATAAAAATGCACCCGTGATATCTGTAACCTTTTGAGGAGTCTGCCAACTGGGTGAACAGTGTTTTCCTTTCTGTTTGGCAGCGAGAGCCAAAGCCCTTGTGAACCCTGCGCAGCCATGTCAGTGACTGATGTCCTGGTGTGACTACGGGCCGCTGTGCTTATATAATTTACAGCAGCTCTGCTTTAGTCATTAAGGGGTGTGAAGGAGCCCCCAGGGAGCAGGAATTTGTCCAAAAGGAGTGTTTATGAAAGGGGATATATTTATGATTTAGTGCTCGAGCAGCGGGCATGAGCGGCTGTAGTGGAATGTAACTGAGTGTATTTACTCGAGTACTGTGCTTCAGTAGAAATTGAATGTAGTTTTCTACTTCTTTTCTTTCTACTTCTACCCCACCACACTTCAGAGGGAAATGTGCTTTTTATTTGATAACTTTAGTAACTAGTTACTTAACGTATAAAGATTTTTAGCGCACAAATCATATGAGCAACTAAAAAGCTTAGTTGATTGATTAGAAAATTAATTAGCAATTGTTTTGTTAAATTTTTCGTGCAAAACTATTTCATGGTTCTAGCTTATCAAATATAGGGACTTTCTTCTTTTAATTGTAATTATATCTATTCATTTTTATTATTATTCGATTTATTAAATTGACTATTTTTTCCTGGATTGAGTACTTTTACTTTTAATATTTAAATACATATTCCTTATTGTACTTTTGCTTAAGTTACATTTTCAATGCAGGACCTTTACTAGTAACAGAGTATTTTTACGACGTAGTTTTAGTGCTTTTACTTAAATAAAGAATCTAAATACTCCCTCCAGCACTGAAGAGGGGTGCAGCTCTCAGACAGTAGGTATTGTCACTGCCCTGCTCATCCAGATTTAAATAAAGGGGAAACAGCCAGTATGTGCCAGAAAAAAACAATGAAAGAAAGAAACATTTGTTTAACTGACAGTAAACCACAGAAAGAAAAAAAAAACTAACTAAAATAATACACTTTAATTAAATTTAATTTGAAAGTTTAGACATGAAGGTCTAAATAGTGTTTTAAAGTCGTCTCCACACCGCCAAAAGTAAAATTCTGGAGAATAAATGCAGAGGCCTTCAAGCCATTATTTATTTATTCATTTGTCTATTGGCCTAAAATCAATTTAACGTGAACATGTTGAGTCTAAAATACTGGAATCACCTTATAAAATACCCACAAGGTTTTAGGTTTTAATTATAGAACGTAAACTCAAACAAACAAACATAAAAAAACTAACTTTTTGTCATATTTGCTAAAACTGTCGCTACATTCACACAGCGCTAAATGAGTCAGATAATCTGTAAAGAAAAATCACGTGTCTCCTTTTTCTACTGCCTCTGATGGCATTTGCTAGAACCTGCTGAGCCTGAACAAAAACAACCAATCAGAGCAGAGGAATCTCTAACACAGCGGACGATCATGTCAAACACTGTTCATAAGACTGCGGTCAAACTAAACAACGCTGATCAAATATGAACAAAGATTCTGCTATATTGCATTTATCTCACCTCAAATGTTTTCAGAAATGTATTTTGTGTACTGTTTAGCTGTAGAGCGAGAAGGTCAGTCTGGCTGGTGGGCGGTGCTTGGTCCTCCAGTAAACTATATCCTAGTAAACATGGCAGCCTGGTCACAAACGTTCTCGTTTTACAGCTGAACAGTAAACTAAAATATGTTTTTGAAAACGTTTGAGGTGATAAAGAGGCAATGCAGTCACAGAATCTTGTTTTGATTTGATCAGCAGCGTTAGAGACTCCTCTGCACTGATTGGTTGTTTTCATTCAGGTGCGGTAATGTGATTAGAAGTGCAAGGAAGGGCAGAGGAATATGATTTCTTCACTGATTATCTGTCACACGTACTGCCATGTGGATAAAGTCACATTTTTAGCTAATACAACAAATAATTTTATAAACTTACCAACTACAGCTTTAAATTAGCACATGACCTCAGTCTTCCCAAAGGAGCCTACAGCTTTGGTATCCCATAAATCAGTGGTTCCCACATGCTCCAGCCACGGGGTCCTCCTTAGTCATTAGTTCAAGGTCCACACAGTTAAATATATGTAACATCATACTTGCGTTCGGCCATGTCGTCAAGCTAGTTTGCTGTCTCTGTCAAGTAGCTGTCCATGAATCATTCACTCTACAGCAGGAAATGGCACTTCAAAATAAAAGCTATGCACCACGAAATTCACTGTACTTAAAAATACAGCTTGTTTTTTTACTAACTTGACACATTCGTGAGTGACATGCGGTCCACTCAGAATAGACCGACAACCCACTTTTGGACCACGACCCACCAGTTGGGAACCACTGCCATAAATGACACTCAAAGTCACACCTTTCCACATTTTTATATAGTTTATTATAAATAGTAAATAGTGCTGTATTGTACACAAAACTTCTTACAACAAAAATCATTTTACGCCAATGTAAATGGAAATTATACAAAAAGAAAAACATGTATAATGAACATTGTGTAAGACTCACTTAAGCACTTAAGAGCACTTATTACAAAACGTACAGAGGAGACATAACACTGGAACAACACTAAATAAATAAGAAATGGAACAAACATTTGCAAGTTCCGGGTGAAAACTAATTTAACACATGCAAAATTGAAAAAAAAAAATTAACTGTCAAACTGAATAATGTATTCACTGGCAGAGAATTTTTTTGGCTTTATGACATCACGACTACGTTTTGCTATCTTTCATCGCTCGATGATTTCCCCTGATTGATCAATGCACACAACCCAAAATTAATGACAATAAAAAGAGAGAGATTTTTTTTTTGAGGGTATAATCAGGGACATTTGATCCGTGGTAATTTACATCATATGAGGTATGAATGTATTGCACTTTCTTTGGGTTGCAGTGGTTTCCCTAAAACTCCACCTCTACCTCCGTTCTTGCCTTCCTGCTGGTTTTCCCGGTGTAGTCGTGTTTCCATCTCCAAAGTCTTTCACGCGAGTCGCATCAATGTACAGTAAATATTATTTTCCTAAGACATTGTGATGAAGAGATCTTTAGAAGAACATTGCGGCTGAGTGCAACACGTTATCACCATCTGGCCTTCTGATAACCATCAACCATACACCCTCCCCTATCAAGTTGGACCTCAGAAGCACAGGGGGCTTCCCGAGTCCACTTCTCTGCCACTTATTACAAAAATCAAATACAGAATCTTGAATGTATTTACTCCCCCTCTCCTCACCCGCCCTCTTCTTTTCCTCTTTAAGCGTGGACAACGAGCCGCGCTTGGTCCTCGGAGCGTGACGTGACGCACAAGCAAAGCGATTGCCAGGTAACAGGAGAGGCTGCGCCTTTGGTCCTAATTATTCTGGCCAACCCCCTCCATCGCCATCGCTACACCTCCATCTCAACTGGTTTTCCTTGCAGAAGGAGAACACCTCAACCCCTTTCACCCACCCAACCGCTCGCTGTCCTTGGGGCTGGGGAGGTTTGGCAAAGGCAGCATGTGGAAAGGGGGGTTGTTCTCTGGCGATGAATGTCAGACTTGCCCGGGAAGCCTCCTGTTCGTTCAGGCCATGTCGGGGGCTTCATATAATGAAAGGCACCTGATGAAAACAGGAAAAGACAACAGGGTTAAAGGGATTCTTTGCGTTTTAATCAACTTCAACAGCTTGAATCCATGAAGCAAAAAGTAGACGTGAAGTTAAATGAAAGGTGAGGTGTTAGGATGATGTGTTTAAGAGCACAAGAGCAGGTGAGAATGGAAACTGGGGTCCTAGGTTAGATAATAAAACTCTGAAAACAGGTGAAGAGCTTTGGGAATCTTCTCAGACATTCTTTGAACCCAATGTGGTCGGTAAAACTAGCCTGAGACTGAGCCTTACCCTGGATCTGTGGCTTTGCTCCACTGATCAATAACAACTCTAAATCTGACCTCCAGTGGGACACATGGTTCTAATCCTGGCCTGCCAAGGGCCATAATCGCCCCCTGTTAAAGAGCCTCCTTTTATACACACACACACACACACACACACACATACATACATGCCTGCGCTCACAGATATACCCACACACATTTCCCCAAACCCCCAAAAGCTACATGTGGGTCTCTCCCAGGACTGGCTAAATTAATAACATCAAGATGTTGCCACTGATGGGCCAGTCAACATGTGGTAGTGTACCTCAGATCAGCCCCAGCAGCACACGGCACTCTCCCCTCCCTCCTGTCAAACACGCTTTGGGG
This sequence comes from Epinephelus awoara, assembly GCA_035609425.1. Lineage (NCBI taxonomy): Eukaryota > Metazoa > Chordata > Actinopteri > Perciformes > Serranidae > Epinephelus > Epinephelus awoara. The sequence goes on from CM069306.1 coordinate 10,471,045, forward strand.
AAGTGGCTCCTTTCATTTGGGCGGCTATCTTTGTTACACAGGGGTCATTACATGGCTAGGTGCGCTACACTGAGGGTTTGATGGGCAAGCTCATCATACGGGGGGTCATGAAAGGACAGCGAGGGAAAAATGTGCGTGTTGGGATAAGACCCGGACATGCCCCTCGATCGGGCCACGTGGATAGTTGGGTGATGGTAATGTAAACTGAGGTAACCTGGCCACTAGTGCTCTCTAACATACATGTAATTTCAGCGCAGTGCAGAGTGATTTGAGAAGCTCGCTCATCAGAGGGGTCTGCGTAATTAACGTGGGTTGTGAGGTAGAAAATATAAACTAAATTGCATAGGCAGAGCAGAGGTTATAGAAGGACATGACCTCTGATCAATTATAGATCATTTAGCATTTAAATAATTAAATCCACTAAATCACTATGAAAACATCTGTTAAGTAAACATTTAAAGAGACAGTTCACCCCAACATCAAAACTACATATTTTTCCTCTTACCTGTGGTGCTATTTGTCAGTCTAGATTTTGAGGGTGTGAGTTGCCGAGTGTTGGAGAAATCGGCTGTAAAGATGTCTGTCTTCTCTCCAATATGATGGAACTAGATGGCACTTGGCCTGTGGTGCTCAAGTGCCAAAAGATACATCTAAAAAACTCAACAGCAATGTGTCTTCACCAGAAATCATGACCTGGTTACTCACAGAGACCTTGTTGTTAATAGTTTCATGTCGGAATGACCCGCCAACCCTATCACCATGCAGAAGGAAGTGTGCATCTACTGCTAGCTCACCTAGCACCACTGAGCTAGCTAATGTTACAGCTCAGCCGAGGAGGACGCCATTAATGTTTACGACTCGCTCGGTCATGAGAATGAGCCTCTTGTCCATGATGTGGATGCATAAAGAACACTGGATACAGCGTTAAAAGAGGGGCTCCGTTCATTCCTATAAAAGTTGCTCAGTGGCGCATAAAGCCAAAACACCTCAATTTCCAGGGTACTAAAACACTTAGACCTTCCGCAGTGTGGGGACCATAGAGCAAGCACAACAGAGACTTATGGCAGCTAAGCTTGAATGGGGATAAAAACTATTTAATCATGCTGCTTTCTCCAGATAGTGAAACATGTAATTTAGCAGAGGTTCTGTCACTCAAAAAATGTAGCCACTGATTTACAATAGTCTCTTTCCCAATTTAAGTCTATGGGAAGAATTTGTTTTGGCCATGGCATCATGTGACAGACCCGGACGTTGTAATTCCACATTTGGCCACTGTGTAAAATTGGCTTCCAAGTCCAGTGCTGTTTCCGGAGGATTGGTCCATGAGTAGATGCATACTTCCTTCTGTGCAGTGACACAGTTGGAGGCTGTGGTTCGGCAGAGAGAAAATAGTTCCTACATGATCACAACAAGGTCTGTGGATTATCTAGTAATTTCTGGCAGGAGACATTGCTGTTGGGTTTTTCAAATGTACTTTTTTGGCACCACAAGCCGAGCGCAATCTAGTTACATTATATTTGATAGAAGGCAAACATCTCCAACACTCGGCAACTCACACCAAAACAATCTAGACTGATTAACAGCACTACAGGTAAGAGGAAAAATATGCATTTTTGATTTGGGGTGAACTGTCCCTTTAAAGTATATTTGAAGTTTACCTTGCTCTGACTGTACTGTCCATACTGGTAGGTTGGATGGTGGTCCATGGCATAGGCTGGGGAGGTGTAGGAAGGTGGGCAGTAAGACTGAGTGCTAGGCAGCGTGGGCATACTGGTCAGGCCTGGTAGAGCCTCCAAACGCTGGGAACCATGGCAGCTGGCGGCCATGCCTCCGTTTGGCTCCAGGCCTCCGGTCAGTGGGGAGAGGGCGAAGTCACTCTGGGACTGATGCGGCACTCCACCTGGGTTCAATAGGCCCATTACCTGAAGGGAGACATGGAGGAAAACTTGGCGATTAGAATAGAAAAACCACAGATTAGTCACACTTTACCTTTCAAATTTCAAAATTAAAAATACATAGTCAATTTATTCACTCCATTTTTGTTTTTGGTTACATAATTCAATCAACTTTTTCACTCCACTCAGGTGGCCCAAAGTGTCGGCCCTCTCCTTGTTCATAGTCAGAAAAACATTATCACCGGCTTCCCTCACACATGTGGTTTCCCTTTAATCTGCTTGACTGATTGAGGAGCTGACAGTGGCTAAAAAGTTCAATCCTTTACTTCACTAGTGGTTTCTGTTATCCTGTCAAATTTATGGATGTAGAGTGATATTTTTTCACTTGTATTTTTCTTTATCATGACACTTGTGGGTTTTTCACAGCGTTACAAATGGAATTGATGAAAAGAAGTGAAAGACGATGGCTGATCAGAATATATGAAACATATTCAAACAATAAATCTGTGCGAATGTGATGTGTTTTAAGCAGAATTAAAACCCGTTTCTTATGTGTCCACTGATGTTTTGTGTCTTTTCTTATCGTCTGTCTCTCTCCCTCTCACTTTCTTTCTCTTGATGCCCTAAAATCACCGTGTCCTTGAGAGGCCGGGGTGAGGAGGCCAAAGGGTACGTGGGAACGAGGGGTAGGGTGTGTTTGTGTATGTGTGGTAGAGCTACCTCTCCTATGTGTGGAATTGTGTATTTAACAGTAGGTGTGTGTGTGTGCACGATCATGTGTAATACGAGCATTTTTTGCTCTGATGTCAGAGGTGTAGGGGTATCGGTGATACATCGTGAACAGCTGCACGGAGGTTTGCGTGAGAAGCGAAGTCATGAAAGTTTCTAAAAAGCGAAGTTGAAGTGAGAACAAGAGTTACGAGTTAAAGAGTTACAATCCATGTTGGAGAAAATGGATGTAAAATCAAGAATAAAACCAAAATAACTGGAAAGAAAATAAGGCGGAGAGTAAGTAACTCTGAGTAATGTAAAATCAAGGGCTTTCCCACGTGACAGCCGGCTGGCGCGCACACACACACATACACCCATATAGTGAGACAACCTCAGGTGTGTTTAATGTATGTAATTTACAGTTGAGCTGTCAGAGTGATCTGACCTCACACATCTGACAAACGCATCAATGCGGCCTTCCACCAAACCATTACTTCTCTTACTGCTGAGGATGTGTGATATTCTGTCAGGTACAAATGTCTGCTGCACACACACTCCATCATATCTCCGTATTTATAAATCCAAGGTGCATAGTTTCCCAAAAATACAAATTCAATTCAGTCACCCATAAATCTTCAGGCTACTTTTAAACAGTTGAAAGAATACTTCACCCACAAAATTATCATTTGTATATCAAGTACTTGCCCCACAAACCTTTGTTTATCTTGAATGCCTTTGCTGTGAACGAAGAATCCAAAAACTGAGAAAATATTGTCCCTGCAGTTATCAATGAGGTTTTAAAAAATAAATTACTAAAGATTTAACTAATTGAAATTAATACCACCTCTATAATAGTGCTCATCAATGCCCCTTGTGTTTAAACCATCAATTTAAACTCTAGCCTTTATTAAAGCCAATGTTTCACAACAATTCATTATGAATATAATATAACATTAAACAGTGAGATTGGAACAGATTAATCGCCATCATAATATGACCAGGAACTTATGTTAAAATGTCAAACAGCCTATGTTGAAGTATGTAACTGTTTAGATATAACCCCGGTCTCCCCTACTATTTGAAACCACATAAATAGTCTCACAGTATAGCACAGCTGGGCAAGCGTGTGATTACTCTGCTTGTGCATTTCACTGAGCAGAGTTCAGTCCCCCTACTCATCTGTGCATGAGACTTTTGGTTTTAATGAAAATGCATGTGTTTGGGAAGTACTGAGCATATGACTGGATGAATGGGACTTAGATTATACAGCACAAGTCGTGTGAGAGTTTGTAAATGGATGTTTTGATATAGTTTTGCTGATGTTAAACACAAGAATTTTCTTGGTTTTTGGATTCTTTGTTCACTGTGGAGGCATGTGACAAAAAATAAAGATTTTCTCATGAATTTAATGTAACATTTGGTGAGTAACTGATAAAACAAACAATTATTTTGTGAGTGAAGTATTCCTTTAAAGTATCCTTTCCTTAAAGTGTCAGAAAAAATATAATATTTAATTACTGCTAATAAATATACAAACTTAAATAAACTTCATTGAAAAGATTTTCTCCTGCTTATCCAGTGGTGTTTGGCCATATTTTCTCACAACATCGCACATGTTCCTGAGCATATAAACAGTCATTTGTGTGGTATGTGTCTGTGAGTACATGCCTGTGTCAGAGGGTCTGTGTCTATGTACGCGCTCACAGGCTCACGCACACTCTGTCTGCAACTGAAACGGCAGCAGTTCCCGATGGTGTCTGTTTTGAGGTTGTTCCGGGGATTAGGTCTCAGGGGGGTGCAAATCCCGGCCGCTCGCTTGCTTGGTGAGAAAGGGTTCCTTTGGTATGCATCAGATCAACGGTGAGACGCCAGAGACCCCGCACCACAGGGGAAACCACCGGCCCCGACTGAAGCTCCAAATACAGAGCTAACTGCTCAGACAACAATATCACCTATCTAAAGTCAACCTTATCCATATCAAAACTCCGTGGTGCTCTAATGTGACCATATCTGGAGTCGACTGAACCTCTGGATCTCCTGATGGACACAGTAGTAGAGTAGAGTAGTTTTTAGAGACAGATTCAGAGTTCAGATAATTCCAAAGAGGATTTCACACACAACGGACCGAGCTGTGAGGCTGTGCGAGAAAACTGAAGCGGTAAACTTTTCTAAGTGCGGAGAGGTCTTCATGTATTAACTATCAATGTCACAGAATTTAATCAGTCCTCATTTCCTCCCTCTTATTAAGTTAAAATCAAGAAATTAATTCTATCCTAATCTGAAATAGAGAAAACTGCATTGCAATATACATTCAAACAGCTGCAATGAATACATGAATTAAAACAAATTAGCCAACAAAGTGAGTCATTTGCATAAATTACACACTTTGTTACGAGGGGATAGATTACTTCATTCCAATCAATTAAGACACTGGAACATTCTGTGATTGCTATTCCAGACTGAGAAAACATTCCAGGCACGCTGCCGTCCCTACGCAAGATGAGCTGTCCGTTCTGTACCGGCCTGCCCCGCTAAGGTTAATGCTGAAACCATCCATGAGGCCACGGCACCTTTGGCCTCTTTATTGGAGTTAAAGGCAGTCGTGACCCTGTGGGTGTGTGAACTCACACCGCAGACATGCACTCTCAGTTACAGGACGGCAGCTACTCGCAGCATGCCAGTTATGTTTCAACAAATTACGAGGTAGCTCAGATGGCTGAGATTAAAACCACCAGCCACTGACGCTCGCAGTTCTCCTCATGTTATCTTCACTCTCTCCTATCTCGCTTTACTTTTATCTGTCCAGTGAAAATAAAATAAAGTAAATGTGGCTAGTTCTTGAGGAGAAAACAACAAATTCTACTCCATAACTATTGCTCATATATCAAAGCAGTCAATTATACTGAGCCACAATGGTGCCACCTACCACTTCCTGACCGTGCACCCTGGCAGCCACAACAAAGATCTTCTCTTTATTTCAATATATATACATCCTCAGGCATTCGCATTGAAACAAACCTGCCTGAGGCCATTTTTTTATCTGTGCCTGACAGGAGTGTGAGATTCTCTCTCATGGGAATTAGTACCCAGCATGCATTGCATGTGGGCCGGCCACCCTTTGTGGCGGTTAAAAGCTCGTTTTCCGCCTGTTAGTCCATCTTCTAGGCTGGTAGGGAGCCACTGATGGACACTGATGACTGTGTAATCGACCATAATTGTCTTTTCAGTTTTGATTTGTGTCATCGTCCGACATCCATACATCCGTCCTCATGTCTCGTCCCTTTTCCCTCCCCAAAGACTGACGTTTGCCACATTTCAAATTCATCAAACAACCCATCAGAATAAACAAAAATGAAAAGCTACCGTGTTTCTCAGTTTAACAAGGTTTTCATCAATGTCACTGCAATGACACCTCCTGGGTCACGCACACGCGATGCGTGTTTGCGTGTGTCATTATCCTTCCATATGGTGTGTCTCATAAATGTCATGAGGAACTATTAGTGTTCTGTTTCCTGGTATGATAACATGTGTGGATAGGTGTGTGTGTTTGTATATGCAGCAGATATTCACAGGGTTGTGTGTAAATATTTCTATGTTTTATTTCAAAAAATGGATGTGGAGACGAACCTGTGGCGAGAGGCTGTTGCCGATGGTGGGGTTGACAGTGTTGGTGTGTCCTGTCGGCGCCACAAAGCTGTCAGAGTATCCTGAGAAGCTGTGACGTCCAGAGGACAGGCAGTACGCAGAACTTCCATCCTGGGAGCCGGCTGACGAGGCGAGCCCACTCTGGTGCACGGAGGTGGGTGGCAGAGGCTGCGGTCGGTGGACTGTGCTGGGCTGCTCGGACGCTGCAGAGAACAAAAGATAACAGTTAAAGAGCGGCTATATTAGCTTTTTTTTTTTTTGGTTTTAATATCATTGTGTGGCCTTGCAGTAGTTTTCAAATCCGAAAATTCTATTTTGGTTAAAGTATGCATGTTTTAGCATGAAAAATCTACTTTCCCAAGCCTTTCTAAATCTTTTTCCCATGTGACCTTACATAGATTTTGCATGATGACGTTCTTACTGCTATGGAGGCCACATTTGTCAGTTACAAAAGTCACACAATAACACAAACAAACGTAACAAATCCAGTCGGCTGCAGGTAGCAACTCCAATGTGCTGTGGGGTAAAATTACTGCTTCTGTCAATGGTGTCTGGTGGCTTTGAAGAGGGCGATAAAATGGCTTCAGTTCTCCATCGCAAAAGGCTGTCTGACAGCAAGGTGAAGAGGTTAAAATAATCTAAATATAGCATACACTTAAACAGCCATGAGACTGCTTTGACAGAAACAACAGTTTTACCTCACAGAATATGAGGAGTTGCTGGTCTATTGCTGCCTCTGATGGGTCTGTTTGTTTGTCTTATTGTGTGACTTTAAGAACAGAACGTGGCATCCACAGCAGCACATTGCTTAGCTTCTGTGCTGCGGTACTTCTGTTTGCTTCTCCAAACTGGGAGTAAGGATCTACTGTAGTTAGTACACTGACCATAGATCTGTAAATGTGTTCATACAGTGCAAACACAGTATTATATTATACTGAATCTAAACGTGTCCTAATGTGGTAAATTAATGTTTAATAATAATAATACTAATAATAATGATGTAGCACCATCTTCCACCTCCAACATCAAATCTTTGAAATCTTCTCCATGCTTACACTGTCAGTGAAAGGCATGTGCAGGGGCTGAGGGAGGGGAGGGCATCAGAGCCGTAACCTACAGTACTGCACTGCATTTTTCTAACTGCTGAGTGGGAATCTCCCTTTGTAAAAAAAGGAAAAGAACGCAGATGGAGTTGCCCTTTAAATCCCATTTTGGTTTTATCAAGAACATGTCTGCTGCTGTCTTAAGATAATTCCAAATTCTTTATTTTTTATTTAATTCTTTATTTTATTTTATCTTATCTAATTTTTTAATTTTATTTTTTTTTTTAATCTTTTTTCTATTCTTTTTTTTTATTTTATTTTATCTTAATTTTATTAAAGGGGTCATTGCAGGCAGACAACCAATTATCAAAAAAAGAATACAGTATATAAATACTTGCAGATACGAAGTTACCTAAGACCTTCTTTCCTCATTATCCTTTTTAAACAGTGTGTACCCTTAACTATTTCACATTGTGAAAAAGGGGATGTGTGACAAAGGTATACTTTATCAAACTGGGAGACTTCCAGTACATTATTTTTAAGTTGGTTAAGAGACCAGGCATCCATACCAAAAAATGTGGCAGTGACTGTCGTGCATACGGGATCCAGTTTGACCATAACTTTGTAAGTCTATTCATTTGTAGGCGAAGTGAGAAGGTAAGTTTTTTCTACTATGTATATTTCATAAATAACATCTATCCATTCTTCTATTGTGGGGGGGACAGAAAGCAGCCATCGTCTTGTGATAGTTTTCTTACCAGCGGATATCAAAACACCAGGTAAGTATTCGTTAAAGTGTCCAGGTTGAAAGTCAGCTTTACCTAAAATAATTAAATAGGAATGGGATTTCTTTGACATAAAAACCTGTAGGATCCTAAAATCAATCAATCAAACTTTATTTATATAGCGCCTTTCATACATCAAAAATGCAACCCCAAAGCGCTTTTAAAACTATTTTCAGCACCAGGTCATCCAGATCTGATGGGTGATTTTTAACATGTTGAGTATAATAGTGCAGTAGTTGTGGATACCTATAAAAATCTTGCTTTTCTAAAGCATATTTTCCTCTCAAAAGTTTGAAAATCTTTTAATCGTCCCTTGTCTGTTAATGAGTAATATGTTGATATGCCCCTGGTTTGAAGTCAAGGTCGTAGACACACCCTCTAATTACGCAAAAATATTTTAAAGCTTAAATTTAAAGTATGTTCAAACGTGTTCAGCTGAACCCACCTTGAGCTATCGAGGTGGGAGTGTAGGGGCTGTCGGACAGCTGATAGGGCTGCAGGCCAGACATAGCTGACGGAGGGAAACCACCAGGGATGAGGTGGTTAAACGCCATCAGTTGATTGGCTCCTGCTTGCTTCCTCCACCGGGCTCTTCTGTTGCTGAACCACACCTGAGAGAAGAACAGAGACAAGACAAGTTTCTTTATCTTCTCTGTGAACCCAACAGAACAAGCTGTCTTGTCCAGTATGTACATGTGAGAGGGCTTCATGCTTGTGAATGTATATATGTGTGTATATGCGAGGCCGCTCTGATCCATTACAGGGAGCTGAACTGATAGAGATCTTAACATCTGGAGCGTGCAGTGAAACCACATCTTTGTGTGCTACTGCAAGTCAAAGGGTTCAGAGAGTAACAGCTGTTAAAGCCTATATTAGTACACTATCTGAATCAGACATCTATTTTGGGGTCTTTACATAGCCCCTTTTTGTGGTAGCGTCTGACAAGAATAGAAAGCTGTCCTCAAACACAGTGGGAGCAGTGTGTCTGTGTTTGTTTGTGTCTGTACATGTGCAGAGGGGGTCAGGCAGCGGGTCGAGGGTGTCAGAGGAAGGGGGGGACACATGTCTAATGGCAGTAAGGAATGTGTGGCAACATCCCAAGGCGATTTAACGGCCACAAGACACGTATCTGTGACAGACAGATCCATTTCTTCGCCATCAGATGGCGTGTCTGGGACAGACTGTGTCTGAGCGCGTGCCTAACCTGAACTCGAGCCTCTGTCAGCTTGGCCCGCTGAGCCAGCTCCTCCCGCGTGTAGATGTCGGGGTAGTGCGTGCGTTCGAAGGCCCTTTCCAGCTCCTCCAGCTGCTCGGCCGTGAAGGTGGTCCGACTGCGGCGCTGCTTCCTCTTCAGAGGCAGGCCTGGCTCCGAGTCCACGTCGGAGCCCTCATCTGAGTGGCTGGCTGCAATTGAAAAACAAACAGACTTCAGCATTCAGGGGAGGCAGACCGATATGGAATAAACCTTAAGGGCAAAGCTGAAACAGATTTGAGACAATAGATTGTGCTGAGTACAGAGCAAATTTTAGATTGTGTCCTCCTGCTGCCTTAAACTACTCAGTGGTTCCTGAGGGGATCAAAAGCCAGAGGCTGCTTGAACATGGATTAAAGAGGGCTAGATCCCTCTGGGGCATCTATTCCCTGGGACACTGTGTCTCCCAGAGTCTTAGCCATGCTGTGCGCTATGCCGATAGGGTCCCATAGTAAAGAGCAGGCAGTCTTTTGCAGGTGCTTCTTAATCTGTTTGTTCAGTTGAGGGCAGGAGAGAGCGACTGGGTAACTGAGAGACAGCCATTGGGATCTAATTCAGCAGAAGAAGGGAATCAATGAAGGCTTGAGACCAGAGAAAGAAGACTATTGCTGCCGTTCAGGGGGGAGGTTACCCATCTATTAAATAATGATTAGGCGCCACAAACTAGCGTGACAGCTTGCTATTGTCCGCCATTACATGTCTGCAATCCCCCATCTCTTTCTCAGTCATACAAACACTCACAAACATGCATCTGCTGCGTCCCGACTATGGGCTTTCACTCAATGAACGCAGTCTATGACAATGTGTCAAACACAGATGGACACAAGACAGAAAAAGTTGGAATCCACTCCCAAATCCACCCCAGAGGGACCTCTTAAACCTCATGAGGAGGGTTCACTGCACCTTTTCGACTCTCACTTTATTATGCAGCCAACACCTAAGCTGAGAGAGGAGAAGTAAGAGACTGAAAAGCAGAGAGACAGGTGTAGGCAACAGAAAGGCTTCAGCAGAGGACTGTCTGTTTCCCCCAGACTATTCATTCTCCCTCTGCCCTCCAGATTTAAAGCTTTAATTAAAAAGTGCCAAGTCAGACATGGAGGGGGGCAGCAGGGATCTCCCCTTGCCTCTGGAGCCTCTGGAGCCGAGCAGGAAATGTTTGTGCCGGGTTGCCAGTGTGTGTCTGACCAGGCATTACACACGGATTTGCTCCCTGGGAATGCTGCTGTGCTGCAGGGCCGCCAGCACACAGGATTCTGATGCTGAGAAGAGCTCTTTATTACATTTGAACCAAGGGCGCCACGCTGGCAGAAAGTCTCACAGAGGATTGGCTGGATGCTTAGATACTCCTGGAACGTGCACTGTGACTTTGGGATGTGGTTTGTTTAGGTAAGGATGTGGCCTGAGACCAGTTGGAGCAAATTTTATAGTACAACAGGCATAACGAAAAGGCCACACAGCATGAAAACCTGATACTTTTTCCTATAAGCACATTTTTAAACATCAGTATTGTTTGGATTAGTAAGTGGAAGTTCCATTAATCAGCAGGTAAACAACGCTAGAGGAGAGGACTGCGAGAAACAGCAAGCAAAGTAACATGCAATGTCATTACCATTTTAATGACGGAGGAACGGAGAAAGAAAGAAAAAGACGAAGAACCAATGACGGCGCAGAAACGAAAAGATTCCTGAGGGAGGGAAGGGGAGCTCATAAAACTCCTCAGAGGAGAAAGCTCCCCATTGGCACTGTAACTCATGTTAACTGCAGGGTGGGGGTGGATCTCTCCTCCTATGCCCCCTTTATTTCTATCTTTCCCTCTCTTTTCCCCTCCCTGTTTTTATTATTAGTAACTACAGAGAAAACACTCCGTCACAGACTCTCCCTTAATGGCAAATGACATTGTTGCTTTTGTCATCCTCTGGCTCGCACTTTCTCTTTTGCTCTCTTCCTCTCACACTCGCTGTCTTTTTTTTTTTTTTTTTTTGTAAGTGATGAGGCCAAGCCTTTGTATCTTAGCAGGGAAAAGCCTGTGGCAGGCCTCTGTTGGACCGATTACCACGCTCCATCTGTAGGAGCCATCAGGGACGCCCGGGCCCGCATTCAGGGGTCTGTCACCTGCCCAGCAGGGGAGTGCGGGGGGGGCTGTAAGGCCAGGGGCTGAGTGGGGGAATGAAGGGTGGGAGGGAGAAGTGGAGGGGGCACAAAGGGGTCCAGAGAAGGGCCACTGGGGGCTGTGGAGGGGCACAGCAGGGGAGCACCCCTTCATCCCCTCCCTCCACGGCCTGAGGGGCACAGAGCTGGGTTGGGGGAGGGATGGGGGAGTTGAAGAGGTTGACATGGAGAGGAGATGGGAAGCTAGAGGCACCTGAAGAAGATGCTGGGGAAGGGGTGTGGGGTGCCAAGCAAAGGAGAATGGGGGTGCTGGTCATTCATAAAAGCGGACCTGTCCCTTCCATCTCATCCATTCACTTCACTTCTCTCTTTCTGTGTGCTCACCCGTCGCTGCAGCCACATCTTTGACATCTTCAAACAAGGGTAGGGGATCGATTTTTGAGGCACGCTGATGCAGAAGCCGACTCGCAGAGGGCTGTTCCCACACATTCCCCGCGACAAACAGCAGAAGAGGATACTAAAACACACAAAGGGAGGCCTCGACCTCCTTACTTAAACACCCAAATCAAATTTTACGCTGCAGCTAAAGCACTGGGGAGCTGAAAATACTCCATAGCCGCTCACAGTTTGGCTGCGGCCCTGACAAGAATCTTAATAGAAAGATAGATTATTATCCCTCAAGCGGAAATTGGGGCTGCTGCGGAGCTATCCATAAAACAGACATTTCAAAACAAAGTAAGATGTAAGTTAATCAACTAATAACAAGCTAATTTAGATAGCAGAGTGGATGGTGGATCAGTTTAACATAGTTTGGAGGGTATTAGCACAGTTTAGTGGAGTATTCAACAAGTGAATTCAACAGGTTCCTTTCCCCTGATCAGAGACTGTTAAATAAAAAACAAGTGCACACACACAAATTACACACACTCAAAGACCAGCAGGAAAGGAGACAGTGCTACAGAGCGACCACTGACAGTAAACAGAACCATTTATCGATCAAGAGAGGAGGCAGACAGGCGGGGAAGATAAACTCCAGAGGGTCACAGATGTGAACTTCGGGAACGTCCAGTTCCATTAGCATCACCTGCAGCAGCAGTGCCTCAAACAGGCCAAAAAAACCAAGTGAGGATTCCAACTGCGAGAATAAAGACTGCTCTTGTTTACTGCGCAGTCTACATCGGCCAGGACTCGCCTTGCCAAGCATTCACCCCCCTTTCCCATCGGTTTGCGAGATGTTAATACGAAGAGACATCCACAGCCGCACACATCCATGTACGTATGTGCACGCAGATTCACACACGTAGCTTAAAATTGCAAAAAAATGAATGAAGTGGAAAGAGTGACAGAAAGTATGAGAGCGAATCAAAAGTGAAGGAAGGAGAAGAAGCAAGAAATCAGCAGAAAGAATGAAAGGAAGGCAGAGGGATGAAGCGCCAAAGAGAAAGAGAAGCGGAGCATATGGGGCAGTTTATAGCCTTGTCTTGGTAGGGGCTGGCTAGCCCTTCCTCCAGGGGCTGTTAATAGAGAAGGTAATTGAGCTGGTGACATGTGTTCGCAACACAAAACAAAGGGCAGAAGAGACAAATGAACTAGTTATTTGCCCAGGGAAGTAGATCTGGCCCTTTCAGGCCACAGAGCATAGAGCGAGTGGGTCCACTGAATAAAATAGTGGCGTGCCACATAGAGCCAGAGCGAGCAGATGCACTGGAGGAAAAGAATAGTTAACTGACAGCTTATGGGCTCAGCTGGGGTTAACAGTTAAGGGAAAAATGGGAGCGAGTGGGCTGCTCACTTGACTTGCTAAAGAGCCCCCAGGATCCCGCAGCTGCCTGGGAAAAGAGAGGGGGGGTGCAAATAGAGAGAAAGAGAGAGGGAGATGATGATGTGATGGACAGAAAAGAAATGGAGTGAATACGCGCAGGAGGTTGGCACTTAACGGACAAAGAAAGAGCTGGCGATATGACTTTGAAAGATGTATCTCTGTCTAATATTGGTGAGGTGACAAAAAGCCACAAATGGCCCTTCATGGCTATTATGTGTGCCCAGTGTGCGGTGGTTATTATTTAGTTCCACCACGGCGCAGTTAGGTGACAGTTTCACGGTGGCATTTCCACCCTCGGGGCACGGACAAAGCAACGGCACAGAAACCACGCGGGGACAAAGCAACAGGCCAGTCTGCCGCACGTTCCAGTCAAACGGAGACTCGGCCCGGCCTCGTTTAGGCCAGACAGACGACCGAACCAATCACCTTGCTCAGAATAACCAGCATGCTCTCTTCAGATACCAGCAAAATCTGTATTTGGATTCACACAAAAGATCAAGTCTAGGCACTTTAAAGTGAAGAGGTGGGACCAAGTCACTGTTTTGCCTTCATATCCGAGTCCCAAGTCAAGTCCAGAGTCCTAAGCTTTAGGTTTCAAGTCCTAAACAAGCCATATAAAACAATAGAATGATAATATATCAAATTTACAAAAATCATGAATGTTTTTATTCGTTAAAACAAGTTTGTTGAAAGTTTTCGACCCACTCGTTTTGCGTGCTGCCATTTGTTTTTTGTTGACCACTGCATAGTTTTTGTACAGAAATTAAATTATCTTTGGTATCATTTTTCCAACTGGCACTCAGTAACGTAACTTTAGTTCCTGCAACTTGACTAGCTGCTGTCAGATTGGTTCAAACCAAGTGTCGACTTGTTGGGAGTGAAAAGCGTTAGCGTTAGCTGATTCAGAAATAAAGGGAAATAAATGTATTTGTGGCACACGTTTTAAATAACATACTTTTTAGGTATCAAGTATTTTCAAGTTAAAAGCCTCAAGTCAAAGTCTTGGTTTTAAAGTCCAGGTTGAGTAGCAAGTCTGTTTTGAATTTGTCAAGTTGAATTTAAAGTCATCGAAGCTGTGATCCGAGTCCAAGTCGCTTGACTCAAGTCCACACCTCTGAGTTATTACAACACTTATTCACCGATGTGATTTCAGAGAGTCGGGCAGTTGTCATCTTTTCCCAAACATTATTATAACCTCCTTTTCCTGGGGCCTGATAGTTTTAACAGTCAAGTGACCCTAGGTTAGCCCCTGACCTCTTCACAGCTACTGCACAGCGCTGCAGTTAAAACAGCCTCACTACTGACCCTGCAACACAACTTCACACACTCAACAGAGAGAGAAGACATCATCACATTCCACGCTCTCTTTTTTTCACCCTGCAAACACTCGTTAAAGGTGTATTTCTTATAGTTTTATGAGCTTTGCGTGCACATTTTCAACTTTTATTGCTGTTTTAACGCCTGAGTTCGGACAAATGTCTGAGATAAATGCTTTGAGCAAATATTTTTAAAAGTCTTATAAATTTCTGATCTTTTTTAGTGAGTTTCTTTGTTCACAGAGAGGTATAAAAAGACATTAATCAAAACAGCAACAGAGTTGTGCTGGCGTGTCCATAATGTGCAATGTGCTGGACGAAACAGCTCCACAAAAACTAGAGGCTAAACAAAGTTAAGTGATTGACAACGCTGTCTGGCTTTACTCAATTAACTATCCCATTGTGCTCCTCTTTGCAGAGTCCCCTCGCCCCCGACCCCTTTTCTCTTCACACCCCTTTATCCTCCCCATCACAGAGTTTTGCTTGGCTAATACTTCCAAGGAAATAGAGAGCTCCCTTTTTCTACTGGGGCTCCTCTCCTTGACCTTCCATTGCTCGCTGCCTCTCTTTCAGTCACTTCACAGTGTCTCTGGGGTTAGTGGGGAGAATGCGGAGAGTACATCAGCGCCGAGGGGCCGGCTCAGGGCAGGACCCCGGCCCATTACTTCAAAGTTGGCCTGCATTCATTAATTGTCCTTTGAATTAATATTGGAGGATCACAATGTGGGTGCCAACAGAGAAAGAGGCTTTAATGAAGCATAGAGTCCGCATTCAGTTGCAGATCAGCCAGTGTGGATTTTTTCTCTTTAGTTTTTTTTTTGGAGAAAGAGGGAGCCTTGAAAGTCATGCCAACACAGAACGTAAAAGTATCTATCTATCTATCTAGGGAAGAAATATACTGTGAATTTTGGTTTGTCCCTCAGGCTACACTTGCGTTATACGCACTATTAACACAGGAAAACATAGAGTAAGGCCCACATATAAAATTCTCCATTATCCAGCCCTGAGAGGAAAATGGAAATGTGGCTGTAGCAGACATTCCTCTGGTTGCATTGAGGCCTTCTGTCTCCTCCAAACCTCCAATCTTTAACTCATTCACCATGGAAATGCAGGGACCCCCCTAACAAAGACACTAAAATTCAACATCCACCTCTCTGTTTACAGTTGCGGGTTGTTGCCGCGCTGCTCAGTTGCCTCTGCTCCCTGCGTGTGAGAGAGACCTATCTGTTTATATTCTTAGATGCCTCGTGAGGATATAAGTTATGAAACTTTAAAATTGGATTAGATGGCCCATGTGGAAGTTAGCTACCGAGCGTCATCATTTCCCCCCACTTTGGAAATGTGTTACAAACTGCTTTAGAGTATGGTAAACTCCCACACACAAATATGATCTCTCTGCTGTCCTCACTCTCTAAGTTTTCCCCCTTCGCTCTAAAATCCATGCCAGAGTCACGGGGAGCCAGTAACCCAGTTTATTTACACAAACAAAGTCCTACTCAGCTCCTCTGACAAAAGCAGCTAAATCTTTCATGTTTTGTCAGCACTTGATTCCTCCTGTCCCTCTGGCTATTTGCCTGCCTCCGGACAATAGAGGCAGGAGAATGGCAGCAGATTGTTGGAATGCACCTCAATGAAACCAATTATTACATGTTGACTGCGTTCACCATGGCAGATTTGAAAGAACTGGGCTCATTCAATTTGGCACCGCAGGATTCCCTTTAAAGAAAAGTTATCCCTTTGACTGTTTGTATTTCTGAGCTTTTCTTTTTCTCCTCCGTCTCTCTCCCTCTCACCCCCA
This sequence comes from Epinephelus awoara, assembly GCA_035609425.1. Taxonomy (NCBI): domain Eukaryota; kingdom Metazoa; phylum Chordata; class Actinopteri; order Perciformes; family Serranidae; genus Epinephelus; species Epinephelus awoara. Next base: position 10,487,421 of record CM069306.1, read on the forward strand.
CCGCCATAAACGGATCCTGCGAGATTGGCTACTCCTCTTTCATGACTTTGATTGCTTTAATTAGTTAAATGAGGCTAAAGTGCTAACAGTAATAAATAGAGGAGAGGATGCTGTCAATTAATTTAATGCCACTCGTGACAAAAACAATTTTTGGCACTGTTGCATCATCCAATCTTCCAATTAAAATGAGTTGGATTTACTCCTGCTTTATGGACAACTGTGATAAACGACTCTCCTCTTGCCGCAGCTCAGCCATGCATGCTCTTTAAACTCTCCACACTGACTGGAGTCTATTCTACCTCCATAACTCAACAGTTAAAGGAGATGTAAACAACTTCAGATTCATCCCAGCAAACATCCTTTTTTCCCACAACGCTCCGACCCGGTACACTTTATCCCACAAACCTTAGCAGTCCCTTTCCCAGACAAATAAATCTAAATGAGTCAGCTTTGATCTTAGCACTTAAGGAAAGCCAACAATGGTGGTAGAGGAGAAAGGGGCAGAGAGCAACAGGCCTCTCTCCACCGCAACAATAGCCTCTGCAAACACCTACTTAATCAATATTTGGCCAGAAGACACTCTCTCAGTCCCCAAAAACCAGCCTTTTCACATTCTAATGAAGAGCTATAAAAGAGAAAAACAACAACTACTTCCACAAAGAGACACAAGAATGAAATAGTGCTGTTCTGTATATCAATGGGGGGAAAGTGCCTCAGAGCTGTTTGCATGGAGGATGTCACCTATTTGATTTGAACTGTTATTTGTTTCTTTCACAGAATTCAGCCTAAAAGCAAATTATTTTTTTTCCTTATGTGTTTTTGGAAACTTGCAGAAAACTTGTAAATAAAATGATTTTAAAAAGGATGATGAACAAAGCTGCAACTCAGATTAATTTGTTGATTGTTTATTTACTTTTCATGCAGCAACGACTTTTAAAAGTTGGAGAAGTCAACTGCTCGATCAGTATTGGGGATGCGTCTGCGCCCTGGAAGAGGGAGAGGGAAGTGCCCACAGATATTGCATGAATGTGTGCGCCCTGGGCGGAAAGGAAAGGGGCGGACTTTGTCTAGAGATGAAAGTGGAGACAAATAAAAGGTTTGGATTTAATCTAGTGGAGAGAAGGGTTTTCCCTGCGCTCACTGGCTGGAGGCGTCACGCTCACTGCGCAAAGACTGTGACAAAAGCTCCGTGCGCAAAAAGTAACGGCACCGTTCAATTTGATAACGCGAGGCCACATTTAACACACTGCAGGGATGAAAAAAAAAACTGGCAGATGCGTTAACTTAATGTTGAAGGTATCTAAAAATTGTGCAATAAAAATGCGGATATCCCCCAAAACACTAGCACTGTTTCCAGAGGTGGAGTCATCAATAATTAACTATAGTCTGCATTATGTCTCCAACAGCAACCCTCCCTACAGCAGCAACACTCCTCACACCCCAACAGGTCGTAAATCAACAGGTGTTTGCCTAAACTCTGAGCTGATCCCCCCTATCTTTATTTCTGAATGACTGACTGTAAACAGTTTGGGGAAAAGCCCCCAGAATTGGCACTTTTTTGAGCAGTCTATAAACCAGGTCGCACCGGGCCTATTGGTGTCCCTGAATAATTCATCGCTCATTGCGGGTTCATAATGTCTTCTCCCGGCCTTTTGTCAGCGCACTTTTTTCCTCCCTTTCTTTCCCGGGGTTTTGAAAGGCCCTGGCGTCTTTTTGTACACCACTGAGCCGCTCACTGGAGTTTGGCTTTTGTGCTCGTCAAACTGAGGTGTGAGTCTCAATGGACTCTCCGTGCTTTGTCCCCTGAAGTTCATCCTCAAGTGTCCGATTGTGTGTGCGTAAGAAAAAAAGAAAAAAGTTTCTCAGGCTTGGAAGTTAGACAAATGTTTGATTATCCACTCATAAAGAAATCTCTGCGCATTGGTTAAATCTCAGAAGCCAGTGCGTAAACACCTGGAACCGTCATGTGTTGGACTTTGTCTGCAGAGTGACTAAAAAATGTTGGTGTGATCATTCCTCTGTGATTAATTACATCTTAATAAATAACATTTAATTATTTCCTATTATTAGTAGTAGTGGGAGTTTTGTGTGGAAGCTGGTGACAATTGGAATCCAACCATATCAGGATTTTCTCGCACCTCAATTTTCCCACATTTTTTTTAGGACAGCAAAACACACAGCAAACATTTCCCTTTTTATAAAACCATAACGCAGCACTCACATCTGTCTCCCAGGATGCCATCGATGCTGTGTTTCGTCCGTGGTTCGTTTTCCTCCATCTCCCTCTTCACCACCTCGTCATCATCCTCATCATCATCCCCGACTCCGCCGAACTTAGAGCGCATGATGCGACTGATGGCGCTCACTAAAAAAAAAAAAGAAAAGAAAAATATATTTATTATATTTAGAAGTTAATCAATATTTTTTGCAAAGTTTTGACACTGACTTTTTTTTGCAAATTCTGTCCATTTTTTCTTTCGTTTATTCACTGAGTTTTTCTTTATTTTATTTTATGAAATAGAAGACAATTATTTTCACATCCTTCCTGATTTTTATTTTATTTTTATTTATTTATTTAAATATATTACAGCTCCAGAAACAGTCTCCTACCTGAGGGAACGTTGTTCCTGTCGCAGACGCCATCTTTCAGTAACTTGTCCCTGATTTCCCAGCTGAACATGCCCGGGTTTTCTCTCTTGTACTCCTCGATTTTCTTGTCCACCTCTGGGGAAGCGGTTTGCTTTGATGGGAGGAAGAAGAGAAGATGATTTAGTCACTTCATTTAAAGTTTAGATCCAAGGCCTCCATTACAGACGAGATCAAATTTAATTATTTGCTGAATTTAAGAGTGTGGATGCAAAATATAAAGTCGTGACAAAGTAATTCAAAAGATTATTTAGCTTGGAACAGGACTTGTTCAAGTTGCATTATGTCTCCAGCTACTTTTTGGATTAATTGTTTTGATTATAGATAATTTAGCCTCTGTTTTAAATCCAAAAGTGTGAGTTGCACCCGTTTAAAATTAGATTTCCCTGCAAGATAAAAAAAAATAAAATCGCTGTTCTCTAAAATTTCATATAAATTGTCTTTCTGAATTTAGGCCGTATGTCTCTCACCTTTGGCTTGCTGCCTCCGATGGCCCCCGGCCTGATGGAGCCTGTCTCCTGGTACCGGCACAGGATTTTGGAGACGCATCCGTGGGACACGCGCAGCTGTCGGGAGATGACGCACGGCCGGACACCGTGATGGGCCATCTCCACGATTTTGTGGCGGATGTGGTTGGGGAGAGGTCTGCCGTTTATGAAGACACCACCGAGCTGGTTGACCCGACCCTGTCCTAACGGAGTGGAGACTGGACAGCAAGGCAGGAAGTTTAATACCTTGTACACTTTGTGTGTTTGTTTTATATATCAAAAAAAGTTATTTTTTATTGATGAGAAAAAACCCAATGACAAGTTGGATATCATCTACGAGCAGTTATATTTTTAAAGTCCGAATACATATGGAAATAAAAGACTGGTGTTGTAGGCTAAATATTCAGTCCTGAAAAAAATAACTGTCCAAAAAAGAAAAAGGAAATTTCTGCAAAATAATTTTATTTCCAAAAAATTATCAGTTATGTCTTGCTAAATTAATGTGACAAAGTAAGGCATAAAAATCACAAAAACAGCCTAAATATATACAATTAGAATAAAAAAGAACACATTGTATTGCTCTTGGAAATAGACTTAACCCGGTCTGTTTTTTCTTTTAAAACCACATTTAAAACTTAAACTACAACAAGATTAAATGCACAATTAATTGTAATATTTTTGCAGGTTTGAAGCCTTTAAAAACTCCGGTTTGTCAGCTTTACTGAAGCTCTGGAAAAGTTGAATCTCGTCCAGACTGCGAGCAGCAACTGGTGGTGTCTTACCCTCCAGAGAGTATCCTCCCCGCGGGTAGTTCTGGTGAGGAGTCGGTCTCATCATTCTCGGTAAACCTCCTGCAAGCGCTGTCATGACTCCTGACTTTCTGTCAGGGAACTCTTTAAAACGAAGCTGCCTTTGTTTTGTCGCTTTTAATCCCACAAAACCTTAGTCTGCTGTAATATTTCGCCTTCTCTACAGCCGCAGCGCTTCTCCTTCAGTAACAGGTTGCCTCGACAGAGACTCTGGAAGTCCTCTGCAGGAGTGTTGACAGGTATCCAGCGGCCGCTGAGGGCTGAGCTGAGGGGTTAAATCAAAGTGCAGGTCGCTAACAGTCCTGCGAGCATTCAGAGGATGGTTTGAGAGGGATGGATGCAAGTCAAACATTTTATCTGTGGTCGCTGTCCCCTCTGACTCCGCGCTGCGCCCCCTGATTGGGCAAAGACCCGGACGTTGAGGGGCTGGGGGAGCTCTGTGATTGGACGGCAGGAGCTCCCCTTCTGTCTGGGTTGACCTCACGGGGTCAGATTGTGGTGTCACAAGTTTCAGCTACCAAACTTTTCACCAAGTGGCACAACTAGTGATGAAAATATGTAAATAACGAGGATATATCTGATCATGTTTCCCAGCCTCTGATCAAAGTGTGAGGCGTCAGGACACTGCTGGGAGTATTAAAGTTTAATTATGTAAGGCTAATAATATACAGGAGGCTATAAAATAAACAAAACTACTACCTTATGTTAGGCAATATCAATAACAAGAAACATTTATGTCATTTAAAGCTTTTACTAGTGAATAAAATAAGTTATCTGCAATATGAATGTTCTTATAAAGCACGTTTACAGTGACAAGAGTCACACACACATGCACAAATATACACACAAAATTTCCATTAATAGTTGAACAAATTTAAATAAATTCTGTAATTGTGTTGTTGTTTTTTTTATATCATAGTGTCTTTTCGCAAATAAATTATTCTGTTTCCTGCCCACGGACTACGGATGAAAATTAGTTTATTATAGCTACAATTTCCCTGTTAAATAAATAAAATAAAATAAAATAAATTAAATACATATATAATAATTCTTGTTGTTATTAGTATTATTTTATTATTATTATTATTATTATTATTATTATTGAAAATAGTAGCTTTGGTTGTCAACCTTTCTAAGCCTACATGTTTACTAGTATTATTATTGTTATTATTATTATAATTATTATTATTATTATCAACTCTTTGTAAATTACAATTCAAATGGAAAAAATTGAAATCTATGGAATTTAGCAGACTAAAGAAATGATCAGCGGTCAGGATTTTATACAGGGATATTTAATTGTAGAGCTGCCTTAATGTGATGCATTCAAGGTGCGTCTGGAAGAATGTTCTCAATCGATTTAAGTTTTAATTACACGAATATTCCCCGGTCGGTCCACGGATGCAAGAAATACCTCACATACCCGTGATGAAACGAGATTGCAACAGGTGAGTGTATTATAAAGAATATTATAAAAAATAGCAATGACATTAATTTAAAAGGCCCATATTAAACGTCTCGTGACATTATATTATGATCATTACGTCAGGTAAATTTTGGTGGTGAAAGGTTTGAAAGAGGAAGGGTCTGTTTTTTTTAAGTGTAGAAAGCAGATTTCCGTTCACACACACACACACACACACACACACACACACACACACACACACACACACACACACACACACACACACACACACACACACACAGTGGAGGCCATGAGAGGAAAAAATGGCGTGGACGCGGTGGATCCTCAGCGTGGAGAGCAGGATCTATTTTTCCATGAGTTCCACCACACCCCACGCAGCAGCTCATGACTTGAACAATAGGTGCAGCGCGGCCCCGTGGCTCGGCCACACTGCAGTGTAACACATCCGTGCAAATGGTCGATTATGGACACACGGAACCACATGAGGGATCATTTGACTTTTCTGAAGCTTGTAGAGTTGTGATAATTATGATAATTAGGCGTGTTTAATAGACCGATACACCCCCCCCCCCTCCCCCTCAGGAGCAAGACCATATACTGTCTGAGTGTGTGTTCAGAGGCCTCCTCAACCTGCATGCCATGAGTGACTGGATGGTCGTGACCTCTGTGAGACACACTGATGCATCACCAGGGCTGAAATTCATTGATCACCAGCAGATTTGTCAATACTTGCTGCTTTGTTGTCTAAAAAAAACAATGATTAATAAAAGATTATCGTCACAAGCTCATGTAGAGAATGAAGACGCCCGCTGTTGTGACAGATTTCTGTTTGCAAATGACACTTGTGTATCCATGTTTTCTTCTAATTCGACTGTTACAGCTGGAGAGTCGTCTTTCTGTCCCAGTGTCCCACAGCATGTGGCCCAATATAGTTTTATTCCTCCTGTAAGACTTCATGTGAGAGGCGCAGTGGACACAGAACATGTGGAAACATTATATGTCCATAAAAGAGGGAATGGGGAGGTGAGGGAGGGAGAGAAAGTTATCATACTAAAGTTTGACTATCATGAAAAGGATATTGGATCTACCGTGTCAAATCAGTTAGTGGGGTAAGCTGAGTCAGAAATGCGGTGGTGCTGTGGTGCTGCACAAAATGCATCAAAAATAAAGCACAAAATGGCCCTGAAAAGAAATGGTGTGTTGAATTTACCAGGCGTACACGTGGAGTAAGCCAGGGGCTTTCGAGGCTGTATTTCTGAAACCGTACACACTGGGGGAAAAGCAGAATAATTAGCTCTGCGTCCACTAAAGATAAAACTAGTCTAATAGCCTTATAACCCTTAGGCAGCTCTGATCTTGGCTGTGGCCCTGCAGCGATAAGGTCGGCGTCACCACTGGAAAAATCTCCAGACTTACAACACTGCTCAGTATTCATGATAAACACCATCACATCACATATAGACAGATGTTTGTGGGCAATCAGATCATCACAGTGATTATCTCCACATGTGTAAACAGCTGAACTAAGAGGCTTAAACTCATTCTTAAAATTAAAATAGTCAGTCATGCATTCCTCAGAGAAGTAGCTTACTGTGACGAACAGTAGACACAGTAGACAACCTTCATTTGCATTATTAATTGGGGTTTTATAGAGGTTTTTAGTGTGTTAAAATAACTGCTGCAAAACGGTGTGCGTCACCTTTATGAGTCTTGAGAGAATCGTGCCACTGCTGTGAGGGACTTTTGGATATCTGTCTCTACACTGCAGTCGCCCACAATGCTCTAATTATAGTCAAGGCTTTGACACAGAGCACGATAACCCCTGCCAATTCTTTCTTTCTTGCAATATTCTAAACACAGATTTGGAAATAGCGCACTACACTATTTCTTCGCCACATGCTGCACAGACAGTTCCTAAATAAAGCTGCGGTACAACATTGTATTTGTTGGAATGAAGCCACCATTAAACAAGTTTTCCATTTATGATGTTTGGTGTAAATGCCATACAAGATTATTTCTTTACGTATTAAATCGTAATGCATGTTTCATGTTCACAGGATAGATGTGAGCAGGGAGTGTGTCTATATGAGGCCTTTCAAGGATAATTGGACTGCATCTGATTTTAATTGCTCTTTGTGATATATCACCAGTTATATTTTGTCTTCATTAGCCCGCAGCAGCTCAGAGACAACTCAAAAGAGCTCTGCATCACAAAGACAACAGAGCGGACACTGTGTGAAATAGGAGAAACAGATTAGAGGAGTGGGCAGGCCGGCCGACATTTAGATAAGCATCTTCGGAATAAGGAAATCCACTCTGTGATTAGTAGCCTTGGGATGTTACTGTTACAAGGTACCTCCAAAAGAGGCACTGTTTTTCTGCTGTGTTTGATCTTATCAAATACATATGACCCACGACACTTCAGTGGGGAGCTCAAACTGAGTGCAGTTATCATAACAAAGAGCCTTAAGGTGCACCCAGGTGAGAGGGAGGAAAGAAGAAGAGAGGCAGAGCATTTGTTAACCATACAGCCTCTGGGCGAGCGGGGTTACTTTAATAGTGCGGCAAATAAAGAGTGAATATAGTCAGCTAGTAGTTAATGGTCCCATGATGAACATACAGCGTTGCTGCCTGTAAAGATTCTTATCTGTCCTACAATACACTAGGCCTTTGCTTCAGCATGTGTGTGTGTGTGTGTGTGTGTGTGTGTGTGTGTGTGTGTGTGTGTGTGTGTGTGTGTGTGTGTGTGTGTGTGTGTGTGTGTGTGTGTGTGTGAGAGAGGGAACACTGACATGGTATCTGGTGTTGTGACAACACCTTGAAGTGGATTTCATACTTCAGCAGAGAAACTGGATACAGTCTGATAAAAGCAAAAACATATTTCAGATGTGAGACATATTCAGTAAAATATTTTGTAAAGAGGAAGTGTGCAGCTGAGTATGATAGATACGTGATGTAGAAATGGCCCTGTATTATGCAAAATCACAAACTATGTATGACACAATCCTGTCCTTTGTTGAAAGCGTCTGCCATTAAGTAAAATCAATATTTTCACACATTTTATGTCCTTAGGTTTTGCTTTTCAAATATATAATAGGAAAAAAAGTCAAATATCTCGACTACAGCTGCAACGATTAATAAAAAAATATAGATTCGTAGTCATCTACTAAAATAATTGGTTGCTTATTTAATAGTCAATTTGTAAAGACAGAAAGGTCGAAAAATGTTGTTTCTAGCTTTTTAAATATGAATAATTTGTGTGGGTTTTTTGACTTCTCTCTGACAATATACTGAATATTTTTGGGTTGTGGATGAAACAAGACATTACAGGACGTCATTGCTAATCGTCACTTTTAACCATTTTCTGACATTTTATACACTAAACAACTCACTGATTTATTGTGCAAATAACTGACAGATTAATTGACAAAGAAGAATATCATTATTTGCAGCCCTGCTCTTGAGCTAGTAGTATTAAACATCCATTACATAAACACCTTTGGACCTTATTTGAAAAGATTTCAGGTCACATTAATATTATTACCTGTGAATTATTTTACAACAAACAAAAATCAGCATTAATTCCCTCATTAACATATGATAATTACGGCGTCCTCTGTATCCCCACCTCTCTTTCTCAGCTTACTTTTTAAAGGAAGCCAAATGTATCAAAAGCATCTTAAATCTGATTACTGATTTTAATAGCTGTAACTCATTACAGTTATACAGTGTCAAAACGTGATTAATTGCATGTAATTGTATGTGACTGTAATCCAGTTAGGCTCAATCTGCTACTTCCCAAACCTACTGTCACTGTACCAACATGCACACATACATTCAGCCACTAGAGGGCACATGTTAGCTCAGCTGATGGGGACACATCCTACATGTCATACAGCATGAGGCCTCTGACAACATGAAACATCTTTTTTTAAAGGGATTTGACTTCCACAGTGGAGTCGTCTAAAGACAGATAACTGCATGTCATGAAGATCTCTCTCTGTGCATGACTTCAGGATGCTGTTACAGCGTGTTGTCTTTGCACCATCGGGTCAAAATCCACCATTAGGCTGTCTGACAGAGGAAAGGTGTCACACTACTTGATGATGACTTAATCCCCCCATTAATGGCATGACTTTCCAGCAGATGAATCAGTCTCTGAGGTTATTTTTGCTTTGACAAGAATATTTCAAAGTACATTTCATGGCCCCTAAAGGCACATCTCGATGTAACATGAATGTGTTTATTTATGGTTTGGATACAGGCATTAGATGGTTGCTTGCAACAATGTCAAAAGGTCAAACAGAGGCAAAAGCTGTTCATATGAGGCAGCCTAAATCTTGAAAAACTCAGTCAAGATTTTTTTAAAAAAAAATAAGAGTGGTTGCTGAACTATAGGAAGTAAAGGAATGTTTAAAGTGGAAGATGGGGCCTCATTGCTCTTTGCAAATAAATACCTGCCCTGCAGCAAATGATCCATCTTTGGAAGTTAGCAGATCAAACATACAGACTAATATCTACAGTGGTCAGTCGTATTTGTGTTTTATATCGCTTGTTTCAGAGCTGTACATTTTAATTCTGTATTTTTGTTCTGTGCTGTCTGTCTGTAACTTATATTGCTACCTGTCTTGGCCAGGACACTCTTGAAAAGAGATTTTTAATCTCAAGAAGAGGTGTTTCTGGCAAAATAATGGTTGAATAAATAAATAAATAAATAAATTTAGCCTCCACGAGACTCGTATGTGCCATTTACACTGAGGTGCCGAGGACATGTTGTCATCACTTTTTTAAATGGACGATTCTGTCCCCATCACTTTTTAAAAGCATAATTTGTTAAAAATGTTCTGAAAAATAGCCTGCACCAAGAAATGTTGACTAACACATGAGAATGGTTTGCATAATAAGAAAACATACAATGCAATGTAAATACGAAAAAAAGAAGCCAACAGTTCTGACAGGTCGTCGGACTATTGCAGGGCTAACACACACCTACGGCCAATCTAGCGGGCTGTTTATCATTTGCTTTGTACATGGATGAACATTTTCAGAATGGACTCAATGAAACAGAACTTAAATCCTTTTCTGTGATATAAATATTAACTTCCATCTTCTTCCACAGGGAATTTGGATCCATAGGGAGAGATAAGCCCATAGGTCCCTTGTCACTTCCCTGTGACTCCCTCTTTGAGTCTAACAGAACAGAGGGACAGAAGTAGGACCTGCAGTCTATCTCTCTTCATAAAATTTTCATCTCAATCATCTACGTAATGGGATGAGGTTAAATCACATATTATTCTTGTAACTCTTGTACTTTTTATGAATCTTGCTTTGTTTTTTGATCTATGTAATACTTTCTGGATCTACTGAAAACTATCTTTTAAAAAATGTTTTTGAAGAACATGAAAGAAAAAATACTGAAAAATACTGAAAAAGAAAAGTGAAATAACTGTGATAATCAGCCATGTGACTCTGTGATTCTGTTGAGCGAACTTGAAGAAGCCTTTGGCCACTCTTAATAAAATAACAGTAATTCAGTTCAGTGTGCGGTAGTTTATGTTGATGATTTTCAGAATGGACTTCTTAACACTAAAAAAGTGAAAAAATTGAAATTATTTGTAGGTTATTGTGCTTTTTTTTGCAATAGTAATATTTAATAGTAATAGTAATCATTGAAGGTTTTTGTGATCTCTTGGGACATCCAAATAATATAACAAAAGTATACCATTATATACTTAGTGGATCAAAGTAAATTCAGAGCTTGAAATGTCACTGCATGACATATAAAAGTGTATATCCCTGCTTCTGAACATGATATTTTCATACAATTTATGTCGAAACATTAGTTTTTCAGGATGTTTTTAACATATAACCATCAGATATGACCTGCACTGAATGTTTATGTGCAATTAGGTTGTACCCTTACCCAAAAATTACCTTTTTCTGAATCCAAACAAAGTCAGAAAAGTCAGTAAAATTAGGTTATAAAGCATATTAACATTCAATTTTCTGCACATGTAATTCTATTTGTCCATGAAAACCATGAATCATATCAGCACTCAGACCTTAAATGGGACCAAACTTGAAACAGGACTTGGCTTTTTCATGCTTTGGTTTAACTATTGGTGCCATTGAAGGCTGATATCTGTGACTAAGCTGTCTCTTGAGAAGGGTATACCAAACTAGAATTTGCCATCTTGGGCAGTACCAATTCATGTAAATTCTGACCTGGACCCATAAAACACTATCACCTCTGATTTCCCATGATGTTTTCAACCACAAACGAATAAAAGTTTCCACGATTGCTCCGCATTTGTATCCTATCCCATCCTATCTAAGACCAGCTATCCCATCTATCAAAAAAAAAAAACAGACTTGCAACAACTTCAGACTGTTCAGAACTCAGCCGCAAACCTTTCAACCAAAACCAAGAAGCAAGACCACATCACACCAGTTTCAGCCTCTTTAATTACTTTTAAGACTCTTCATGGCCTGGCTCCAGATTACATTTCAGTACATTTTACGTAGTTTGAGATCCTCGAGCAGAGGTCCTTTGCTTGTCCCAGAGTCCAGACTGAGGACGAAAGGGGACACAGCTTTTGCCACCAGGGCCCCGAACTCTGGAACGACCTGCCTGAGGATATAAGACTGTCTGAGTCACTGGCTTCATCTAAGTCTCTCCTGAAAATGTACTTCTATCGGAAAGCACATCCTGACTTTACCCGAGCTGTCTTGCTATCTTATTGATTTTAATGCCCATTTATTATCTTGATTTTAGTTTTAATTGTATTCAGTTTTACTGTACGGCACTTTGTAACTGTGTTTTTGAGGTGCTATATGAATAAAATTTGTTATTATCATTATAAGACGTACAGGATGTCTTTTTCTGGTACGTCATCATGAGATGCAGCATTTCATAATGTTTTTGCAATTTTGTAAAACTGAATAAACTGTTTTAAGTGAATGAAAAAAACAAGATGATGACAACAAGAGTAAAGATGCTAATAGAAACAGTCAGCTCACACACACTCTATCTCAACGTCGACCCAACCCTTCACCTCCCCTGCACTACAGTCCCCTGCATAACTGTAAAACTTACAACTTATAGACATGAAATATAAAAATTTGGCCAAATAAAATAGTTGTTGGGTCAATTACAGGTATAATACCTCTGAAAATACTCTTCTTAAAACTGTTTTATTGAAAAGATTGACCCCAGAAACTTACTAAATGGCACCGAATGTGTGGGATATGTATACTAAAAACTTAATTTGACCTTTAAAAAAAGAATGTTCCACTAAATCCATGAAGGTAAACTTTTAATATATGATGCAGGGGGGTATTAGGACCAACTATGGAGCATTACTATTGCAATTTCCCCTTTGTTGGGCCCATTTTTGCGTCAGATTGACTGGACTATTACATGTATGTCCCCACTGCTTCTCCTCTGAGCTGCAGCTGAGGGTGTCACTGCTGATCGCACTGCTCGGCGCTGTCCACGGCCCGTGGTGCTGAAAAGCAAAGGGACACGACAAACCCACAGTGCTCTGTATTGTCTATTAAATCCACTTTATATGGCCCACAGTTGTGACACAGATTTGGAAATCAAACTGAACAAGTCTATCTGCTGGGGTTTCTGCACTGAACTGGGTTTAGCACTGGTAATATGATCGGGATCGAGCCTATAGAGTGCCATGTTGTGCCCCGTGCCCGTTACGCAACAAGTCTGTGATCACACAACCGGATGAAGGCACGACAGCTGACTGGGCTGACTCACACCGGAGATTATTTTTTTATTATCATCACTTCACCACGTTTTATTACCATCCGGGCATTCCTCATCCGGAAACACTCCACAGTATGGTCCTGGTCCTTCATGCAAATGGACATTGAGGTTGAATAAAGCTGTTTGTGCAGCGCACATAGACGGAACATGGCGGAGGCGGGCAGCACAGGAGGCGACTGTGGCTCAGCACCACCTGACGTGACCGACTCGCTCCCCGGGGAGGAATACGAGTGCAAGATATGCTACAACTGCTTCGACCTGGACCGCCACACTCCCAAAGTGCTGGGCTGCTCCCACACCTTCTGCCAGGAGTGTCTAGAGGCTCTGCACTCCCGGGAGGGTCGAGGATGGAGGATCGGCTGCCCCGTGTGTCGCCACCGGACTCCGGTGCCGGAGTACCGTGTTCACAACCTCCCGGACAACCGCGCGTTGACTGAGTCGCTCCCGCTGAAAAAGCAGGAGCCTGCGGACCTGTCACACACAGATGTCCCGTGCGTGTCTCCATCCCCGTCCCAGGAGAGCAACTGTGAGACTTGCAAACTAGTTGCGTTCGCGAGCGGCTGCGTGTGCGCCATCTTCTCCTTCCTGTCCACGGTGGTGCTTTTGTTCCTGGGCCTCATCTTTGTGCATAACTTCAATCACGCTCCGTGGCCCGTCGGTCCCATCTGTCTGTTCGTCGCCAGTGTCCTCGCCCTGTTCTCGCTCATTCTCACCTGGCTGATGTGCATGTTGAAGTACCGACCTGAAACTGAGGCGAGCAACTTGAGTTCCTTGACCTCTAATATAATGTGACGCTGTGGCACAAATTCAGCCTGGTCAGTATCATAAAAGGGAAATCTGTTTATTTTAATGTGCTTGGACATCTTTATAAATGTCAGTGTTTGTTAGTATAAATGACGTCACATTCCACTGGACAGCCATCTCTATTTACCTGAAGGAGTATTTCACATCACTGTTGTTTTACTGTCCAACCGATTAAATGGAATGACGGTGGAAATGTGAAAATTTACACTTTTACTTGACACTTGTTACGAACCTAGGAAAACATAATAAAATTTCCAAATAAGAATTCTCGTCGAGCCCAGTCTGAGGTCCAAAGTCATCAAAAGCCAGCACTTGGCATCAGAAACCAACAAGAAAAGGCGTCCTTTAAGGTTAGCATAATGCGTGGCCTGTTGCCATTATAGTATAATGGTGCCATTGGCGTCTGGGAAACACAGCGGGACAAGGACGAAAGTCTCACCCGAGATAGCGATGTTCATGTCCCGTAAGATTCTAAAGCCAAACCCTGTTCTTTTTTCCTAAACCTAACCATGCGTTTTTGTTGTTGAATGTAAAAAAACAACAACATCAATTTGCGGTGTTGTATGGACGTAGTGCTTCTATTTTGGAAGAGACTGTATGTAAACGTTATGTCCTGTGAAAATGGAAGTGTATTTTGAAAGAAGACAATGCACGAAACACGTAGAAGTTGACACGGTGTCCAAGAACGTCAACAACCCATGCAACCAGGGTACCTTTCACTTTGTACGTTCTGGGACACCGTGGTGTTACATGCATTGTCTTCTTTCAAAATACACTTCACAGGAAATTAACGTTTACATACAGTCGCTTTCAGAATAAATGTAGGTTGTATGTTGGTACAACCCCACGAATTGACCTTTTTTTTCCTTCAACAACAAAAATGTGGATAGGTTTAGGCAACAAAAACCAACATATTCTCACTCGACCTCGTCACATATTGACGTTTTGGTCATGGACTTTCTACGTCCACGTACGCTGGTCCAAGGGACCCTGGGTGTGTTGGTTGTTGACGTTCTAGGACACCGTGTTAGGATCTCTTGCTTCAAGATACACTTCTGCTTTCACAGGGATTTTACTTTTACATACAGTCTCTTTAAAAATAAATACACTACGTCAGTATGCCTCCGAAAAATTGATGTTTTTTTCCTCCAACAACAAACAGGCAACAAAAGCACGTGGTTAGGTTTCGGAAAAAAACCACAGGGTTTGGCTTTAGAATCTTACAGGATGCAAACACTGCTCTCTCGGGTGAAAGTTGGGGTTTGTTGGATCCATCTTCCACCCCTTAACTTTCATCCTTGTCCCGCTGCGTTTCCCAGTGATGCCTCCAGGCACTGTTAAACTATAACGGCACCCGGCCGCATATCATGCCGACGTTAAAAGGCGCCTTTTCTTGTTGGTTTCTGATGCTGCAAGTCCCTGCCCAAGCGCCAGATGTGACGACTTCAGACTGAAACCGGGCTCATTTCACAGGCATTAAATGCTGGAACAAAAAAAAAAAAAAATATGTAGATTACTGAACAATTGGGAAGAGTGGCAGTATTCAAATACCCACAGAAGTCTCACACACAGTCTGGTCTTTGGGGTGTGTCTTGTTTGTTTATCTTGCTGTATTCTGAGGGAATATGTCAATTTCTCCATTGTATTTATTTGATGGACTATGTCTATCCAATCCTTAGTTGAGGGAGTCTGGGGCTTCAGCCACTTTGGCTTTCCGCCTTGTACTAAAACACGATCAACTTCGGTGTGATGCCATTCCCAGCTCTGACCCCTGACCTTTCAGGTCAATGGTACGCAGCATATTGTTTGCTTTTCTTACAGAATGCACCTTTTGTACGCAACTTTATATTCTTTATGTTTACCCTCTTTAAAGGGAATGCCCGTCTTGTTTGAGTCAAATGCAACTGTGATGGTGTGTACAGGCATGTCATGACAAACGCTGACACTGAAGGCTTCAAATCATTTAAACAGCACTTTGATTTGTCTTGCTAATGGACACATTAGCAGATACTGGCTTGAATGATAGGAAAACTGCTCATTACAGTGCATCCTCCCCTTTCTTTCCTCCCACACTTGTTTCCTGCACTGAAATGACAGATTTCATAAGGTGCCTTGGAGCTACTGTGCAGGCAGGTGTACATGTGTATTGTATGTGACTGATATGTTATGATCTTCCTGTGCCAGCACCATCAGTAAAAACACAACCTAATGTGCCAATGACAGAACCCACTTACCCTATAACCGCCTCTGTGTGATTACACTGACTCCCCGTGGAAGACCAGGTCAGCAAGAGATCTCCAGGCCAATGACCCTGAGGGGACATGAGCCTTCACAAGATGAGAGAAATTACTTTGGGGTAGTGTTGTAAAGCAGTGAAACAATGGGAGTGCAGATGACCTCCTAGGGGTCTTAAATCATATCATGGGTTTAAGTTTGCTTTCATATATACTGTGGGAACATATAAACTCCACGACTTGGTCCACGCCCAGATAACTCTCGAATGTCTCGGGTTACAGGGAAGTGTGCAATAAAACAACAGCTAATTTAATTTGTGTGGATTTGTTTTCTATAAATCAGGGCCCAACACATTCGCGCCCATCATTTCCTATGTTTAAGAACATTATACTGGGAGCCAGTTTGGGTTATTGGATCAGTTATGATTTAAGAAGATGTCTCCATTTATTTTAGCTGCATCACAATAACACAGCTGGAGTTTATCTCCACTTAGTGTTGTTTTAAGAGGCGACACTGGTCCCGGGAGTCAAAATCCATCTCTTTCAGCTTTCTCAAAGGGACTGCTTCACTTGGTCATCCAGTCGGTGAGTAATGCCACTTAAATGCCACCATGACAAAAGCTTGGGAAAGAAAGGAGGGGTGGCAGGCTTCCACCGGGGAGCCATAGGCAGCACTATGTCTGGGGCAGAGGGCTTCGTTTCACAGGGACTGCAGGGCTTAAAGTTAAAGATTACTTTGAAACCTGCAGCCCCTACTACCATCAAACTCTCCCTACAGCCCACCCTCCCTCCTCCCTCCAGCCGTCACTCCCTCTCCCGAAAAATAAAAAGCTGTCGCCACAGAGCAGGGGATGAGTTGGGAGCAGATCCTCTTTGATGACAGAGAAGGATCCTTTTGTTCCCTAATCCCTACAAAACCCCTTCCCCCTCTTTTCCCAATGAGTCCAACTGGACGTCAAGGGGCTTCATAATCAGCCAGGGGCTCAAAAGTTATTAGTTTGGTTATTTTACGTTAAAAGATTGGAACATTACATAGATACACCTCTTGCAAAAGCATAAATGTTTCATTTAAGTCGTCTTATTTTGGTAAGTAAATAATCAAACAAGTCACATGACACTAGTGAGTGGTTTTCATAGGTGGATCCAAAATGAACAGCCATTAGCCACCGTGCACGCTATCAAGAAAGACAGGGTCATCCAGAGACAGACAGTTCCACTTTCCCCTCGTCCTGTGTCTTGCCCTTTAAGTGTGCGCAAAGTGCGTCCTCGTGTCATTATCAGATTGGACACACGAATTTCACAGAGAAGATGAAAGTGTTCCCTTTGCTTACAACATCTGCCCTCTTATGGTTTGTGTCCCATCAAGATGACCTCAAAGACATAGCCCGAGGAGAGCGATTATCACCACTCTGTCTGTACACACTCGGACCCGTCATGTGATCACATGCTTGTGTGAATGCCATGTGTTTATGAGACAGAAAAGGCATGAACTCGTGTGTTTGCGTGCATGGATTTGTCAGAATATGTGTGTGCACAGACATATGGCCTAACAAGCATGCAAACACTCCAGAGAGCAGTGAGAGGGGATCAGTGTCCGGGGTCAAAGTGTCAAACATGGCTTACCTTGCCATTTCACTTTCAATATGTCGCTTTCAGATGTCAGTGAACTCTTTCCTCTGTCTGGAACATTTGGATCTTCTCTCTGTCAGGTTGAAACAAATGACATTATGTGAGAGATAGAGAGAGAGAGAGAGAGAGAGAGAGAGAGAGAGAGAGAGAGAGAGAGAGAGAGAGAGAGAGAGAGAGGAGTGAAGCACAAAGCACAAGCACAAAGCTAAAGTGAAAGAAAGACTCCCTCTGGTGCATAAAAGTGAGAATGCAGAGAAGAAAAAGAAACCTTATGCCTGCTGATTCAATTTTAAAATTCTGAATTACATATAAAACTTTCTTTTGTTCAGGTAAATGAATGAGTTTGATTTTTACACTTCAGGTAAAAACAGTTTTTCCATGCACTGGTCACTTTTGAGATTTTGACTGTTTTGCTTCCAGAAGGTCTTCCTTCAGACTAGTGGAAAGAAAATACTTGAAGCAGTGGTTCCCAACTGGTCCAGACATGGGGTCCAGATTTCTCCTTAATCATTAGTTAAAGGTCCACACAGTTTAATATATTCAGCATCATACTTGTGTTTAGCCATGTTGCAAGCAGCTGTCCATTAGTCATTCACTCTACAGCATGAAACAGCACTTCAGAGTAAAGGATTTGTGCCAGAAATTCACTGTACCTAAAAATAAAGTTGTTGTTTTTTGTTTTTTACAAATCTGACATGTTTGCAAGCAGTGTTGGTTACGGGTTACTTTAAAAGTAATCAAAGTACGTTACAGCGTTACTTTTTAAAAAGTAACCAGTTACTTTACTGCATTACTCCCTGAGTAAAGTAACTCAATTACTTTTAAAATACTTCTGCGTATTCTACATTTCCTATTGGGCAATGGACCACAGGGCGCTAAGCCTACATTTTTTTGTCTCCAAAATTAAAGTTATGACCACTTGCCCTTCACTGAGGTTAGGTTACTCGTTACTGCAAAAAGTAATCAAAGTACTCTGTTTGCGAGTCACCCCTGGTCCGTTCAGAAAGGACATGTGACCCACTTTTGGACCGTGGCTGACCAATTGGGAACCATTGCATTAAAGTGTTTAATTTAGGTCAATTTAGTGCATATTTAAAAAAAAAATAATGTCTAGTTTGACACATACACACATACACACACATACATACATATACAATACATACAATTTCTAAAAAAAAAGAAAAGAAAAACAAACGTATAATACAAAAAAATAACTGTCAATGTAAGTAATATTTTTTTCTTCTTTTTTTCAAATTAAAAAATTACAATAAAAATGTAAAAAAAAAAAAAAAATGTTTTAACCCTTTTCAGCTGTAGCGTCATGTTTTTTTTGGGGTTTTTTTTTTTTGTTTTTTGGCCTAAAAATGTATGTAATTTTACAATACAAGGCTATTTTTTTTTAAATATTTATTTTCTGAACCAAAAATTTCCATTTTGGTAGAATTTGCAAACACCAAGTTTTCCAGTAATATTTCCATAACCTGTTCAAATAAATAAAATAAATGAAATGAAAAAAAAATTAAATTTAAATTCTGAAGGTTTTTACAAAGGGGGTTGTTCATACATCATTCATAGCCTGATTTATAGAACATTTTATCCCTAAAAACATGGTGAAATTTTGTTTTTATGGCTACTGACTGATTTATAGAGTGATAAAAAGACATTTCCAAAATTCCCACTGTAAAAACCTTTGACACTAAATATGTCAACAAAATGAAACAAGAATTCTGAACCTGTTTTTCCCTGAATTTTTCAGATATTCATCCTTAATATGTATACATAGAAGTGCATATTTAATTAAATAAGGCCTCTTTTGCATTTTTTATCGTACAATTTTACAAAACTTGTAATACAAACCACAGTTGTCTGAGAAAGCTTAATGGTGATACCTATTAATTAAAAGCTTTACCCTATATCACCTGGGGTGTCTCCAACAGAGTTATGGGCACAACAGGAATAAAGCTGCAGGTCCACACGTACACCCCTATACACTGTGCAATGCAGTGACCTAAGAGATAGTTTGGGGTTCAGTGTCTTGATCAAATGTACTGGGTACTGTAAGAAATAACGGGAGAGATTTTACTTTTGGTGGCTGCTTCTTCTTGCACTGGTAAGTGAAGCAGAAAATGATCACTGGTTACTGTCACGAGACCAGCTGATTGATTTTCAACAGTAACCATATGACTGCTCGGCTCTTTCAGGGATGGTTGCGGTCAGATGACTGCAGTTTACGAAAAAAGGAAACTATTTTTCTACCAATCTGTGTATTTGACTGTTTCTGTTTAGAGGGACTAAATTAAATCTTCATGGCTTTATCTGTATTGATTGAGATGGTTTGAGGTAGTCCTCACTGGCAGCTCCTCCGCCTCCACCTATGTCCTCCACACCCATCTTCTTCATCTGGATTGCTTTTTCCTCCCTCATCACCCTACACTGACATGTACAAATGAGAGGACTAGAAAAGAAACAAGGCCAGAGGGGACAAGCTGAGGGAGAAGTACAAAGAGCTACGAGGCAAGGCCAAAAATAGTGGTGAGACAGACAGCTGGGAGGAAGGGAAACTTTCACCGCACTGTAACTCCAAACTTCACCAGAAAATTTTCCAGAAACAACTGACAGCAGGCGCCTCTTTCATCCCCTGAATCAGTTACTCTTCTCAAAGATGAGCGATACTATCGACCACAGTTCTTAATTGTTGTAAACATTATAAAGCATCTCTTTGTTTATACTCTTCACTACAGCTACTGCACAAAGCTCCAGCGTGAGTTACAGTGAGGTGTCTACTGAATAAAGATGAGGAAAATGTATAGCATTTGAATAAGTTTACTATCTGACTAAATGTCTTGGATAAATGTGCATTATATTGGAGTCTGGCTGATCTCATATATATATATATATATGTTGCAGGGGGTGATAAAATATCATCATGCCAGGCATCATGTCAGAGGGCTAACTTTTATTTGACACATTTTTTATAACATCCTTTGACATCTTTTCATTTCTAATAAAGCCCTGTGTAAGTATTTCTACAAAAAGAATTACATTAATTAATACAAAATAAATGTGCAGGTTGAAATTTGCTCTGTAACTCTATCTCTAAACCTCAGTTAAACACCTAGTCTCTTTTACAAGCCCGGTGTGGCACATTTTGACAAATAAACGCCTGTCTCAATCAGACGGCTGGTCTGGTTACCAGTTTTTTTTTTTGTTAATAGAAATTCTCCAGATGGATCAAAGCGGCTGTTTGCTATCTTAAAGTATGTGTTATTAATATTCATTTAGTCTATAAGAGTCCTGAGATCAAAATAATCAAAAGGGTTTGTCATAAAAATCAATTCAAGTTGTGAGTATTGTTGTAACAGGATAAGGTGGTGCTGTGTCGGCCGTAACTTAATCTCTCTCTGATGTGCTGTCTCTCAGAGCTAGGTCAAATTAATGATTAATAATTGATATATTATCTAAAGCCTAATTGTAAACAAGTAATATTCATACTGGTTTAAATGAACAACTTAATTGTATTTCCTGATCTTTGCTGAGCGACAGTTTTGTGTGAAAGTAATTAAAGATCTGTCCCAGATATAGGCCTGTTGATTCCAGTGATTTAAGCCAGAACCAAGAGACATGATCAAATCACTCTAGTTTCAGCCTCATCACACTGATTCCCAGTATGGTTTAGAACAGATTTTAAGATTTTACTGATTACTTTATGGCCTCTCTGGCAGCTATATCTCCGACCTCTTAGCACCGTACAGGCCAGGACGTACTTCGAGGTCCTCGGGCAGCTGAAAACTAAAGGGGACAGAGCATTTGTTGTCAGGGCCTGAGGCTCTGGAACAGTCTGCTCGAGGAAATCAGGGGCCGTATTCACAAACATTCTGAAAACACTCTCAGACAGCTCCTAATTTAACTTAAAAAATGCTTAGTAAAGAGTCCTAGCTTAGCAGTGATTTAGGTAATTAATTTCTCAGAGCAACACTGAGCAAGGAAGAGACAGGGACTTTTACCTTAGTGAGGAGGTGTGGTTGGCCCTGTTGCTAGGTGTTTTGCTTTCTTTTAATAGATGTGATTTGTTGTCACAGACATGCCCTTATGTAAACCTGCAAGGTGTGGACACCCAGTGGAAATGAGATGAACTGCTGACTGTGAAAGTGTCACTGTCAGAGGGTTGAGACAGACCCAAGTCATCACTGCTGCATTTTTCCGGTTTTCCAGATATCTTAGTGTTGTGATCATTTCATGTATAGCATGAGGTGGAGAATGTGTATGTATCCCTCATGACATAAACCACACATATTACCCCTGCATGATCTAATCTGTAGCGTTTCAATTACTCACTGCCGTAAGTGTTTGGAGACTATTCCTCTGACCTCTTTGTGTTTCCAGCATTTTCTCCTCTGATTAAAAGCCTCTTAAAGGTCCTCCTCCCTGCTCCTAACAGTTTGTCACCTTAGGAACTATTTTAAGGGCTAAGATGCTCTGAGCATTTCTTATCTTTACAAGGACCTAGTCTTAATTTCAAGGGGCAAATCTTTGTAGTAGGAAGCTTTGTGAAGTCAAACCAGCTGTCCCCTTTCTTCAGAGTTATATTTATGAATGGCATGCCAGCTACACTGGGACCACTGCATTTGCATCTGCTATAGGCTACTCCTGCCATAACGCTGGACTCTAGTCATGTAGTCTCGTCCACAAAGGGGAAAGTGGTGTTTTGGTGGTTTTGGTTTTGCTCTAGTAACACTTAAAGACTATGTTTCATACAGGAGAAGCGGGAGGGAGGATCCGGTGGGGACTGCTCACAGAGAGAGTGGCGTCTGCAGCCACACACACACACACACACACACATGTAAAACACACATTACTGTTTCACATATTTAGTGACATAGTTACCACATTCAATTAGGCTCAGTTTCAGTCTCCTCTTGTCTCGTGCGCACACTCGAGCGCTGTGTCTCGGTCTTCCGTGACAAAATTAAGCTCATACTCGATAACATTGCATTATTAACGAACCTGTTCACGAAGGCAGGTCGAATAACCGTTTACCCGCTCGAGTGAACCGGGTCTAACCCGGGTCTAACCCGGGTCATCGTGGCACAAACTGTCTCCCCAGACAGCGGGTGAACGCTAGTAACCCCACTGACGTCCCCGCTGCTCCAAGCACGCGCCACCTCCAGCGCTCCAATCCCTGAGTGGGAAATGTCCTGACGTCACACACTCGCTTCCGGGCTGGCAGCACTGGCCCGGCGATGCTTAGATTTACAATTTTACTCAATTTTATATGCGTTTTGTGACAGAGCGGCGGCTGTGCTTTATAACCAAACACACACAGTTAACAGGTGACATCAGTATAATGTCAGAGCTGTGGTTACAAGGATAAAAAAAGACTTGATCCAATCCCGCAGCGGCTCAGACGTTGCGGTTGAGAAAAGAGGTGAGAATGTATGGCTGTGTGAACGCTTTGCAGATGTTGATGGCTGTTAACTGACGGTTAGCCGGCTCGCTCGGCAACGCGGCACATCGCCTCGACAGTGTCGTTAATGTGTGAGCAATACGAGGCTTGTGTCGCCTATTAGTTCATCACAGAATATTAATAAATAGACTGATTTTACTGCAGCAGCGGCTGCGGTGGTTAGCTGAGGGGCTACATGCTAGCTGCTAGCGCGTCTTCGAGCTAGCCGCTAGCTGCTAATCTTGATGCTGCTTTGCTAGCTTTGAATAGCTTCAGAGACGGAGCCTGCGGGGTGGAAAATGTCCTCCTATTAGCTGATTAGAAAACAGACTGCTTACATAGTCAGGCTTTGGTTGTATCTTATATAATATCTACAATCATGCACCGGTTATCATAACAACAATGTGTCCTGATTTTATCTGACGTTGGCAGAGGATATCTGAGATAAGGACACAGAAATCAAAACATCGACACCACATTTCACACAGGAACGACAAATATAATAGTAGAAATATAACAGTCCGAGCTTAAGGAGAATATACAGCCTGTGGGGACGCATTTTTCAGATTCAACTGCAAAAGATTAGATGGTGAAAATGCGTGTAATGATCTCCAGATTTCTGTGATAGAGGCACAGATTATAATTCAGCATCATCCGTTGTCCTGATGCTCACTCAGACACTTGCAATTTGCATAAACTATATTTAGTATCAAATTATAGCTATATATATCAAATCATTATGAATTATTAATCTGAAAAACTGTCTTAATCTGTGGTCTTTATCTCTAGTGTGAAGTACATTGGCAGAAAGCCCAGTTTCCACCTTTGCTCAACACTTGAGTGCATACCAAACCCTTTACGCATCTGTTTGTATGTGTGTTTGAGTTATACTGCTTTTTAAACAATATGCACCTGCCAGTTTTGTGGCATGACAACCCTGCACAGATGAGCCGGCATTACAGTTATAGTGATAATGTCGAAAGTGAAGATGAATATGTGGTTAGTTGTTATAACAGTGTGTTATATCCTAATTGCATTGTTTTCTAATGAGCTTTGTGTCATCTTTATCATCTGTGGTGTTGCTGCAATAGCTACAGGGTACAGGTGTGTGTGTACTTTATCAATAAGAAAGCACACAGTGACTCAACCGGTGTTGCAAGTGTTAAACAGACACAGAGTGAGTTTTCAACCTCCTGATGTGCCAGCGGCTGTGACTTCTTTGTGCGTCTGCAAGGCCCAATTACAGTCTGATTATGTCGGTTGGTTTTTGTTATGTGAGCTGCTGCAAAACAGGTGAAACGTGTCAACCGGGTCCACCTTCACCTGCAGTTCAGTTCAGTTCTGTTCATTTATTGGTCTCCTTAGAGAAATTTGTCTTGTCCTGCAAGGTTGAGAGGGTTTGTGCAATGTGTATTAGGATAGAAGGCAGCTGCTTTTTGCATTCTCATTTTACCCAGCAGCACTATATAAAAACACAATTTTATAATGGATATGGGCGGACGTACCAATGTGCTCACTTTGTATGGGGTTTCATTTGTGCCAGAAATATGTCACACGCACTGGAAGATGTGTTGTTCTCTTTGTGATTTGGCTCTTTTATGGTTGCCATATGTTCTCCTTGTTGTTTGACTTTACTTTTGTGTGAACCCATTGCACTTTTTGTACAGTACAATATAGCACAGTAAGGCTTAAATCAGGTTTAGTAGAAGAAACCACAACTATGACATTCCACAACACTGTCAAGTGCAGGCAGAACGATAAAAGGGCCCTCGCAGTGAAGGAATTTCCCCTGCGGTGATCAAGCGTGGCTCAACAGCGAGATATGTGGTGTCACTGTCATTATTTGCTGTTTTTGCAAATTACTTCATTTCTCCTGATTGTAGTGTTTTGTAAATAGTCTTTAATGAAAGGCTTTTATTAGGTGTATTGTTGCTTTTTGACTGACAAAAATTACACATTTGTAAAACAAATTGAACACTTGTTCATCGTGTAATGCAGAGTAAACACAGAGAGGCGATGAGGTGCAATGGGGGGGGGGGGGGGGGGGGGGGGGGGCTGCGTTTTTTCAGCTGTGACACTGGTTGTGCCTGGTTACTGTGATACGGAATATCTATGGAAATAAAAATGTTAGCACAAGGTAGAGAGTCTATTTGCTCTGGTACAGGCAGTGTTCAGTGCAGAAAAGATGACACCTTTTTGTACACTGCTAGTATTTATATCAGAGGAGTTTAAATATGCAACACTCCCATGATAAATAGGATAAACATAAACATAGCAGTTGGGGCGGTTGTCTGTCATGCACTGCAGTTAGCTTGTCAGTAGCGTGGCATTGCAATATTGCGGATATCGCAACAGAAGTGCGACATTCATCACAACACAATCACACGATACGTCAGGACAAAATGTAAATCGACAGTCAAACGACAGGGACAATGACGCATCAGGACATCATTAACAGCAACACAGTTGGACAGTCAAAGGACAGGGAGGAATACACATGTGGTCGACACGCAAAACAAAACAGTGAAATGACAGGGAGCACAACGAAAT
Organism: Epinephelus awoara; assembly: GCA_035609425.1. Lineage (NCBI taxonomy): Eukaryota > Metazoa > Chordata > Actinopteri > Perciformes > Serranidae > Epinephelus > Epinephelus awoara. The sequence goes on from CM069306.1 coordinate 10,513,233, forward strand.
GACACAAGTACAGTGTAAAGTTGAATTGAGGAATGTTTTGTCAACGTTAATAGACATAATTTTGGCACAAATGGGACTCCATAACTTTCAAGTGATGGTGAGAGGCAATCATCTATTGTTGTGTGAGACCAAATCGGCCCCTGCAGTGTAATGTTATACTGGCCAGTGGCCATAAAACAGTGTCACAGTCCCTACTGGAGCATAAGATTGTGGTGCAGTGCAGGGGACCGGTGTTGGATAGCCTAATTGGACACTCACTGAGGACTCACAGTCTAACTGAGATTCTGCCCACGTGTCTCTGTTTACCTTTGAGGTGTAGCATGCTACAGGAAAAGAATATTTGTTTTTTTAGCTAAGAACTTCCTTAAGCGGATATGCTGCAAGACAAGTAGGAAGGAATATTTAGGTTGGTTCCTGCAGCTTGTGTTTACATACATACAGCCCACATCAGCGGTCAGTGTTAAATTCTTCTCAGTGCTTTTATATTAGCTGGCCAGGTTATGCCGGTCTCCCTTGTGACCCCCTGGACCTCTCGTTCCAAGCTGCAGAGTGAGTCACTGCTGCTAGTTCTTGCATACTCTGGCTCAGTGGCAACAGGGCCACAATGCAAATTACACTCTGGCCCTGAGGATGCACTAGAATAGCTGAGCTCTGGGAGATGGTCGGATTTGATCCAGGGGTTTTTGGAGTACAGTCAAACAAGAGAGCTATAATATTGGATTTGCAAACATTATTATACCTCGTCATGGTGTGAGAGGGGCAATGTTTTCTTTAATGAAACAAAATGAAAACAGCAAATCTTCACATGTCTTTCAACTTATCATTTGCTTAACTAATCATTTCAGCACTTTTATTAAATCTTGATGATGCTAAGTGTTGTATTGTCTCTGTGAGGTTGGGTCTGTGCAGCAGGGCCAGCAGATCTGGTGAGATAGATAGTGCTGACTGAGAGCGGCCTAAGAATAGGCAGAGATGATCTGCAGGAAGGCAAATATGCTTTTACCAGGAGGCATCTCTATAGTTTTAAATGTGCTGATTCTTCTTTTATTCCAGACTACTAAAATTTAATTTTCTGTCTCTGTGTTGCAGGTCTGGTTGTTTTGCTGCACCAAAGAAGCACCGCCTGTTACCTTCAGCCAGAGCAGTGACCAGCGCAGCATACCATTGCTTGTCTGGCTCGATTCATCTCCAGCGCTGACTTCATCCTCAAAGATGAAGTTGAAGGAGGATTTGAACCCCCTGCTGCTGCAGGTGTTCCGCTCGGTGGTCTGGGTCTACTCCGTCATCACCTTCATACCCTGGTACTTTTTCTCCGGAGCTGGCACCAACTTGGAGCGGGCTCGTCGGATCAAGGCGCGCTCAGTTAGCGGACGCCCAGCCGGGCCATACAGGGCCATCAACAGTCAAAAGAAGCTGGTGGCATGGCTGCACCCTGGGGTGGACACCCTGGACAAAATGTTTGAATATGCTGCCAGTCGGTTTCCGCAGAGAGACTGTCTGGGCACCAGGGAGGTGCTCAGTGAGGAGGATGAGATCCAGCCTAACGGCAAGGTCTTCAAAAAGGTGAGTCACAGACCTGTTAGTCTTGTGCACTCGGAAAGATTGTGATTATTCTTTTAAATGTTTGGTTTGTCAGGTAGGGTTAAAAACTGGCTTGATAATAAAAAAAACACCAGAACAAACCGGTATACTGACCATAAACTTTCACCCCCCTGATCTCCCTCCAACCAACTGCCACCTTATTTAGGTTTTTGTAGTAAAATGAGGAGGCATCTTACAGATGACTCCTCATTCCAACTTCAGGAGTCAGCCATTCCTCGTGCACTGCAGTGCTTTCAAAGTGAGCGACAAGAATAATTTGAAACATCCTACAAAGTTTAGCTGAAAATGGCACACTGTGTCGCTCGCTGCCAGTTAGGACACCACCTGTAAACAAGGGGCAGCGACCACGTGATAGTCAGCTGACAATGACGGCCTACGGGCAAAAGCCACGGTAGCTTTTGTCGACAAATAATTGCCTGCATGGACAGTGACGTTTTCTATCTTATAAATCTACCTTGATTTGTTCGTGTTAGTATGAGCCATGTGGTCGTGGTGACATATACGCCGCTGTCACCACTCAAATTTAGTGGCCTATCCGGCCGATCGCCTGGCGACGATACCCATCAAATGGTGCGCAGACTCCACCTACTCATTGTAATGGTACAGACCCACTAACTCTGCCACGTCGTCTCATCACCCCAAAACACACATGAACTTTCTAGTAAACAAACTGTTGATCTCCTTCATGTTGCCGGCCCCCGCTCAGCAATGAATTGCACGTGGTCTAGACACCAGTGACTCCATTTTTCCTTTTATAAACAAGTATAATATTGTGGTAATCCAATGGGAAGTTACTTTGTAATGCAGCACAACTTGGATTCAGTCTCATTGGCACAGGTTGCTGATGTAAGTTCCTTTTCAATTTTCCATAGCGTGTCATTATGACAAATGCCAGTCCAACCGGTTTAAGCTCGCACACTGGACCGGACCGGCAAAACTGGAATTTGACGCACCTCCATTGTCAGGAACTAGGACATAGTCAGTGGGTGGTACTGCTCTTCACATGTAGGTTGAGAGTGGTGTAAGTTTAGGTGAGTCTGTGGGATTTTGGGAACTTCGCTTGTGTCTGTTGGGCTGACAGCGCAGTCTGCCACTGTGCACAGTGTGAGGGATGTGGGTGGAAGAGCAGCAGTGTTTCTGGTGCTTCGTCTCACAGCTGAGAGCCTCCTCATTAACACCTGCATGGCTGCAAAAGCCCTGTAGATGGCGCTGAATGACTGCCTGTGAAGGGTGGTGGTGTAGCAGCAGCAACATCAGACCTCTGTCAGATTCAGTGTTGGTGTTGCATATTACCTTTTTTAAAGTATAGTGCAGATAAACAGTGATCATATCATGGGTGTTATGTCCTTAAAATCATTAAAGTATACTCTTCATATTTTTATATTGACTTAAACTGCTCCTGAAAAGATGCTTTGAAGCTGTGTGTGTTTGCATATACGTCAGTTTTCATGTTGTTTGGTGTATCGTGTTGAAATAATCCTGAATATTGCTGCATGTTGTGTGCAGGTTATTCTAGGGAACTATAACTGGCTGTCATACGAGGAAGCGTACGAGGCAGCAAAGTGTTTTGGCAGTGGTCTGGCAGCACTCGGCCAGAGGCCCCAGTGTAACATCGCCATCTTCTGTGAGACCAGAGCAGAGTGGATCGTGGCGGCACAAGCCTGCTTCATGTACAATTTCCCACGTGAGTGTCGGAACATCAAACATGTATGTTATTCAGACAGCTTACTGGGACGCACTCGAGATGACTGACCCACTTGGCTGGATTTTAATTTGACAGTTGTGACCCTGTACGCCACTCTTGGACCCACGGCCATCGCCCACGGCCTGAACGAGACCGGCGTCACGCACATCATCACGAGCAATAACCTGCTGCAGAGCCGTCTCAAGGTATCCGCTTCTGTCTGTGTCATGTCAGCCGTGTTAAACAAGGCTGTGCAGGTTGTTTACTCTGTGTAACATTAGGGCTTGATAAGAAGCTCACTTCTATTTGCATAATTACTTTTCTCCTCTTACTCACTCCTCTCCCTCCCTCCTACATCCTCCTCCGTGTCCCAGGCCATACTGTGCGATGTGCCGAGGCTGCAGTACATCATTGTAGTTGACTGTAAACCCACAAGCTGGCCAGACATCCCCAGAGGCATCATGGTGTACAACATGGACGCTGTGAAGGAGATGGGATCCAAGCCTGAAAACAGTTAGTATTTGTGCAGTGTGATTAAAAAGGTTTTCTAAATTGGTTGGGGGGGAAATGGAAGTACACTGACGGAGGCTTAATACAAAGCCAACACCCTGATGTGTAATTGCAGTAATGTGCTGTGCATGAGGGAGTCAGCAAGAGGTCAAATCACCACTCACCAACAATGCCATAATGACATTAGGTGGCTTTTCAGGAAAATGAAGGGAAACAGGAATTATATTTGTGGAACAGCTATCACTTGAGCCATCTTTTATAATTTTTTCAAATAGTATTTGATAAAGAAAACACTGGAATATAAAAGATTGGATACTGCAAATAGAGCACTGTTTCGTTCACAATCACACAGATTTATGCTGGCCTCATATGAGCAGAGGAAATCGGCGCTATTTGCTAGGCTAATTTATACAATGTAAAATGCCATAGGCTTGTGCTAATAACGTTAGCATGTTGTATTTGTTTGGAAAACATGTTTAGTGTAAGACAGTTGTTTTGTCGGTGAACCTTGTGAGTTGAAATGGAGCCGAATATTGATAAAGGAAAAGGAAGGGGAAAAGCTAGGCTAATTTATACAATGTAAAATTCCATAGGCGTGTGCTAAAAATATTAGCATGTTGTATTTGTGGGGAAAATGTGTCCAGATAAAGACAAGTGTTTGTCTGTGAACGCTGCGAGTTATAATGAAGCTGATTTGTGTACTTGTGTTTGAAAATGTCTCTATTAAGTCATGTTTAATGTGTTTTAATGTGCGTTTTGAATCAACTCAACTTTACAGCACTTCACAGAAACCTTACTGCCAACTAGTGTTGTGGAGGTGTAACTGCAGAGTGATAAAGACACCATGCACAAGTATAAATGCTCACAACAGCGTAGGCCATGTGTGTAGGCTACGGCGTAGGCTCTGCATAGAGCTGACGCACAAGTATAAATCCCACTTAAATTGAGAAAGTAATCAAATTATGATGAAATCTGTCATTAGTGGAAGCCCCACAAAAAATATTCAGACCCTTCCACATCGTACGTGTTTGAAATGGGTACATTTTTTTTTTTACTTTTTTCTCCACTCGATTAAACAGTCGTTTCTTCATAAAAACTTATTACAACCAGGGTTCCTATGAGTCACTGAAAGTGCTTGAATTTCTATATTCTGTGCAATAATAGAAATTAAAGTTATTTTGATATTGCCACTGTAACACAGCACAATTGAGAAGTGTGCACGCATTCACGCAGCTTTCTCTCTTTTTAATTGTTGTCTGTGAGCTCCTGTAAAGCCTGCTAATTCTCGTTAAAAAAATTCTTGGTGTCTTAACAGTAATTAACTTTGATCCTTATCTCAAACTATGCCTTGTTTGACATTTAAGAAGGTGTGGGAACTCTGTTTCACTAATAATGTTTGTGTCGGTGTGTGATCCATTTCCTGTGTAACCATCAGCCCTCTGCTCTTCTGTCTCTGCAGTCGCAGTAGACCGCAGACAGCCAGAGCCCTTGGACATCGCGGTCATCATGTACACCAGCGGCTCCACAGGCATCCCCAAGGGTGTCATGATCTCCCATGGCAACATCATTGCTGGCATTACTGGCATGGCTGAGCGAATCCCTAACCTCAAGTACGCCAATATCAGATTGACTTTGTCTCCTTTTCTTGTCTTCTGCAGGCAGATTTATTTTTCTCAAGATGGTGAAGGCATGACCCGCCCAATTCTGCTTTACCCTGCTTCTGATTGGCTCACACTTATACTCTTACCCTGACTATAACCAGTCTCACTCGTCACGCCTAGCCCTGGCCAGGCCAACTAACAATAGGCAACGTATATGAGCCAATCAGACTGAGAGGAGGGAGGGTTATGCCTTCACTGTCTTGCAATTAAAAGCAATTTAGCCTTCTGCAGCTCACCAGATCTACCAACATATCACTCTCCTCCTCGTCTCTGTACTGCTTATGAAACACATGCACCGTCACATCTTTCCTCACATACTCAATTAACACCGCCTCATTATGTTCTTTTCTGTGTATATTATGGAAATTAACCTGCTGTTATTTCTGTGCTGGCAGTGAAACAGACACCTATATTGGCTACCTGCCGCTGGCACACGTTTTAGAGCTCAGTGCTGAACTGGTGTGCATCTCTCATGGCTGTCGCATCGGCTACTCCTCCCCTCAGACTCTAGCCGACCAGGTCAGTGTATAAAAACACACACACACAGCTTGTGGCCAACCTGTTTTTGTTCCAGTCAGTGTTTTTTGTCACACATATAAGATATCGTCTGTATCTGCAGCTAAGATGGAAGGGATCATTCATGCATTTATTAAGTCCTTCTTAAAGGCACAGTTCACACCAATTTAAAAGTACATTTTTGAAGTGTTTCAGCAGCTGAAGGTGGCTTTTTTTTAAGATTTGTTTTTAATGAGAATGAAGCTTTATGCTTGTGTGTTTTGTGCTGCGCCACGCCGCGTGTTTCTACACTCTAGGCGCCTGGTGTTTTTGCCGGAGTGCTCTGAACTCCTCAAGTTGAAAAAACGTCAACTCCAGTCAGATTATTTGAGAGGCGGGCCTTCTGTGGTGGTCACGACAACAAGTTTACAGTTGATAAACAATGGAGGAGAAACTGGTGGTAGTGGTTGCTGAATACCCAGAGCTTTGCGGTCTGACGATAGACAGCAGGTTGTCAAACTGCCCCTGAGTCATCCTGAAATATGCTTGTAAACATCCATCTTTGAGGTGAAGCTCCTGGACCAACTGGTGGTACTCCCCATGATCCACCCTCTTTCTTAGGGCCTCATGTACCCACACTGATCTTTGTTTCCCTGTGCCCAACTAACTATGAGCTGACAGCCTCTCATCCTCAACCAGAGCTACAGCAATTGCCCTCTGCCTCAACATTTTAGGAACTAGATACTAATTACTGGTAGTCTAATATCACGGAAAGGTTAATGTAAGGACATGATGGGGTGATTGCCTGACAATAAAGAGGCGCAGCAAGCTTTTTTTTGCATTCAATTTTAAAAAAGCCAGGGCGGTGAGCTTCTTTCTGTGTGATCGGGGCCGTAGAGATGTCTGCCTTCTCCCCTATATAATGGAACTAGATGGCACTTGGCTTGTGGTGCTCAAAGTGCCAAAAAATACATTTAAAAAAACAGCAATGTCTCTTTCTAGAAAGAGAAATCATGACCCAGCTACTCAAGATAATCAACAGACCTTGTTTTGAGCAGTTTCATGTAGGAGCTATTTTCTTTCTATCAGACTGCACCCACTAACCATATCACAGCGCAGAAGGAAGCATGCATCTACTGCTAGCTCACCTAGCACCACTGAGCTAGCTACCTGGCACTGCCTCTCGTCCGTGAGTTGATGCATGCTTCTGCGCAGTGATATGGTTGCTGGGGGCAGTCTGGTAGAAAGAAATGGTTCCTACATGAAACTGCTCACAACAAGGTCTGTTGATTATCTTGAGTGACAGGTCATGATTTCTGGAAAGAGACATTGCTGTTGAGTTTTTCAAAATTTATTTTTTTGGTACTTCTAATACCACAAATCAAGTGCCATCTAGTTCCATTATATTGGAGAGAATGCAGACAAGTCTACGGCCGATATCTCCAACACTGGACAACTCACACCAAAGCAATCTAGACTGATAAATAGCACTACAGGTAAGAGGAAGAATCTGAATTTTTGATTTTGGGGGTGAACTGTCCCTTTAAACTGTTGTAGCTCCCTTAACCAAACATTTGTGGTGATTTTTTTCACACTTAGTGACAGTCAGTAGATCACTGAGAGTCAATGGATTGTTGTGTTTCATGTTCACAGTCTACCAAGATAAAGAAGGGCAGTAAAGGGGACACCAGTGTGCTGAAACCTACCCTCATGGCTGCTGTACCAGTAAGTCTTTCTGTCGCTGCACAAAGTCAATAACAAATATCAGCTGCAGTCTTAAAATGTCATAATTATTAACTGAGAGCTTCATGTGTAGGAGATCATGGATCGAATCTATAAGAATGTGATGACCAAAGTGGAGGAGATGAGCAAAATCCAGAAGACGTTTTTTGTGCTGGCCTACAACTACAAGATGGAGCAGATCTCCAGAGGCTACAGCACGCCTCTCTGTGACAGGTAAAACACATAATATACTCCCGTATACGTGAACTGAGACGTTTACCTCTCCTGTGATGCATGAGCAAACATTACCCTCTGTCACTACATGGCTAATCATAACCTAGTGTGAATTCTTGTTAACACTGAGTCAACAGGTGCAGGGAATTATTCTCCTGTAGATGTGAATCATTGTATAATATTGATTCTGATACTGTGTTTGCTCAGGGCATTCTTCAGTATAAGTCAATATCCGGATGTTATGCAGAATAACTTTGTAAGAGTCTGAATAGCTTTTCCAGCCACTCATCATCTCTACGCTGTGTTTTTTTGTTTTCGGGACCTCGTCGCCCTACAGTCTGGTGTTCAAACGGGTGCGTGCGCTCTTGGGAGGGAACACGCGGGTGCTGCTTTCTGGCGGAGCTCCACTCTCAGCTGCCACACAGCGCTTCATGAACATCTGCCTGTGCTGCCCTGTGGGGCAGGGCTATGGCCTGACAGAGACCTGTGGAGCTGGAACCATCAGCGAGAGTAAGAGAGTGGAATTACATGTGAAATAGCGGTTCTGGCTGCCCTTTGGGAAATTAAAGAAACACTTCACCCACCAAACAACCATTTGCATATCGGTTACTCATCCTGTATTATGAGACTTGGATTACACTGCACGACTTGTGTGAGAGTTTGCAAACAGATGTTTTCATATAGTTTTTCTGTTGTTAACTGCGGCCCCCTATGACTTCAGTTCAACAAGAATTTCCTCAGTTTTTGGATTCTTCGTTCCATGGAGGTATGTGAGGAAAACAAAGTCTTCAACACAGGGTGAATAATGTATATACAGATGGTCATTTTGGGGTGAAGTATTCCTTTAAGAGACAAGCAAATTAACAATATAGAGAGCTCGATTTGTGGTTATTACATACGTTTACCAGGAGTCTTTGCTTTTTTCCAGTTTGGGACTACAGCACAGGGCGGGTTGGAGCTCCACTGGTCTGCTCAGAGATCACACTGAAGGACTGGGAGGAGGGTGAGTCAAATGGCAACAGCCCAACTTTTAAAGAAGCCGACAAACGCACTGATATCCTAATCAGGTTTGTGCTCCTCCAGGTGGTTACTACAGCACAGACAAGCCCAACCCACGTGGGGAGATTTTGGTCGGCGGCCCCAATGTAACAATGGGTTACTACAAAAACGAAGCAAAGAACCGTGAGGACTTTTTTGTGGATGAGAGCGGCCAGCGATGGTTCTGCACCGGAGACATTGGAGAGTTTGAGCCTGATGGATGCCTTAAGATCATTGGTAAGAAATCCACAAGCTAGCGCAGGAGTGTGTGTGTGTGTGTGGTGGTGTGTTTAATCTATTAGGATAGTGATGTGTGTTCTCTTTCAACAGACCGTAAGAAGGACCTGGTGAAACTGCAGGCGGGCGAGTATGTCTCTCTAGGAAAGGTGGAGGCTATTTTGAAGAATTGTCCACTCATTGACAACATCTGTGCCTATGCCAACAGGTAAAATCCTGCACACACTCCCTCTGAATCTGTTTTTGTTTTTGACTTCTCCAGACTTTTGACCTCAGTCTCACCAAGCACACCAACACTTCAGCCAGTGTCTTTTCTGATTTTCTGTCTAATTTTCTAACTTGTGGAATTCTCCTGTACTTATTTTTCAGTGACCAATCGTATGTGATCAGCTTCGTGGTGCCGAACCACAAGCAGTTAATGGCACTGGCGGAGCAGCTGCAGGTGACGGGCACATGGGAGGAGATGTGCAACAACCCCCTGTTGGAGAAACAGGTCCTCCGCATCCTTACTGAGGCTGCTCTCTCAGGTAGGTGGAAAAAACCTGTCTGTGGTCTTCACTTAGGGTGCTTTCACAAAACAAGGTCTCGGTCCAGTTACAGACGAACTCTTGTGCAGGACGTTTGTGGTGAGAACGTGTTCCGACCTGGATCTGAACCAACTGCAGTCACATGACACATTGTTTGGGTTAAACATGAGCATGTTACAGTCCTGGAGGATTATTAATGTGCACCTCCTCCTGTACTGCCTTAATATGCACATTCAGCACATCAGTGCATCAAAACATTGTTTTCTAGTTGGAGCCGCGCCTCGTTTTCAAACTGTATGGTTTGACTAAAATGAACAATGACAGCAGTATAGTCCACGATGAGCAGCGCCAAAATCAACCTGCGTAGTTGTCCCTTTGCACTCAGACAAAATGTCTCATAAAACCTTCTCAACAAAACCAAAGTAGTGCTGGTGGTGCTGGTGCTCTCTGTCATGACTTCACAGTTCACAGACTGGTTGTTACAGCGTCTGCCTTGTGCCAGACTTGCGCCAGTGTTACACTGTATGTGTCACTCTGACTTGTGATTCTGCTCTCTCCCTCTGACCAGCGAAAATGGAACGATTCGAGATCCCCAAGAAGATCCGTCTGAGTGCCGAGCCGTGGACACCGGAGACCGGATTGGTCACTGATGCATTCAAGCTAAAACGCAAGGAGCTCAAATCACACTACCAGGAAGACATTGAGAGGATGTATGGTGGAAAATAACCCACACAAACACACTCCAAACAACAAGTACATACTTGCACACATACACAAGGAGCTCAGAAGCCACTACGAGGAGTACTCAGAGTTATATACTTAAGATACAGTTACCAAACACACACATACACACATATAATTACAGGAACATAAAGCGACTCATGCACCTCCTCCTCGGCTTTGATCAAAAGAGGAAAGAACTCTTGAATCCAGCGTACTGCTCTCTGTTGAGACCAAAAAGGCAGAAGTCCCTCACAGACAACTGAGCCAGCCGGATGTGCAAGGTGCGACACACACCCCATTCCCCTTTGATGGATTCAGCCCTTTGAGTTGCTATGACAACCGAGGCAGCACATGAAATAGGACGTCCGCATGACTCGAAGTGAAACAAATGTCAGGCTAGACGTGTATCTGGATCAATGTCAGCGCTGCGTGTTTGTTGCTTCTCCTCCCCCCTCCCCCCCTCTCCGATCTCTGATCTCTGGAGCCTTCCACCAGTTTGGCATGGTCGTGGACTTGAAGTGCAGATACCTGGCAGAGAGACGGGGCAGCATGAGCGTGATAGAGGGATCCCTCCCGGGCTTTAAGTAACATTCAGGTTGGAATCTATGCAGGGATCTCTATCTTTTCATGATTATTTTTTTACATGTCGCTGTGTTTCCTTCATGTTCGGTTTGTCAGCTTTGAAACCCATTTCATGAGCTTTTTTTTTTTTTTTTACGTGTGTGTGTGTGAGGAGTCGGTGTTGCAAAGCCATGAGAGATTGAGCATTAAGATGTTTTCATACTTTTTCTTATCGTTATTTTATGGATGTAAAATTCTGAGGGTTTGTATTTCTTTATCCTCCTGTTTTTTATTGCCAATACGTTTACGCTAATTGTATTTTAATGAGCTGTGTTTACGGGCTTTTTTTTGGGGTCTTTTTCTCCCGTGTTCCAAAGTTAGTACACCTGAGTGTGTGTTTGTTTACTGACTTGACCAGTAGAAGCAATGCAGTTCCTTCTGCTCTCAGCCTTTGCAGCAGGATCACACGTCAACACTGAAGGCATCCACAGGGACTTTCTCCACTCCTGCTCTTTGCCCCAGCTTCATTTTTCCCATCTCTCTGCAGTCCCTGGATGCCTCCCAACTTATATCCTATTATTTTTATTTTATTGGTTCATTGCATAGAAATAGAATGAAAGTTAAAGGGACATTCTCATTTAAATCAGCGTGGCAGGATGGTCAGAGCAGCGGCCATTTTTTATGCGTACCGTTGTCATTGCAACCACATTAACAGGCTAACTAATTTAATGACAAATTAACTTACGGCAAGTCGCACACTTAAGCCCCGTTTCCACCAAACATTTTCATTATAGTACCTTTGGAACCAAAAGTAACCCTTCAGACATGGTCCCTAGACCCTAGCATTTCCACCACAATCAGCACCCTTAAATGTGGGCGGGGTTGTTGTCACTCACTGCTCCGTCCAACACTCACTGTATTTCCTCCTTTATCAGTCTGCACCTCGTTTATCGTCCACAGAACGAGGCTGCACGCCGACATTTTCAGAGCAAAATAAAACAGGCTGCAGTAAGAGTCTCTCTCCATGGGATGCATTTAGTCCTTCTCAGGCAAGCGCAGGGGTTTAGTGTTGCTGTAGCCCACAGGAACACGCTATGCTTTTTTTTTCCTGGAGGGAGGTTTGGGGTATATGCAGTTCACATAATCAGTCAAAATTAATATCTATTTTTTAACACGTGAAGATCCACTCATCACTAAAAGTGTATGTCACATAAAAACTAATGTGATGGTCAAAGTTGTCACAGTAAAATTTAAGGTGTGCTGATGGATTCACATCGTCAACTCATGCATTGAGTAACATTACAAGTTAACGTTCCACCTTTAGCAGTCGCCGACAGTCGGCCCAGAGAATTTTTTTTCTCAGACTCCAGCTGCTGCAAGAGGCAGCAAAACATGATCTCATTTACAGTTTACTAAAAAAAACTCTCCACGGTATGAACAGTGGTTACAGAGGCTTCAAAACCAGCCACAACTCAGCCCTGAGCAGAGTGACTGTCTGCCTCTGACTAATCAGACTGCAGTGTTCACGGCTCCACCTTTTAGTACCAGATCTGTGTGCTAGGTACCCCAACAGAGGGGGGACCAAAAAGGGGAACAGTACAAAACGCTTCCATTTGTACCATCCACAACTTAAAAACCATACCGAACTGAACTGCACCATAACATACTACTCGGTGGAAACGGGGCTTTACTAAGGTGAGGTTTGCCGTAATGACCAAATGAGCAGTGGAGTAGTATGTCTTCGAATAAGCAATCCCTTACTTTTAAAATATGACTATTTCCCTCTGTGTGTTGTTGCCATTATTTACGTGTTTGTTAGAATATGTAACTGTAACTGTGTTTATTTCAATGGTGATAAACCCTCTGGGGGGCAAGCGCTAATGTTTTAGGCTTATCCAGTGTAGCAAAGGGATATCTGGGCTTCCTCTTCAGTGCACCAGTCATCTTGGCCAATCTCTATATACAGATATGTCATAGGAATGCAGATACTTGTTTATAGATGAAGCTAGCCGCCGATGGGTTCTGAGATTGGATCACACGTGATGGGTTAAAACTTACTCGGACTGCAAACGGATACCTGCATGCACATGTAGATATCTGTTTATGGAGGTTCGTTTTGATCAGACCACGGTCGGCGAAAGACAAACATTATTCAAGATGGTTTGGGAGAGTTTTATTTTGCTTTTGTCAAGTGTGAATGAAGTGTTTTCTTCCCGTGAAGTCTTAGTCCGGTGAAAGAGAGAAACTTGAGTTGGTGTGCGGTTGTACTTTTTTATCAGAACAACAGGCGTAACAATAGGCCAAAAGGGAGTTCTCAAACTTGAGTGTGACACACTTGACGGCCGATGTGTCCTCACTGTTACAACTAACAATTGCCGCTTACTTTGGAACCGGTCAAACAACCGCAACAGGCACTTGAATGTCCTTTCTAGTCATTCTGTTTCTATGGTTCATTCACATACTGTAACCCCGACACTTCTGCCACGTATCACTCCAGTCATGACCAATGCACCGTATGGATGTCTGCAAGGGAACTTCAGTAGCGTAGAGAAACAGTTACATTACTTAGCCTCTCAGCGGTTGTTCTCCTCGTTACTTTTTGGCGCAACTGTGCATATTCTTTCTGGTCATAGATCTAGGAAATGTTACTTTTGTCCTTTTTTTTTAACTGATAAATATAAAATACAAAATGAATGTGCAATATTTATACCCAAATTTTAAACTTAAGTATGTAGGAAGGAAAAAGATGCAATGACAGCAGCCCCTCCTTCGTGTATGAATGTTTAGGCCTGTTACTCATACTAGAACACAACCATAGGAATAAATACGAGGACGGTAGAGAGGCACTGATAGGGAGGTGTAGATGTAGCCCATTTGAACATACTGTACTAAACCATATAATGCTCTCTGGTAAGACTGTAAAGAGATAAATTTTATATTTGGCTTTGTAGAAACCGCATGAAGTGTGCAACTGTACCAAAATCACTTGAATATACTGTATATTTTAGAGAGCAATGAGAGGGTGGCGCTCCAGGCTGAAGTAATACACTCCTTATTTAATTGTGAGTGTATATAGCATAAACTCAGCAGACCTCATAGCAGTTCTGTATCTTCAAATTGGTTTTTGTTTGTGACACTGTATGAGCGATGTATATAAAAAGGGTCTTTGATTCTGTCAACTGCCATTTGTTTGGACTCATGTACATTAGTTGCTATAGGCTTCCAGATGGGTGGCGGTGCTCTCTGAGCAGCCTCCGAACAAGTGGCACCCTCGCTTCAGGCTTTCTTCTCTTTAGGTTTACAGGCAGGAGTTTATCTGTGCTCAGTCAGTGGTCATCTCTCCCATAGCTGCCCTCTTGGAATGCTTCGCTTGTGCTAAAGGCATTTAGCGCTAATAAAGGTACAGTCAGGTACTCTAACTTCTTATCAGATCTCTACTAAAGGGTTATTTTAGCATGTAAAAACACAGCACCATCATGACCAGGTGAGGCCGTTCCTCCCTTCTTGTTTCTTTCTTTCCTTTTTTTAAGTAACGGTTCTCTCCTGACATTTCAGTGGAACGTCAGTAGCTTACTGTGCTGTTTGCTGCTTTTCCTCTGCCTGGCTAGAGGCGGCTAGTTGCCTTCCGACACACATGAGCTGTCTTCAGGGGTCTTAAGAATGTGAAGCACTCCCCCACGTTTTGTTGAAAGCACACAGCGCCGCGTCCTGCTACGTCCATTTGAACTAACAGCAAGGCAAAGGCAGTGGGCGGTGCGAAGACCACTCCTGGTTTTTTTTTTGTTTTTCACTTGCATTTGTAAATAAACCTATATAGGTTTTAATGTGGAGGGGATCAATAATTCATTCAAACTACCAATAATTGTACAGATGTAAAGTCTCCTGTTAACATATTTAATAATCTTTGTTACTGACCAGTTTTTGGGGGTCTCCTCCTTGTTTTGTGTGGTGAAGTGGCCCTGCGAGCCGGGCCGGGCCATTGCAAGTGTCTCCTACCTTATTTATTTGTGATTTGGCCTTGAAAATTATGTAATGAAATAAAGAAGTTTGTGTTGTAATTGCTGATGGTCTTTGTGTGTGTGTGTTTTTAGAGGCGTGTGCACGACACCTGAACGCAATCTGCGAGGCACGACGTGTATCTGATATGATCAGCAGCTTGATTAGAATCATCCTGAAACCAGAGTTGCCATGGCAACGAAGGCCAGTGTGTCTTTGAGTGGATGTGGTTTGTGAAAGACTTGTGTGGTGTGTGGATGCAAACAGAACATGCAGTCCTGGGAGTCAACCTTCAATCAGAGCTAGTAAACAAAGGATTTTTTTTTTCTTCCTCCTTTCAGACAGTCATAGACTGTAATTTTCACATCATGTTGACCTTGGTGTCAGATGATTTATTAAAAGAAGAAGCTCGGCTCGCTGATCCTTCCATGTATACCTGCTGCCGTGTGCATTTAAATGAGCCATGATTCCAGAATTATAGCACAGTATCTGCATGTTTTAGGACGAAGATGATGAAGTCACCTTGGATCTCAGGTCCTGATCTTACAACAGAGGGGCTGCCACTAACAATTATTTCCAGTATCAGTTCATCCATCAAAATTTCTCCCAATTAATCAATGAAATTTGGATCTACAACATTTCAGAAAACAATGACAAATGGAGTTTCTAACGGCCCAATTTGTCACATTAAAATTGCTTGTTTCGTCCAAACAGCAACCTCTGAGGCTGAAAAATGAAGCCAACGCTTAAGTGGCAAAAACTGCCACATCTGTTCAAATGCTCAACTTTACTTTATAACTCACCTGTTTACTTATTATTAAGGCTTGAAGTGACAGGCTGTCTGCTCAGCATCACCACAGTCTGAGTCAGGTCCACCCCTCCACAGCTCCACCATCTAGTCCACATACAGGCACTTGTGGCTCCAAAACTCCAAGATGGCGACAAAATGCCAAACACAGTCCACAGATCATTCGGTGACATCATGATGGCTATGCCCATTATTTTTATACTGTCTTTGGTTTCGTTAACTAAGATCCAAAATCCCAAATACCCAAACATATTCAGTTTACTATCATAGTTTGACTAAGAAAACCAACAAATATTCAAACTTGAGAAAACTAAATGAGAGAATTGTTGGTGGACAAACTTGACTTATCATCCCATCACATGATAAAACAGACTCAACACTGGACAACATCAACATATACATTACCCAGCAATCATTATTGCATCTGTATGACAAAAAAGGCATATAATTTTGTCTATGCTCTTGGGCTTTCAATACACATCACAGTGAGTATACGCTGCTACATGATGCAGTGAAATCAAAGCTTAGTCCTGAGCCTTCAATGTATCAGAGGAAGAAAACATTTACTGGCAGCAACAAACCTCTCACGTTAAAGCAATCTGAAACAACATAGGTGGGTAAAATCCTGCATGATGCTCCTGTCCGCGCTGCTTTTGCATTTCATTTTAAAATAAAACAGTATCTGTAAGACCACAGAGAGAGACAAGCCATCCTCCTAACCCCTCCTCTCCTCTCCTCTCTATTCCCTCCATCCAACCCTATGGGACCGGAGAGTGCGTCAGAGGCATAATGCTCCCTTCATTAGCCCACTGATTCTGACGCAGACACACACACACAGTGTGTCTCCACCACAAAGATAACAACAACAGCACCACCAAGGAGCCCTGAAAGTGTGAAGGACATCTTATCCATATTGTGTGAATGTGGCTTGTGTGTCTTTGTCTTTTCTTTGATTGTCTTTCTCTTTGCTCTCTGACACTTCAGTCCAACTTTTTTTTTTTTTTTTTTTTGTCTCCTACTCTCTCACTCCCTTGTCTCCCTCGCCCGCCTTGCTTGCTCCCTCTTCCTGTCGACTTATATGACTCAGAAGTGCGCAAAAAAAAAACTTTTATCTGTGTTTGAGCTTGATGCGCGCACTCACCAGTGTGAGCCAATAAGCCATATTGGAGTGTACCCAAGGATGAGCGGAGCTGAACCGGAGCTGCCTCATAACTCTGGAGGGGTGGGTGGTAGCCGGAGAAAACTGAGAATAATTACATCTGAGGCTGAAAGACGGTGGTATAGCGAGGACTGGGACTGAGATATGACACTGGACTGTTAAACTTACATGCAAGACACACTCAAGTGCAGTAGGGATGTGAAGTGTGGATGTTTGAGGAAGGTTAGGAAAAGGTGAGCAACCCTCTTTCTCATTCTGCTGCCCTTTCATGTGCAAAGTAGCTCCCTAAAATGTCTCCATTGTGTTTTTTTTCATTAACCCCTTTGACCTATTGAACCTCATAAGCAGGCCCTTCATTAAAAACTCATATTGTGTGATAAACATGTTGAAAAAAGGCCAAACACAAGACTTTTTCCTCTGATGTACTAAGCAGTAATTAGGCACTGGAACATGCAGACAAAGGACAACATGTTTGATCTGACTATGAAGCCACTCAGGGGGCATCTAAGGCGAGCCAAAACCCCCTTATTGGAAAGTTAGTGGATGTGACGCTCTACTTTTTTTGGTTTCCCATCTTGTGTGCACTCCTGCTGATTTTGTTTTTGGTCCTTAAGTGTCAAGCCGACCTTTGGCTGCTGCGCTCGGCAACGCCAGCAGCACCACGCCAGGCACACGCCCCTGCTTAGTTGGGTCATCATGATGCGAAGGCCAAAGTGGAGGTGGGAGAGAGGCCTGGCAATGAGCTTGAGCAGAGAGAAAGTGGAGGGGGGGGTAGAGGGGTGATGGAGAGGCAGAGGGAGAGGCAACCAATACGTCTGGGCGATGACTCACCGATGCTGGGTATTTATAGCATCAGGAGGGAGGGAGGGAGGGAGGTGTGGGGGTGGAGGAGCGAAGGGGCAAGCGGTTTGGGAGGCGGCCAGGACGGCATCATCACACCGCCGACAGGGAGTGGTGGAAGGAGAGACAGAGACCGCAGAGATGAAGCACAGGAGAAGAAAAAAGGGGGTGGAGAGGAGGGAAAGGGGGGAAGAGAGGGATGGTGGGGAGGGACAAAGCAGAGGAGGAAGAGGTTTGAAAACAGGCAGGAGAGGAGGGTGGGTGAACGAGACATAATGGAAAGATGAGAGGATGAACTGTGAAAGAAAAGGAGGGGAGACAAAAATAGAACAGCATTGGCATGACAAAGAGCATATTTAGAAAGAATCTCACACAAAAATAAACAATCTTGCTGGGCGTGCCACGCTGCAGGGACAACAGCACGTAAGAACTGTGGGTTTATTGATAACAAATCTGCAGTGTCTCTATCTGAGCTGTTATGTGACCAATATCACACATCTGCAAAAACACACACAGCCTGCAGCATCACATTTAGACACTGGTGAGATGGAGTCATGCAGAGGAGGACAGAGGAGGTGGCAGATTTTAATGAACATAAAAATGACCACGGTTGCCTAGACGCTGTACATCTCAAGTTACACTGCAGCCAATTAGGGAGACAAAAAGCCGAAAAACCCAATTAGAGGCAGAAAGACTACTTGGAGCTTTACAACATGAATGTAATAATGCTCATTTGTATCATTCTTGCTGCAAATATTTGCATTATTACTGGTATGCTCACTTACTCATTCCACTCTCTTTTCATTGTCAAGATTTCTTCATCAAAAAACACATCCTGCCTCTGCCTCTGATGACGTCAGCCAGTGCGTCACGCTGCATTCCTCACCACAGACACTAACATAATCTGTGCACGTGTATGCACAGTGTGTGTGTGTGTGTGTGTGTGTGGGGGGGGGGGGGGCAGTGTAGGTTTGCTGAAAAGGGATGAGTCAGAATGCCAAGGTGAACACTCACAGCCCTTAGTACGTGCAGAGTTAAAAAAAAAAAAAAAAAAGTAGTGAGGTGGAGGGTTATAATAATGAGAAAAATGGAGGTTGACAGGTTAGTGGGAGGCAGAGCGGAAATAGGAGCTGAAACTGGAGGTAAGTTTAGGGAGCAGTGCGACAAAGTGGGGAATGTTTGCTGACACGACGAGAGAGAACAAGAATCAGGTGTCTGATGGAAGCGAAGACTGAAACAGTGACTTTAATGTGGGGAAGTAGGAGTGTAAAAATGAGCTCAAGAGTAGATCTTCATTAAAAACCGCAAAGCATGACGAACCATGGTGTCTTGAGGGTTAAAGGGACAGTTCACCCCCCAGTCAAAATGCATTTCCTGGTACCTATAGTGCTGTTTCGGTGTGAGTTGCAGAGTGTTGAAGATGTCAGCTCTTCTGCTTAGTCTGTCTTAGTCTGCTCCTTCTTGAATATGATGCAGCAAGATGGTAGTCGGCTTGTGGTGCGCAAAGCGCCAACAATTACATTTTACATACATACATATACCAAAAAACATGTGAAAAACTCTACAGCAAATTTACTGCTGGAACAATCTTCTGGAAAGTCTTTTTTTAATAAAACTAAGCTGTTTTTGCAGCAGAAAGACGCAATTACTTTTGAAATTGGTGCTACATGACTGAAGAAAATAGAGGAAAAGGGGCCGTGGCACTTGCTTTTACTCAAGAGACAGAAGAACTACAACCACCAGAATGCACTGCATCGCACCGGACCAGTACACTTTCCCTTTCTGAGCAGTTTCATGTCAGAGCTACTTTCTTTCTGTGACGCTACAGCTGCCAACTGTATCACCAAGCAGAAGGAAGTGTGCATCTACTCATGGACAAAAGGCTCGTGTTTGTGAGAGTGTGAGATATAAACATCGAAGGGATACTTTGCCAATTTCCAAGCAGCTCTGTAAGATAACAATGTGGGCAGTATGTGTAAATGAACATAGTCAAATCTTCCTGCTCCTCTCATCCTCCCTGGCTCCTGGGCTGTTGCTTGAGTTACAGATTGTACTTTGGCATTTTCATATATTTGCCACCACAGATACGAAGAGTATAGAAGCAGTTTGAGAGAGAGACCTGCCCACCTCTCTCAAACACAGATAAAACTGTTAAACTGGGTAGTGCTGATCAAATATGAAGCAATATTCTGCCACTGTATTGCCTTTTTCTCACCTAAAATGTCTTTAGAAACATATTTTAGTGCACTGTTTGGCTGTAATACAAGAGTTTGTGAACATGAAGTGGGCACCATGATATTCCCTTTGTTGTTTCCTGAAAAAACTGGGATCAAACAGTAACAGTCAGAAACATATTTTCGTGTACTGTTTAACTGCATTTCAAGATTGTTCGCGACCTGTGAGCTGCCATTTGTGTCCTGTGGAAAAGCAGCAAAGCTCACATTACCTCATCCACCAGTGGGAGTGTTTATTGATCAGGTGCAGCGCAGTGCATTGTGGTAGTTGTAGGTTTTCTGCCTCTTGAGTAAAAGCAAGCGCCACAGCCCTTCTCCTCTGTTTTCTTCGGTCATGTAGCAGCAGTTTCAAAGCATTTGCATCTTTCTTCTGCATAGACAGCCTAGTTTTATGAAAAGACTTTCTTGGAGACCATTCCAGCAGTGAAATACTTATTTAATGACGTCTTCCTCAGCTGTCACTTTAGCTAGCTCAGTGGTGCTAGGTGAGCTAGCAGTAGATGCACACTTACTTCTGCATGGTGATACAATAAATGGGTGTTTGGTAGAAAGAAAATAGTTCCTATGAAACTGCTCACAACAAGGTCTGTGGATTATCTTGAATAAATGAGTCAAGATTTCTGGAGAGAGACATTGATGTTGAGTTTAAATTTCAACTATACTTTTTTGGCACTTTTAGCACCACAAGCCGAGTGCCATCTAGTTCCGATGAGGTAAATAAGTATTCAACACAGTCTCCGCTGCAGTATGTTATAAATTGTTGTCCTGCTGGCAGGTCCATCTGCGTCTCATCCTCATCGTCCTGGTGGTTGGCAACAGATTCCCGCCTACATGGTTTCATTCATCTTCCCTTTGATAATCTGGATATGCTGGTGCCATGAGAAGAGACACAGCTGCATGTCGTGATGCCTCGACTTCTGAAATTCAGTTTTGGTATGGTATTTTTAGGGTGCATGTACAGAGACATTTCTCCTCCAAACATGACGCATCACATTGTTGCTGAAAAGGTTGATTTTTCATTTACAGACTTCTCCAAATGTTGTGCGGATAACTTCAGTCAAGCTTTTCAGCAATGTAATACAGCACGCCATGTCTGGAGCGAATAGCTCTGCATATGCCCCCCCCCAAAATACCATAATAATGACGTGCTGAATACTTATTTCTCCCACTGCGTTCGAGAGAAGGCAGACATCTCTACAGCACTTAGCAAGAAGAGAAGAGGTAAGAGGAAAAGATATGTGTTTTTGATTTGGGGTGTTGCATGTTTTTCCTCCCATTTTCTAGCATCTCCCAACTGTCTAATACACACACAAAATATGCAAACATACGTATCTATAAAAAGAGAAGTATCCATTTATACTGCAGAGTTACACGAAGTCTCTTTTGTGCTGAGAGTCAGTTGAGAAGATTGACACCACACTAAAAATTAAGAGTGGTATCAACCTTTAAATTTAATTCTCAGCAGAGAGTGAATACATTTGTGTCCTAAATGTCAAACTTTTCCTTCAGATGAAATCAAAAACTGCCCATTAGTAGAAGGTGCTGAACTCAGTCTCATTAATACAGAGATGCGCAGGTGTTCTGCTGCATTCCTGTAGCATTACGCGGACGTGTGCCCTTTTCAAAAAGGCTAAGCTTGTATTGAATCTCCACCTTTATTCGTTTCATACTCTCCTTCAGTCGTCCTCTATCCTCCCTATGTTGCTCAAGACAGCACACTTCTATCCTTACTTCTGCTTCTCTGTCCTAATGGCTCAGACAACACATCGCAGCCCTAATCACCCCCATCTCTGTTCCTGGCTCAAACCTCCTGCCTCCTGAAGACAAGGACCGCGCTTTAACCGCAGTAATTGGCGCAAGGGGAGAGATGAGCCGGATGGATACAACAGAGGAGAAAAGTAATGAATGCAAGCCAGCACAGAAAATGTCTAGCCTGAGAAAGGAAGCGGCTAATGGAGGAGAGGAGGACACCAAACCTGTGGGAAGGGATGGTGGTGGGAGCAGATGAAAGGCTGTGAGGCAGCGTCACCATGGAGACGTCGCTTGAAAATAAGGTGAGCCATGACAACGGGCGTGCCATTCTCTCCCCACCTCATGGGTGGGTGGGGGGGTGGGGTGAAGAGGTGAGGAGGAGGATGAAAACAAACAAAGGAGGAGGGGGACAACCACATGTGGCCCTGACGCCTTTCTCACTCTGTCACAGTGATCACTGAACGGTTTTTCTTACACTGCTTGACTTAACAGTATCATGTCTGATTGTTATGACATTCGCCTTTGCAGCTCCTTAACCTTGACTGCTTGAGTCACGGCTCCATGTGAGGATGAAGTATGAGAGCAAGAATCCGAACCCACTCAAAGGATCAAAATGATGCAGCTTGTTTGTGCATTTGTACCTCTGTCGCTGGCTCTCAGTGAGCACATGCACGTGAACATATGGGAGCGTGCTTTTGTTCCACTGTGACGCACACAAGCCGTCGTTGAGCTGATATCATTCTCTCCCCGCTGCTTTGATTGACATGTGGATAAACAGCAGCAGTGTCCCAGTTGCCGGCTGTGGGTTTGGAGACTGAAGGAGGAGGAGGAGGAGGAGGGAGGCGCTGTGGATGGTGGCAAACATTAACAATGGTGATACAATGGCAATTCATGTCATCAGTGCTTTGCCAACAAATGATGTGGTATCTTATAGCAATAAAGCTCGTTCGAAGAGGAAGAGAGAATTAAAGTAATGCGAGCCAGGAAACAAAGCCAGCGAGAGACTGAGATTGGCACTAAGGACTCTTAATCTAATTAGTCTGATTTCCCCTTATTCCTGCTGTAATTCTCATCAAATAGAGAGAAGGAGAGAAAGAGAAGGAGACGTACTCGTCACTGGAAATGTTTCCTCCGTTTTTAACGTCTCAAGTAACTGTGTGGGTCTGTATGGAACGCTGCACACAGACAGAACATCAAGCCCCGGAGAGGAATCACAGATTCAGACAGTGAATCTTCCACCACCAGGAACCTGCTGGGATTTGAGTTTAAAAACCTCTGATCCATCACTCAGAATCCTCATTGTGCCCAGGGGGCTGGTATAACTTACACAACAGATTAAAACAACAACAACAGATAGACAGATGGAAATGTAGATAAGCTAAGATTCCTCAGTATAGTTCCACTGTATTGATCCAGATGAAAATCTTAATTGTTACAGAGGACATTTTCACAGGAATTTGCAGCCCTGATGCCAGAAAAAAATGTTGGCATTGTACATTTCTCACTGTACAATGCTCTGACGAAGAGCATACAGCTCGAAACGTACGTCACGGTGCAATAAATAATTATTTTCTGCAGAGTCCTGCAGTGGTGCGAGTCATTCATCCTTTTTTCATCTAAGACTATCGACTCAGCACCTGTCCTTCCACGGTGAGATGTGCGTGCCTTTTGTTTGATTGTACATTTTATATATCATGTCAGCGTTTCTAGTGACTGATGTATGAGCTCATTTTGTCACTAGAGTCACTGCTCAAGAACTACAAACAACAATAAAGGTTGTGTTTGAGTGAACTGTCACTGTTTTTCCAGCAGCTTTTTAGCCACTAAACTTTGGTGCTTTTTAGCAACCTGTCACTGTGTTTCTTGCCGGAATAGTGCCATGAAAAGTAATTGCTTATTTTACGAAGAAATTGCTGCATTTCCTGCTTGGATAGTGCAGCAATAAGTACTTGTTTTGAATAGACATCACTGATTTTCCAGCGAGGATTGTGCCACCAAAAGCGGGTATTTTAAGTCAAAATATGATCATTGTCTAACCATGACCAAGTTGCTTTTGTGCCTAAACCCAACCACGTTAACCACAGCATTGTTGAAATGTAAAATTTCAACGTATCCGCTGTATAATAATGTGCAAGTGTAACACATCCATGACTAGAAGAAACTTACAATGCAGACATTTTTTCTGGATGCTCTCCTCTGACACATGACCAAACCTTTGTGACATCTACTCAGGCCATCTTTTCATACGGATCATAAACATAAGACAGGACACCTCACACACCACAGTCACCCCCTCTTCACCACCCTTCCCTCGGGCAGACTGAGAACCCCCATCACAGGCACCAACAGACTTCAAACACCTTCCCCCAGAAGTGCCACAATTGACTGTGTTTTTACTCAGTATTTATTATGTGATGAGCTTATGAAAGTGTGTGTTGGTGCATGTGTACATAGTCACATGCTGCTAACTGCATTGCTCCAACAAAGTTTGGTTGTATAACACACAATGACGATCAAGGATCTATCTACGACTGAATTGAAACCCAGTTTTAAAGAGGTAGGTACTTGTACATTTCCTTTTCATGCTACTTCATATGTCTACTCTTCTTTCAGGGGGAAAATGTTGTACTATTTACCCCATAATTGTTTATTTAAAAGCTTTAGTTACTTTTTGGATGAGGATATCACACTCATTCACATTTAATACAATAAAATGAATAAAAACAAACCTTATTTCCTGACTGATCCATAGCACAGACGCTTGCAGAGGTAAGTTTGAAGACATACCATATCCCTCTTGTTGTGGTGCATAACCACTTAGTCACACACGGCAGCAGCCATATGACAAGTTATTTTTAGCTTTTTAAAAAACTCAACCATTCTGACTCAGACACATAAAATACAGTAAGTACGTGCACGCCTGTGGTGCTCCACTGTGCTCCTGGCTGTAAAGGGACACAGCCAGAATATTAGAGGGCTCTTGAGCCGCACAAATATTCCCTTAATCTTTCCAAGAAGTATGACATTTTTATCAGTCAGTGGCCCGGCCACAGAACGACCTGAACAATTAAATTCATCTTCAGATAGCTTTTAGGCACTTGTTCATTTTCAGTGAAATTGATAGCAGACAATGAGCATATTCTATTATCCATGTCTTAATGGGTGCGCACGAAAATGTAACCTTTAAATGATGGATGCTACAGCACACTGCTGGCTGACATGACCCCTGGAGATGAAGCCGTCTCTCAGGGTGGAGGCTGTTTCTGAATGGAGACGTGTGTGATGTCAGAGGAGTGATGCTGTGGGATTATACAACACATCCTACAAACAACACCACACCTCTCTGTCTCTTTCTCTATCAGTCTGTTGATCTGTGATTCAGTTTTTTCCTCCTTCTATTTGTGCGCACACACACACACACACACACACACACACACACACACACACACACACACACACACACACACACACACACACACACACACACACACAGAGCGGAACTTAAACAAGCCAGCACTCACATCAGCAGCCAGGCAGATGGATGTGTCTTTTAACGTCAGGAGGCTCTCTGCAGCTCCTCAGCCCGGGAGAGCAGGCAGCTGACGGCACATTCAACTTAAAAAGCACCTCCAACATCATCCTCTCTGTTTGATGACACAGCGTGTGCTTGGCAAAGACGTTGTGGGAATTTTTTTTTTTTCCCTTTTACCAGTTTAATGAAGGTGAAAGGATTACAACTTGGAATAAATAAAGAGCACGATGGATGCGATTATGTGCAATAAAAATAGACAGGGGTAGGGATGGTCAGTCTGAGCACGTCTGAAATGGAAAAGCACTTATGTGTGCGGGGTGTCAGAGGACACTGCGTGCAAGAGTTAGAATCACTTAAGATGGTATGAAGGAGACTTGAGATGCTGCTGGAGCATAAATCATCCTAATGCAATAGACTGGCCGTGAGTGCTGGATTACGAATATTAAATCAAATTTAAATATATCACTTAAAAGTTGCTGTATGCCACATTCAGAACACTGGTGACATCCTGAGGAAAGAAAGAAGTCACGCGAACTGTGTGTCAGCATTGTAATCAGAGCTTCTCTGATCTTTGTTGTGGTAAACGGTCTGGTTGTGTGTGCATGTGAGTCCCTGTGAGTGTGTCCCACTGGCCAGCTAATAACAGCCGCTCTGCACAGCGCTAATAAAGCGGTTACTGCTGCTAACACTCACCCAACCCACAGTGGTAGGATGGCATTGTTATAGAAGCATAACACCCACCCTTTGGTGCCAACCCCAGGTTAACAGTGTTCAGTGCTCTGTTAGCATTGTTGCCATAGTTAGCGCTGTTTATGGAGTTAGCACCCATGGATGTATAAGGAGAACTGAATAGGCCTACACTGCTCGCTCTTTCTATTCCTGTGAAAGTTGCTCAGTGGTGCATGAAGTCCAGAAAACGTTCGACCTCATGGGCATAAAATTACCCTGATAATCTGCATTGTTGAGCCACCCAACAATACATTCTCACGCCGACCTCGTCACATATTGAGCATGGACTCTCCATGTCCAGATACGACGTGAAAGGTACCCTGGGTGGTTGTTGAGGTTCTGGGACGCCGTATCAAGTTCTGAGTGTTACATGCATTGTCTTCTTTCACATTACACCTGTTTTCACAAGAAATTTAACTTTTACATACAGTCTCTTTCAAAATAAACACACTACATTGGAACAACACCAACTGACTTTTCTTTTTTTTCCTCCAACAACTAACATGCATGGTTGACAACAGGCCATGTATCATGCCTTCATTAAAGGGCGGCTGTTTTTGTCAGTGTGTGACGCCACAGGTCACTGCCCAAACACCAGATTTCGACGAGTTCAGGGTGACACCATGTGCCTATCTAAAAAAAAAGGTACTTAATTTTTTCTATAGGACAAAAAAAGTCCAAAATCATGAAGCAATTTAGCATGTTTAGTTTTGTTTTGCTTCCACAGAGAAATTGCGTCAAGAAATTGAAATAAATATGTCTAAATGTGACTGAGTCAGTGGTGAGCTGTTTTGTTTACAGCACCTTTAAAGTGTGAAAGTGCTCCTTAAAATGAAGCACATGACGATGACGCCATGTTTTGATGGTCACCACAGATGTTGACTGGTGAAAGGAGTACTCCACCTGTTCAGAGAGCCTTCTGATCTCACCATAAGCTCTGTCACCGCCCATCCGTGACCTTTTATCGGCAGGTGCCGTGCTGTGGTCCCCTTTATCATGTCGACCTGCGGAATGCCGGATCTTTGGCCCCCCAGCCGACAGCAGGGAGTTTATCACCGTCTCTGTCAGAGGAGAGAAATAGGCAGGGAGAGAAGGGGGAGGCGGCTGAACTGCGACAGCAACTCCGCGGTGGTTTGAGCCTGTGAGTCATCGCTAGAGGGTTTAACTCTTTGCGCGCCATGGAGAGGGTGGCAGTGATGGTAACACTGCATGTTTAACACCAACATGAGCAAAAGTGCTTTTTCTGTGTCTGTGTGAAAAGGAATTTGTGGTAGGATGTATTTTTACGATGAGAAAGTCTTATAAAATATGTGTCTGGATGTTGACTGGAAACTGGAAATGAATATTTCTTATTGTCTCTCTGATTTAATATCTATGTTTTTAAAATAGCCTAAAAATGTTCATGCAAGGTATCCACATAAACATATCTTTGTTTGTGAGACATGAGCGCAAGTCATGAGCTCCCAGACTCTCTCCATTCAATATCTTCTCCAGAGCTGTGCAACAGACAGCACAGAGAACTATTTTTAATGCAGTGATCTTTTTAGTATGCCATATCATAAACCTGAATCATTTATATGGATTTTTTAGGCCCGGCCATTGCGTGTGTTGTGCGATGACGCGGTGGTCAGGTGTTGCCTCATATATCGAGGGGAGCTGTCCAAGTGCTGAAAACAGAAGAGATCAGCACCGCTCCTGAGGAGATGCCATACACCTTCACTGCTGTCTGAGCTTCATAGCCAAAGGTAAGACGCGTATATTTTATTGCTTAATTATTTTACCACTTCAAATGAATATCAGTTTGTCTTAGACTGCAGTATATCGTTTTTTGTGCATTCGCTCTGCGCAGATCTCGACATGTAATGTTAGACAGGGGGTTACCAGTGTGATGAAACGCATCCTCAACAATCGATGATTACAATGCGCTGTTGCTACAACGAATTAATGGGGATTTTTAATGAAGGTTTGTGCGTGTTAACGGGGAATCGGATGTTGAGGTTGCCAATAACAACGCGGGGAATGACTCATCCAGTGATGTGAATGTATCTCCTCACGCACACCATCGTCTCATTCAATTTGTGGAGCGTAACTCCCTGATAGACACACAAATCCCGGATAAAAACACACTCGCGCACGCTTTTACGCGTCGCTTTCGAGTAAGTTTTTCGCCAAAATAATAAGAAAAACGAGATCCTGGTTGATTTTGGTGCATTTTGTTTCTCACTTGCTTTACTGATGTTGTGCTCTCTTGGTTTTGCAGGTAATAAATTGCCTATAATGCTGCATTTCCACCACAAGTTGCCCGCGGGGGGAGCCGTGGTCCTGCTCGCCTTCCTCCTCCATGGATGCGCCGTGCAGGCTGCGTCTCTCCCCCGCCACTACAGGCTCCGAGGCGGGGAGAGTGAGGGGCAGCCGGCTGCCTACCCACCCAGCTCCGACATGATCAAAGCCCTGGAGTACATTGAGAACCTGAAGCAGCGGAACGGGGGCCGACCTGAACCCGTGGATTACGACGAAGTGGACAAGTTCAGGGTGCTGCTTCAGCTCGCCTCGCAGCAGGACGAGAGCCCCGGGGACCGTCAGCCTGCCCCCGGCATGCAGAGGCAGGACATTACCGCTGAGCAGCTGATGAAAGCCCTGCTCAAGTCTCTCCAGGATCGTGCCGGGAAGGAGGCGAAGCTCAGCCCCGTCTCGGCGCCCAGGAACGACCGCCGCACGCACAGGCACCGCACCAAAGAAACTGAAGTCCCCGAGAGCGCACCGGCAGACTACGGTAATTTCCCCAGACCCCACAAGAAATACCCGCTGATGTTTGAGGACGAGGAGAAGACAGACGCTTCCAAGCGGGCCACAGAGGACCTGGACGAGCAGTACACGCCCCAGAGCCTCGCCAATTTACGCTCCATCTTTGAAGAGCTGGGGAGGATGCCCACCATCGCCGGCCAGAAGAGAGACGTGTTCGGGGACGACGATGACGAGGAGGAGGACGGGTTCAGCCTGAGGAGCCAGGCCTACGAGGACGTGGCCGGAGGAGAGGAGTGGGTGCCCGTGGAGGAGAGGGAGGAGACTGAGGAGATGGTGAACGGGAGCCACGAAGAGATGGACAGGGCGCTCGGTGAGCAGGAGGAAGCAGAGAGGGAGGAGATGCAACGCCGGGCGAACCAAGAGGAGGCTGATGATGACACCAAGCTGGTAGATTACTACCTGTTGAAGGTACTGGAGATGAGCGACCAGACGCAGAAGCGGGATAAGACCGGGGAGCAGAGGAAGAGGCTGATCCGTCCCTCCATCGTGGATCCCCGGACTGTAAAGGAGCTGCTACAGCTCTCCCTGAAGCTCCACGTCCCTCCACAGGACCTTATCGATATGCTGCTCACAGAGGAGCTCAGGAAGCTCCACCGTGAACCCCAGACTTCAACTCGCTACACCACCGGCACGACCCCAAAGATCAGGTACTACAGCCGCAGACTGCCGCTGAAGAGCAAGCCCGCCGCCGCCGCTCCTGATGACATGGACAGAGAGGACTTTTTAGACATCATCGGCGTGGAGACGATCAGCAACGAGTACCCCGTGGTGCAGAGACCCATGAAGACCTCTCCATCCTCGGACAGGATCCCTGTGGCGTCCAATCCTGTTGCAAATTCAGGCCCGGTTAAAATCCCTCCTCCCTCCGGGCGCAGGGAGAATCTCTTTTTATCCGAGCTCAACAAAATGCCCCTGAAACGTCAGGCTGATGTCGCCGATGATGAAGATGACGACGGCGACGTGGAAGACGAGGTGACCACCTACCTGGCGGCCAAAATCCTCACAGAGTACCCCAACACCATCACCAAGCGGGACACCCAGGCGCGGCTGAAGGGACAGTTCCCCTACGAGCTGTACGAGCGCGTCATGAAGGACTACTTGGGCCAAGCGGACGCTGAAAAGAGGCCAGTGTCCAAGAGGGAAACCGAGGTGGCCACAGAGGAGAAAGTTGAGCCCACGGAGATGCAGGGGAGAGAGGAGCTCACGGCCAAGACCTCGGCTCCACAGACCGTAAACGAAGAGGAGGAGAAGGAGCACCGTGAGAAAACAGCGGCTGCGATGTAGCCCGGCGCCCCAAGACGCACGAAATTATGAATATAGTATTTATACTGTCTCAAAAATAAAGTTTGGTGGACGTGATCTAGTTTACAGATTTCTATCATATGAACTATAGCTGGTAATATCACCCTAACGAAAATGAACTATAGCAATCTTACAGGTTCGAAAACATTTTTAAAACAAGTCCCTATACTTGCTGCAAGAACATTATAGAAATATTATATTGATATCATAGATTAAAGGTGCAATCCGTGCATCAACAAAAACACAACAAAAGTATCCTCGTTTGATTTGTCACTCTCAGATTGCCAATTATATCAAATCACAATGAAATCCAACTTATTAAAGTTTTGTGATGTTGTTGACGGTTTGTTTACGTTAATGGTGTTTGTAAACAGGCCTATATTTTCAATTATAATCAACTGAGTGATGGTAAAAACGCTTATTTTTCATCTATGTCAAACTATTCGATTGCATATGTTAATATATATCTGTAAATGATAAAGTATAATGCTGACTGGGCCTTTAAAAACACATACAGTATGGTGACAGGAGTACTATAGGAATATTATAGAGACTTTTCGTTAGGGCAGCGTGCTGGGCTGAGAACGAGTGTTGTTGTGACTCGTGATATATTCAGGGTTAGTGGATTTAATGTTATTATTACTATTATTATGGATAATTATTTCCAAGTCTAAATATCAGACCGTCGCCTGCCTTCCAACCCTTTCATACTACGAAGCTCTGTATTTGTTGGCCTACCAGTGGTTGTGCTATGTATGCTCATTTTTAAACCATTTTGTACATGTTCAATAATGTGTGATGAATCACAGATGAATAAAGCATCAGCGGTATTATTTTTCTTCTTGCTGAGTTGTGTTGCCTTATTAAAAATCACACTGTACATGCAAGCAGGGCCGAACCTAACACGCGTGGGGCCCTGGGCAAGCTTCCCATGGCGCCCCCACCCCCTCAAAAGAATTATTATTATTATTATTGTTGTTATGTTTTATGAGGAAAAAATAGGTAGTGCTGCACTTGGTTAAGGCTCTGTGTAGTTAGTAGTAGTAAAAAAAAAAGTCCGGTGCTCTTAAAGGACAGGGAAAGAGTCAAAAGCAGTCCAAAAATGCATCCAAGGCACTCTGACTGTAGTTAAACATCCTTTACTAATACATGGATAAACCAACACATTTCAGCAAGGGCAGGGGTGTCAAACACATGGCCCAGGGGCCAGAACCAGCCCGCCAAAGGGTCCAATCTGGCCCACTAGATGACTTTGCATGACTAATGTTGGTGCACGTGTGAAGGTTGAGAGGTTTCACAATGAATACTTCCTGATAAGAGGACATCACATTTTGGATTTACTTGACCTTATACTTCATTCTGCTTCACTTGGACCTGTTGTCCTCGTTCGTGGACACTTTTTGTGCCATCTAGTGGTAGTAAGAGCACAATACACTAATCCATGTAAAAACAAGATGGTGGCCATCTTTGACAAAACCAGATCACATTTATGGTTGAATCTTGTTTATGTATGATTAATAGCGTTTGTAGTTTGATATGGCAACACATTTGACCAACTTTAGCAACAGTAACAAGATGAGACACTGTTATTTGGGAAGTAGCCTACTCGTTTGAAGACAATGGGACTTAATTATTGTTGACAATGTTTGGGTTTTTGTTCTCATCAGGTCCGACTGATCCCAAATAGCTAGGAGAAATTAAACCATGCAAAAGTTCGGGTTTGAGGAGGTCGTTGAACATTGTGTTTAATATTGTCAACCTGCAGCTTCAGTACAAAACAATCTGTATCAGACCTCTGTCTTTAAACAATATGGGTGACACCCTGCTGCTGAGGAACTGACAAAACTTCAGGTTGTAAATGCTTTGTAAGGAAGCGGATGACTTCACCTGCTTCGTCAATAGCTTCTACGTTAGGGGTAAGTTATGAAAAAATGCACATGTAATGACAGTGAGTAGTTGACTGACTAAATGTGGAAAAACTGAGACATACTGTTGAGTTTGCACAGATTCTTCTGAGGATATTGCGGGCTGTTTATCATTTATTTTGTAAATGGATGAACATTTTCAGAATGGACCTCTTTACACTAAAAAAAAAAAAAAAATGAATGGGTTGTTATTTATAGGTTATTAGGCAGTGGTTTCACAGGTCCGGCCCATCAAATTGAGCTGTATGCAGCCCCTGCACTAAAATAAGCTGCATTAGAAAGTCTTCATCAGGGTGTAAAATGCATTGGAAGCAGGTGTGCAACTTAAGAGCTCATGTAGGAGCTGTGTGACACAAGTCACATGATACAGTATATTGGTCAACTAAAAACCCAACATACAGTATATGACAGGAGTCAGACCACCACCTGCAGAGGGGTCTGAGGTCTCTTGGCGTGTTCACATATGCGCAAAAAATGCTGAGTCACCGCTTTGAGTCCGTTTAGAGGGCTGAAAAGGACCAGGTGTGAAAACAAGGTTTGGTTAATTTTAGTCACACAACTCTAATGAAAATGATGACTCAAAGCAGACTGTTTTTTATCAAAATACACATTTTAATCATACAGAAAGCTCCGACATCACAAATTGCACAATAAAAAAAACAGTGATATTGACACCCACACTACCAACTGCTCCTTCTAAAGACTAACGGACCCACACATGTGAAATATACAGATTAAAAACAGTAACAAAGTCATCACAATCAGTCCAGTCTGTTGAAATCTGTTGTTTTTGAGACTGTTTTTTTTTTCCAAATATAACTGAAGATTAGCACATTTTTCTCCAAAATCAACTGGTAGTGTCACATCAAATATATTAATACATGATTTAAATATAAACTCAACACATTCACAAACCTAAAATCAGTTTTTACATCCCTGATCCTCTATTACTACTTCATTTACATGACAGTAATCAATGTGAAAAAACAGCCCTCCCCCTTCCTTCAGTTGAGCGCATGACTCTGAGCAAATATTAGACTCACTCTAAAATGCAGTTACATTGCGGCAAAGCTTCAGGCAGAAGGCGAAATATTCAATATGTCCCTTTCTTCTTGGGAAAATGTTCAATAGAATCAAAGGAAAGTCCATATCCATATTCAGAAACTTCTTTGACTCACACACAGTACATTTGGTTCCTGTATTCCTCCCCGCTGTTCCTTTATGTGCCATTTCCCCCCGCAGGGTTAAAATGCAGGTTTGCTCATATACTCCTCCATGGTCTGGAAGAAAAGCACAGAGAGTTTAGTTTAAATGTCACGTTCTGCTGTTTGTAAAAATGCATTGAAGTACAAGAAGTATTCACAGGCACACATCCACACATACCCTGGTATTAAGTTCTGAGCACACCAACTAACACAAGCGGAACATCTAACCTTTCTGTCCATATTCAAGGTCATCCAAACAGCTCCACCTCATACCACTCACTGCTGTCATCCTGAAGCGATAATGGTCAAAATGAATGGGAGGCTACGCTGCACATAATCCAACTCTTGATTAAAAAGTGTTAGTCAGCCCTACTCAGAAGCACAGAACACACCCAGTTAACTACTGTACCACACAGAGCCATGAGCCTACAGGGAGAGCGGGGAAGCATCAGCCAAACACTAAATCTACGTCACGTTCCAGGGAAATCTGTCTCTCACTCCCAATAACACTGCCAGAGAGAGAGAGACAGAGGAAGACACACACACACACACACACACACACACACACACACACACACACACACACACACACACACACACACACACACACACACACACACACACACACACACAGAGGGGGGTTGAGGAAAAACAGCAGCACAAACACAAATCTATACAAAAAGGAGCTAATATCCACAAGCCTATAAGCTACAAGAAGGAAAGCCACACCAGGGACTCAGCAGCACCACTGTTAATTGAACTCATTATGACACTAACTACTGAGGACGTTTGCCGGTAATTTCACACACACAAATGAGCATGTTCCCAAACTGGAGCTTGATTCATGATCAGTGTTATAAAGAACCAATTTCAGGCATCTGGATCCGTCTAAATACCCCACAGCCGACATTAAAAAACAGACACAATCAACACTAAACTACATCCACATGTCACCCTCTGTCTAAATTTTGTCGAGCCGTGCGACAGATGTTACATGCTCACACCACAGATGCAAACCAGGCTGTGTGTTGTTTTTGTGTTGTGTATGAGAGTGTGTTGGCGCGTCTCACCTCCTGCAACATGTCCGAGGCTTCGATGGAGCGGTTCACCATTTGTTTGGAGGTTTCTTGTATTTCGCCGCCCATTAGAAACTCATCCAGGATAAAATAGGCCTTCTCAAAGTTAAAGATTATGTCCAGCTCACACACCTGAGAGGAAGTCAGTGTGATTATTATAACAGCATTTTTTTCTCTTTTACATTAAAACTGCAGTGTGATATGATCTTTACAGCCTAGTTCAGGGGTAGGCAACCTGTGGCTCTTTTGCCCCTCTCCAGTGGCTCCTTCTGGCTTTGGCAAAAACTTATATAGGAAATAATAATGGCTATCCATCCATCCATTTTCACATATTTATCCGGGCTAGGTCTCAGGGGCAGCAGGCCAAAGCACCCCAGACATCACTCTCCCCAGCAACACTTTCCAGCTCCTCCTGGGGGACCAGGTGTTCCCAGGCCAGACGAGATATGTAATCCCTCCTGCATGCTCTGGGTCTGCCCCTGAGTGAGACATACCTGGAACACCTCTAACAGGAGGCGCCCTGGAAGCATCCTGATCAGATGCCCGAACCACCTCCACTTAATAATGGCTGTTTTCTAACATTTTCATTTGTCAGCCTATCCCAGCTGACACTAGGCGAGAGGCGGGGTACACCCTGGACAGGTAACCAGACTATCACAGGGGTGACACACAGAGACAGACAACCAATCACACCTATGGGCAATTTAGAGTCACCAATTAACCTGCATGCAAAGTATAGAAATATATAAATAGCCCACTGCAGAGTAGCCACCTTCTGGTAAAACTTATCAATGAAGGCTGATGTAGACCTATTAGTAATGTTAATGGGCAAATTTAGACTTATTGTTACCGTCATTATAAGGCTCAAATATGTTTTGCGGCTCCAGGCAGATTATTTGAGAGCTTTTGATATTAAAGGTTGCAGACTCCTGGTCTAGTTCAACAATAAATGCCGTTGATTTAAAGGGGCAGTTCACCCTAAAATCAAAAATGCATATACTTCCTCCTAACTGTAGAGCTATTTATCGATCTAGATTGTTTTGGTGTGAGTTGCCAAGTGTTGGAGATATCAGCCGTAGAGATGTCTGCCTTCTTTCAAATATAATGGAACTCGATGGCACTCGGCATGTGGTGCTCGAAGTATGTCTTGGAAAATGTATCAAATATGAAAGTATGTGAATGTCACTGTGTACAATAATAGTTATTGTATGAATGTATGATGTATCCACAGTCGTGGTTTGGTATTTCAGCAGCCTCAATGACCTTTACTGTCTGCATGCAGGCATGTGAGGAGGCTTCAGGGCGTCTGAAGGTTAAGATACTGCAAGATAAAGACCTTGTACATGTTAACACTCAGTATGACACGTGACACACACTATATAAGGCTGAATCATTGTTATGTTACTTCACTCTGATCTGATTTGTGTTGTATTAAGAAATCATGACCTGGTTGCTGAAGTTAATTCACAGATTTTGTTGTGAGCAGTCTCATGTAGGAACTATTTTCTTTCTATCTAACTACACCCGCCAACTGTAACGCCGTGCAGAAGGAAGCGAGCATTTACTGTTTACATCTCCCATCTCTTTTTTGAGCACTTTAAAGACCCAAACGCAGAGTGCCATCTAGTGTCATTATACTGGAGTGAAGGCAGACATCTCTACGGCCGAAATCTCCAACACTTGGCAACTCACACAGGATTAAACTATATTTATAAACAGCACTACAGGTTCCCTTTAAGCTGCCATCATATTTCAACAGTTACACTTCAGGCTGCAGTTGCATATTGAATTAAAGAGGATGAAACTCAATGAAATACATTGCCAAAGTATTTGTCCAGCAGCTCCACATAACGATGAATAACCTCCAAGGCTATCAGCTCATTCTCCTGGTTCTCGATGGCCAAGCAGAAATACAAGCTGGCATACCTGAGGAAAAAGTGACACAGTGACGACTTGCAGCTGATATCAATATATAATAGGAATTATAAATTATATATACAGCATATATGCAGCAACAGTAGGCAGGCCAGAGCAGTTTAAACAGGGTGCCCTGAATGAGATTTGCCAACTGGTTGCGTAGAAAGGAATCATGCGATCTATCAGCTGACTCCCCTCCATCAATCAGCTGATCAGCTGGGAGGCTATGCTCAATTTATTAATATTACACTCCATTCCTGCCAATAGATCCCCCTAACTCCTACACGCTGGACCTTTAAGAAGCAGATAAATGAATTTAAACTAGCTGGACAAACATGCCGGGGGCAGCAGCCACCCACCTCTTGTAAATAATCTTCAGGTCTTTCCAGTGCAGGAAGTTACAGGAGCGTGGTTGCCGTCCCAACACCATCGTGGTCATGTCCCTGGTGATCTTCTTCTTCTCACGTTCTGACATGGGCGTGAACCATTTCTGCAGACGCAGCTTCCCCTGGCGACTGAAGAGCAGCAGGAAGCGCATCTAACGACACAAACACACCGCAGGGTCAGAGGGGCAACCGTCATGCACGCATGAACCAAGGAGCTAACTTGTATTTGCAAATACCCACTCATGTCTGCAGAGACGTGAGTCACTGCAGAGGACACTGAGCGCCCTCTAACACACAAACCAAGGGTCAAACAAGAGGTGTGCTGTTGTCACGGTTCATTTAAGAGTAACTCCACTGACCAAACACATCACGAGAGGGAGAAAAAATGTGAAGGTCAACATACGATTTAGGAAGAGGTGGTTGGTGCTGGTGGCGTTTCCTTTACAATTTTCAAAAGAGCAAAAAGAGTTCGGGTTCGGATGTTTACAGAGTGTGCTTCCTAGCTTTGGAAATAGATTTGGCTACAAATCAAAATGGACATTAATTTTCCCCCATCTCTCTTGGAGCCACACTGACACACAGCTTCCTTTAGGTCTTCCTCTCATTGTTGGTGTAAGAGAGGCTATTAGACAACACATTACTCCAGCTTTAATGACCTTACACTGGCTGCACATTTGGTTTAGGTTTGATGTTAGATTTTACTACCTTAAAGTCCTTCATGGCCTGGTCCCAAAATATATATCTGAACTGCTGTCCCTGTACAAACCATTGTGCAAGCTGAGATCCTCTGGCAGTGACCTACTGACTGTTCCCACCTCACACTTACAGACTAAAGGGGACTGAGCGGATGCGGAACAACCTGCCCGAGGAACTCTGGTATGCTAAATCAATATCTACTATCTATCGACTGTGCCTTACTCTTGATGTTGCACATAAGGCTTGCACTGCTCTAAAATTTACCCATTGTTTACAATGTTACACATTTTTTCCCTTTGTATTTGTATTTGTCATTCATATCAAAATGTACTGAGGGGGTAAAAACTTAACATTACCACGAAAACATGCAAAGGAACTGCAAAAAACAAAATGACCACAAAGAGACACAAAGTAAATCCACAGACACAAAACAACCACAAGGAGATGCAAAACAACCACAAGGAGACACAAAACAACCAAAAAAGACAAAACGACCACAAAGAGACACAAAGTAAATCCACAGAGACACAAAACAACCACAAGGAGACACAAGACGACCACAAGGAGATGCAAAACAATCACAAAGAGACATAAGATGACATAAAGAGACACCAAATGACCACAAGGAGACGCATAATGACCTTGAGTAGACACAAAACTACCACAAAGAGACACAAAACAACCACGAGGAGACACAAAACAATTACAAAGAGACACTAAAGGACCAAAAAAGACCCACAAAATAACCACAAGGTGACACAAATGACCATCAGGAGACACAAAACAACCAC
The DNA here is from genome assembly GCA_035609425.1 of Epinephelus awoara. Lineage (NCBI taxonomy): Eukaryota > Metazoa > Chordata > Actinopteri > Perciformes > Serranidae > Epinephelus > Epinephelus awoara. The sequence continues at coordinate 10,551,380 of CM069306.1, forward strand.
AAGGAGACAAAAGCGACTACAAAGAGACACAAAACGACCACAAAGAGATACAAATCAACCAAAAGAGACACAAAACAACTACAAAGAGACTCGAGGCAAAAAAGAAAAAAGGTGCTAAACGTCTGTGTTACTCCTGTGTAGGAGAGGTGGAGGGGCCTTTTGCATATCTGTGCCCGGGGGCCTATTGTCTTATTATAATCCGCCCATGATTATGCACAACATAATCCCATATTTCCATACGGATGTGATGAACTGCTGGAGAAACCAAAACCTTAAAGTACGGCTCTCTGTTGTAAAGTAGGGGGTAGAAACATTTTCTCTAACTTTGTAGCCACTTGAGGAAAGTGTCGGAGTTCAGTTTGTTTCCATTAAAATGAGGAAGTACCTGTAAAGTGGAAGGAAAAAGAACAACACAGCTGGAGAGACGTTGTCAGGATTACAAAACTACAACCACACTGACACAAAACTCCATGACACCAGAGACACAGCAGGCCCACAACCAGTCCTCACACTGGTATTTCCAGGTGTGTGTCCCCAGTTTGAGCCCACAGGCAAATCAATGGAAAGCATTAAACTGCCACCAGGGCAGGACCCGACCGAGGCAAAGTGACGAAACCTGTTTGACTGAGAGGCCGGTTGACGAAACGTACACCTTACTTCCGGCTGTCGCTTTAAGGGCTTAAACATAATTAAACCTCACAATAGAAACCAAATACAGCTGCAGTTTGGCGGCCTGACAAGGACAAACAGGCCTGCGTGTTAAAGGCAGTGGTGTAGAGTAGGTGTAGGTCCTAGCTTTAGCTAACGTTACCTGTCAGCGACGACAGGTGCAACAGGTGAACAGCCTGACGTTATCTTCCAGCCATGCGTAAAAACCAACACCCGCCGGACACTTACCATCTTGTTGCTGCGCCAGGAGTTATACACGCTATCTGGAGACTCAAAGACAATGACTTTAACCCTCACAAAGGGTTAGCTGGTGCGGCTGAACGCATATCTGTCCGTCGTTGGCTCCAGCAGTCAGTGTGAAAGTTGGTTAACTCCGCCCTGCTGGCCGCCGGAGGAGCGGTGCCTGCTGGACGCGTCACCACACCTCACAACCATCTGGATTGGCTACTGTGGGTTTGTGTTGCAGGAACGCAGCCCATCACAGCCTTTAGAGATCTACCACGTGACTTTTGCACGGTGCATTTTAATGAATGAGCCGACAAAAGTTTAACTAATGTCACTTGACTGTCAGGGTTGAGTGCTTTTGAAGTGTGGTGTCCAAGGAGTGTCGGCAGAGAGCAGCAAGGGCTCCCTCTGTGTCTGCTTCATGTGATGCTGCTGATCTGTCACAGTGGCTGACCAGGACTGGCAAACTGGGGCACATCTTGGGACTGGTGACATGTCTCTGTACCGAAATGCCATCTGGTTTTGGAATGGGATCCACCAATATACAAGGTCAGTCACCATATTTGGATCTGTCTTTGGAGAGATGTAAAGAATCTGCTTTCAGGGGATCCTTTGTCTGCTACATACCCTGAATTATTAGTCCTGCTTCTTGGCTGTCTAAATACAGGATTTAAGTCTGTAAAATGTTTTTCATGTCTTGTATGTAAGCCTAAAGGCTGCTAAACAGAGGGCTGTCAAAGGTCTGATCACCGTATGGCACACATCACCACACAAACTGCCCTCTATGTGCTATTACAATACCTCTATTGACAGCTGATGTGTCTTGTGGGTGACATTCGCATCACCTGACTCCACTGAAACTAACCATAACATCCATGTCTAGTATTATACAGAGAGATGTCCCTCCAAACTTTTTCATCAGAAAAGCATTTTTTTTATCGATACCTCCAATTAAGACGTTATTACAACCAAAAAAATCAAAAAGAAGAATATCAGAGAAGCCAGTCAACCCTTTATTCAACTATTTATAAATGCACAAACATCAGATACTAAACGAGGAGTCATCTCTCAACTCCATCAATCTCTCCACAGTGTAAAAGTTTATTCGACAATATATGTAAAAGTCAGATGGGAGAAGGAAGGAGACCTGTCAAAAACAGGTGAAGAATGGCAAGATATCTGTGTATTTCAAGAGACTATATCCCAAAATAATAATAATACTGGCAGCAGGGACAAAGGCTCTGACCAGAAAATGGATGACGCATGTTGGTCTGACAATAAATGACTGTACAGATGTGACAGTGGAGATTTACATGATGTAAAAAGGTCACTTAAAGCCGCACATTCTCACACAACTCTGGGGAAAATGGATGCAAAGTGTTAAAACTTTTAGACTGGACTTTGTTAGGATAATTCAACCATAACATTTTGTTTATAAAGTTTTCATTTTAGCCTTTATTTCTGCTTCTGTGGGTGTGTTTAGTTTTGTTAGAGCCCCTTTTTCATAGCCACCCTTTGGAAATGGACAGAAATAGAGTGTGAGTCAATACAAGATTACAAAAATATTGCACACACTGATTCGTGTGTTTTCCATGTGCCTTCAGGAAGGGATATGAGGCAGCATGTAAAGACTTTGAGCCCAAAGACCTGGACGTGTCCGTTGTGGGACGGTCTTTTATGATCACTGGAGCCAACAGTGGGATCGGCAGGGCCACAGCCATGGCTATAGCCAAGAAAGGTAAGATACTAGAGAGGTGTTCTCTTTGCCGTTCATTTTATGCTGACAGAAAATCTTTGCCGTGGTGTTTCCAGGTGGGACTGTCCACATGGTGTGTAGGAACAGGGACAAAGCAGAAGAGGCCAGGTCGGACATTGTCAATAAGTCTGGGAACACGGTGAGTGTCGCTCACCTTAAATGCTGAATGGGAAAAAGAAGTGACAGATTCTATCATGAGTGAGGCAGAGACTGATACTCATCTGGGTATTCTAGGAGGTGTACGTCCATGTTGTGGACATGTCGGAGACACGCAAAGTCTGGGAGTTTGCAGAGGCCTTCAAGAAGCAGCATTCATCCTTGAATGTGCTGGTAGGTCCAGTGTGTAGGATGTAGGGGGATATACTGGCAGGAATGGAATATAATATAATAAGAATGTTTTCCTTAGTGTATTATCACCTGAAAATAAAAATGTCTTTGTTTTCCTTACCTTAAAAATGAGCCGTTTATATCTACATACGGAGAAGGTCCTCATTTATGGAGATTGCCATGTTGCACCGCCGTGTTTCTACAGTAGCCCAGATTAGACAAACCAAACATTGGGTCTAGATAAAGCAATTTGTGTCTCCATACCTCCATGTAGGTAATTCAGCTCCTGGTAAAAACCTCCTGAACATCTCGATCTTATGTTATCAGAGAAAAAAGGTGACCACACATTAGCCTGACATGCCAAACAGCGACTGAGAAACGCTGATTTGTAACGTAAAACTACTTGATTCAATTTTTACCAGTTTTAATCACCCTTTCCATTTGTTTTGGAGAGGAAGAGACCTCTGCGGGTAACTCAGCTCCTGGTTACAACCTCCCAAACAATGCACACTAAAGGAATTCTAACCAGGAGAATTTACAGCTGGTTGCAATCTGCAATCCTCACTCCTAGATGCCACTAAATCCCCCTAAATCTTACACAACGAACGTGTAAACATCATCACAAATCTGTCTTTATAAACCAATAATGTTGCTGCTGTTTGATTTTACCCCTCTATCATTTCTTTCATGGCAGATAAATAATGCAGGGTGTATGGTGCACAAGAGAGAGCTGAATGCTGAGGGCCTGGAGAGGAACTTTGCTACCAACACTATGGGTGAGACCTCAGTCTGATGGTATAGTACTATACTACAACAGAATAGAATAGAATCATGACTTTAGTAAGACATAAGTATTTCTATAAAATAATTTTGTGGTTTTGTTTCGTGTTTGTCCCTTTTTTGTTTTTGCTTACATACTTGCAAATAATGTATGAAGATGTGAATGGTTATGACGCACAAACAGGATGTCTTTCTTTCACTAAGCTACTCTTATAAAAACTATCAGTGGCAAAAAACACAACAGTTTTAAATGTGTGACTTTCCTCCTTCGCTTTAGGGGTGTACATCCTCACTCAGAGTCTGATACCACTTATACAGAAGAGCCGGGATCCAAGAGTGGTATGAACACACACACACGCACACACACACCAACAAAGTGCTCATCTGCATCATGCGGACAGCATAAAGCCACTTTTGTCCAGGGCTGTTGTGGCTGTTGTCTCAGCACACTGTGCCTCTTTTCTCCCTGTCTGTTAGATCACTGTGTCCTCGGGCGGCATGCTGGTCCAGAAACTCCGAGTTGATGACTTGCAGTCAGAGAAGGGCAGCTTTGATGGTGTCATGGTCTACGCCCAGAACAAGGTAGGAGAGGAGAATGTCGTCCAGGTTATAACTCAACCTGTGTGTTTGAGTCCTTACTCAAGTAGTGATGTTGAGGCACGTTTTTAAACTGAGGTGACAATGTGCTGTTTCTTCTCAGAGGCAGCAGGTGGTGCTGACACAACAGTGGGCCAAAGCCAACCCAGTCATCCACTTCTCTGTGATGCATCCAGGCTGGGTCGATACACCAGGTACTGACTCATGATAAAGCTTTTTAATGAACAGAAAATCACACACACACACACACACACACACACACTGTGCCCTGTCTGTGACAATTCACCTGATGGCAGTTCTATGGTACATGTCTAAAGACTGAAGCTTTATCCATTTGTTTTTTGATGTAACATTAAAAAGCAACCAAACCAGAGTTCACCAGGCTGTTGACCACCATCTTTAGACCTGGACAAGTAAATATACTGTTTGGCTGATAGTCAATAAGCTGGCACACTGTACGCAGGAGGGCTGAATTGCTTAATCTTTTAATTTAGTCTTCATTTGAAATCTTACAAACAACGCCTTGAAGCAATTCAGTCCTCTTGTGTGCTGTGTATCTGCTTATTGACTATCCTATTTGGTTGCTTTGGAAATTAAATTCCCCAAAACCCAGTGTGTGACCATACACCCTGTATTTGCGATCTGAATCCTATTTTCTGCATTTATTTAGGCACTATGGAAACAAAACAAAATAATTAAGTCAGTCATGAAGCTAAATTCTGCCAGAATAATCCTAAATATGTTAAATATGTTACTTATTTGTGGCATTTTTTTTTTAAGTATATCAGAGCAAAGTCAGCAGCTAAACTCACATTCTCAGCCAGAATCTGACAGCTGGCCCAACAGTTGCATGTTAAGCACGATTTTTGTGTTTAAGAAGTTTTTTGAAGTGAATGCAGAATCTGCCCAAAGTGGAAATGACACCTCGGGCTAAAGGAATAGCTAATATATGATTCTGAGTTATAACCTTCTGAGACTTTTGTTTGGTATGTATTTTTAATTTCTCCTAGCTATCTCCATCATCTCTCCTCAAGGCTTGACTATTGCAGTTCTCTGTGCCTTGGTGTTGTCCAGTCATCTTTGTCTCGCCCGCAGCTGGTGCAGTACTGCAGCGAGACTCCTCGCTGGTGCCAGAGACAGACACAGTGCTAGCATTGTTACAACAGTGTTAGCATCCCTGCACTGGCTACCTATCAAATTAATCAAAGTATTTTATTTTATCTTTTCATGTTTGTAATTGTTCTTACCGCTTTTATTCTGTTTTATATTTGTGTACATTTTATGTGGCTTTATATTTGTGTTTCATTCTTTTATTTTGTACAGCACCTTGGTCAACTGCAGGTGTTTTTAAATGGGCTATATATATAGATAAACTTCCATTGATTATTAAGTCCCAATGTCCTCAAACAAATACTTCCTAATTAATTGTGTGTGTTACTTTTGCTAAAATTGGTCAAATGTGTTGCCATATCAGACTACAAACACTCTTAATCATAAATCAACAAGTTCCAACCATAAAATGTGATCAGGTTTTGTCCACTTTTGTGTTGGTATCAGCTGCAGACTGACTTGGCAGAGATGGCTGCCATCTTGTTTTTACATGGATCGGTGTATTGTGGTCTTACTGCCACTAGATGGCACAAAAAGTGTCCACGAACAAGGACGACAGGTTGTAGTTAAGAGGAATAAAGTATAAAGTCAAGTAAACCCAAAATGTGAAATCTCAAGAGGATAATACGGGACATGAGGTAGATGCCAATTTTTCATTTATTAATCTCTCTGTATCTTCAGTTCCATTTGCTTGATTAGAAAGAGATAACTCTTCGGCCGCTCTTTGGTAAATATATAAATCCAGTGCACACACACACACACCCACACCCACACACACACTACTAATCCTGGCTGATTTTTTCCATTTCCAGCTGTCTCCACATCAATGCCTCAGTTCCACCACATGATGGGGGACAGGCTGCGCGGCGTAGAGCAAGGAGCCGACACCGTGGTGTGGTTGGCCTTGTCTAGAGCTGCTGCCAGAACACGCAGCGGGCACTTCTTTCAAGGTGAGCAGTATGAAGTGTGACAGGTTCTTCCACGACACACACACACACACACACACACACACACACAGATGCTCCTTCTGACACTGAACCCTGTTTGTGTTGCAGATCGTAAACCTGTTCCTGTCCACCTGCCTCTGGCCTGGACTCACAGCTCTGCTGAAGAGATCCAGAGTTTCATGACTCAGCTGGAAACTTTGGCCAGAGCTGTTCAGTCACAGCCTGACGTGGAGCTTAACGGTCCCTCCAGACCTCAGTTTGTCTGAAAGCTGATTCAAATGTTAAACCATACGTAACCCGTTAAAGCATTAGTTACAATAACACCAGCTCCTGGAAAACAAACCACAGTTGTCATGCTTAGTCTTGTTTGTCTAATTCTGCACAGCCATATTTTCAGGATGGCTCATAGCTCAGTGATGACATTTGTGATGTCATTGTGTGGTAACTGTCTGCATGGGATATGTCAGGCTCTATTGACTTAAAGACAAAGGTCATTGATTTAGACTGAATATGTCATTAGCAGTTACTGAACACAAAACATGCCTGTCTATTATCTAGATCAGTGGCTCCAAAGCGTTTTCCTTCAGGGAGGCCTTTTCTATCACTGTAAACTGACCTCTCACAATATTGAAGATATTTCATATTATATTCACTGTAACAATAACATCACAGAACAACTGATAAACTCTACAATTAACTTAAGTAGTGAACGCAATACCTACAGGAAGAACTTTGGGCTGGTCATTTCCTGTGATGTTTTTTTTGGGGGAACTTTTTGCACAATTCTTTTTCTGTAATATATATTTTGAATTTTCTTTAACAACTATACATACTTAAAAGGCTTTATTTATGGAGAAATTCAGTGTTTTCTTCCAAAATGTGGGACAAGGATGTGTGAATATAGCTTGCATTTGGGTCTTCAGTGCACCCTTATCCTGTGAGATCTTTTTTTCAGTTTGTAGCTTGAATAATAATCTGAACTTTAAAAAAAAATTTCATTCAGTTTTCTTCAAAGAAATGAATGACGTGCTAAGATACGGGCATACTGTGTGGTTTAACACAGTGGTTCCCAACTGGTGGGTCATAGGTTCATTCTGAATGGATCCGCAAGTGACTCTGACACATGTCAAGTTTGTGAAAAAAAACCAACACTTTATTTTCAAGTACAGTGAATTCCTGGCCAGAGCTTTTATTTTGAAGTGCCGTTCCTACTGTAGAGTGAGTGACTAACAGACAGCAAACTAGCTCAATGCCATGGCCAAACACAAGTGTGACACTGACTGTAATAAGCTGTGTGGACCTTGAAGAAAATGACTAAGGAGAAATCTGGACCCTGTGGCTGGACCAGTTGGGAACCACTGGTTTTGAACAAGTTTTCTAATAGTCCTTTAAATGAGGAAGGACTTGAAACACCCCGTGAAGCTTTGGTGACCCCTAGTGGAGGCTGGGATCCCAGGTTTCAAGCCAGTGACATGGATCAGTGGTTCTCAACCATTCTCAAAAGTGATACACATTAGGTCACAGAACCCTGTGTGACCTCCATCTGGCAAGATTTTGCTCGTCAGATATGATTAAAACCTGAATTCTGTAGTTTTCAGCAATAGTTGAGGAGATCAGTGTGCACAAAGGGAGTCCTGTGAGTCACTGATATGACTCTTAATTATACCAGTCTCACTTTATTATTGTATTAAATAGTGAAAATAGACTTAACTATTTTTCTGGGGACACCTCAGAACTCCCCAAGAGGACCCCTGATTGAGAACCACCGATCTAGATGATAAAACAATATCTATCTGGTAAAGTACTGGATGTGATTTTCATTTTTAACTTGTGGTTAGAACATATAAAAGTGCATGAGTGTTTGCACAGTGGTCTGCAGCACTTACATCTTTACAGTACATAATGCTCCCCTTTGAAGTTGTTCAATAATTGCAGTGTTATTAATGGGAAGCCCAGTCGAATGGATGTAATGTGGCATCAGTCATCTGCTCCTGTTCAAATTTCTCAGTCCTCACAAGGAGCTGATTTGGGCTCAAAATATCGTGCATTTCTTTATATAACAAACTGGAGCAGATACCACTGTTGTGAGCATTTTGGGAGATAAAATTCAGTTGATTCTTTGGACTCAGAAAAAGGTCAGAACAGATGTTTTCATACTGACCGCAGTGTGAGATAACAATGAGGTTATGTAAGAGTCAAATGCAGAAGATCAGCAGAGCATTTCTGTGAGAAACTACAGAGCATCAATACTCATTATTTTTATTTTCCTTTTGTAACAATCCACATTTGCTGTTTTTAATAATTTTATTTTTTTTATACAGTATTGAAACAAAAAATAATAATAATGTGGTGCATTCACATTTTTCCCAAGGGATTCTTTGCAAGTTTGATCTCTACAAGGGTAAAACAGTGAAAAGCTTGAAGCTGGATCCATCCATGTTAAAACTCACAGGGAATAGGAAGACTGGGCCTGATTTAAAAATCATCTACAAGTTTTGATGGATTCTTTTTTTTCTCTTTGCGCCGACATTTCATTCCCCATTTTACGTGTGTTTACTGTGTTTTTGTACGGGAGGATTAATCAAGTTCCCAGCATTTGTCTTTAAAAGAAACTTCCAGTCCATGCGTAACAACAGTCCAAAGAAAACAAACAAATCCCCCCCCCCAATCCAGTCTCTTCTTCCTCCCATCCACAGTTCATCTTTTATGCAACGTAGGTGTACACTTTGCGATCTTCCGGTGTCCTTGCCAAGTATTCTCTTTCTATTAGTCCTTCTATACGCTTTTTAATTACGACAGGGCTCGGAAGAAAACGTGCCCGGAGCTGCTGAGTTACCTGAAAACACAAGGTCACAAATGTAAGAAAACGTGAGAACATGGAGTCACAATAAAATATTAAGAAGAGTTATTCAAGTGAAACAGACCAAACTGTGTATTCTAATAGGAAGCTCCTTACCTCCGCCACCAGGACATTGTGCTGCATCTTCTTCCTTGACTTCATGATTCGGACAATGGCTGCCTCAATCTCATGCTTCCTGTCGTCATCCACTTTCTGCCGTGTCTCTTTCCTTTCGGGGTCCGATTCCCCTTGTTTAGCAGCAACTGGGAAAGTAGGAGAAACGGACAAGATGAGGTTTGGGGCGAAAATGGAGAAGATCACTCAAGGTATGGTTTTGTATGAGCAGAAAGGAAAAGTCCCAGCCCACTGCCATGTCACAAAGTCATGTTTCTGAAAGGCTGAATGTTTATCTGTTACTGTACACAATGTACTTAAAATGCTAATAAATACTTAGATTTGATTGTTCACAAACTTTGCCCACCTGTCTGTATTTTGACTCTGTGCAGTTTGGAAGTAAACTGATCGTTAACTGTAAACACATGGCCGCTCTCGATCTCCTTAGACTTTGGCTCCTTGGTGAGAACTCTCTGCGTCGGCTTCCCACAGGCCAACGACTGCAACGCTCGCACTAACTCCCGCTCAGGAATATCTGTCTCCTGCTGGATCTCCTGTGGACGGGGACAGAATGGGTGACGTGGTTGTAAACAGGGGGAAAGACATGGATGCAAACAAGTCATAGAGTGAGCAGAAATAATCTCTACACAGTCTAAAAGATCTAATGGGAAAGTGAGCTTAAGATAAAGGTGCTTCACTGCGTCCCCACCTCGAAAGTGCACTTTTCTCTGTTATTGAAGAGCATGAGGATGGTCATCTGAAAGGTGGAGACCTGCAGTATGTGCTTCCGTGTGTTTGAGCCAGTCACCTGAGCACCTCCCACACCCACCTCTGACCCATCCTCCTGCAGATGAAGTAGAAAGGACGGTGAAACGCCATACTTTGGAATTATAGTGAACAACATTGTATCTTGATTTATGTGATTTATATTAAAAAAAGCAAATGGCATTTTATAAATACCTTTTTAATAGCTCCATAGAAAGTTGCGTTTAGGTCTGCCCCGCCCATATGGTGTTGCAGTGTGAGCTGTCTACCGCTGTGCTTAGCGAGGTAAAACCTGTTCAAATAAAAGCCAGGACCAAGTTCTTTAGAAGTGACACAGAACAACACTGAGCCTTCCTGTTAGTGGTGTCATGATTCTGACTCTAAATTGAATATCAATCGAAGTGAGCTTTCAATTGCAATTATCGAAATCAAAAGCAGGATTGGCGATTTCGTGTTTTTTATTGTACATTATTCAAATGTGAACATATGGCCTTAGTGTTGTACATTCCCAAAACTATAGCAGTTATATCACACTTGATACCATGTAGCCTGTCTTTTTAAAGATTCTGGACATAAAACTAATGATCTGTTGATCTTAAAGCCCAGTTGCATGAAACATACAACTACTTACAAGGCGCTGTTCTGCAACGTTCTAAAAACCTGCCAGTTTACACCATTTCAACTAGATGAGACAGTGTATCGTCTCTATGCAACAACTCTCCGTACTTCTGTTCTGATTTGCAGATTTTCAGGCTTATTTTGTGGCTGAATATAATTTGTAGCTTCTTAAAATATGAATGAGGATAGTGATAGTGAGACACTGGCTACAGCTGCATTTGTAGTAGAGATGAAACGGTGAACAACAGAAACAAAACGAGCATCAGATGGACTGTATTCATACTAAACCACGTAAGGATGGAAACAGAGGACTCGGTGGGGACAGAGCACCTGCCTCAGTAAGCGGACATGCCGTCTGTGATTATTTTGCCTTCACACTACAAGCTGATTGGCTGTAGAAACAGGTGACGTGCTTTACGTTCTAAAACCAGCTGCCAGTGATTTGACCAGTAGAGTTGCAGGTGACACCATCAGCCGGCTTGAGTTGAGCTCATACGGGTCAGTTCACACCGCTGCAACTTTTCTCTGCAACTTTCTGAAACGGTTTCGTCTTGTTGCGAATCTGTGGTCTGAACTGGCCTTTACAAATCAAAACTCAATAGTCTAACAATGGCATAGTGGCATAGACTTTGGTGCAGAAAAAAAAAAAAGTTTAAACTCAAAAACTGAATCGAATTGCAACCTTAAATTCTCAAGTCAAATCAATTCATGGATTAGGAGAATCATGACCCCTCTGCTCCCTGTGTATAGTAAAACACTTGACTGAATTTCAGAGCATTACCTTCTAAAGACTTCAAAGGCGTGTCTGGGAGAGGGGGGGATGGTGCATTTAGGTGTTGCCGACTGTGTGGGCCAGTAGCCAGTAGTGAGGACTCTTACTGTGAGGTCCACACCACTTAGAGATGCCTGAGAGAGATGCACGGAAGTTTCTTTCAATATACATTTTGACTTGACATGCCTCAAAAGTTATTACATCTCCATATCAGAATAACAGGTACACAATACAATACTTCCAATCCTGTGTTTTAAAAGTTCTTCTATAAACGTGGATCGTGTGTTGAACTTAATGTGTCCCTTGTGAAGAATTATTAGTGTTTTGTTTCTCTGAAAAGGCGTCTGACTGTCTTACCGATGTGGTTTGTATGTGCTGCCTGAACTCATCCATGGTGGTGTTGGAGATGCTCATGTCCCTGAACATCCCTTCCAGTTTGGAGGTGAACTGACAGCCACATTCTGTCTGTGAAGGGGAAAGACAGAACAGTGAGCTGAAACTGCTGACGGGGGTTTAGACAGAGTGAAAGCAGGGCAACATGAACACATCCATAAAACTTTCTCATTTTTTTTTTACCTTCAGCTTAGAAATCATGTTCTTCTCTGAGTCGTCTGACACACTCTTGTTGCTGAGCAGCCTGCGGCCCAGGTGCTGCTTGTAGTACCTTTCAAACACATCCTTCTCCTGCATGAACCGGAATAACACCATGGCCTTGTCGAGGATCGACTCGACCTCCTGTTCTGTCAACTGGTCAAACGAGACAGAAATAAAAATAATGAGCCAATGTAAAAATGATTTTCTTGCAGGGCATAGAAAAGTTAAAAAAAACTGGTAGGCACTGGAAGAAAATTTGAAGAAGCTACATACCCCTTTGACACCCTTCTTGAGCTTGTCATCAATAAAGAGTGATAGATACTCCGGTGAGCGGGAGTTGAGGTTGAGGAAATACTCAAAGTCTCCTGCTATGGTTTGTTTGAAGAGTCGGTCATTGTTGAAAGACTCGAGGAGGAAACGATCAAATCGTGTCTTCAGGTCTAGCAGGCCCTGTTGAGGAGGCAAGTACAAAGAGATGATATTATCTATTAAGACACACTTCCCCCTCATTCACTATTTCAAGTAGGCCTCGCCAAATCTAAGGCTACGTTCACATTACAAGCTAATGTGGTCCAAATCAGATTTTTTTGCTTTCATATCACACAGATTTATTTTTTTCCAGCGTAAAGCGGACATAGAAATCCAATTCTTTCCAATCAGATCTTGGCCACTTTCATGTGTGGTCCTAAATCCAATAAATCTGATCACTGGCCATGAGAAACAATCATATCGGACTTCCTGTGCGTCTGACCCATACATCCATGATTTTTCCACATCATACTTCACTGCACAGCAGCAGATTACTCATCATACAGAGCTGGAGCGGTCTGTTTAAAATTCTGAAGGCTGCTGTAGTTGTACCGCTGCTGTGATAGGCTGTCCCAGTTGCCAGTCAATACAGCCTGACTGGCAGACGCCCTCTGATAGGGACAGCTTGCCTACATGCTGTGACATCGTTGTCGTTGGGTGCCGACAAATATTGGGATGAAGCCCTGGACATCGTGAGGTTTAAAAGAACTGTTCCTCCATGAAACCCTCCATATCACTGCCCCATCACTCCTGACTCCCCTTCAGGCGGCAGAACAACCAGCAATAGCTGTTAATAGAGCTAGCGTACCAAATCCCCATTTCTACAGCAGACAGTTAACCAGAAAACAAATGCCCATTTCTCTGAAAATATGCTACACACTCTTCCAAAGAGAAGCACATGGCTACACATGGCAGAATGACATCATCAAACCTTTCTACTACAGCAATCATTTGAGAGATGAAGCTTGCACCACTATGTCATTCACTTTCCCCTGAAATGCCTGTTTTGCAATCATATGTAAAGTTATTGGTTGCTTGCGAGGCATTATCACGCAGATATACGTGGACTCATTGTTCAACCAGCATACCTGGATATAGTCGACAGGGTTCTTGCCCTCTCCCTCTTCTGACACCAGAGCTTTGCCTTGCTCCCTCAGGTAAGAGCTCATACACTCGCACATCGTTTTCAGGCCATTTGGCACACGACTGAACAGCTTGTACATGCATGCCAGATCTGAAAGGAAAACATGACGGGGACAGATTATGCTTACATCTTTACCTTAAAATCATAATTATTGGAAACATCAACTAAATGAAGCTTTTACCTTCTGTCTTGCCGTTCTTGAGCATATGGACGAGGCCAGAGTTCTCCATCTCCACGATGGTCTTCATGTGTTTAGAAATGAGCTCCCTTTCCACCACCTTGACAATGGGCTCCTCTGTAGACTTGTCCAGGCAGTGCATAACTCGCTCAATCTCTTCATTGATTCTGGCCTCAACCTTCTTAATGTAGACACTGGCACTGTTTTCTGCTAGGAACTTTTGGCTCTCCATCTGAAAGAGCAGGAATTATTTGTTTGTTAGACTATTAAGATTTTCAGTGATTACAAAAACATAGAGACACCAAGAAAAATCGACCGCAGACTTACCTGGAAGAATTCCGCTGACATATCTAAGAAAGGACACTCAAAGTCCTCCTCGTATACAGACCTGCCATCCAGACCAAGAATCATCAGCATCTGGCACGCGTTTCTGATGGCACCCCTGCAATCGATGACAGAAAAGGCGAGGCTTCCATATTAGCAATCAGAAAATAATATATTGCAACGAGATTTACAAAAAATAAGCAATAAAAAGTAGGGATTATAATCGTGCATTTAGCTGAAACTAGGGATGTTCTCAGTAATATGTTTAACCGTTAACTGACCATAAGAATTTTGACCCATTAAATTAAATATAATAAACTAGCACTATGTGAGCGTCAATGTGCTGCCCAGGCTGGAGTTGTACAAGGCTGCCAGGGCAATGCCATGATGCTGCTCCTGGGAGACAACTACAGCACCCCTCAACAGGTGAATGAGGCAGAGATGGACACCTATATCAGAGCAGTCAATTCAATGTCTTCCCAGTTGAGCTACCACAGTAGCAGCAGCGGCTAACATCTAACACTAAACTGTAAATTGGTCCTACACCGACACTGAAACGGCTTGACTCTGTTGTTAAACCTGCTAGGTTACACGTGATGTGTGATGCTAACAGTTAGTTCAGTCACTGTGTGGGCAAACTCTCAATGTGATTGGTGCGGAGCTCACACTCCCACAGCAGTGATGCCATGATAGAGAGAGCGCAACAGCGAACGCGGGGCAAGGAGGCACTGAACAAAACAATAATACACAATATAGTCGTATACTAGTAGCAGTACTGGTAGTACTCCTGCATACCTGTCTACAACCTCTCCCTTCCTCTCACGAGCAATCATGTCCAGTAACGTCTGCCGTAGGTGGTCTCGAATGCAGCCGTAGCGCACCACCTGGTCCCTGAATATGATGAGGCCGAGGTTGTACACATTCTCCACGTTGTTTTGCTGAACATAGACCCGGTCCTGGGAGACGAGACAGAGTGGGGTGAAAAATACATTAAGTACTGTTATATGGATATAAGCAATATGGCTCAAACTGAATCATTTACATTCATATAGATATGTGCATGTTGAGAGATTTAAAAGCACAGGTAACACTATATGTAAGGCATCATCCCAAACCCACTCCTTAGGCAAATATCCTGTGTGCTGACCAGTGTAAAGAAAAAACTACATCCAATGTGGTGCAAGGTTCTTTTTATTGCCAGCAAACCTTTCATCATAAACTATACAATCTCATTGCCAGGGTGCAAAGCTTTTATAAGGTCATTAGAGCGTCACAACTAATGCCCGGTAGGTGTCTGAACTATTCCCAGAAAGCACAGGGGTACAACATAAGCCCCATCCAGAAAGCATAAATATTTATGAGGGATGTGGGTGATAAAATATTTACAATGCCATTCAGTAACAAGATTTGCAAACATCCAGAATGACAAATATTAACAAGTGCAAACTACAACTAACTTCCAGGATATTACATGGTATCATAATGTGATTTGCGTGGCTGTTATGTCGTGTCTTTTTATTTGCGTATAAGAGCGCTTATTGTCAAGCCTGCCAATTTCCAAAGCCTGTTTTATGGGCTTATGGGGTTTGGCTTTCTGATGTCTCTCCGTTTTTTCCCATTTGACTACTGAATGACTTTGCATTTCTTAGATTAGATTACTATGAAAAATATAGAGAGAGCAGATAACAGGCTAAAAATGTTTAGAAATATAATACATGTGTGCTCAGCATTTAAATGAATGAATACTGCTTGGAAATCTACAATGGCCCTACCTCTCCTAGACAAATAATGTCTCCAGGGCCTAAACACAGGCAGTGGCTTCTAAAAGGTAAATACACCAGGTGAGAAAAGCAAAGTCACACTTGCTGCATCTGTCTGGCTCTCCTGTAGAGGTCAGCAGGCAGGTAACAACAGCCGGCTGCTCTCATTGCACAGACGTGGGGAGCCTGTCGTAGTCAAACCCCGGAAAGCCAACTGTCCGGGGTAAGGCCAGGACAGGAAAAAGGAGAGTGCAGAACAAAAGAACCCCAGGAGAGCTTTGCAGTCTCTGTACTGACTGTGCCATTGTTTAGCCTACACTTGTGCCTATCTCGAGGGCTCACTCACTCACACACACCCCCGCTAACATTTTGGACTTGCTGCTAAAGCAAATCAACTAGTCCTGCCAGTTTTCCAACAAAACAAATAAATACAGCAACAGAGGCTTATTGTTAGGACCTCAAATAAAACAGCACCTTACAAAGTCCAGAATAGGACGGAGGTGAAGGTTGGCCAGGGTTGGAAACAAAAGGCCGTTTATTTAAATGCACAAAATTATTCATGACAGGAAACAAGCACCATAATCCCCTTGCAAAGCAACAGAACCCATAGGACAAACATAGAAATTCTGGTCCCAGTGACAAAAAAGAAAAGAAAAGCCAACACTGCTTTGGGAAATGTTAAATATTTCTGTACAGCAATGCATCTATAGCTACAGAACAACAACAAAATGAGTGTGACAAGAGAGCAAACCCGCCTATTTACCATGTACATGAGGATGTCTCTGATCATAACCATGGCAGTCTGATGGTCATTCCAGGCCTGATTCAGTGTTTGCAGAAAGTTATTATTTAGAGAGTTTAAGACATCTTCTCGGACCTGAAAACACAAACAGATTGACAGAATTGAGGACAAATCAAGTTATCTCTTGTGTGACTGATCAACATTAGGTCACAAAAGCACTGGTGAAATTATTGAAAGGAAAAGGAAGCGTTTACAACAGCTTTGGACGTCATAGCTGTCCGGAAACTTAGTAACCAAAGTCCATTCACAGTCTGTGTATTATGCTTGGTAAACAATATGTGTCTAAGCTTGTTTATTTTGTTGTCAATATCCTGCAAACATGTTCTTTACTGTTAGACGTTTTACCGCTATTTGTTTGCCAACAAGAGGTAATTCTATTTTTTTAACTTATCAGTGACAGTAGCCTTAAGACTTGAGACCTAAAGGAATACTTCACCCACAAAGTGAGAATGTGTATACTGATTACTCACCCTGTGTTACACTGAATTTGTGAAGACAACTTTGTTTTTCTCATACGCCTTAATGGTTAACTACGAATCCAAAAACAGTGAACATTCTAGATGAGCTAAAGTAAAGGGGGCCATGTTTAACAAAGGCAAAACTTTGTCATAACATCTGTTCACAAACACCTACGCCTTTCTTGCGGTATAGTCCAAGTCTCATATCTCCAGTCATATGGTCACTACCTTCCAAACACATGCACTTCCGCTGAATACTTACCATTTAAAACACTTTCATAATGCGCATGGCAAGTGTGTGTGTTTCAACTCTGCTTGTGCATTCTGTTGAGCAGGATTCAAATGCAGATGCATGTCCAGGCTCGCTCCTCATATGTGTGCCAGTGACTGTTTATGCTCAAGTGTTTTAAATAGTTAAGTTTAGCGAAAATGCATCTTTGAGTAGCAGTGAGCGTACGACTGGATAACTTAAACTTGGATAACACTGCACAAGTTGTTTGAGTTTGTAATGGATGTTTTAATACAGATTTGCTGTTGTTAAACTCTTTAGTCATTTAACTGTTGTTAAATGACTTCAATTCATCAATTTTTGCAAGAAAAACAAAGTACACGGGGTACAAATGGTCATTTTAAGAGGCACAATGTCAATGAATTATCATTGATAATCCCAAATTTCTTTTTGGTTTAAAAAAAAGAGCTGCGTGAGAAAGGAAACTGTTTTTTTACTTTGTTGATGAGGTGCTCTGTGACGACCTCCCTCAGGCCTGTGTAGAGCTTCTCCCCATGCTTGTGGAGCACCATGGTGTAGGCGTTCCTGTACAGTTCCTCAAAGCTTAGCCCACTGTTGTTCTTCCTCTGGATCTCTTGGATGGCATTCTTTAGAAGGTCCCAGATGTTGTTCACATACTTCTCATCCATTGTCATCTAGGAGGGAGAAAGATGACAGTGTGTTCTCTTGGATAATGTCTGTTCCTTACTATTTCCAGATAGTATAAGTAGACGACGACAGTCATGCCACGGACTATTCTTTGCGATATCACTGAATACAAGACAGTAGACCACTTGTGAAAAAGACCCATAATACAGGTTCAGTATATGCAAGGCGCTGTAAATGAATAAAAGTATTGAAGCTTTCTAAAGCTATGTCCATGAAGATTTCAAAACATATACAATAACATATGTACAGACATACTTCCACATTGAGCAGGGAATTTCTACCTTGCAGTGTGGACAATACAGCTTTTTGAAAGCACACATCTGATTGATGATTTCACAGTAAAGCTTAGGTGCTCAAGTATAGCAAGAATGGAAACAAGCAACATTTGTTACTTGCAATTCCCTCTGCGATACAATACAGGTGATGTCTCGATGATTCTGCGTGCTGTCAGATAACTTAGAAATATGACCAAACATCTCAGTGCAGCAGCATAGAAACTACAGCCACGATCATATCACCATTTTATACTTGTCTAGTCTTGTCAGCAGCAACAGCAAGATCATCACTGATGTCATTTCTGTCAATCATGTGGCAGAAACAGAGCCATAACAAAAAAATTGAGGAACTAGCATGGAGAAAGTTAGCCACTTGTTGTAATGTGTAGGTTGTTATACGTTGTGATATGTCCTATCGTTCTGACCACAGTGCTTGAAAAGCTTCACAATCCTAAGACAAAGCAAGTGCTGTTTGATCCCAGCAAACAGGTGGGCTTACCAAACACCCTGGCATCAAATTATTCTCTTTTTTGGAGTGTCCACGATGATGGATTGAAGAAGGTAAATAAAGATGCTAAACCAAGACATAAAGTACCTTATTGTTACAATTTCTCCCAAACTGTACCAAAAGCTGTACAGATAATGGAGAGAAGAAGCTGTGAATTGTTCCAAACATCTCTATGACCTCTGACATGTTCAACCTTTGGACTAGAAAGAAACTACTTATAACCTCAGCTGACCCTCTAGGATCTTCAATTTTAATTTGAGGGCAAAAAGTAAGCATGCAATTATTATCTTAACCATGATATATTGTGATTTCTGCCAAAACTGCCAAGCCCTGGTGGGGGTCACTTTCTGTGTCTCCCACCAAACATCTGAAGGGATGACCTCAACATTGTCTGCCACAATACTGATCTTAATAAACCAACTGAGTGACAGCCAGATGTGACTGATACATATTATACAGTTTTGTGTCACTGTCATTATAAAATTCAGGATTTCAGCTTAAATCCTTTGCATTCATTTAATCAGTCATGTCTGCCAACTAAATTTTTAGCCTCATGTTTACTTAACATAAAAATGATCCTGATAGGTTTGAGGTATACATGTTTAAAATTTGGGAAAGAGAATACTAGTGTCAGATCAGTAATCAATAGATTTGGGAAACAAAATGTTGGGTGGGTAGGGAACAGTAACTCTAGCTTGACAGCTGACCAGGCCAAATTCCTGTTCAACTCAAATTATTAGTCACAGTTTATTCACATCACAAGATGAGCATGTCTCAATGGCAACAAAAAATACAACAGCTGTAACGGGATCAATCAGTATTAATCCCATAACTCATTTTTCTTATTATATTGACTAAGATTACCTGGTTGTGGCTACAATGTGGTCCAATTTGCTGGTCTTGCACTTGCATCTAAGCTCAATGTTTGAGGAAGGATTAACTGTGTTCACTCACTCATCTGCTCACTGACTCATTCTGCCAGACACCCACTCATAACCCTGGATATCTAACAGAAGAAAAAGCATTTGTCTGTGTTTCACACCAGCAATCTCCACAAGAAATTGAACGATGTTGCAAGGGCTAGGCAACTTAGACAAGACTGCATTTGCAACATGACAACTGCATTCATTATTAGAGATTGACTGAGTGGGTGAATATGTCATTAAGCCCAGTGATCAGCAGATGTTGTGTGACAGAGACGTTAGTACCAACAGTAGGTAGCTGGGCTGACATCAACATTAACTACTCAAGTTACCTTAGGCATGTTTACACTCACGTTAGGCTGAAGTTGCTTTAGCTCTCAAGCTAACACTACATGCTAATGTGTTAATTGCCATCTGTAACAGCCTACACCAAATGCGTGGTGCAACAAAACACTTCCAGCCAAAAGAGCTAGCCGTTACTATAGCGTAATGATACTTGCTGACTGACTGTAACTTAGCTAGCGCCAAGTTAGCTTACGTTGCCAGGCCTGCTACTTAGCTAGCTACCGTTTGCTAATAGTCACTGAGGAAGTTTCCATAACGCTACATATGCTAACACTAGCCCGTGTCAAATGACGATAGCATTTCAGAGCAAGAAGCTAGCTAACGTTAAATAAACTGAACTGATAACACAGATAATGTTCTTCGGGGTAATTTGTCCAACTAATATCAGGTTTTATTTGACAATGATATGTTTTTCTCGTTTGACCAGCTAGCTAGCAGGCAGTTGCTAGCACTGAGACCTGTCATCCCCGGTACTCGAGTGTCATAGTTAGCGTCTCAGCGCTCACGGAGCCGGTAAATACTTACAGGAAAGGCTCGTATCCTCATCTTGGTGTCCTTCTTGGTGCCGCCTTTGAGGTTGGACATGATTAGTTAGAACGACTTTCGTTGCTAAGTTGACTTAAAGACTACATGAAAGGCAGTTGCTAGGTTGTTTTCTACGCCAGGAAAGCGGCAGGGAAACTCAGTGACCTCCCCTTCAGGAATTAGGTCGGTCTGTGTGTCTGTTGTGTTGTTGTCACTCGCTCTCTTCTCAGTGTTTTTGGGCTAATGTTAGCTTGTATGCAGTGATGGCGGACGGCTGTACGCCACTGCGCAACGCCGAAATCTCGCGAGAGTAAAGTCACTTTACTGACAGGTGCATTCCACAGGTTGATAACTGCCTATCATAGCGGTTACGTTGACAGTACATTTGATATTAATATTTCGACGAAAAGCTGTAAGTATTGAAGAACTTAAGAAACTTTTAGCTTTAAATTTAATTATTTAACATAAGAATGATTCACAAAAACACACCGAGGGCAGAAATCATCTTTATTTGGTGACAGTGATGCACTATTTTGTTTAACGGTTTCAAGTGCTAAAATAGATTTAGCGCTAAGCTAGCTTTGCCTCCCCCAGCAGCTAGCAGGCTAACGTTACTTTTTAAACAGAAAGCACAACGTCACACGACCATTATGTGCCAGTGTGAAGTAAGTTATAGTTTAATATCATGCTAATTTTCATCTTTGCTGTTTTCCAGTTGCTGTTTTAGCATCGCCCAGCTGCAAATTCCGATGAGTGACCAGCGGCTGGAAGATGGAGTATCTTCTCACCTTCATGACGACGCTCTCTGAATGACAGGATGCGGAAAATATAACAGCAGGTGAGTCCATATGAAAAGTAAGACACTTAAATTTAAGGATATTATTGTAAAAGTTAAATGAGATTAATATCTATTAGGCTATCAGACTATTAAACAAAGAATCTACCTTAGATTGAAGCCACAAAAACTCAAAATTATTCACCACATATGCACATTTTACAGTCTAGTCCAGCCAAAGCTACATAGGGCTAATAATAGCATAGATACCTCTGCATTCTGGTGTCATGATAGGAACAGTTGCATTCTTTCTGAGATGAGCCCCAGCTGTCCTCCTCAGACCCATGTTCTCCAGCTCCAGCTTTCTGATTTCCATCCGCATCGCACTGATCACCTGTATCAGCCTCTGTTCGCTGTCCATGGTGCCAGCTGCACACCTCGACACCCTGCCTGCATCCCTCTCAAAGCCATACAACCCACCACACAACCCCATCTGACCTGTGAACACACAGAGTAGACATACACCTACGTATGTCCCTTTTTCATTCAAAGTTGATTCCAAAGCACAGCATTGGGCCAGCAGAGAAATAAGCAGCCAATCAAAAGCAGCAATCTAGTCTTTCATCAGACCATTGATAGTCTGGTCACATGATGGGGAGAGTGTTATTTTCTTCTTAGTGATCTGATGCCTACCACTTTCCCTCCTCCTGTTAAATATTCATCTAGTCTTTCAACGTAAAGCAACAATAGGTACTTGGAAGAGGCGTAGCCCTTGGTCTAACAGCCTGTGTCAAAGAGATAGGGTGAGCTTCTTCTCCTTTAAACTCAGAATACTTCTCATTTTGTTGAAGACCCAAATGGGTTCAAAACAGACTCAGGTTCCACACCAATATCCTCATTATTAGGGCTCATGCAGACAGCCTTACAACATTCACACAAATCTAAAAACTTACACTCAGTTTCACTCATAACAAAGTGAAAATAAGTGCAATTAATTCATAGATGTTTGCTGCTTGTGTGTATTTATGAGACTTCATAGTGAGAACACCTATGTGTGGTGTTAAGAGGAGAGCGCCTGAGTCACTGAGTGTTTGTTTGGTGCTGCTCTGCTGCTCTCTAGTGTCTAGTGCCCCAGCAACATGACACCATGTAGAAAACCATTGTTTTTACTGACCTCTTCTGGTTGAAACTGTCAAGTCTGTTGGAGCACTGACTGCAGCAGTGATGTCAATGCATACTAACTGATTACACCTCAATATTACTCCTACTATATCACTAGCTCTGCTATAGATCGCCTTATAAATGTGTGTCATGGACAAATAAACACTTTAAGAGCAATAGTTTAATCATTGAGGGGATGTGCTCATAAAGACAGTACTGTTTGGATATATAATGTCATATTTAGTGACAAATATGAAAGATCATAATACTCCAAGGATGTCAAAGTTTTTGCCTTCAACTAGGAGGCTTTCTAGTTTTACACAATGCTTAAACTTAAACTTAATGCACCTTCTGATGTAGTTATACACATCAACAGTGGGGTTTTCTGATAGTTAGTATTGTTTTTTGGCTTCAGTGAAGTTATCTGTATTTATCAGTATGTCTTCTACATACTGTGGATGTCTGAAATGACTATGGGACTGAACTTCCTGTAGAAGTGCCAAGAAACACTCTGCTCCATACAGTATGGCCACACATTGTACATGATGTTACTCCAGCCTGCAGTACTTGCCCCCTCAGTCCTCATGTTTGGCTCTTTTCCTCTTTGGAATACTCATGAGCTGAAGCTTGACCACCCATCACAATTTCTCCTCAGCCTAGCCATTGTTCATGTAACAATGCCACATTATAGAAAATGACTTACAGTGCTGGGTATATATATATCAGATGAGAAAATGGTATGCATTGCTCACATCCTCTCTGATATTGACAACAACGATGGTGTCATGTGAAATGTGGTTTTGCACGCAGAGGTGCTGCAGCTACAGCCCTAGTGTGTGTTCAGAGGTCATGTTGTTGTTATTGTGAAAGTGAGCACATTTCATATCATGGGCAAATTACACATCAGCCTGCAGTGGTATGATAAAACACACACCTATATCTAATATGGTGATAATGGTGATGTGTGGACTACTCATTCATTTGTCCATCGCAAACAGGCCCCTGTGACACACATTTGAACAGCCCAGGGTAGCATAATATCAAGTCGTCTGTTTGCTCGTGTCGTGTTTTGACACCACATTACATACTCTAAGTTCCTCCCATTCCACAGTGTGGTGTGTAAGCTGTTTGTCTGCTGATAACAACCCCCTCAGCAACTGAGAGATAAACTCTGCATGCTGCTGTAGAGACAGCGAACACGAAATGCTGACAGCCCACATGACAGAAATGTATTTTGACTGTGGAGAGAAGACCCTGCTGAGTGAAAGACATCTATGTAAATTGATGTTAAATTAACTGTGGTCAGACGCACACAAACCACAATGACAATAGCATCAATAAACAATATCTTTATCGTTTACTTTGTCACATATCCTACCCTAGATGCCCAGCAGGTGGCGTGAGTTGTTGTGTGAGTTTAACAAATTGGGCCTAATGTAGTCTAGCTTCACTCCATGTGCAAGCACAAGACATCCTCCAGAGGAGGGGAAACCCAAAGGACAACAGTATAAAGTGGTGCATTTTAAAGCAGAGGTAATTGATTTTTTTTTTGCAAGTGATTACAGAGGCAGAATTTAATACACTGCTTTTGATTTCAGCTCTTTTCATCGCTGCTACTTGCTTTGCAAACATGACACCAGAGGCTCAGGACAAATGCGGCTCCCTTCAGAATCCCGCACTCATCATTTTAGCCAAGTTGCTGTTGACCCGGCGCCAACACCACAAAACAGGACAAGTAATTTAATTTGCCACTGCTGCCGACCTTGAAGCAGGGAATGTAGGCTACCAGAATCCCAATAGGGAGGCTTGAAGAAAACGTCCTGGGAGCTGAGAGAGGGGTCAGGCTGTTCTGCCTGTAGCATCGCACACAGTCTCCTCACCTCTGCAGGAACACTTTTGTCCTTCAGGTTTGCATAAATAATATTATTTTTAAGGTACTGGGGTGACAGATCATGTGATAATGTTAACAAGCAGTTATTATTAACTGTAATTATTGTATACATCAAAATCTTGTAATAACAACATCATAATGATAAAAGTCTTAGAATCACAGGTAAGGTAAGGGCTTTGAAGGTCAACACTGTGCTCTTAATCTGGTTCATGGTATAAAGTCTGAACAGTGGGAAGTGTAGAGCTTTTTGCTTCCCCCAAAATGTTGCCCCCCTCACAGTGGAAAAGACTAGCTGTGACGGGGAGTTAACCCCATCATGGCAACATATGATACAACTGGCCGAAGCACACCTAATCCTAGTCAACCATGTGCACCTACGTAATATATGTCACCAACAAGGATAAGATTATGACTCACTGGATATGTCACACTGAAGTCTAGAAAGTATCACCTCCCAATATGAGAGGTGCGAGATAAAACAAATAGCATAGGAGGGCAGGAGAAATGTAGGACACCTCTGCTTTTATTATGTGATACATGCCAAGGATGTCTCGTGGCACGTCTATCTTGCTGTGTTTACATATCTCAGGAGATATGTGACAAAACGTGATATTCTGATGCATTATCACATTCCTTCAAAACTGAGTGTGTTTCGAAAAGCCTTGGGGCAAGTTTAAAAATGAGGCATTATCTGATCTTTCCACAAACTGCTTGGTCATTTTGCGTCCATGCAGCCATTTTGTCATTGTGCCTCATCACCACAATGACAATGATGACATTACATTGAGAGGTTAGATAAATTCTCAAATCCCTTAAGCAAAACAAGTGTTCTGTTCATTTGTAGCATGTGTTATGTGTGGACACATTCCCAATCCCATCACTCATCACCCACAGGGAACAAATGTACCACCGTCCTCCTCCAGCCATGTGATGCGATGTGATCTGAACGTAATTGCAGCCATAACTTGTTGCCCCATCGAGGTGACACCTTAAATCACCCTGGTGAAAACATCTTAGGTCAGAATTCAATATTGGTCGTAAAATCTAAATATAAGGCCCCAGGGACTAAGCTGTTTCGCAGAGCGCTGCGGTAGCTGTCTGGCAGAAACACACACAGGGTAATAAGGCTTGAAAGTGGAGCCATTGCCACTTACAAGAGAGCTTCTGCTATTGAGATCATAGTGCAATATTTGTGAAATGCTGTAATAACTTTAAAGAAGCTGTTTGAAAGGACTTTTGAGTCCTCTGCTATGCGTCCTTGTCTTCCAGCATGCCAGTGTTTCAAATAGAGACCTGTAGGTTTTCCAGCCACTCGGCACTGTCTTTAATGACATAGCTCATAGCCACAGTCCCATCCAACAGCCCTCATTATGACTCAGTAATCATAGGCTACATTTGTTTTTCTTTTCCTCTCTACTCTATATCTCTTGCTCTTTCTTTCTGTAAACCTACAGGCCTCTGTCTCTCTCCTTCTCTTGTTTGTCCTCCTCTGAGCACGGCCAATCCAGTAGTGAGCAAGAGCCGGTACTGGAGAAAGTGTTTGTTGACTTTTCGGCACAGACTGGTGCTCTGTAGGGGAGCAGTCTGTTATTTATGGCTCAGGCTTCTGTGATTGGTTGAGGAGAGATATAATTATGTCTGGCGCTCAGCTTAGCTAGTTTTAGAATTACAATAGGTGCCATGTTGAGTTCACTGGTTGCTATGATACCAAGTGGTAGGTCTTTACTGTATAGAAAATGTATTTGATATTCTGGTGACTGAACCCTTTTTCTGTTTTTACCCTCAGCCCATCGAGGCACACATGGAGTTACACAGCACTGGGAAATGTAATTATTCTTACTGATATTGTCATATTAGACGAGATACTGCCTGGGATTTTGTTTGTGTTGAAGGATAGGGTCACAATTTTGTGTCGGACGAGGACTGTGAATTTTGTTCCCCCATCACTTACACTGAAAGCACTTTAGGAAAGAATCTCTTAGGCATCTCAAAGGGCAGTATGAACAGGAGGAATTATTACAGCTAGCAGAAACTATTTCAATGACTCCATTTACATACACTAATATTCCACTGATATGATACAGGTCAGTTTGGATATTGAGTTGAGAAGTAGGGCTTTTTTCAAATTAAGCATTTTCCGATTAAAAGATGTGAGATCTGCCAGTATTATTTGGGTTTTAGGAGCATTCTTAGGACATGTATACAGCTAATTCAGTTGCGCTGTACACAAACCAGCCAACAGTTTGCAAGGCTGAGGTAGAGAGGCATGCCCAAAAGAAAAGCACACATTTCTAGTTAGAAGGAGAAACACACCGACTTATAAACATTATGAAAGACTTGGATATTAACAGGTTTTTGGATATGTACAAATATCACAACGCTGACCTTTAAAGAAGGTGGTTTGAGGAATGAAAGAGGGAAAGAGGGAGGCTGTGTTTGCACAGTTGAATAAGTTCCCTACCAGTGGAAAACTTTAAAAAAAAAAATCCTACTTTGATACAAAGATGCAGCTCCAGCCATTTTACTTTTCTATATTTTGATGATTTGATTTAAATCTATACGAAGCTGCATGTAATTGTGAATATTGGTGGAATATTCATTTTCATCAGCCATGTTTAGAGCTTAGTAGGATTTTTTTTTCCAGAATACACATAAATGTATCACCACTGTTCACATGGACACCAGACTGCTCTTTTAAGAAAGACTTGAAAAATTGGGAACCTGTCCTTTAAACTCTTGACATAGCATAGACATCGTTTTTCTACCCTAGAGAGTGCATTGCAGATGTGATGTAATTGATAACATCTCAAAATTTGTTCATAAATATCTTCTGAGGGACCAGCATGCATCATCTAAATATTGTCACATTTTCAGTGTACGTGGCAGAGTAATTTCACTGATATGTGATCAACACTGCATACCTTATTTAAAGAAAACAGTTCACCTTGGCTTTAGATGCAATACATTCATGAAAATAATCCTGATTTTTTTTTTCCCGGATAAAAAAACAAACAGCACTGTAAAACGTAATGGAACCTAGGTTTGCATCTGAAGTTATCTTAAAAGAAATGAGTAAACCTCAGCTATTACAATAATTGATATTTGCCAGAGTAGTTGGATGACTGATACAGGACTTGTTGTATATCATTAATTCACTTTTGTACCACTGGCTGTTATCTGAACACACTGGCATGACATGCACAACTTAAATACCACCAGAGGACTATAATTTGATGTTTTATTGAAATCACTTGTCACATAATAGCCGCTAGTTATGATCTAATTGCATGATGAGGTGATGACAGTTAGTGAGCTCATTGTTTACAAAAAAAACAGATGATGTCAGAAGGATTTCCAAGGAGCTGCAAAGATTTCCAGTTAACTGCACTATATATGGGAGTGAGAAGGCTGGAGTCAGATATGGAGGAGGCAGTATAAACATGCAGGTACCAACAACCATCGTAACAGTTAGTGAAGGGCTTGACTTCTTGCCAAAGACTTACTAAATCACTAAAGTTCCTTGGAAAATTGTAATATGCAATTCCTGCAAGGGGAGGTTAATTGAATTAATAGTTGTCCATGACACAAGAGACATGATTAATTCACTTTATAAAAACAGTTACTAATGGATATTGCCCCAGTAGCCTTTATCTCCTCATTATGCAGGGTGGTCAGACAGGGACCTTGAATAGACTAATGGGATTGTGTCGGTTTGAATCGGTCTTTGCCGTTTGCCATTTCACATAGTTGCAGTAAAAACGGCAGCCTTGTATTTGTGTGTTCCCCATAGGAGGTGGGAGGTGAAGATGAGACTTAGTCTCTCCACCATAGATAATCCTATTGTGTATTCCATAGCATGTCTTATGTGATCACTGTCATATTACAAGAAGAAAACACAAGGATGGGAAGGGAGTAGACGCTCAATGAGTAATCCTCATCTAATCCATTTATTTCAAATACACAGGGCTGCCATGGTTAATAGATAGCAACGTGTCCATCATTTTCATGAGTGCCGCTGCCTTACACTGTCTCTCTCTCTCT
This sequence comes from Epinephelus awoara, assembly GCA_035609425.1. Taxonomy (NCBI): domain Eukaryota; kingdom Metazoa; phylum Chordata; class Actinopteri; order Perciformes; family Serranidae; genus Epinephelus; species Epinephelus awoara. The sequence goes on from CM069306.1 coordinate 10,579,849, forward strand.
TTTTTTTTTTAAAGATATTTTTATGGGCATTTTTTGCCTTTAATTGATAGGATAGTGAAGTGTGAAAGGGGGAGAAACATGCAGCAAAGGGCCACAGGCTGGAGACGAACCTGGCCGCTGCGGCAACAGCCTTGTACATGGGGCGCCTGCTCTTCTACTAAGCCACCGACGCCCCGACACTGTCTCTTTTTACTTTTTAGCGTAACTAACATCAACACATTGAATTTTATTTTTAGCAAATAGTTGCATCTCATGGTTATTTAATTTATTTATAATTATTTTCTTTAGTTACATGCTTATTTACAGTATACCACACAGCAACAGTCTGAACTTGGACACTAAAATAATACTATGTATCCCGTGTTAGTGGAAGTTGAGTGTCTACTCTCTTTCTCTCTCTGTCACATGAAAATCAGCTGGATCACGATGGAGAAAAAAAAACACAGTTTCTGGCCAGCAGCATCTAGTTTCAGTGCAGACTGAGGTTATTAAAGATTACATGACACAGTGTCAGGGTCTGGCTGAGTGGATTGTGTAAGTACAGATTATCTGATTAGTCCCCTTTTCATACCTAATTACTGGTGTGAGTTTATGGCAAGCTATTGTGACAGTGGGCAAAGTGTCTCAGTCATTTACAGGACCAAGCTGCGCACATATCAAGTGAAAGTGGTGTAAAGATAAGGTGATTGTAAAAGTGTCCAAACTGGCAAGTTAAAAAAAAGCGTACAGCGTGAGTAAAGTCAATAACTAGGAGCATTGTTTAAATTTACATAGGTCCCACAGTGCAAGTTTATGACTTGTAGACCCAGTTAATAATTAAAACAGCGCTTCCATATAACAATTTTTGACTGTCACCTCTCTCCGTCTCTCCCTCCAGGTTCTTAGTGCAGATAGGAATGTTGTAGTGCCACTTGCAGACTGCAGTGTCCAGGGAGCCCTAAAAAGGGAAGGAGTCTCACTCTGATTCCTGGCAGCTCGTGGAGCAGCGGAGGCTAAATTAGGCCTGGTTTCATTGACTTCCAATCCCCAGAGTCTCAGCAGCCCCGCAGCCCAGAGGAGGAGAGGCCGGCTGGTGCTCAGGGCCTCTGATGTTTCCTCGGAGCTTCTCCAGACACTGCCTGGGTAAGTTAAAGTGGCAGGTGGAGAGATGATATGTCTAGAAAGCTTGGGATGAGAGGTTGCATCTCCTGATAATATCTGAGTAAATAGAAAGAAATATAAATAGTATAATGAAAGTATAACTACTCTAAACAGTATAACTGCTCTGTTGGTTTTTCTATAAGTGAATCTGCTATATTGCTGCATGGCAGTGGGTCCCAACCTTTTTGGCTTGTGACCTGTTGTATATATGGTATGATTATAAGGTGATTCCTGATTGTATTTATTTTTTTCTTTGCTGTGTTCCCCCCTTTTTGTATTTTATAACAAGTATGGCTTCCATTTGTCTGCCTCACAGTACCCCTTTCAGTACTTCAAATACTACAGTTCCCAAAAGGTGGCGCTTGTACCACTAGCATCGTGCACGTGTGTGTTGCGTTATGCCAATAATTAGAATGGGATTGTTACCTTTACCTTTCTGTTGAGTCTGATGAAGGTCTGATGGACTGAAAAGCTTGGAATTAAGTCAAACACAAAAATCTTTTCTTTTAACAAATAAGGCTACGTTTATCAGCCAACCAACTATAGATAAATTATTTTCTTCTCAGATAGTTTCCTCTTGGGGATTTTTAGAGTCCTAAATGGGTTTGTTATTTCACAAAAAAAAGCACAGAAAGGAAGTAGACATGATTTTGTATCTTTGGATCTTTTTCATCATCTTGGTGACCCCTTAGGTTTGAATTTGGGGTCCAGACCCCTAGGTTGGGAACTATTGCCTCATGGTATCAAATGTCGCTAAGTAGTGTAGATGCACCTTTTTAAGATACATTTTTAGTCTTGTTTTAAGCATAAAATAGCACCAAAATACCAGAAATAAAGTCCCTGAAGTTGTCAAATTTGTCTTTGAAGATAATTTCATCTGAGTTTGCTCTGAAAAATCTCCTTATATTCAGCGTATGCTTATTAGTTGCTTGAAGTATGTAGTGTGACAGTAACATTTGCACCAGGAAGCAAAATGCAGTATTTTTGCAATATGTAGTCTTGTATTTGGAAAACAAAATAACAGTGGCAGCAGAGGAGGCTGCAACTTGTCTTGACTTTTTTTGTTGATGGTAAATATGCCAAGATTTCATAATTGATTTAATTATAACATATTGCATTCAAGAAATTAAGCCGCTATTTGATTTGTCCCACACAACATGCAACCTGCTCAGTGTGGGGGTTTTTTTCTGCTGATAAAATGCTTGTCCACCTCCCACTCTCCACTGCTCTTTCCTCTTTGCTGTGCTGTCCAGTGTGATTGACCGCGTCTCTTTCTCTGTGCTGGCAGTCAGAGACAGGTGCTGAGTGCTGCTGAGTGTTGCTGTATGTGTGGGCTCCAGGGGCCTGGTTCAACATTCCAGCGATAGTTTGATAGACACAGTCCTTGGGGGGAGGAAGAGGAGGAGGCCAAATGCCTGTGCCGACTTCACAGAGGAAGAACCGAGGGAGTAAGTGAAATCTTGTGATGATATACCTGCTGTGTGAGGATTATGATAACATACTGCAGGTTCCCTTTCTTTTTTTAAGTCCCTCAACAGCAACCTTTACAACCCCCCACTTCCTGATCTAAAAAGCCGCTTCACTGCTTATCTCTCGGGCTGCAAACTGGTCTAATGTCACAGGCACTTCCTTTTTTTCACACACTCACAGGCTGCACGCATGCGTACGTGTCTGTGTGCACTGAAACATTCGACACAAAGTACACACAGTTGTGAAAATGGAGGGAAAGAGGAAGTTATACAAAGGGGATGCAGAGAGAGGCGGGGAAAATAACAAGGTGACCGTATTTGGCATCAGTAGATAATGCAAGCAGAAGATGCAAATTAGATAAGGAGTGGTTGTCATGGAGACTTGATGTTGCGCAGTGATGGTTCGCTGTAAACCTGACCACATTTGTGGTATGGCCGTTGCCAAGCAGAAGGTGCTATTATGAGAGTGAGAGAGTTGAGAGTGAGAGAAGTAGGGGAAGAGAGAAATGAAGATGCTAGTTCATCCCATAGTGCATTGCGTCTGTGTGACCTGTGTTGAAGTGGCTTTGTCTGTCCCAGTGGCACGTCAGCGATAGACAGACACACAGGTAAGCTCACTAGCTGTAATATCATTTTCTGTTGGATGAATGTCTATCGACAACTTTAGGTTTTATTTGGTGTTTTCTATTGATTTGATTTTATACGATTTTGTAATTGTCTAAATAATGATAATTCCCTCTTTTTAACACTTCAAATGTTTTGCAAAGACGTAAGTTTGTCAGCTCTAGGAAAGCCAGTATTTGCAGTGTTTTACTCTTGATGTAACTTTGTGTAGAGATACAAGGTTTGTAAGAAGTTTGGGATGCGAGTGGAGTTTATTTGATATTTGCAGCAGTATATCTGCAGGCTACATTTCGACGGAAAAATAGCTGAAAGCTGGAGTGAAAGGCCTCTTTGCAAAGGGTGTTTCCATTCGTTTTCATTTTATCTCCAAGATAAGCTTCAAGCTTGAACGGTGCATACACACACACACACACACACACACACACACAATGGTGTCAGATGGGGACAAGACAGTGTGCTATTTCCTCTCTGTATTTCAAACCCGACAGCTTGAATTGCACCTGCTTCCCCTCACTGCGTCAAAGTAGAGAGAAGTTAAGAGAAACCACAAATATGCAGCAGTGAAATATGACTGCAAGTATACACACTGGAAAAGGGGTTTGTCATAATTTGTCCCACTTTCATGTATATTTATAGTAATTAGCGGCATATTTCTAACATCTTCATGTATGTGGGATACTCCTCCTGTATTCTAAAGTGACACTTAGCAAAAGCAGAAGTTGTGTACTTCAAAGCAATATTTTGCTTTCTCATTCTGCAGCCTCCAAAATAAGCCATAGTAAAATGGCTGACATTGAGTGCAGCTCCCTGCTGTGGGCCTTTCCGCAGGACTGTGTACTGTTGCAGTTGTTGCTGTGATGGTCTGTAATGGGAGTGTAATGTGTATTTGCGGCCTTAGTGATAGATGAGCCGTCAGAGTTTGGCTCACGAAAGCTCTGGGACATTTCCTCAGTGGAGTGAGAGTTCACATCAGCCAGCCAGTGTCATTTACAGAGTGCTGGGAAATAGCAGAGCGCTGAGATGATAGGGAAGCTTAAGGTGGAAAGTTGCATTCATCAGGGGGGAGGGAGAGAAAATGGGGCGGCGTAAGGTGAAGGGTTAGGATTTGGTGGCTTGACAGAGGCAGAGGGGTCACTCATGCCAGACTGTGTTGGTTTAGGGTTAATGTGACTGATGTAGAATAGTGTTAGGGAGTTTCCAGAATATTCATGTCCTCCTTGTAAAATTACTTTGCTCTTTAGCAGTTTCACTTTCATAAATTAGAACTCACAACAGACAGATAATAAAAAAGACCCATCAAAAGCGATGCAACAGAAAATCTGGAGCTACTTTCTCAGACATTCTCCACATGATTAGTTCTGATCTCGATGTGTAAAATAGGCGGAATTCCCCTTTAACACACCGCATACACACACACACCTCTTCCTGTTTTCAGTTGGTTAACATGAGTATGTGAGTTTGCTCAACCCCAGGATGTTGATTTTTGTCGCGCTTTGCTCATATCTAAACAGCTTTACGGCCTCGTTGATCTCCTACAGAAAACAACGGTCACGCCATCTTCTTATCTGTGTGAGACACAAGACATGGGGAGCAGGAAGTTAAAAAGTATGGCTGATTTCAGTTCAGATAAAGAAAAAAGAAGTAGGAAAGGAGAAATAGGCTCCTGTTGTACATTTGATCAGATTATATGCAGAATAAAACTCGTGGAACTGAACAAGCAAGCCATCTGGTAACTGCAAAGCTCGGCTCTATATTTGTATATGGCTCTGCAGGCTGTGACACATAGGCAAGTGGTTGTGGTTGTTTGAGGGGAAATTTAGTGGACTTGAGATGTAGTCATTAAGTGAGAGAATGTGATGAAAACACTCACAGGGAACATATGAAGAATGATAATGAATAGGAAATATGGACCAGCAGGGCAGAGGAGTTTAAGAAATACGCAGGGACAGAAAGGAGCAGAAGCAACTGGCGTACACTCAGCTGCAGCACAAGAGGGGAAATTCCACGTCAGTGTCTGAGGTTCGCAGAAAGCCCAGATCTTTGGAGGCGTTGCTAATGTGTCTCCTATTGAGCCAGAGCAGCATCAATCACCATGTTTCTTCATTATGGGTCAAGGAAAACTCCATTTGGAGGTTAGAGTGACCTGCTGCTTCCATTGATCAGCAATCAAACAGATTGCTCTGCTAATCTAAAAGACATACTGTATTTGTTCTAGCGGGGCTGTTTCCATGGTTGGAAATAGATCCCCTTCCATCACTAATGAATGACGGTTGGAAATAGATCAAGGCATGCAGTTTGATGGTGGAGCTAATAATGGCACTGTCCATCAAAATGTGGTCAACTCAGAAAAGTAGTACTGTGGCATCCCGTGACATCTTCCTTTTGTCCGCGGTATACACATGTTTTGAGTATGCAGGCACATTGCACCATGATACTGGTTAGGTAAAGGGTTAGCACTGCAGCTGGGGCTCTACCACAGATTGTCACCCTGGGTTTAAGGGCCTGCTGTGTAAATTAGAGATGACTTATCACCAGCTTTGTATTAAACAGAGCTGTGCAGCAATAGGAACTGGTCCAAAGAGAGAAGGAAGGGATGGAATGGAAAGACAGGCGTGACACTTTTACATAGGAGAAGCACTGGGGCATTTTTCGCAGCACTATACAGCACATGTATATGCAAATACACCAGAGGAAGAGTAGGGTTCCTCCATCTCCCTACGAATACGGATGCAGGTGCGATCTCAGTCAAACTGAATTCGGCTGCAGTGTGTGAAATTAGCTTTCTTTGTAAATGAAACTACATTAAAGAGCTATTTTCAGTCCAGGCAGCAGTATGAATGCACTCTCTCCTTGATCACAATCAAATGAAGTGAGTCACAGACAATATGCAGGATCAGACAGAAAACTTGGCGTCAGCACACAGCTCAAAATCTGCAAAGATTCCCGCAGATGCCAAGGCCACTATCTCCATGGCTACCGGATATTGCAGCATCAGGTCCAAATCAAATTCTTGGAGGTTTCTTTAGCCTCGCTGGCTTTTCCCTGGATGCAGGGGTTGTGGCGGCAGAAGCCTTGGGTCAACAACAATACAGGAAAGTTGGCAGGAGCAGTTGCCTCGGTGTTGTCTTGGTAAGCCTTTTTGTAATATGTTGCTGACCTGCAACCAAACTGCATCAGTCTGCATCTATGTGAATAGGAATTGCCAGAGTATTTATGCGCTCTTTGTTACTCTCAATGTATAACCACTTACTGGCGTAGTCCAGCTGGATTTAGTGCAGTTTAATCGTGCAGCTTTTTTAGTGTGGACAAGGTGTGAGGCTGAGCTGAGGTGTCTGAGGGTTGCATGCCACAGCAGAAGAGAGGATCCTGACAGAAGCCAGGCCTAATCTGCAGCAAACTCCGCGTAAATTCCTTTTCACTATTCTTTCCTACACATCCCTTAAACTATTAACTCTCTCCAACTGCTGTGTTCTTCGTTTTTCGTCCATACGTCACTAAATACATTGTTTTACTTGTTTCTGTCTCTCTCTGTCCTCATGGCAGTATTTAATAATTCCAGCTGTTATTTCTGATACCCTCCGTCACTCTGCATGGCATTTCCTTGCTTCTATGATTTTCCCTTCTTTATCTTCTTGCTGTGCTTTCCCAATGTTTCCTTCCCTCCCTCTTCCCTCTCTCTGTCCTCAGCTTCACTGGATAGGCAAGGGCAGTGTTGCTGTAACTGAACCAGCACTTCCTGGTGTTGTTTTAGGGGGGGCGTGGCTAGCCTTCAGTAAGGAAGAAAGGGAGGGAGAGGGGACTGCAGGATCTGTATGCCCAGTGCAGTCAGGGCTCCCTCCTCCTCCTTCTCTTCTTCCTCCTCCTCCTCCTCCACAGCTGTTGCTACTGCCACCCAGCGAGCACCACTTTCCTCGGGCAGCAGACAGACGATCCAGAGGCTGGGGAGTCAGTAGAGACACAGCCCAGCCCGTCTCAGCTCAGCACAGCCCAGCTCAGCCACTTCAAGAGGCAGGGGAGGGGAGACACTAGCGCACACAGCCAACGCTGCAACGTACACACACACACACACACAATCACACAGACAAACACTCCTCCTCTCTCTCTCTCTCTCCCTCTCTCTCTCTCTCTCTCTCTCTCTCTCTCTCTCTCTCTCTCTCTCTCACTCTGGTGCTCGGCTCCGCACAGCTCCTCCACTCATTCGCTGCTGATTCACTCGCTCACTCGCTTGCCTGTCTTCTGCCAGTCGCTCTGCCTTGCTGCGCTCTGCCTGCCTGCCTGAGAATGGTCCAGCCGGTGCCTGGGGGTCTGCTGTCGCGGCCTGTCTGAACACACGCATAAACACAGAGTCAATCGACACGCGGAAGCAAACACACACACACACAAACTGGAGAGCAATGTGAGAGGTAAGAGCTTGGTTCATAACCCTCCTCCTTGTCTCATTGGTCTATCTAGATCTTTCCTCCTGTGTGTGCTGCAGTCTTTACTTTCCAAAGTAAGCGCCTGTGCATTGGAGCATTGGTAGAGATATGGGGATTGTTTGCCTTAGTGTCTGCCATGTGTGTGTGTTCAGTATGTGGGCCACAGGGTTAACATTGATTTGTTACGGCTTGTTTTATAGATAGAGACACATGCACGTACACACACAGACACAGTAAGACACATTCTTGGCTCAAAGCAGACAGTCACACAATAGCTACTTCCTGAGGGTAGCGCTAGTTAGCAAGAAAATTTGCTGGTGTGTGTGCGCGTGTGTGTGTGTTTGGAGGGCCACGGTTGTTCCAGGAAGCAGTGGAGAGGATCAATAGATCGCCCACTCAGCTTTCATTCCCTTCGTCTGACTCAACATTGGACATGTTGGGAGTTATCCTGCAGGGCTTGGTTAACAAGGGGAATGGTAAAATTTGATTCCCTTGTACCTCTTCCCTCCCTTGCTGCGTCAGCCTAAAGAGGGAAGCATGGTTTTGCATGTGTGTATGTGTGTCTCTACGTGTGTGTGCTGTGTAAGGCAAACTCCCGCCCCACCGCATGTAAATTACGTGTGACATGTGAAGCTGCTGCTACCTTATATGGCGAGCACAGTATTTCAGTACAGTTGGATCTTGCCAAGCATTCCGGGTCGCGGGAGGAGAGAGTGTGTTAGAGGGTGACTCTGTCTGTGGGAGTGTGTGTGCATTAGTGTGTGTGTGTGTATGTGTGACTAAGTGAGTGTTTTCATGCGTCTGACAGAGGGGGAGTAACTGAGAGAGAGGAAGAAAGTTGAAGACAGAAGGAAAGAGGGGCAAGAACGAGAGACAGGGAGAAGGAGACCCAGTAAATGGAGGGATTTTACTTGTCGATGTTTAAACTGGAGTGAAAGTAAGTAGCTTCGTACTTTATTAAGGCTTTAGGAGATAACGGGAGATTGAGCCATAATGTTTTTCTTTCTTTCAGGAGTTAAGTTTGTCTGTGTGGATCATGCGAAGGTAAACGGACTGAAAGTGTTTGCCTACGTGTGATAATATCTGGCTATTTGTCCGAAACAATAATTTCAAATGTTTTTTTAGGCATTGATTCTTTTGGAGAGTCCAAAAACTGTCAGAATAACAGCAGGACGTGATTCTGGTAAAATACGGTTTGTGAAAGCCAGAGGATCTTCAGAGCTTAAACTTTAGGCTTCCTTCTCTCCCCTCTTTGTCCCTTTCCTCACCACCTCTGCCCTCCTCCCCCTCGCCTCTCTGGGTTTCCTCTTGGTGGTGTGTCCATGGTTGGGGCGATGATGAGGAATGTTGTTGTTGTGACTTGGAGGGATTCAGGGTGGCTCAGACAGTAGCACACACTCAAGTATGTATACACACGCAAGCATGCTCAACACAGACAGATGTGTGGCAGATTGCATTGTCAAGACTTTCTAAGTCCCAATGGTACCTCCGCTGCTATCAATTTCTGTCTCGCAGAAGCCTGAGGAACGTGCTGTTGGCAACGTGAATATTATGGCTAATAATGTCAGAGATGACATTGCTCACTCTGTGTAAGGTTGTACATGTGTGTGTGAACTCAGGTGCAAATTGCTGAGGATTTATGTGTGTTTCCTGTGATCTAGGATCTGCCCTACAGACAGGATTACGTGCATGGCTGAATCTGTGCTGACAGGTTAAGCCTTTATTACACAAGGGCTTCTCTGTATGTTCCTACTGTGTTATGACCACATTTCAACCCCTCTGAGCAACAGTTTGACACTAAAGCTAATTCTAAGCTACGGTAAAATGAATCGACTTCAGCCTCCTGTCAGAGACACTGGTGATTCGTTAACTTGCCCCAATATTCACCTATTTTTATAACTTTTAGTTAGCCAGTTATAATTGTTTTACAGATATTGCAGTAAAGAGGAAACAAAGCCAGGGTCCACCTGCATCTGAACCACACAGCAGCAATAATAAGCAGAGCGAGCAGCATGTCGAAGCTGCTGCTCGTGGAGTCAGTAATAAGCGTCTAGTTATTTCTTTGTTTTTCTGTCCAGAGGTACACATGTCAACACAAGCCTGTCCTTGTTTTCCTTCACCCCAGTTGCATCAGCTCCTGCTTACAGCCTCGACATCTTAAACCTCTCCATCTCTGAAGCGGCGATAGATTGCTGTAACATTTAATAACACATGCCGGCCCCAGTGGTCACATTCTCTCACTCACAGTCTCTTTCTAACTACATGGCTGCCTTTGTTTCTATCATTGTGACTGAGCTGGGTCTGTTTGCCTCGGTATATTAGAAGCAGGCCGCAACACGAGCCAGTGGATGTGGTTACATTAGCATGGCCTGCCCTCCATGAAAATGACTAACTCAATTACAATCATAACTAGTGCAGAAGATAAAATTGGTCACTGGTGAGGTATGTTTGCATGTAATGTACCGGTACTGATAAAGAAGCTAAACCAACTTATCTAGTCGTGCATGTGGCACACGTGATTGGTCATGATGGCGTATGCTCAGGACTGAAAAAGATTCTGCTCTGTGCATACACAAACGTATTATATGATAGATGGATAGATGCAAAGCTGTTGTCTTAAAAAGAAAAAATGCTTTAGTGTGTTTGGAAAAGTCAACAAGCCACAGCAACGATTATGTTAACAATATAAGATTTCTCCCAGCCTTCTGTTTATATTTATGTATATATATTGGATAACAACTATACCGTATACACAGATGGATGAAAATATAAGGGGAAAAGAACGACATAAGGCGTCTTAATAAGGTCCACCATGATCTGCCAGAACAGCTTCAGTAAAACCTGGCGTAGATTCTGCACATTTCTGAATTCTACTGAAGGGATGAGCAACATTCCTCTGAAAGATATTCCCTCATCTAACGGACCTGTCCGAAATCTCCCACAGGTGTTCAGTTGGTGACTACTAAGGTCATGGCATATGACTCACATAATTATAGTACCCTTCAGACCACTTATCCTTTGCATTTGGAGATGTTCCTCCTCTCATTTATTTGAGTTTCTCTTAAATTTTGTAACCTGCCTGTGCATGTGGAAATCACCCTGACCACGTCCCCAGCACATTGACATAGACAACATAAATGTGAGCCAATGAGCCACTCATTAAACCATAAGGCCGGCCATTATCCTCACTGTCCGTTGACTTCACCACATCCTTACACACATCCACACACACAAAGATGCAGTGTTGCACACACAGTCAGATATTCACTTAGCTTAAGAATACCCTCTGTCAGGATATACAGAGGTCTGTGTGTTTGTATAGGTCTGCATTTGTGTGTCTTGTCAGTGTGTGTGTGTTTGTGTGTGTGTGTGTGTGTGTGTGGATAGCTCTGTCCATGTATGCTAAACAAGAGATCTAATTGTCTCTGGAGGTTTGCTCTCAGAGGAATCAATAGGCATTGTTTGTTGTTCGTTCCTGGCCTAAGACTCACTTTCAGAACCACGTTATTTAACCTGATGACAAATAATTCAGTTAAACTAATAGTTGAGGGGAGATGACGACCTGATACTGATGACGATAAGGAGGTTCTTAATCGGGGTTTAACAATACACTGATCTGGAACACTATATTGATTCAATAATCAAGGAGCCAATAATATTGATGCAAGGTGAAAACATCAATTTGTATTATTATTTTTAAGACAAGCCTTTATTTTGAATTTCCCATGGTAGTCTGTGTCATCATTTCCATCCAGACACACCTCCTTCCTAAAGATTCAAACAGTGCTAGCTACCTAGCGCCAGGCAGATAATTGCAAGCAGCCAAGAAAAAGACTGAGGATATTTACTGATATTGTTTTGTATCAGTTGTGGGCCCCTGAGTTGAATCGCATCAAAATTTTTGTCATCGTATTTGTGATGTCAGCAAATTGTCCAAACAAACTTTTATCTCACTGGGTAAGAGCATGCGACTCATAGGCTCAGTGCTTTGCAGTGGCCCAGGGTTGATTCAAACGTGCGACCCTTTGTTGCATGTCATCCCCCCCTCTCTCCCACATTTCTTGTCCAATCTTCGGCTTATGAACAATAAAGTCATAAAACACCCAAAAATAATCTTAAAAAAACTTTAAAAGGCTTCAACAATACAAACAATGGTGATACTCAAATTAGCAAGACATGATGGATTTTGTTTTGCAGCACCCTGTGGAGGATTTTGGTTTTCAGTGTGAGCTCTTTTCATCCATACCCTCTAAAATACAGTATATGTGTATCCATCATTTCTTTTTAATGCAATGCGCTGTTGCCCGAGCCCTTATACTTATTTTATTCAGACCTTACTGGGTGTGATCTCTCCACCAACATAGCAGAGATTTACAGTATGTTGTTTGGAAGAGCTACAGTGTATAGCAGCCCTCAGCCTCTCAGTGTGCATGTTGCAGACGGAGAAAGATCAAGAGACAGCGAGGAGAACATGTCCGCGTGTCCATATGTGCAGCACTGTGTATGTGTGCGCATAGAGGTCAGCGAGGGCAATATTGACATGCTATATTCTGAGCACATGAAGCAGCAGGAGCGAGGCCCGGGGTGTTGCATTTCCTCCGGCGTCCTCCACTGAGATGACCTGTCTCAGCACACTGTCACCCTGACTCCACCTCTGTCAATGTGCTGAAACCACTTCTTTTACTAAACAGCAGCGAACCAAAAGAAACGAACGCCTCTTCCTCTGCAGTCAAAGCTGAAAATAGGAGCCCTGGCTAGAAGCTATGTTTGTTGGTGAGGTTGTCATAGCAGATGTTGCAATATAATAAGTAGCATTTTGCTTCCGCTTAATCTCCAGTCATACTGCAGCAGTTAGCAGTGTAGTATTTCATATGCGATTATTCAGAATAGAGCCTTGAGTAGCTCTTGACCTATGGTGTTAAGCTATGCTAAAGTAAACTAATAGTGCGCCACTTGGCCATTTTTCAGGAAGTCTCACCACAACTGTGAACCACTCCCTCTTCTCTCTAGCAGTTAGTCACAATGACAAGTTCAAGACCAGTCCAGGTTAGCAACAAGCATGTTGCTTTGATTGCTCTAACCTTTTCAATCAGTTGAGACTTGCCTCAATAACAAAACAGCTCTCTGTTTCCAAGAAGACCTCATATAGCTGAGCGCCATCCATCACAGTCCGTATTTTGACAGTGTGTTTGACTCGTTGAGAACAGATTTGTTTTGTGACTCATAACCAATAGAAAGTAAAAGACGGAGCAGGCTTGCTTTTCATGTCAGAAACCGTTTGTGCCGTTGAGGCATATGCTGGTGTCACATGACCATGAGCTGATGGTGATGCTCTGATATTGAAAACACACACACTTCCTCTTCTTGCAGCCATGGAGTGTTTCTGCCACGTGTTCTAAAGGGTGATAGGAAGCATACGGTCGCGCTCTCTCTCTCTCTCTCTCTCTCTCTCTCTCTCTCTCTCTCTCTCTCTCTCTCTCTCTCTCTCTTTCTCTCTTTCTCTCGCCATCTTCTCTTCCTCCACTGTGGTTGACCTTGCACCAGCTTCCAAGACCTTGGAGTCTGAGGGAGTGCTGCTGAGGATGCTGGAAGAGAACGCAGGCCAGACTGTCACATTGAGGGCACAAAGGCAGAGGCATGGATGGAGGTGGGGAGGGTGGAAAAAAAATCAGGAAGACCAAAGTAGAGTATCCACTCGTTAACACCATATCAATTCTTTGGTTAGAGAAGAGATCCTATTAAACAGCCATCTATTTGAAATGGATGCTTTGGAGACAAAGAGCACCGACAGTTAAAGTGGAATTAGATAGAGGGAGTGGCATACTGACAAGGAAGACCACAGAGATGAAGAAATCAATAGGGTAAGGACACCCATGTCCAGACATGATGGATCATAATGAGCGCTCATTATCGCTCTGGCACTGTCTGACGCCATACTACATCTTCTCTCTCCCCCCTTCTCAAAGATACATTCTCATCTGACTCTAATAGAAACCATAGAAACAGATTAGGCAGCCAGACGGAACGTAGGGGGCGTTTTCATGCACCAAGTCATCACATTCTCTCATTTGATTGAAGACAGCCCCTGGCACCTTCAATTTTAAAACATTTTATAATAGATATCTGTATTCTACCTCATTAGTTCATGTCCAGCTGTGTTCAGATGTGACCTCACTGGAACTCAACTTATTACAAAGTATATTTAGGTGGTAAAGGTGTGTTGCTATCGGTCCTGTCAGGCTGAGCTGTAGCAATAAATACATGTACCATCAGCATTATATGATATTAAAAACACAGCCCTGGGGCATATAGGGTTACATAGAGAGGTTAGACTTGGCTGACTTGACACTAACTCAGCAATGAAGATAAAGTTATGAATTGTTATTCCATAACAAGACATTTAATCTAGCCACGCTTATTCAAAAAAAAAAAAATTGGCTTGAAAACACCTCTAAACTGACAGAAACAACATTACTGCCTGTTATTAAAAGAAACAGCAGCTTTTAATAAAATGTTATCTGTCATTTAAAAATATTTAGCAGTGAGGTGATACATCTTTTTGCTTTAAATTTAATTAAAAAGTTCATTTATTTTAGTCTCTAAAGTGCATGATATGGAAGATCATTTGCTTTGTGTGTGTGTGCTTGGTATGTGTGTTGTGGGGGCAGGGCAGTTGTCGCTTTTGTGTTATGACTATGCTTGCACTCCAAAGGTCATTTGCAGCAGTAATGCTACTTTTGCTAGCGTAGGGGTCACCCAAGGTGAAACCGAGCAGTTTCCCCCTTCACTCTGTAACATATATCCATGTTGCTGGGTCATCATGACCTGGGCTGTACTGCTGCAGGACTCTGATATAGCGTGTTGCAGTGTTGCAGTGCTGTAAAGTTAGAAGCTCTTCGTAGCTTTGCTGAAGGTGCACATGCTGTTCTGGGAAAAGTGATTTCTCTACACAGGGTGTGGTGAGTTACCCTGCCTGTGCGATAAGAGTCGACTGGGCCCACGGGAGCCCAATCATTCAAAATCCCAGAGCAAATGCTGTACAACGGATTCAAAATAGAAACCACTGCCAAAATGATAGAATAAGTATTAAAAAAACACTCTCTCCTGCGTTTGATGAATGGCAATTTTGTTTGTGAAGGAAATACACATGGTATTATCACAGCAGGCATGTCTGTGTGAGGTCATCGCAGCATTGCTGTTATCATGATGGTGCTTTTTATTTAAAAACGCTTGAGCTTGGGGCGTGGGTTGCATAGTGGATAATGCCGGCGCCCCATGTACAGAGGCAATGACTGGTTGCAGGTTCGACTCCGGCTTGCAACCCTTTGCTGCATGTCAACCCCCACTCTCTCTCTCTCTCTCTCTCACCCCATTTCATGTTTAAATTTTTGTTTATGATAAATCAGTAGTCATAGTAATAGCGAGTGGAGCGATTAGTTCAGCCTGTCCCTCTCTTTCTCTTCCTCTAGCAGCGGGCAGGTCAGCCTCCTCTTTGCTCCTCCCCCTGCTCTCACCTGGCGCTCAGCCCAGAATGTTGCTGCAACTCTGCAAACTCTCATTGGTCCCCACTCTCACACCGCTTCACAAGAAGGGAAATGACTAACCTCTTCTCCCTCCTGCCCTGCCTCGACTTCCCCTCTGCTTTCACTCTCTTCCTTTCTTTCACCTCTAAACAGATTCGCAATGGCCGGCTTTGCTGTGCTCGACTGTAAGCGATACAGGATTTGATCTGATTTTCCAGCGTTGACCAGAAGAGGTGGAAAGTTGTGAATGGCTGCTTTGTGCATTTCTGTGTGTGTGTGGTGTGGCGTGATGAGCGTGTGTGTGCGCGCCATGTGTGTTTAGAGCGCAGGGCGGGTGAACGTTTTATTTGTTTTAGCTGACACCCCTGCATTTCTGACATTTTTACATATTCTTCATTCCCACAGCTGCATAGCTTAGTGGCAGATTAAAAAATGCGGCAGGTCAGAACCTTCTATGAAAGATGAATGAAAGAGAAATAAACCTGAAAGTTTTCTTTGGATGTGTATCATCAGCCTAATGTTTCTCTCCCTCCTTCTCTGTGTCTCTCTGCCCTCCAGAGGAAGTGCCTTCCCTGATGTCTGCTGCAGCTTCGACCTGCTTCTACAGCTGAAGCTCCACCCTCCCTGCCCCCCGCCTCGCTCGCTTGCTGCCACAGTAACACAAGTACAAGGACAGCAGCCGTACCCACCTCGCAGCCTACGCTCCGACCTGCTCGTCCATCCACCGCCATTACCATCCACTCCACGCAGTCGGGCTCCAGCCTCAGCTCTCCTCACCAGACGGCCCCGCTGCCAACTGCCCTCCACCACTTACCACAGCAGTGCAACACACCACCAGGCCCACGCAGCATCTCACCCACCTTGCCTTTAACCTTCGCCTTCAACCCTCTAAGCCTCCACTCGGTCCTCAGTGTCCTTAACCTTCCTGTAGCAGGCTACACCCAGACTATCACCTTTGTTGCCTGCGTCACTGCACCTAACCAGAGGGCTCTCGATTCGGCCTGTTTCATCTGTTTGTGAATGTTGTATGTTCGGCAAGCAAAGTCGGGCCAAGAGCAGCAACTTCATTTGTAGGTTATCGTCTCCTGGATATAAACACTTTCTCTTTGGTTGATTGATCAGGAAATTTATCCAATAACATTCGTCCTGCAACATTTCACTTCGGAAAAGGAGCCCTCTCAATCAATAGGAACTTTATTTTGAATGTTTCATTTCAAGGTCACATACACGTAAAAGAGAATTTAACAACGAATAAATAAACAAAGACCTTAAAGTTGTGGATTAACACACAAGAGGTACTTTATTCACACTTGAACAGATTTCAGCTCGGAATAACTTTTGCCAGCGTGTCGCCATGGCGATGCCAAACATGGCACACATCCGTGACACAAAGTGGCTGACGCTCGAGGTATGCAGGGAGTTCCAGAGGGGCACGTGCTCACGCTCGGACCAGGAGTGCAAGTTTGCTCATCCGGCCAAGAGCTGTCAGGTGGACAACGGACGGGTCATCGCCTGCTTTGACTCACTCAAGGTAAGGAAGGAGAAGTGCTGAACAGGAAGTCTGGAGGTCAGATCTCAGACAGACAGATTGGCCACGGATAAGAGACTGAGCACGTTCAGTCTGACAGGCAGTTTGAGTGAATATATGGAGTTACAAACTGGAAATAGCTGTTGTCTACAGTCTATATCACGCCAGAGCGCACCATCTGGCCACGGCATGTGCTCTCCTTGGGCCCACCTATTTCTGGTCAGGTGACTGGAACATGTGATCAAGGGTAGAGAGGAGGAGGAGGAGGGGGGAGTTGCAGCTTTTTTGATTCAGGAAGCAGAAGTCAGGCGTTTGTAACACTGCACTGTGGAATTTTCTAGGACAGGCTGAAGTGTTTTGGCTGGTGGTGTTTACTGCACTTATTTCAGCAGTCATGTAGAAGTCAGCCTCATTTCCGACTGATTACACTGTACATAAACAGTGTTGCATGAATTTACTAAATCAGCACAGTCCCTCTGGAAGTGAAAAACGCTGCTGTGTGCCAGTGTTTGAACAGGAAAACACAGATGAATAGGCTGTCACATGTACAAACACATATGGATGCCCTGAGCACAACACGTTTCAACAGCTAGAGAGGAACACGGCGATAGCGTCATCATGTAGATCTCACTCACTCAAACCACTTCCTGTGCAGAGGCCTAGGGGCAGTTAGAGGGGGTTTGTATGTATGTGTCTCCATAGACGTGTGTGTGTATTTTAGAGCAAAGTTGGGGGCAAATTTAGGGCACCGTATGCAGTAATTTTCCATTTTTAGGCAGCAGCAGGAAAGCAGAAAAGCAAACACCTCTGTTTCTGTCTCCAGCTCATTCTCTCTCTCTTTCACAATCTGTCTTTTATCGGAGCACAAGATCTCTAGAGATGGGCGTACCTCAACCCAAAATTTCCAGCTTTGACACACACCCTCACAGGTTTGGCTATGTGTGTTTTTTTTATTATTTCTGTTTGTGTTCTGCCCCTGCAGACATTGGTGACTCGTGGTCATTGGCAGTGTGTGAACAGGGCAGGGTTAGGATGAGGACAGCATGTGTGAGTCGACTCAGAGAACAGTGTTTACAGGCAGATGTGGACAGAGGAACATTGTGAAGCCCAGGCTGAACTCTCCCCAAGTTTCCTCACAATGTGCTAATGCCTGTGCATGCGTGTGAGTGATTTTCAAAATTACAGGCCAAATTAAGTCATTCTTGTTTATCAAATCTCGAGTACTGTTTTCATGGTTTTGGACATCATTCCTATCGATGGAGATTTCCACCATCATTGTCTTCAATCTGGAATCTTCCAAGAAACACACACAGTCACATGCTCGTACAGGTTTTCAATAAACCTAGTTTAGACAAACTGAGTAGGGAGAGAAAACAAAGGCGTTAAGATGAATACCCAAACCATATGTTGTAACCATCCATCCCAGTTTATAGACCCACCTCCCAGTTCAGCTTTGGTGCACCATGCCTGTCGTAGTTGTGTGCACACCATAGACTGTAAATATAATGGACATAGCTACTGTGATGTCACCGATTGGTTTGATGTCTCAGGTTTGGCATTTTGGCCGCCACCATCTTGTTTCTTTGGAACCAGAAGTGATCATATTTGGATGGGAGGTTGGAGGTTTTGGAGGAGCAATGAGTGGATCTGATTTATAGACAATAGCACCTAGCAGACAGCCTGACACTCAAAGCGACCCCACCCTTAATAATGCTAACTTTAAGCCTTGATAAAATGTAAACGGGTGGGTTATATATCAATTCATCCCCTATACAGTTGTCACTAATTAGGAAATTAGCTATGGAGACCAAAACTGTTTTCCTATCAGGCTGTAAACATGTTTATTTCTGTTGTAAAGTTGGGCATTTTAACATGGTTGCCTGTTGGGATTCATTTTTCAGCCCCGGAGGCTGCTGCTTGGTGCGCACACAACTTTCCAATGCAGCGAGTGATTATGGCCAACAATTCTTATGCGCTCATTTTCGGTTTTGCCTAAAGAAGCAGCTACACTGTTGGCTTTTTTTTACAACTTGTGATCACCTGAATGCTCATTTATTTCCCCGTTGAACTTCGTTGAAGTGATGTTGCATTGTTTTTTAGATGTCAAATATTTATTTAAATGTTAACCAATAGAAATGGTGGCCAAAGCTATGAAAACAAGCCCCAAGGTGCAAGATATTGAAATACAAATGTTCTCCTGACTATCTAGATGTCACAGGCCCCCCTCAGTTGGACACGGTGACCACATGTTGACATTCACTGACAACACAGTAGAGCTTTTCTCTACAGCTGGAGGGCTCTAGATACGCATGTTTAAATTGACGTTCACGCTGAGGTAAAGGTCAGCTACTGGAAAGGAGTAGCTGGCAGAAAAATGGAGGCTTTTTGAGGGAACCAAGGGGCCTATTTTCATAGTTTGGACTCATTTTCCACTAGGACTTGTGTATTAATGGAGATGGGTGATACTTTTTTTAACCGTGCGCCCCATTTTTTCCACTGGTAATGAAAAACAGAGCAGGTCTCTGAAACCCACAGTGGAAACAGTAGGAGAGAGAGAGAGAGTTTAAAAAAGGATAGAGGAAATTAGAAGCGAAAGCTGTTAGCTGCACATATACGCCAGAAGATAAGACCTAAAATACAAACGCATAGGCAGTGACACATTCACCACATTGTTAAGGTTTTCCTCTCACATAGACCCACAAACCCACACACTGAAAAATCACATGTCCTACTCTACTTTCACACACGTTCAGCGGTTGAAATAGGACAAATTCTCAATTTAGTTGTGTAACATGAAGCCACATCATGCCCCATTACTAGTCCTGCACCCCCTACACCCACAACACATACACACACACACTGCACCCACACACTTTCTGCCCATAAGAGAGGATCGGCCTTCTTCTTGAGAAGTGTATAATTAGAACAGGTCTCACATGATCACCAGTGCATAGCTGAGCAGGTCACACCCAAACCCAGTCATTTTCCCAACAGCCACTCTCTCTCTCTTTTTCTTTCTCTCTGGCCTCCTTTTTACATGGTGCGCACACACACACACACACACACACACACACACACAGATAGCCTCACACACAAAAAACATGTGTCCTGCACTAAACCATGCTTGTACAGTCCATGCTGTGGGACTCAGAGCAGGGAATAATTTGTACCAGAAATAGCAAAAAGAGTTAAAACACCATTTTTCATGGGAAGATGTTCGTGGCAGTAATCAGATGTGGATGATATACCCCCGAGCAAGACAATCAGTCAGAACCAAGTTTTCATCTAGGCCACAGAATTTAAACCAATTTATGGTTTGTGTGCGATGTGTGTGTATGTGTCCATGCACTTACAATATGCATGTGTGGGTGTTCACTGGCCTTAAACTTGGGCCTTAACCTCAGAGCGCAGCGCTTTCCGTTGCCTGTGTATCTGGTTGGTGCAGCACAGACAGCTTAGCAATGTCAGAGCGGGGTAAATATTTGGAGAAGGATAGCGGCTGCCAGAACTCCCTGATTTAAAGTCAGCTTTGTAACTTTGTCTATTAATGATTAACGTCTAAGCAGACAGGCTAGGTAAGATAGGCTGAATCTAAATCTGTATAAACGGTTCGTATTTACAGCTAAATATTAAGATCTGCTCTGATGTAAATGCAAACAGAATAACCGATGAGGCAGGTGTGAAAGTGTGGTGCAGCATATGCTCCTTTGAGCTTCAGCGTATCTGACAAAACTACAGGAAGAAGAGTTTAAAACGTACATGATGTGTTGAGGAAGTAACCTACTTTTAACCTTCAGTAGTTGTAATCACTCAAGTTCTCTGCTTGCTTCACTAAAGCATTCCTAATCAGATTGCCGTATAATAGTCAGCTCAGGTTGCAGAAGCAAGCCAACTAATGCCTGCCTCATTAGTTTATACTAGAATGAGTCTGAAATAATATAGAGTGCTCTCTACAGTAAATGAACTGTAACACTGCAGCTCTACCCCACCCACGCAGAGGTAAACTGCCAGCTTATTTCAAGTGCTGTACCATCCCATTTTCATTTGATGCAAGCCTATTCTAGTCTGCGTCGCTTGTTTTCATTCTCCGCCCATCTTGGTAGCTACTTGATTTCCCGCTCAGTCTGGTTTTTGCCTCATTTACTCCGGGCCACACCCATCCCTGGACTGGATGGTTCACATTACACCCTGTCAGACCCATATACCCACACACACACACACACACACGCACACACACACACACACACACACTCGTAAACTTATGTGGCATGAGTTTAGGGTCCGCAGTGGTATTACCAGTCGACCTTGTTTGAACCCAGGAAAAGCAGCAGGTCCTTGTTTACCCCCAACACTGCTGTCATTGGCATAAAAAAGGAGTGGTATCCGTCAACCGTAGAGAACAGTTTGGATACACGTTCACACAGCATAGACCTTGTACTTTGTGTACCTGCCAGCATGACACACCCACTGTCATCATGTCTGAGAGAAAGAGATCAAGTGTGCGCACATGCTCATGTGCATGTGTGTGTTGTATCTGTATTAGTAGCGCTGTTGCAGTGGGTTTCTTTGTGTTACCACACTGGTCTGAGCCAAGATTACATTCCTGCAGAGCAGAGGGCGGGCAAATACCTCTTATTTATCTCTCTCTGTGTCTCTATCTCTCTGTCTCTCTTGCTGTCTGTGTCTCTATCTGTCTTTCCTCTCATGTTGCTGACCATATTTTGACAGCATGTTTATGTTCAGTGGTTAGATGGAACAGTCAGGCTAAACACACACACACATGCGCTGAGAGGTGGCTGGCCAGACAGACATGTGGGGTAAATATTAGCTGCGTTGCTAGTCGACAGTGTTTTTTATGATTTTAAACACACTATCCAGCCAATCTCTGGGCAGTAAAATCAACACGTTTTGTGTGTGTGTGTCTGTGTGTGTATAAGCACATGGTTATGAGTTCAGAAGGCTAATGTATATTTGACAGTGCTGTCACAAACTGCACATGGCCATGTGTAGGCAACAGTTGTCATTTATGTAGCCATTGACAAAAACCATAGCAGCATCTAGTATAGTTTCATTTTAATCCTAGCTTAAAGCCCATTTAAAAATTCCTATGTTGTTATGATATGCATGTCTTGAAAGCATTTTTAGTTGTCAAAGGACTAGAAAAGCGCTATACAGGCGCAAGTCCATTACTATTTAACAAAAAAAGTTTTTTTGTGTTTTTTTTTCTGGATGCTGCAACCAGCGTTGCTGTGGATCGTTAAAAGGTCTTAAAAGGCAATTAATTAATTAACCTAAAAATACAGCTTTAATTAGTATTAAAATATTTAAAATCAAATCTGTAAAGTCTTAAAATTGCTAAGACATGGGAAGTAGGATTTTAAGATTTTTTTCTGAAGTTGGATTGTAACATCTTGAAATAACTGGTAACATCTATGTTATTTATTTATTATTTTTTAAAGAATTTACTAAATGCTTCTCACATTAATGTCAGAGATCAAAAAAGTTCATGCAAAAAGTTCTTCAGACTCGAAAATATAGGAATCTATTAAGTGAAATACCACATACAGAGTGGGAAGCACATAATCACAAAGAAAACTCGTCTCTATTTTTTGTTATTGTAATATTGGTCTTAAATTTTTTTCCAAATGGTATTTGTAAAGGCTTAAAAAGGCTTAAAGTGAACTTGCCTTAAGCTGTGGGAACCCTGTCCAACACATAATAAACACAAGTGGGAATAATAAATAAACCTGTGAGGAAATAATTAGACACGTTAAACTGTCTACAGTATTTGACATAAACAGATTAAACTCCCTCCTTGGATTGTTGTCTAAATAGCTCTGTGCCACATTCAGACACAACCCCATTGCACTGTTTGTCTGCACAAAAGCCGCAGATGGGCGTGGGGAATCCAAAGCCACTTCTGGACGTGTGATCCTCACATTGCTTGCTTCACTGGCTTCTCGCCAAAAGTTACAAGCCCAAAGACGAGACTGAGGGAAAAAAGGAAATAGGACACCTGTGCAGAGTGTTATAATGTCAGCGTCTGACCAAGACAAATGTGTTATCAGGATGAAAGTTTCGTCACATCTCTGATCAACAAGGTTGGTTTTCAGGAGCACCGTGCTCATCTCAAGTCGGGGTACTGCAGTGAAGCTATAGTTCAGACAGACATTTTCCTGGATCCATATGGGCTCTTCTCCTCTGCAGTCAGCGCACGGGATCTCCATCCTAATTGGATTTTTAATGGGATATCTGTGGGTGCATCCACAATGAAAAATTCTCTGCTTTAAATTAACAAGGCTAGGATTCAGTCATCCATAACATTCGGCTTTTACTAGAAGAGAGCTATTCATATCACAGTGTCATCTGTTTGGCTGTGCTCAGTCTCCTCTGATTAAAATGAGCAGGTT
Source organism: Epinephelus awoara (assembly GCA_035609425.1). Lineage (NCBI taxonomy): Eukaryota > Metazoa > Chordata > Actinopteri > Perciformes > Serranidae > Epinephelus > Epinephelus awoara. The sequence continues at coordinate 10,602,961 of CM069306.1, forward strand.
TCACTTGATAAGAGCTGAGTCACATTGCAGGGGCTTTTATTTCACTAAGTAGGATCTTTTACATCTCCGTGTCCTGGTGTTCAGGGGTTTTTTCTTTCATATGTCTCACTTTCATGCTAGAGCGATTTGTGTTTGGACCAGTCTAAACCAGGCCTTCACACACAGACACTCACAGACACATACACAGAGACATTCTTTGGTCTGCTCATTCCATGGTGTGTGCATCCTTGTCAGATCAGTTTGGCTGCGCGTCTTCTCTGTGAGCTTATGTGACGGAAGATCAGCGACAACAGCCTGTCTTTTCTTCTCAGTGTCAGCCGTCCCTGTCCCTCCATCACAGTGGGCCTCTTTATAACACCACTGATACAATGATGAATTCTCTCGCCTCTCTGTCTCTCTCTTCAACATACAGACATACCATAAAACCTCACATAGCCTGAGGGTTTGTTTGCTTCACCAGTTAACAAACATTGATAGATCAAAGCCGAGATTGTGGCGTTACATGATTTTAAACTCGTACAACATGCATGCACACACAGGTATTGGTGATGTCACTCGGTTTGTATTGATGGATTCCAGGAGTTTATTGGATAAAACGTATAAAATGGGATTACAAGCAACTATTAAAGACAGGAAACTACATCAGAGCAAACATTAACATTTATTTAAACTTTTGCACAATCAAATTAAAATCTATTTATATCCGTGCATGCTGTAGAAAGGAATGAGCCCTCATCAAGCCTAATTTTTAATCCAGCTTTGCATAGGCGTCCTGCAGACATAAGCATGAAAACATTTCTGTCTTCACCAGAAATGACCCCGATGCAGCCACGTGTTCTTCAAACCTGTGATACTTTATTTTAAACTCAGGTGGACAGCCTCAAATTTTCAATATATCTTACTGAATGAAAAAAAATGTACAAGAAAAATAAATGCAGCCACTTACATCTAAAATACATGTATTTTCATTCAGTAAAATGGCATTGCAGTTAAAACTTTTAAGACAGAGATTGCGCTATAGGGCCACTACGAAGTCCCTACTTTATGCCACCTTTGCATTTTTACACAGCACCAAACCATGGCAGAATCATGCCGCTCCAATGTGTGATTTTAGACTGCATGCCGACATCATAGAAGCAAAAGAGGCATGACAGGCTTGATATGTAGATGACCTCTAGTGTGACGTGTGATGTAACATACGTGTTGGCAGCGCTTTCTAAACAATAACTATTATTTACCATCTTTGTCAATATAGTGGCTGATCTCGTTCTCTGCCTGGAGGGTAAAGAGCTCCCGCACCTCATTGTTTTCCCAATTTGCGGACATTTTTGGCCGCTGTTCTTTGTCTTTGAGTTAGCTGCTAACTGCTAACAGCTACCTTTTAATTCTCCTGCGGTGGGCTGCATATTTAATGCATCATCAAAACGTCACACAAGTGCTACCCACGATCCCATACTGCTGGCTGTCCCTTTAATACAGACGTCATTTCGACATTGTTGATACCTCTGATGCCACTTTAAAGGTGATACAACTCTGTCCCCCCATTCAGCGATTGTACCTTTTCTACAGAACAGCAAGGTGGCATAACAGTGTTAAACTCCTGCCTTGAAGAGGCAGTGTAAAACGGGCTACTGACTACAACAGAAGAAGAAAAGGTGTATAGGTTTACAGTGCAGCCAAACAAACTCACATTGTTTTATTAAAGAAAATATTACAGAAAATGGTGGTTTTCTTGCTTGTGGTTTTGAGGCTAACGGCACTGAAAAACACACCGTTTCCAAGATTACATGCATGCATGATTTTCCTGTGACTCCCCTGTATTAAGATAGGCAATTTCAATCCAGCACAAGAATGGCAGACTACGCCACCAATAATTAAAAATTAAAAATGTCTGAATGTGAATTGATTTAATTGCAGATATCATAGGTCAAACATAACTAGTATTAAAAATGGGGTTTGTTTTCAAGGGAATCTAAGGGACTTTAAAGCTCCTTAAAAATAAAACTGAATGTTATGAGGTGAAATAGTTTTAGTCTCAATGTACCTTCAGCCTAAGAACTGATTTTGCTTTTCCTAATTACCTCTATCCATCCCTGTCTCAAACTTTCTGTTTCTCCCTCTTTCTTGTCGACTTTTTCATTACCTCTTACAGTCACACAGCCAGTCAGTCAGCGCAGCCATTATCCTCCCATTAGACAGGTGAGAGTGGAGAAGAGGAGCTTGAGGGCACAGCCACTCACTTAGACTCAGCTCTCTCAACACCTTTTCACGCCGCTCCTCCCTCTCGCCAGCTGTTAGGTCCATCAGTCAACTATACCGTGTCCCCTTATCTCTACGTTGATGCCAAAACGAGAACGAGAAGCTACACGGTGAAATGCCCGCTGGTGGTGAAAGGCACGAAAACGTGAGGCAACAGGGAAAAGCATAGCTGATAGCTGTCCATCTGTTTTTTACTTGCTCAATTGCTCTTTCTGTGACTAACTTGTTGTTTTTTTTGTTAAAGCGCATTCCTTCCCAGAATCACAGTGTCTGGGCCTGTCAAACCCAAGGCACTGGTCTTAATTACTTTCCCTTTTTGCTGATTGCAGCAGACTCATTGTACAAAGTTTTTATTTGACATTGAACTCAAACTCTGGGAAGTGAAACAAGTGAGGAGGAAACACATCACCAGCACACTCACAGATGATGTCTCCATTTTGGCTAGTCATGATCCATCATGTGTCCTTGTTTTTTGACCTGAAACAGGGGCACCACCTGAGGTCCAATTAGTGTTAGCCCTGATTAGTTTTGTGTGACATGAATGGACTGCTGGGCTCTCTGTTTACACTCCCTCACACTGCACTGCATCCTCATTGTCTATTACTCATACTGGCACCTGGTAGATAATATGCTAATCTATATCTCATGAGTACTGGTAGCACTTGCATTAGCATTACTTGCATTTACATGATGCTGGACTGGACTTTGGGCTGATTTGTTGGTCAGATATGATTGGTTGTTGTAGCTATTCTCACTTGACTCACTCTTAATTCAGACTCTTTATTTATTGGAAAAGAGTACATTTATTTTGGTAAGAAACTTGCCCTTAAACAGGGTCTCCACATATATGTACAAGTTAAATTCAAGACTTTTTAAGACCTTTTTAATACCACTTCAGATCAAATTTAAGATAAAACTTGCAGAGGAAATGCCAGTGAAGATTCTCAGTCATCCAAGTCATGGTTAAAAACTGCTATATTGTAGGCAACTGGACTTGAAGACTTTTTGCCTCCCAGCCAAGAACATCAGAACTGAAGAAGCGTCTTGGATGAGAGTCGAAATTTCTTCAAGGAACGTCCAGTTACCTACGATGTAGCACTTAAGATTGCGAAGGAAATGCACGCCAAAAGTAAAACAAGCTCTTTCCAAGTAAACACAGTGACGTCAGTTTAAAATTAACAGTAAGGTAAAATGACACAGATGACATCTGCATCTGCACAGTAAAGAGTAAACTAAACAGCAGGCTTGCTAGCAAGACCGAAGTTTAATGATGCATATTTATTGCATGATCTAAATGCATAGAGGAGGAATTGCGTGCACACAGGTGTTGTGTTAAAGTCTGTTCCCCTGTCGAATAGTATTTCCCTCTGGTTGAAATGATGTTTCCTGAAGTGCCAACATCAGAAATCCACACAGTCATGGGACTAAAAAACATTTAAAACCCATCCAATCTGAATTTAACACAGTTTAATACTTTTTAAGGACCTGTGGCCACCGAGTGATTGAAAAGGAAAGAATAAACTAGAATCATTCCACTTGATGCTTTTCCTGCCTTATTATAGCACATTAACACAGGTAAAGAATTTGTGGAGCAAGAAACAAGCCTCAGAAATAAATTGAGTCATCCTATTCCATTGTCGGTTTTATTTCTCACTTTTCAAGAGGGAATCAATTTGAGGAGTTAACGTGAGGCAAAATCTCTTCTTGAAAGGCAACGAGAGAGAGATAGAAAGAGAGTGAAAGCATCCTGCTTGTGCTAGTGCCAAGTTCGACAGAGATAATCGCACGCAGAAACAGGATTAGGCCAGTTGACAGTGGGATTAGAGCTGTGGATAGGATTACAGTCTGTGAAATCAGATTAGCACAATACATGACAGATTAAATCTGTTAGTGCTGCAAACCAAATTAATCATCTGCCCGGTGGTTATTACTCTGCTATTGATGAGAGAGACTTTTTGTGTCACAAAACTGAGAGGGAAATGAACCCTGTGCAGATGATGATGGAGGTAGTGGTGAGGGTTAGAGAGGAAGAACAGACGGCCGGGATCAAAGAACAGCGTATAAAGAGAAAAGGAGTAGTGACATGCCTCTAAACTTTCTCTCAGCTTTTGAAGTTTTTTAGATGCATTGCTAAGCTGCCACTCGGAAGAGGTGGAAACAAGGGTGTAGTCTGCATGAAAGAGATGAGAAAGATCGGGAAGACATACAGTACACTTTTCTTATCGTGGTCAAAGGATTTTTTTTTATTCTGTGTGCCTGTGTTACTTTTGATTTATATGATCACTTTTCTTTTTCCTTTTTCTTATCCATCTGACAAAGTTCATGTGATTCGTAGTGCTATGTAGGGCTGTTATGTCAGCCTAATCCTCATTTTAAAGCATATTAGTAGCTTTAATAATTTTAATAAATACACCATTAATGTCCATGTGGTGGGGAGTTATATAAGTTCATTTGCTGTTGATGTAGATGTTCTGCGAAGGCACGAGAAGCAGTGTTTAATCATTAGTATAGCATGTCACCAGATTACTCATCTTTCAAGTTTCGAAATGGCTGATTGAGATACATGTCAGACTTTGATCCTCAGCCGGAGAGGCCCCCAGACACTGAGGAAGAGCGCACCTCAGTCATTTCAGAAACAATAGTGTCGTTACTGACGCCTCGCCGCCACCCGGACCTTGTGATTTCTGCGCAATGACTCCTCTTTCTCTCTCCCACTGGGAAGCGGAGCTCGGAGATGATTAAATGAACGTTCCCAGGCCTCCTCACGCACTCACACTGCGAGTACTGGATGGCTTTCATAAAGTGCTGCAGCTCAAATCGATACCTGCGAGATTGCTCTGTTATTACTGATAATGAAAAGTACGGAACTAACCTTGTTAGCCCTTACAGGAGGAGAGGCAGCGCTGCATTGAACAGAGACTGTGGAGAAAACAGCGGCGTAAATAAAGTCACATGAAAGCGTGTTTGTGTGATAAGATATAGAGAGATAGCGAGAGAGGGGGGCATGTTAGGAGAAAAACAGAGAGGTCTAAGTTTGGATCCAGGGCTCCTGTGTACGTGACATCTGACCTGAGGCATTTCTGAGAACCAACACCCTCTCAAGTGTGAATAACTCATTGCTGTGTGTGTATCTCTCTGTTTGTGTCTGTATAAATAGTCCGGCTACCACTGTGTCTAATGCATATGTGTATTTATACTAGAACATTAACTGTCATCTCCAGTTTGCGCAGCATTTCTTTAAATTATGTCCAAAAACTTAAAAAATCCACTCAAACTTTCCGTCCACAGAATTGTATCTTTATTTGGCTGACCTTATCACTCTCTGTGTGGTCTGTGTGTCGTAGCCTATAATCCTTTTCTCTCCATCGTTGTTTGGTGAGGGTGGTAATGCGTCATCGGGGGCATACTGTAACTATTATCATAGATTAACACTCCCTCCCTCCTCCATATCTCAATAAGCTCCACAGGTCACATAAACTCCCTGACCACTAAGCTGTGCAGCGTGGATCACAGTGTACACTGAGTCCCAGCAGGGAGATATAGAGACATAATCACAAGGGTATGAATGTGCGTTCATGGTCTGATATAGAAATGCAAGTCACAGCGAGATGCAACGCCGCATCACGTTAGGACTGTGCAGATCTCTAATGTCTTCTTTGCCCTCTTTAAAAACTTTACTGCTAATTTAATGCAGAATTAAGTGGCTAAAAACAAAAAGAAAATCAATTGTACCTTCCTGTAAAAGGGTGTTATCGATTGTGAATTGCTCCTTGCTTTTGGTGGCTCAGTACTTGCAAACACACAAACAGTAAGACCACGCCAGCACGTCTGAATATTCTCGGCCCAGTGATTTGCATGCTGCCTCACTGACCTATCAGGAAATTCCGGTGCAATGTAAAGACGATCTGCACGTCGTCAGATTATTGACTGGCTTGATATGTTTTATATTTCATGCCATATCTGAGCGCACAGTAGACAAAGAGACCAACCGCCGAGCTCGGCCCTTTGAGTCTCTGCTGCTCTCCAGCAAAACAAAGCTTCATTCACAGTGTGTGTGAGGAGAAAGGGCTTTCATCTCTTGCGTATGTTTAGACAGAAGTCACTGGAACGCAGGGCAGAGAACAGGGTAGCTTCACACCACAAAGCAGCACAGTTGAGTCTCACACCCGAACATGGCACCACAACATGGGGGCATCAAAGAGGGAAAGTAGGTTTAGATACATTGTAACTGCATGATATGATGAACATTATGACATGCAGGACACATATATATGCAGAGGCGATGCTTCAGATTAGTGATATTAAACAGACAAACACTAGCTGTTTATTAGTGTGATAAAAATTATTTTCCAAGTGAGAATTTGAACTTTGAAGCCCATAAGAAATTTAGATTGATCGCCATAAGATAGGTCTGAGGGGTCTTGAGATGTTTTACAAGATAGGACAGTAAAATACTATATTTCTGCTATACAAAATTGTGTTACTTTTTTTTTTAACTTTAGTGTTTATATGAAAAAATAGTCAGCCTTACCTCTTCAGACCTCTAGGAATTATTCAGTTAACAATCTGAGATGTTTCTCCATGTTGTGTTTAACCCTGAGGCCAGTAAACAGACCTGTACCGGGCGACCCGAGAGGTCTGGACGGGTCAAAGTGTAGGTGCAGATCAGAAATGTATTTTGGCAATGTATTCAGCGCACTATAAACTGACAGTACTGAGGGGTTGCATGTCAAAAACGCTGGGAACCACTGGTGTATAGGGCGTATTTTACTCTGACCCTTAAGTAGAGGCAAGTTTTTCTTCACCTTTCCACTGACTCACTCTCCCTTTCTCATACACACATGCGCATGAACACATCTTGCTGCATGCCTCATCTCTTCTCCTCAAAAGGATGGGATCCAGCCCCACCCAGCATTCTTTACACATTGGTTCATTGTTTGTTTAAATCCCGCACAGTCACAAAAGCAGGGTGTGTGTCTACAGGCGAGAGGCAGAGGGTTAGAGGAGAGAGCGATCAGGGTGGGACATGTTATTATAACTTATCATCAATCAGACTGCACGGTAGCCAGTGGGATTATTGTTCCCTGTTCTGCCTGGAGTTTGGCAAGTCTGATCTCACCAGGAGAAACACAGACCCCCACTAATAATACAAAACACAGCCTGGACTGAACTTAAAGGAGGAGGGGAAGTTCACTTGTGCAGCCGGAGAAAAGCAAGGCTCACTTTGTTAAAGAGTTGGAAATATAACAACACAATATATATCATTACATTTTTAAAGAGCTTGATAATAATTTGGATTCATCCTTAATGTCCTTTTTAAATAGCTGTAAAAAATATATATCAAGTTGTTACATGAAGTTATTTTTTGTGATCCATCATCTGCACTTCTGTTATCATAAGTATATATGACAAGCAAATACTAAGAACAGTATTTTATAAAATGTGATCTGAAACAGTTATCAGTAATCAATAGTTAGTAATGTATGTAGGGTATGTTGCTCTCTCTGATATATTTTAGTTTTGTCATCTTGGAATTGTGGCCCTTGATGAAACAAGAAGAATTTAAGAATTTAGAATTTATTTCATACTGCAAATAGAAATAAGAACATCATGTATTAATCTGCAAATTCATGTAGATAAAGTCACAGCCTCTCACAGAAAATGCCAGATACTTAAATAGTACAATTACATACATTACAATAAAGTAAATTAACTTAACTTCTGCGGTCTGAAAAAGGTGTGGGCTGAGGCTACAGCTAATAACACCTACCCTTTTAACAGCATATCGTATTAAGCGACCAACAACAAAACAAACCAAAACAATGTGGTCAGGATCTATTATATTGAAATACTTGTTGTAATGCTTAAGGTACCAGCTCTGAAAAAAACATTCCTGACACACACTTTGGATGCAGTGGCGTCCCAAAGGGGGGACCAGGGGGGGTAATGGCCACCATGATACAATTACTCAGGGTCAACTTGCACTGACAGCGAAGAATCACATAATGATGTGGACAAATTGCTCCAAAACTAATTTCTAATTCCTGGCATAAGCACAGAAACAATTTTTAAAAATTCCACATTCTCTGGCTCCCTTAAGCGCAATTTATTGGCACATCCACAGGTGATGTTTTGGCACAAGCACAGAGCAATGACAGATCAGTTTATTTACATTCTCATCAGCATTTTTCTCACTGTGCTATGAAAAATTAGATTTCAGTCCTTCTATGTACAAAACGGTGGCACACCTATTTTTTTAAGTTAGGCCAAAGGGAATTGTATCTTGTGAAACTAGACAACCACAGGCATCCATTGGTAACAGCCATGTCGGCATGGCTTGTTAGGGAGCGGGCTAAGTAACACACCAAATCTGGGTTAAATTTTGGTGAGGGAACCACTGGCATGGCTGTATTCATGTCCGTTGAACTCTCACCTCAAGATATCTGGATGAAAATTCGTTGTACTCACGGGTCTCCTCTAAACTTGAGAGGGCTTGTTCCCAGTAAATGTTTTGTTCCTTACAATCAATAGTCTCCTTTAAATTAAAGCTGCATATTTGTCTTTATATGGAAAAGTAACAATTAATCACTGAGCATGTAGATACTTAACACATTAAAACAGGATTGTTGTGGAGCTCAAAATGTTAACTGTACCTGTATTAGTCTATAAACTGTAAAATGAGAAATCAAAGTATTTTGCACTTTGACAGAGTTTTCAACCTTTGCATTTCAAAAGCAGAATCAAATTCTGAAATTCAGTTCTGGCTTTTTGACTCTGAAGATTTTCAGTGGCTCCATGTGGCCATCCCTATGAAAAAAAATCTGTGAGCGCCACTGTTTAGTTGATGAAGAAAAATATGTAACAACTCTGCTCATCAACCTGCAGTGACACGGGGGAATCAACTAATGATGTGGATGAATCGCTCTGAAGCTGCTCACTTTGTTGTTTTCTGGCATAATCACGCAGCAGTGACAAATCAGTTTATTCACTATTAATCACATTCTCATCAGGTATTTTCTCACAGTGCCATGAAAAATACGATTTTAAACCTTCTATGGGTCTCCGTAGCACATCCAATTTTCTATCTGCATAATTACCCTTAAATTGTGTTTGCCTAATGAGATAATGTAATTCTATGTTCCAGTTTTGAAACCCTGATTGAGACCAAAAAAAGCCAGTCAGCGATAAGAGATGTTAAAGATGATGTCTTTATCATTTATCTGCAGTGAGAATCAGCTTTTTCGTGATGGTTGTATGAGCAGCACAAAGACAAAAAAAGGCCAGGACACAGCAGGACAGAGAGAGGTGATGATTGGATGCCCTCTTCTCCTGGATTAGTTGCGGTTTCAGGGTCGGTTGTATCCGTAGTATTTTCTTTGCTTAGTTCCTGTATCTGCCAGCGATGGGGAAGATTCCAGGAATCACTGTGTGGTTACAGCAGGAGTGTCTGGCTGCTCTGTTGCCGTGGACACCGTCTCTAGCTGCTCCTCAAGGCCGCTGATGTCACAATAACAGCCACAAACATGATGTGAGAGAGGCAGCGTCTTTCTTCTCCTTCTCTCCGTCTGCATCTCCATTTCTTTCTCTCTCTGCTCGCTGCATGCGTTGACCTACACTAATCACTTCTTCTGCAAGTTCTAAAATTTCCCTGACGCAGCCCGGCTCTCGCTACAGACTCACTATGTCTCTCTCCCTCTTCCACTTATGCAGCTTGACGTTTCCTCTTCTGGGACCTGATTCTTTATTCAAAATGGCTGCCGGTGTTAGTCGATGCTATCTTCCTTTCCGTGATTCGACAGAACGGCAAATGTGCTAAAGTCAAAGCCACGTGTTTCTTTCTCAAACACTGCCCTCCCACCTTAACCCACACAGTAACTGCTGCAGTTGTGAATGTGGCGGTCGACGGGCCGGGTCATGCGGGGTGAACGCAACATGATCCTCCATGCCTCTGCAGTCCCCTCTGCACACACACACACACACACTCACACACACTCAAACTCACGTAACGCAAACACACACTCGCTCCACACGCTCTCACCCTCCCCTCGCTGCATGCCATTGTCACTCTCTGGATGAGTGCTATTAGAACCTACTTTCAGCTCCTCTCTGCTCACACACATGTGCAACACACTCGCCCACTTTCCACACACACACACTCGCGCACACCTCTGAGTGTTGTCAGTGTCAGAATTCCTCTGAATGCCAGCTCAGCTCATGGTCATTCTTGGAAGTTAACGGGAGACCTTCACCTCGGAATGGAAAGTTATGCTTCTGTTGAATTTTACTTTAATCTTTTAACAGTGAATATGAATTCTCCTTTTGAATAAGTTTGTAAGTTTTATAAAAATTATTCATTTCATACTCGGGCTGTGACGGTACAGCTTTTTTCTTACCACGTTGAAAAAGCGATCGTACTGTCACTGCGTTGCATTTTTCCAAACTTTAATAATATGTTTTTTTTGCCTGCATCCAGGCGCAGTCTCACTCCCTCTTCCTCCTCTTGCAGTTCTCGGACTCATTCAGCTAAAATTACATGCTATTACATGCTAGTGTGAGAGATTGTGATGGTCATTACAACCTCTGTAATATCTTCTCTTCTTCAGACTTTTTTCTAGACAAATGCCACTATAACGAGGGCTTGATTCATTCTTGTTTTCATGTTTCCCTTACTATTGCAGTGGGGTCGATGGATGATGACGTTTTGTTCTTGCGTGTTGATGTCGATGGACGTACGTACATTGTAGCCTGCGATTCAGTAGGCGCTGTCATTGTACACTCTGCATACATCAGACTTGATGTTGGACCTAATTTTTCATATCCATGACGCACAGTGTAATTTGCACTTAACTTTTGAGATTGCTAAAATCAAGGCTTTACCTCCTGCACACAGTTCCGAGTCCACTTCGTCTTTGCCGTCTGTGGCACGGCAGTATTCTGTGTTGATAGGCTAGCACTCGTGATGTGATAGTGCTGTGGGCTAGACATTGAGCAAGGCTACAAAGTGGTGACTGCGGAAAGAGGGGCCGCATCCGAGCCAGTGCAGTGCATCTTTCAGTGACTGTATTATATTGACTTTTAAAAAAACAACAAAAAAACGTGACTGCAGCATTGCTGTGATGCGGTTATCGCCACAGCCTTATTCCATACTTCACAAAAAACTGTGATATATTCATATCTGCTTGTATCTCTGATTCACTGAAGGTGTATCACTCACACTGTGAGACGCCATTAAATCCAGATGTGCCATTTTTATAGCCATACATATGTGTTTGTGTGCGCTTTGTCTTTTGTTTGATACTCCATCAAAGGAAAATACCTCCTGCTTCACGTCGTTGAGGAGTTTGAATACAGACCTCCACTATCATCTAAAAGTAGGATGTAATATCTCACATCAGTTAACTCTTCACCCGAGCTATCACATGGAAGCAGACCAGTGACAAACTCTTCATCTGTGCACTCCCCTCTGTTACTGAGACAGTCGGAAAGATAACAGGCACACAGAGTAGAGGAGACATGGCTGTGGTCCCGCTCCATGGATTCTGCATTACTGTCACCTGCCTTGTGCAACACAATCCTCAGTGAATCACTTTAAAAGGAGCTCCAATGAGAACTTGAGATAGCAACTTCAGATAAGTGGACATAAAAAAAATCTTTAAGAGCCCCCTCCCCCCTCCAGTGAAGTGTCCCCCTCTCTCTGCTCCTTATCCCCCACCCCCTTCCCCTCGCACCTGTCCGGTGCTCCAGTGTCAGTGAAAGTGAAGGAGATGGGAAAGGGGAATGAAGTCATGACGGGGTATAGGGATAAATCCCAGTGAGGACGGCTCTGTCAGCGAGGGAAAGCACAGGCTGCCACAGTCAGCTCAGCTGTGCCGCAGGGCTGAAAGTAAATACACGTCTTTCTTAAACTGTGGACGTGTTTGTGTGTGTTTTTGTCTCGTGTTTGCGTGACGTGAGTCTGCCACCTGTTATCCGAACATGACCCCCGACGTATACGCATTTTTGCTTGCTTGAGAATGTGCGTGTGTGTCAGACATCTTCGTAGACTCCTCCTCTCCAGACTGAAGGTATAATTGGATACTCACAGCAGGCAGCAAAAAGGGATCCCTGTCTGAGATAATTATTCGAAGACTCTGAAGTGTGACCTCCGGGTGACTGCTGATACAATATATACACGGATCATATGAGGGGACGGTATTTATAGCATTAGTTAGACATGTCGCTAAGATGGACGTCTGGAGAGCAGCAACAGTGTCCGTCATGACCTACTGGGGCTAGCACACACAAACACACACACACATACACTTGTCCCTGCTGGGACTAACAGAAATAGCAAGCCATTAACAATTAGTGCAAGACTCAGCCTGGGCCTAATGAGAATTAGAGTGTCTGACATTGAGCATTTACACCATTTTTGATGTTAAGATGTTGCACATAACAAAAACGTGACTGTCTGCCATTTTCGTAGTGTAATGTCTTAATGCTCAATATGCTGTTTTAATTAGTCAGTATTGAGGGATAGCACAGACTGTTGGAGTACGATGAGATGAGAAAGGCTATGCCATAGACGTGGGAACAATGCTGGTTTGAGCTAAATGCTAACGTGAGTGACAGCGGTAACAGGCTGATGTTTAGCAGGTGTGGGTCGCTGTGGCTCAGGCGTTAGAGCAGGTTGTTCAATTATTGGAAGATCGGCGGTTTGACTGCATGTCAAAGTATCCTTGGGCAAGATACTGAACCCTGACTTGTGATTGTGTGAATGCTTAACTGATGTTTAGCAGTTGGCACCTTGAATGGTAACCTTGGCCGCTAGTGTGTGAATGTGTGAGTGAATGGGTGTGTATGTCAAATCCTTACTCTGTGTTACACTGAATTCAGGTGAGCAAAGAATCCAAACATGAAAAAAGGAGCTTCATAAATTGAAGTAAAGGCGGTCTGCGATTACAAATTAACGATTTTTACTAAAATGGTGTTATTTAAAACACAAGGACAACTAGTGTGGATGCTCTGTTTTTGCAGACATGTTTTAAATGGTAATGTTTTAGCGAAAATGCATGTGCTGAGTACTGAGCATACGACTGGCTAGATGAGACTTGGATTATACTGCATGAGTTGTGCGAGATTTTGTAAATGGATGTTGTGATCTAGTGGTCCCCTATGACTTCAGTTTATTAAGAATGTTTGCCTTTTTGGATTCTTCGTTCACTGTAGAGGCATGCAAGGAAAAACAAATTTTCTTTACAAATTCAACATAACATGGGGCGAGTAATTGGCGTATAAATGATCATTTGGGGATGAAGTATTCTTTTTTCTTTGTTACTTTGTTTTTCTGTAAGAAACAAAGAGCCTAAGGTCGTCATGGGTGTTACAAGGTCAAATCACAGTACATTTTTCACTTACATCCTAGCATACAGTGTCACAGTTTCCTCAATAGTGTTTATAAGGGTGAAGCGTTCTTTTCACAAGCTCAGGTGAACTTCACAAACCCACAAACATCCTCAGTCAGTGATGTTCGTACCTAAGATGCTCCCAAAAGAACTTCACCCCAGTAGTGTTAACATATACTTGCCCATTAATTTGACGGTAACATGTTTCCTGTGTGAATACAGCCAATGCAGTATACAGTACGTGTCATTCTCACTCTGTTGCCCCATTTTGTCACTTCAGGGCCGTTGTTCCAGGGAGAACTGCAAGTACCTGCACCCTCCTCCCCACCTAAAGACCCAGCTGGAGATCAATGGCAGGAACAACTTGATCCAGCAGAAGAACATGGCCATGCTCGCTCAACAGATGCAGCTCGCCAACGCCATGATGCCTGGCACGCAGCTACCACCTATGGTGAGAGGACACACACGTATGAACATACCACAGCTACTGCCCACGGTGAGACCACATACACGTAAAGGCTCACACATATACAGCTCCCTCACTGTGTGCGTGGCTCTTGCCGTCTTTTGATTTGACCCCCGTCAGTCCGTCTCTATTCCCATACAGAGAGCTCACAGCGTGTGGTTTATGTGTACATTTTATCCGTAGTATTTTAATTCCGTTGCTTGTTGTTTGCGCTCTTCCAGCCCATGTTCTCAATGACGCCAGGCCTGGCCACCAACGCCAGTGCAGCAGCAGCAGCTGCAGCCGCAGCCTTTAATCCCTACCTGAGCCCTGTGTCACCAGGCCTGATGCCCCAGGAGATCATGTCCAGCACCCCTGTCCTCATGGCCTCCAGCCCCACCGTCAGCCAAGTCCCGAACGCTGCCGCTGCTGCGGCCCAGAAACTGCTGAGAACAGATAGACTTGAGGTAAGAAACACACTGATGAAAATAACCTGGTTTCCTCAACATTTTATGGAGCATAGAATCAACCTACTCCTCCTAAGACTTCCAGGAAAACTAATAAAATCTACTTCATGATGTGTTTCTTAGTGGGAGTGGAGTCGCCCAGGATGATAATGAGCCTGTAAACAAGACAAGTGTTGTTAACAAGTTGTTTAACAAGCATAAGAATAACAGCACCCTTTATTGGACGTGCATAAATTGTTTCAGAATCTGAATTGTAATATTAATAGCAGGTACCATTATGCATAGTAGGAGCTAATTAAAGGGAAATGCAAATAAAACCATCAGAAGTTCATAAGCTGTAATTTTTCACCAGCTCATGATGCCGAGTGAATTCCAAGAGATGATTTGTAATTAAGACTTGTTTACTTTTTTTTCATGAACCCACTCCCACTTAATCTGCCTCATCTAGTTCTAGTACAGTTTGTGCTTTCACACCGTACGCTTCACGAAACACCATTAGACAAGCACCAGAGATGAGCCTGAACTTGTTGAATATTTATTTGAGTAGAGAGAGCAGTGACGATTTCCACAGCACCAGCAATAGTACAGCAACAGCAAAGAAACACGTTCTTTCTAGTCAAGTAAAACCGTAACTCCCACTCAAAGCATAACGTTCGATGCGCCAGCATTGCATTGAGGTCTATCAAGGCTACTGTCAGCACAGAAATTACTGTGTCGTCCTCCTCTACCATGGCCAAGTGTTGAGTCTAGAAAAAAGCCTTATGAGACCTCCACCAAAATAAAACTTTGTTGTTGCTGCACTGGAAATATCTCAATATCACTTGCTCACAAAAAAAAAAAGAATCAGGGTCGACTCAGAAATACATCATCAAAAATCAGTTGTGTGTGTTCAGCAGAGCGTACGTGATGAGAACAGGTTTCCTCTTTTAAATTATGTCAGTAAAATTAAAAGGCACACATTTATCTGTCAACCACACACTGCTGACACACGGCAGAAAAGCAGGGTGAATAGGAGGTAATCAGTACGCATGCATTCATGATACATGTAATATAAAGGAAGGTGCTGCCCTCTGGTGTCTCATATATAGACTTTGAAACATGTCTGAGACTCACAGCTCTGACAAACACATCATAGGTCTTTATTAAAAAAAGCATTATCATGACATTTTATTCCTGTGCTAAAGCTGCAGCACCTTCTTTAGTGTGATGTTTATTCAGGACCAAGCACAGGAACTCAACATTTCACAGCTCTAGTTAAACAGGAAGTACAGTGTATATGTATCTGTGCAGTTCTCGTGGTCGATGTGAAAGACTACAGCACAGAGGAAGGCATAGAAAACGGCATACACAGCGAGAGGAACGTGACCTTGCAAAGCATTTTAATCTATTTATTGGACTGCAGATCTCATGCATTTTTAAGCTTAATGGATGTTTTTTAACTCTCTACTGTGACAGAGTGAAGGCTTGATGAGTCATACTTGATGTATTCTACATAACGACGCAAATGCACAATGTAGGAAATATTTTATAAGCGAGGCAGATTGTAGAATAATTGGCCCCTGGGCACAGATCTGCTAAAGGCCCTACCAACTCTGCTATACAGGAGCAAGATACACAGAGTTTTGCGGTGATTTTACCTCTTTCTTGTTGTTGTTTGTGTGTCTTTGTTGTTGTTTTGTATGTCTTTGAGGGTGTTTTTTGTCTCTTTGGGGTCATTTTGTGTCTATTTCAGGTTATTTTCGTTTCTTTGAAGTCATTTTGTGCCTCTTTATGGTTATTTTTGTCTCTGTGGGGTCATTTTATGTCTCTTAAAGGTTATATTTGTCTCTCTTGAGTAATTTTGTGTCTCTTAGGTTATATGTGTCTCTTTTGGGTCATTTTGTCTCTCTTTAGGGTTATTTTTTGTCTCTGGGGTCAGTTTGTGTCCCTTTGAGGTTATTTTTGACTCTTTTGTGTGATTTTGTGTCTCTTTGAAGTAATCTATTGTCTCTGAGGTGATTTTCTGGCTCTTTGGGGTCATTTTGTGTCTCCTTGAGGTTTTTCTAGCCTCTTTGAAATCATTTTGTCGCTTTGAGGTTATGTTTGACTCTTTGGGGTAATTTTATGTCTCTTAAAGGTTATATTTGTCTCTTTGGGGTAATTTTATGTCTCTCTGAGGATATGCTTATCTCTTTGGGGTCATTTTGTGTCTCTTTAGAGTTATTTTTGTCTCTTTAGAGTCATTTAGTGTCTCTTTGGGGTTATTTTTGTCTCTTTGGGTTCAGTTTCTGTCTCTAAGGTTATTTTTTGTCTCTTTGAGGTTATTTTTGTGTCTTTAGGGTCATTTCGTGTCTCTTTAGGGTCATTTTGTATCTTTGAGGTAATTTCTTATATTTTTTGGACTCTTTGTGGTCAGCTTGAGTCTCTTCCTGGTCAGTATGTGTTCATTTGAGTGACACATTGCAGGCGAAGGCCAGGAAAGCCCCTGACAGTTTGAGCCCTTGGGCCTGTGCCCAGTAGGCCTGTTCAGTAATCCATTGTGTTGTATCCACATGCTGGTAGGTAACTTCACGTCTTCTCCTGACACCCTTCCTCCCCTCTTGTTTCCAGGTGTGTCGGGAATATCAGAGGGGCAACTGTTCTCGGGGAGAGAATGACTGTCGCTTCGCCCACCCCGCAGACAGCACCATGATAGACACCAACGACAACACCGTCACAGTGTGCATGGACTACATCAAGGGTCGATGCTCTCGGGAAAAGTGCAAGTACTTCCACCCGCCGGCCCATCTGCAGGCCAAAATTAAGGCAGCCCAGCACCAGGTGAACCAGGCCACAGCCGCCGCGGCCATGGTGAGCAGTCTGTACAACTGTGGCCACACTCATTCACACACAAACACCACGCTTAAGGAGCAATTTAGTTCTTACATTTATATCAGGGCTACTATAAGTTCAGTCACCCAGTAAGAAATATGTTTTGTGGCTCATATTATTGTTTGAAAGTGTCTCACCTTCCTGGTTGGTGTTATTTAGCTGTTTTAGTTCTGCTTTTGCCAGGTCAAATTGTAAAGGTGCAACTTGGTTTGGGTAAAATCTACTCACAGCAGGATGATATGAAGGAGGATTGGACCATGGTGCTTTACTCTCAATTAGCTTGTCTCCTTCCTAATCTGGAACAAAAAAAACTCATCATGTTCCTTGTTCATCTCATCCAAGACCACAAGCAGAGGAGCAGTTCCTCTCTCTGTCTCTCTCTGACGGCCAGGTCTTATTTGTGACACCATTGTTCCTGTACTTCCGATCTTTTACTTCTCTTCCTCTTGACATTATAAAAAACAACTCATTGTGCTGTCTCGCTGTAACAGCACCTGTGAATATTTGTTCAGCCACACTTGTCTGTTGTTTTCTATATGCTTTTATTGACATAGCGAGGCTGAGAGCTTTGTTGTCATGTGACACTGACTATGATGTGCACAGTGAAACAGAAACCTGTGAATTGTGCTTCCATGTAATTTTCTGTCTGATATATACGATAACTGAGACCCACTGAAAAAGAAATGATTGAATAATATTCTCACCGCTATATTCATCCATCTCTGTGTGACAATAACTAATGTAGATTGGTAGTTATCATTGATTATTGATGATCATTTTAACTGTTGAGCAGTAGATCTAGTGTCCACACTGTGCATGCCTTAGTCCTGTTATCCCCTTGTATATTGCATTCCAATGATTTGTTTTTTATTTGTTTTTGTTTTTTCTCACCTATACCCAAACTGCACTGCTGCCCCCATGATGCACCTCTGCTTGCTGGTTTATGTTAATGCGCTTGAACCCCATTGGCCCATTGCCATCATGTGCTCGCTGCCTGCTAATTAAGACTCAGTCGGCTGTCAAATCACTGAAGCGACCCCTCGACGCAACCTTTGACCTGGTACTATGACCTTTCACCTTTTAGCTTGGCATGTGGCTTTGTTGTAGAGCAGTGTTTTAACCAAAGATACCTAGCTATTTTTGTTTGTCGTTGTCTCAGTGCAATGTCTGTTTTTTCCTCCTGTTGATCTGTCATTATTGCCTGTGATAAAATGATTGTGGCTTTCTGGGCTCAGGTTGCATCCAACACCAAACGATTACGTAGAAATCACCTCAAACACGAATTCAAATGCAGATGTTGTGATCAGGAGCCACAATCAATTCATCACCTGTAGCCTATTTAACAAAAGTCAGCGAGGGCTAGAGAAGTAGAGCTTCTATAATGGTGGCATGGCTTCAGTCTTACGTCCAAGTCAGTGGTCAGTGTTGTGGAGCAGCTCAACCAAATGTGTGCATGTCTGTGTCGCTAGTGCATGTCAGATGGATAAGGGTGGGGCTAAGAGGAACAGTCTTTAAAACCATACGGGAGTGATCCCACCATAACAGATGATTACAGTTCAAATGATAGTTCACTCCATCATCAGATCTTGTCACAGATATTCAGACCTCAAGGATGGCCTCATGTCAAGATAAAACCCCCACACAGAGCGTTTTACGGTGTAAATATTCACACCCGAAAAAAATACGTTTTAACATTTGACTCAAGTCCTTTGGCCTGAGACCATTTTTGACACTTGTCTGAGAGTGAACCATCACTTAAACATGGCTTACACAGTTTATCATGGAGCTAGCAGTGCAGCCTCCCTCTCTCTGTGCTTCCTACCTGTTCCACCTCCTGTTAGCAGCCTTATTGTTTAAATAGTTAATGCTTGCTCATGTTGCATTTAGTCAGCCCTAAGAGTACAAAGTTAATAATCCAAGTAAGCTTCCTGATGAAATAATGAATATATGAATGCTTGTTAGCCAGTAGCTCCAGTAGGCACCATGCTCCTGCTTGTGTAGTACTTGTGTCAGACTGCTGCTTGCTTGCTACTGATGATATGATGATATTGTTGTTGTTGTTGTTGTTGTACACACAAGGATGTTGTGATGCTGTTTATATGATGTCCTCTAACGTATGTACCTTTTTTTGTTTTCTTTCCCGTTTTTGCCTCTTTCCAACACACCTTCTCTCTCTCTCTTTCTCTCTCTCTGTTTTCCACGCACCTTTCTCTCTTTCCTTCTATCTCTGCTTTTTTTTTTTTTTCTTTCTCACTGACCACCCTCCGTCTGGCTGGGCAGGGCATCGCCCCTAGTGTCATGGCTCCCCTGCCCAAGCGGGCAGCCCTGGAGAAGGCCAACGGGGCCTCTGCCGTGTTTAACACCGGCATGCTCCAGTACCAACAGGCCCTGGCCAGCATGCAGTTTCAGCAGCAGGCTGCTTTCCTCCCATCAGGTACGGCTCCCAAAGCAACCGCCACTAGTGCTCTGACCGCCCAGAGGATGCCTGGATCAGTCTAACCTGGCTCCTGCCTGTCTGGGGTTGGGCAACGTGGTAGATTGCAGTACAGAGCAGTTTAGTTGTGGACTATTTTTGTCTTCAGATAGAGGAGACTTACAAATATAGACACATAACATTAAAGATTTCATTCTAGGCCAGTCAGAGTTTGGGTCTCAAAGTGCAGTTAGAATGCTTCAACAAATGTTTGCATTATGCTTTGTATGGCACTGCATGGCCACTAGGTGTTCAGATGGATTAGACTGTGTTTTGTGTACTAATGCTTTATTAAAACTCAACATAGCTACCTGCTCCACCTGCAGGCTGAATGAGGAAGGCATGAATGTTTGAGAGAAAGGACAGAGCTTAGTTCTAGTTTGTCAGGTTAAAGTGTTCATGGTGTGATTACTCATATTTTGATGAGAAACCATTGCTGGGGCTTTGGCTTGGGCTGGGATGAACGGGGCTGGATGGGTTGGTTAATGGCGCCAAACAGCAGGCTGCAGAGTCCGGCTTCTGTACACATCTGCTGCTCTCCGCACTTCTGTCTAGAGTGTGTATATAATGTTTAATACCTGATAGTTACAATCTCAACCGCACTATCACTCTATTACACATTCATATGCAATGCACTTGAGACAAAAGTTCAGATTCTCACTCTCATTTGATTAACAGATACGATGAGTTCACCACTTCGCCTTTTTCCAATCACTGATGACTGTGTCCAAGAGATATTAACCTTTTTTTTCCCACCTTATCTCTCCCCCCCTCACTCTAACGAACCTTGTGACGGGCTGTTTTGATTTCTCTTCCCTATCCAATCCACTTCCTGTTGCACTGCATGATGGGCAGGCTCAATATTGTGCATGACACCTGCAGCCAGCGTTGGTAGGTTCCAGCTTTCCTTCTTCAGTTGTCTGTAACTTCATGTCTGTGATTCGCACGTCATCAAAATTGACCCCTGCTGCCAGATTTACTGTTTTGTACTTGTAGCCACATTTTGGTGACCCAAGAGTTGCTGTTTTGGTTGCGTGAAGATACTATTTGTGATTTGAAGCATAAGCAAGAGTCCACATAAGGAAAGACAAATATTGTGACATTTAATTGTTGTTTATTACCTGTATGACAGCTAATGTTGTTCATAATCAATTTAACTGATATATAATATTGTTAATTTCTCTGTGTATACCTACTATATATATTGCTTTACCACTGTCGTTCTCATGCCCGCTCTTAACTTGGCTTTTGGCTGGTCTAACCTGACACCTATTAAAATCCTTCTAAAAAGGTTTTAAAAATGGAGGGAGTTCAATTATAACCTTCCCCCTTATCTTCTCTGCCTTAAAGGGATAGTTCTGATTTTTTAAAGTGGGGTTTTATGGAATATTTATCCATAGTAAGTGTATTACACACAGTAGATGTCTGTCAGCATGCCCCCAGTTTGGAGAAGGGGCAGGAGTGTCCTGCTGTGGGGGCAGCAGCAAAACATATTTAGCCACTTTAAAAAATTAAAAAATAAATAACAATTCAAGTGTATGCTTTATTTAGAACATTTTCTCCACTTTAGCTTGCAGCAGACAGCCCGTTAATGGCTTCAGTTCCCATCTATGCTCTTGTCATACCAACCAGACTCCATTGACAAAAACAGTCATTTTAGCTCACTGAACAGAGGAGCTGCTGGTCTACCCCTGCCTCAATTAGTGAGTTAGTTTGTGTTATTGTGTGACTTTGGTGAGTCTGAACTAACCCTTTTAAATGCCAAAGTCACACAATAACACAAACAAAATAACTGATCGAGGCAGAGGTAGACCAGCAGCTCCTGTGTTCAGCAATGGTAAATCACTGTTTTTCTCAGTGGAGTCTGGCTGTGAAGAGAGTGATGTTACAGCTTCAGTTCCGCGTTGGAAATAACTGTCCGCTGGCACAGTAAAGCAGTGAAAATATTTTTAATATAGTGCACACTTAAACTGATATAGATGGTTTTTTAGGTGGGACTCTCTTAAGGGGGCTAAAATATGTTTTGTTGCTGACCCCTGACCCATAGCAGTGCATTGCTAAGCTTTCATATCAGCACTCGAGCCTGCCTCTGTAAATACACTGACTATGGGTAAGTCCCTCACACAGCCCCATCTCAAAAGATCTTAGCTATCCCTTTAAAGACTCATGTGACAGCACTTTTATTTATATTATTTACTGTAGAACTTTTTAAAGTACGCACTCATCTGGAGTTTACCAAGAAAGTACAGCGTTGGTCATTTTATTATCAATAAAACACAGAAATGTGGAAGTAAGTCGTCGCTGCTGCTGCGGCAGCTACACTGTGTCACATCAAGTTTTCAATCACAAGACTTGTTATCAGAGTTGGCAGAGGGAAGAAAGGGAACCAGTTAAATCGAATCCCTCGCTGACTCCCCCCCCCCTCTTGCTCCTTCTCCTTCCCTCATTTGCCTGGTGTGTATGTGGCTACACTGCTCCTCCGTGTATTTTTGCTTACATGATTTTCCCTCCAAAAAAGTTCCCATGATGCACGGTGGTACTCCAGCCACTGTGTCTGCAGCCACCACATCTGCCACAAGCCCCTTCGCAACTGCCTCCACCAATCAGGTTTGCACCTTTACCGCCTTAGACTCTATCTCTCTCTGTATCTCTCCATGTCTCTCTCTTACTCTCTGTCTGTCTCTCTGTCTGTCTCTCACTCATCTCTGTCTTTCAATGCACATGGACGATCTGGGGATGCTTGTGTCTCACAGCGAGGGGTGGGTTGGGTAAAAGGCGGTACTCCCTCTTGTTGGCCTACACTAGAGTCCAACATGTAAACACATATCATGCTGTGACAAGTTTTAACTCTAACCACAATATTCATACATTTCTCAGATCTGTCTTTCTGAAAAAAACATACTGTACTGCATTTAATGTTTGTCCTCATTGTAACCTCGATTTTTGTCCTTTCCCATTTTGAGGACTCTTCCTTATCAAAGTTGACTACCAACGAATACATGCAATTGGTATGTATGAGGTAGTTTTTTTTCCAAAATTTTTAGAGCCATTCGCACAGCTTGTGCAAAAGTCGCTATCTGTGCCCTTTGGTGCTTGGCTTTTTTTTTTTTCTTCTTTTTTTCGCTGCTGCTCCCAGCTTGTAAAGCAAAGCTTTACCATGTTCCTCGTGTTTTAAAGCTGGACATATTCATTATTATTACAGTCAGACAAGATTTGCAACCTTCTGCTTTCAGTTCTGTTGAAGGCGTTTTGTAAGCAGCTAGTTACATTGCACAATTTCACAATACTAGGGAGAAAAGACTTGTGAAAATGTAGGATGAATCATCATGTTATTAGCCTTGATCCAGGACCAGTTTTATGCATTTTACTGAGGTGTGCAGGTCAACAACATGGAGGACTTAGATTTGCATGGGGGAGCCTCCTCACTGACAGTTTCCCTCCGCCCCCCCTCATCTCCTCCCTCCCTTCAACCCTCCTCTTCCCCAACCTGCTGTGCAGAAGTTGATTCTTAATGACATGTCACAACTGAAACTGTAGCCAAATTGCTTTTTCTATTTTTTCATCTTTCAGTAATGAACTCTTAATGTGAGAGGATGTGGTTAAAATGTGTTGATCTGTGTTTTGTGTTGCCAGCCAACGTCCGCTTTGAGTGTTTTCGGTTGGGGATGTTTCATTTGATCCCTGTCTGTTTTCTACCCCCAGATTCCAATAATATCTGCAGATCATCTGAGTAGTCACAAGTACTTGACTCAAATGTAGTTCCTCTCAAGAACAGTGAGTTCCTATTTCAATCCTCACATTCCCTCCATTCATTACAAAGTTTGCTTATTTTGAGTGAAACATTTTAGCTGCAGTTCGTGTGCACAGAGTACAACACAAAGCTTTAATGCATTTTTTTTTACTGAAGAGAAATCCATCATGTCTTACAGATCAAATGAATGTGTGCTGGCACCGTCCAAGCCAAAAGAGTTCAGCCTTTATGTACATAACCTTCAGAATGTCAAGCAATGGGACGACAAGGAGGGTCTGCCATCTCTTAGCCGGTCCACGACGATGGTCTCATCACACGTGTAAACATCAAGGGTGCAACACATGATCTGTGCCATCTCCCCACATATCAACGTCAAGAGGGATTTGTTGTCAAATTCAACGTCCAGCTGAGAGAGGAGGATATCTTGGTGCCGGGGTCAGTGTGTCTCTCCCTCTGCGGGGAAGCGTTCACATAACACCTCTGTGTCTGACTAAATCATAGCACTCAATTTGTTCTAATTATTATCATTACCGCACGCACAGAAGGTCAAGAGCGTGGTTGCATAACAGCAACATCCAGTGCTGGTACGTTGTTAGACCAAGATCTGTCTTTCCTTTTTTATTTGTTCTGCTTTATTTTGTTTTTAATTGATAGCCATATTTCATAGTTTACAAGTGTAATGCAAACACGCACCTTGAATTTGAATTGAAATCTGAAAGGCACAATGATTTTAACAGGAATTTTATTCGCCAAAAGAATTAGGCATGTACAGTATTGTGTTTTTGGTTTTTTTTTATGGCTACTAGTGAAACTAGATGTTGAAATGAGGGTCTTGGACATATGAATGTTCTGGGTAAACCAACATACCTGTGTACCTTGAAAGCACAGCCAGGCTAACTTTTCTCACCTTGTCATGTGCCATCAAGGCCATACAGCTAAAACCAGAGTGTTATCTCAGCAGTGTTATTTGTTTACCGAAGGTAAAAGTTTTGTATGGCTCTTTTTGTATTGTTTTGGTTTCAGAATCTCCATTGTGAGTGTTTTGTTTTGATTTCTTTTTTTTTTTTACTTTTCTCTAATTAATCAGTTTTAGAAGTGGGGTTCTTGCCAAATTTTTGTTTATAATTTTGTTTGTTTTTACTTTTCAAATCAAAAATGGAGGGTTTTTTCTAAAGTTTGTCATACCTCTTCTCGTAGACTAGGGTTGTTTGTGTTTTGGGATTAAGTTGTTGCTCAAGTCCATTGACTCTAAAGCCTGGTGAAGTAGAGGGTGTAGCTTCAATTGACATTGCGTTACCTTGTTCTCCGTCTTTTAAAGAGGAGCGACTCTAAAACTGTGTCTCCACGAAGCACTGTTGAGCCATGTATCGATGGGAATTTAAAAACAACAGGCCCAAAGGTCTATTAGGTCATTGAAAACCACATGTGCACTTGAATGATTGTCTGTCTGGTCACCCTGTTTTAATTTCATCCTGAGTGAACTTTCGCTTTTGAGGCAATGCAACACGTTGTGTGTTTGTGTTTCCGAGCAAAGCGCGAAGGTTCTCATTCACTTGTAGATCTGACTACAAAAACCAAAGCACAGTTTTCCTCTCAATCATCTTCACAAAGGGTTAATGAAGCATCTCCCACGAGGCTTAACTAAGGAAACATGTTTATTACCTTTCATTCATCTGTCAGTTTTATGATCACATCCCTTTTGTGTTCTCACAGAGGTGTGTAGTGTGTCTTTACCGATTGTAATGTACCTAAAGAAGCCTTAGATTACAATTAATGGGTCCCAGCCCAATCAAATGTACTTTCAATCACCATGCAGGTAAAGAACACCAATGATGTTTTATAGTTCTCTCACATGCCGCTTATGATCTTTTTATGTTCTTCTCTCTATGTAAAAGTAACAATTACTCTCTTAAATTTCATTGAACTTCTGTGTTATGTACTACTTAAGGATTTGAATCTATTTGAGGTATGTAGTTGTAGATTTTTCTTTTTTTTGCCTTACTATATATTACTTGACAACATTGATATAGCCGTTGTAGATTTTGAGGTAATATGACATTCATAACTTTTTCAAACCATATAAATGATAATGTGTTGAGTCAGTTTTAAATATTCACTTCATTCATATAGCTGGATGTCTTTTTTCAGATGATGTTACATTATCAGTTAATTTTGTTGATGAAAGACTTTTTTGATACAAGGAATGAGATCAATTAATTTGCTGCCACCGCAGCATCTCTGAGCAGACAAACAGAAAAACTAATGTTTTAACCAACTTAAAATTTTCCTTGTAACATGTCGAGATCATGTTTGAAAATATATTGTATTGAGATATAGATTGTCCATGTTTTAGAGTAAAAATTATTTTCTACTGTATCCATTTCAAAAAAAAAAAAGATATGTACTTTTGTTTGAATATTTCTTAAGTTTGCCCTGAATGTCAGGCCAAAACGAGCAGTGAGATTGACGGGTCTTTGGATGTTTGGTGGATAGTAGTGAGATTAGGAGCGAGAAAGCGAAGACTTCTCCAGACTGGAGAGGTCCGAAATGCTGCAGATGATGAGTTCTAACCTAAGGGACGAAGGTTGACTTTTTGCACTTCTGTATATAGTCAAATGAACAGAGAAAAAAATGTGTATCATATTGAGATATTATTTTGAATAAAAAAAGATCTATAATTATAAGGAATTTTGTTAGATTAATTTAAATTCTTAAATTAGAAGACCAGCTAAAAAAATTGCTTGCAAAGAAGGGCACTAGTTTCTTGGCCAATGCATTCAGAGAAAGCTATGCGCTTTTTGTCTTATTTTATCAGTGGCTAGTATTGCCAGGGAATGTCGTTGGGGAATAGATATCCCCGTGTCATGCTAACTCCACCCCTCCTGTGGGATGACATATCCAATAATATCCATATATCATTTGTTAGACTTGGTCATGCAGTATTGCTGCTCCCATGGTACATAAAACTTTCAAAAAAATTGTCTTCTATTATAGTTTGATTTGACTGCATGTAAAAGTACAAACATGTAAACAAAATAAACTGCGTAGTTATGTAAAGAACGATAACACATTCAGATTACAGAATACACAGTGAGATATGTTTTTTATTTCAAATACAGTAGATAACATCCACAGTGGGGAGAAATAATACTTCAAAAACAAGTCATCTTACTCTTGTGTGATAAAAAAAATATTTTCCAAGCAAACATGTTATTTATAGAATGATCAAATATTAGCACTCATCCACCCCAGATACTTTCTCATAGCCATATAATTACAGTCGACACTGACTCACGGAAAGTTGTTCCTGCTATCATAGCTGTGCACTCAGCAGGTGAAGGCTCACCACACCAAATGCGTATTTGGCAAATTAGTCTTTGACATGAATGTAACAGTCAAACTGGTCAACGTGTTTTTGACTCGCGGCTGCTGTGTTTAGTTGCTACAGAACCAAAGCACCATTTTCTCCAAACCAGATGTTCAGTCTCCTGGCTGGAGCCATGGTTTCTCTTCCCTGCTGGGGGCACATGTAACGCTTTGACTGCTTTTTACTTGTAAGTGCAACCACCAGTTATGTATTTGCTAACAGTTGCCACACAATAATGTACTATTCTGTCTTCAGATTTGTTTATGCACATTTTATTGTTGCCATAATTGACTCTGAATCTGAATCTGAAATCTGAATAAAACAATATTTGATTTGCTCATGCAACAGGTGTGTGGTCACTGCGTCTGTGTGTGCTGATGTGTGTGGTGTCCCGCACTCTGGCTCCATATCTATTTCTTTATTTGATGATGTTTCAACAAGCATATTGATGATCTGTCATATGGACCACACCTGTGATGTGATTAGGTGATTAGGCTACACCATTAGGTTGAGGAAATCAGTCACACAGCTGACAGTGGTTAGATAATAATGCCACAGCAGTAGGTTGAAACAATTTTGAGGCCCTCAACAAATCAGTACCTGCAAATCAAAACTTTGTCAGGAGCTACACAAAACAATTCAGCCCAAAGTCAAAAATACATATTCTTCCTTTCACCTGTAGTGCTATTAACAGTCTAGATTGTTTTGGTGTGAGTTGCTGAGTGTTGGAGATATCAGCCGTAGAGATGTCTGCCTTCTCTTGAATATAATGGAACTAGATGGCACTCGACTTGTGGCGCTCAAAGCGCTAAAACATACACTTAAAAACTCAACAGCAATGTCTCTCCAGAAATCATGACCTGGTTACTCAAGATAATCCACAGACCTTGTTGTGAGCAGTTTCATTCAGGAACTATTTTCTTCCTGCTGAACTACACCTGCCAACTGTATCATTGTGCAGAAGGAAGCGTGCATCGACTGCTAGCTCACCTAGCACCACTGAGCTTCCTAACATTACAGCTCAGCAGACAAGGACACCTTTAATATTCACATGTTGCACGAGCCAAACCCCTTGTCCATGAGTAGATGCACGCTTCCTTCTGCACGGTGAGGTTCAGTAGAAAGACAATAGTTCCTGAATGAAACTCCTCAACAAAGTGTCTGTGGATCATCTTGAGTAACCAGGTCATGATTTCTGGAAAGAGACATTGCTGTTGAGTTTTTTACAAATCTATTATTTGATGCTTTGAGCTCCCCAAGCCGAGTGCCATCTAGTGCCATTATATTGGAGAGAAGGCAGACATCTCCACGGCTGATATCTCCGACACTCGGCAACTCACACCAAAACAACCTAGACTGAGCACAGCACTACAGGTAAGAGGAAGAATATGAATTTTTGATTTTGGGGTGAACTGTCCCATTTATCAACACATAAACATTGATGTGTTTATTCCCCATTATATTCAATCTTATTCATATGAGAAGAATCTAGGACGTCGTATGTGACACTGTATCTGAGTGACAACCTCGTGAACAACTGTCGTCACCTTGAGGGTACAGACTGGAGCAGCTCCACAGAGACTGATGTGTGACAGATGTGCAAGGTTAAATTCATTGTGCTTAAGGCAGTTTGAATGACATTGCGTGCAATATGTGGGTCAGAAGTGATAATAAAAAGGTTAAATGAGGGCCACATGAACTCACAACATGCCTTCCCTTGTACTGTGTGTGAGACATTACGAGTCTTATTTCCCCATTTCCATATTTTAGAGAGAATATATAGAGAGAAAATAGAAAAATAATAAATATGTAAAAATGTGTGCATTGTACCACTAAATATAACCACAGAGAAAATGCTGAGAAATGGGATTTATAAGTGTGTTAGTTACGAATGTGAGATTGTATAAGAATTAAATATTAGTTGAAATGTACAGTATAAATGCTGTAATAATACCAGAGTATTGCACAAGTAAGTCAGAATTGCACAGTTGAAAATATAAATACTAAAATAAATGATGGTATTATGTTAAAGCTGCTGACAGGTGTTATAAGTCCAACACAGCATGTATAAGGTTCAGCAGGCATGTGTATCTTATTCATACTGTCAGTTGTGTTTGCCAGACTGTAATTCAGACGTAAACCAAGGTTGTCTCACGCCCAAAATTGCCTACCAATTCTCACCTACCCTCGTCAAAGAAAGAACAAATTAAGATAAAAAAAACATTTTGTCCATGTCAATAGAGGAATGCAACATACATTAAATAGTGCAGCCTACTTAAGTGCAAATATGAGTTACTTGTACTAACAAACAAACCTCTATGGTCACCAGTAAAAAGACATTCAGAAATGGTTCAACGTTTTTCACCAACTATTTAAAGACGTGAACGTATACATTTATATTATATTTTACCGAGATTTTCAATAGTGAGATTTGAATAGAGAAGTAACAGTCTGTTGTCATTTTGAAGCCTAACTAAGAAATCACGTCCAAATTTCTCAGGTGAAAGTCGATATTGCAAATCCCGGTGAAATGTGACTTAAACAAGCCCGGCTTCACTCTTAAGTCATGGGCAGGGACTTGCAGCATCAGAAACCAACGAAAAAAGGTGTCCTTTAACGTCAGCATGATATGCGGCTAGTTGCTGTCATAGTTTAATGGCGTCGGGGAAAAATGAAAGTTCAGGCAGCGAAAGTTCGACTGGTGCGGGTGGGAGGAGTGGCGGATGGGTCGAAGAAACACCAACTTTCACCTGAGAGAGCCCTGTTCACCTCCCGTAAGATTACAAAGCCAAACCCTGCTCTTTTTTCCCCAAACCTAACCACGTGTTTTTGTTACTGGAAGAAAAAAATGTCAATTTACGTTGTTGTGCCGACATAGTGCTTTCATTTTGAAAGAGACTGTATGTAAATGGTAAAATTCCTGTGAAAACACAAGTGTATTTTGAAAGAACACAACGCATGTAACAGGCAGAACTTGGCATGGTGTCCCAGAGCGTCAACAAACAACACACCCAGGGTACCTTGGACGTCGTATGTGCACGTGGAAAGTCCATGACCAAATGTCAATATGTGACGAGGTCGGAGTGAGAATGTGTTGTCTAAATGTAACTGTTCAATCAATGTCTTAAAATAGTCAATGGAAAAACATTTACAAGTTACATACGTAGTCACACTAACACATTTACAGCTTCCACTTAAAAGATAAAGAAGATCATGTGACTCATACTACATTAAATCTGTATTTATTCAGCAACAATTTAAATATAAGTATTAAATAGAAATATATTTTCACTGAGGAAAGGGTCAAGGTTTTGATATATATCTTTGAGCACATCTGTAATTGCAGTATTAAATATATAACTAAAAATAAAACATATCTTTACTTCATTACAATTCACAGGGAGTATTATTTATTATACGTTACTCTTCGACATTAATTGTACTTTACATATCAAGATTTTACACACAAAATAAATGATCTGTGATGTAAAATATGTCATAGATTTAACAATTTAACACTATAAATTAGCTCCAATTAGCTCAACAGACAGCAAAATGCTTCATATAATATAGATCAGATATAATGTGCATAATAGCAGGTGCATACAGTACAGGGGCCATTTATCTGCATTATGGGTTCTGCTTTTGATCCGTTTACATTTTCAATGCAATGGATGTTAAAGGAGCCCTTTTATACTGCAGTATTACAAGGAGTAAAACTTTGGAACTGTCTACCAACTGAACAGCAATGTAACACAATATTTTTAATAGAGGTGTTAAATTGTGGCTGAAAGAGAAGCAGCATTGTTCTCACACTTAATGTTACAGCAGACACAACAGTAGTTTGTATTTTGTGTGGACGTGTCTCTGTGTGTTTGTGAATGTGTCCTTGCCAGTTTGTGGGTGTATTTTTGTGTAGGCTATGTACTTGTGGATGTTTCTTTCTTTTTACTATTTTAAAAAAGCCTCCTGTGAACAAGTGTTGCAGATCAGCATTTTGCTACAACAGAGTGCATCAGGTTCCTGTGCAGAAATGAGCAAGTCTAGTGCAACAATGGTGTCTATATCAAATACAATATATAAAATTAAACTATTTCTACTTAGTGGGGGGAAAGTGGGACTGATTACCCAGGGCCCAAATGGGCCCTCGAGAGACCTGGATGAAAAGTTTGGTTTGGTTGCAAATATTTAATGCCATAACGCTCGCCTGCTGAGCTAAACAGACCTTGTGTTTTAAACAGGTTTTATTGTTAAGGTAGCAAACACACCGGAGATGACACTGGATGGAGATTAACATGTGTTGTGTTCAGTTCAGTGTTGACTGCTGTTTATTTTAGAGTATATTTTATTCATTGTAAATTGTTTTAGCTGTATTTTAGTAGATTAAACCTATTAATGGTGCTTTTATCTTTTAGTGACTGCAGTTGGTGTTGGCCTCCAGTTACAGGAGTAGCTGATGCTGTGGGAGTTCATTTGATTTTCTGTTGGAAAAGGGGTTTATTTTGTGTGTAGCTGTGGTTATCCACAGATAGTATACTTCTGGTGTGCCACACCCCCTGCAGCAAGACACTCTGACTTTTAATTGCTTTTATTAAAGTGCTGTTAGGGACCCTGAATTTATTATTAGCCTGTTATGGCATTTTGACCCACACTGACTGTTGCCTACGTTGTTGAAGTTCACGTGTAGCTATGTGAAAGTGAACTTGTGTTTGAAATTGTCGCTATTACGCCACGTTTAAAGCGTGTAGCCTACCCTGCCGTCATAGCCTAGTCGGCAGCAGGGTTTCAGTGCTGTAAAGTTTAGTTGATTCAAAACACACCCAAAACGCACATTAAACACATTTTAAAGGCACATTAAACACACATTAAACATGGCTTAATAGCTACAGTTTCAAACACAAGTACACAAATCTGCTTCACTATAACTCGCAGCATTCACAGACAATGTATTTGTCTTTATTTGGACACATTTACCCCACAAATACAACATGCTAATGTTTTTAGAACAAGTCTATGGCATTTTACATTGTATACATTAGCCTAGCGACAAGCAGAGGTTTCCTCTGCTCATATGAAGCCAGGATAAATCACACACAAGACTTAACATGCTGGGGTTATATTATTTTTTAACTTCAGTGAGTTGTTGTCAGATAATGTGCAGGGTTTACATTCATACTGCACGGCGCAAAATGCCTCTCATTTCAGCTCAATTATAATTTAGATGTTTTATTAACTTTAAAGTGAATTGCTATCATTTCTGTCGGATAATCTGCGAGGTTCAATGTGCGCCACATTTCAGAGGCAATTTATTTATTTTAGATGTTATTTTGGTGGTTAACTTTTGAGTTGCCGTCATGTTCACATTCATACCGCACGGCGCAAAGCGTCTAGTACTCCGACATGGTTTTTGAAAACTGTGATTAAAGGCTTCAAAGGGCTCTTGAAGGATAACTTCGGTATTTTTCAACCTGGGCCCTATTTCCCCACGTGTATGTGTGCGTATGATTCATAGGTATAACTCGTTTTAAAATTGGTACAGTATTGAGGGAGGGTGACGTGCTACCTCTCTCTCTCTATCAATTTTAGAACGAGCTGTACCTATGAATCATACGCACACATACAGGTTGAAAAATACCGAAGTTATCCTTTAATGCGCACAGTATTTATGGGGACAATGTTCAAATACTTAAAAATAATCCTTCGTTTAAACTAGTCGACTGGAAATTAGTCGCCAGGAACATCCCTCTTTCCAAGAAAGAAAGAATTTGTTAAATATTGACAATAGAAAAAGCTAGATGGGAGTGACATGGATCAAGAGAGGAAGGGTGGGGGGGCACAGAGACTGCTTATGCACAGGGCCCAGAATTTGGTGCTACTCCCCTGCCCATGTTGTGAAGTACAGATGACATATGCAAATGGTTACAGAATGGCCTCATCCATGCTCTCTAATGATCATAACTACAGGGGCATGCTGTCGGCTGAGAGCAGTGACCTTTGGTGCACACAGGAAGCAGGCTACATGAGGACAGAGGTCAGCAGGCCGGGCCGCAGTCCGACATGCACACGGCTGCAGTATCTGTGCGGTCATCTGACGGCTGTGACTGAGGGTTTCGGGTGACGGCTCCTTTAAGAAAACGGAACTGAGCCTCGGCTTTTGACGCGCTGAGGATGTGGGCAGGAAACGCCATGCAAGAGGAGAGAAGTGATCACGCTTCCCAGCAGCGTTGCACAATACAGCGCCATCAAAATGTGCTTTAATTTTCCACGCTAATGTCCAGGAGCGGTCATTCTCCTCGGATCTGCGCGCCACAGCAGGTTAGGAGGATTTGCCGGCGTGGGATTTGACTCCTATCCGAGCGAGAGCGCAGCCTTCCCAGCCTGCTGGGTTTGAAAACATCGGGGCTGGTCAGCGGGTGGGAGCAGAGCAGGCTTCGTCGCTGGAAAAAAAGGAGGTGTCTGCCTATTTTTTTTTTACCCCTTAGTCATGAGGGAGTACAAAGTGGTTGTTTTGGGGTCGGGTGGAGTCGGGAAATCCGCGCTGACGGTCCAGTTCGTGACGGGCTCCTTCATCGAGAAGTACGACCCCACGATAGAGGATTTCTACAGGAAGGAGATCGAGGTGGACTCCTCTCCGTCCGTGCTGGAGATCCTGGACACGGCGGGGACCGAGCAGTTCGCCTCCATGCGAGACCTGTACATCAAGAACGGCCAGGGCTTTATTTTGGTTTACAGCCTGGTGAACCAGCAGAGCTTCCAGGACATCAAGCCCATGAGAGACCAGATCATCCGGGTGAAGAGATACGAGAGGGTGCCCATGATCCTGGTGGGAAACAAGGTGGACCTGGAGGGGGAGAGAGAGGTGTCTTCCGGGGAAGGCAAGGCGCTGGCCCAGGACTGGAACTGCCCGTTTATGGAAACCTCAGCCAAAAATAAAGGATCAGTGGATGAGCTGTTTGCAGAGATAGTCAGACAGATGAACTATTCCACTGTTCCCAGTGGTGGCGACCAGTGCTGCTCATGTGTCCTGCTCTAAAACACACACAGTCAAACAGTGCATCCGGGCTGAATTTGAGCTTCTAACTTGTCCTGCAGGCTTTTGGCAAAACTATTCTCTCTCCTCACACTGTTGTCTTATTGTTGCACACAAACACAAATCGACGACGACAACAATCGATTATGTATTATAGTCTGGAAAAGTGTTTACATGACAAAGTACTTGAATGTTTTGGGATTTTTTTATAGCTTTGTATATGACACTTCTCTGGAAATGTGCCTCAATGGGAATGTCTTATTGTGAAACCTAAGAGACACCTCTTCTCTGGTTGTTGTTTTTTTTTTTGCGGTTTAATTTGTTGTTGTTTATCTTCTGGGCTGGGTCCATCTGTGTTGGGGAGGTGGCGGTGCTTGTAGGGCACTTCTAGGGTCTTTTTGTGCTGAAATGAAAGGGCAGGAGGCGCTTAAATATCGCTCATAAACGTATCAATCACCGCTCAAGCCTTGCACAGGTTACTCAAATCAGATCCCCACGATTTATTTCCCCAAAAGCTCAAGTGTGACCCCAGAGGCGCAGAGATACTGTATTTGTGGACTGTGTTGGAGTTGTGTTACGACTTTAAATTTTTGTTCTTTTCCCCTCTCCGGGCTGGTGAAAGTGGATTTATCATGGAACTTGCACTTAGCTGACGATGTCCCTCCTCAGTGTGCACAAAACGAGGACCTTAGTGCATTTCTGTCGCTGCATGGGGAACCCCCACGACCCCCATGTCAAGTGCCTTCCCTAAGAAAACTCCTGTGACTGTGCCAACTGATGAGCCCTACTTCCTCTGCAGTGCGTCTTGATGGCAATCAGAACTTTTTAGCAGTTTTCAGTGAACATTCTAGTTTCGTTTGGTGTCAGAGTGGGAAGAGCCTCTTCCTATTTTACTGTCAGGAAGCCGAGCTTGTATCAAACCTGCTGTTTCAGGGTCAGATTCAGGCCGTTTCTCGAGGTACTAGTCCGACGTGAACAACAGAGTAACTTTAACCTACTAGGATTTTGGTTCAGTGAATGGCAAGCCATGTTTGTCTGTATTATCTAGAGGTTTTTCTTTTGTAAAAAAAAAAACAACAAAAAAAAACAAGTGACATTTTTGACTTGACGTAATTGTAATTCTCCCTTTGGACGAAATCTGCTGCCATCCACCTGTCAGTTTGAAAGACTTGTAATACAAAATGCATTTTACGTAACGCTGTGTGCTGTGCTTGTCTCTGCTGGTAACATAAAGTGTCTACATTTTGGGGTACTTTGAATGTGATTGTCCCTTTTAAACAATTTGAATGTTCAGGTTCAAACAAGTAGTCCATTAACTGATCCACTAACTTAGCTGTCAGTGTATTAGTTTAAAGGAAAACTTCACCCTCAAAATGACCATTTGTAAATCAGTTAGTCACAATGTGTTACATTGAGTTTGTGGAGAGAACTTTGGTTTTCTCTCATGCCTCCACGGAAAAGGGTGAGCATTTTTATTTAATGATTGATTGGGGACCAGCAAAACTATATCAAAGCGTCCACTCACACAATTAGTGCAGTTTAATCCAAGTCTCATGTATCCTATCGTACTTCCCAAAACAATTCTATTTAAAACGTTTCTATTCTCTCTTTAAACCCAGACTCCAGTAAAACTGTGTTTTTTAGTGATGTTTTCATATAGTTGCAAGAAAACAAAGGTATTTCACAAATGAAAGGTAGAACATTATGACTAACTGATATACAAATGGTCATTTTGTGGGTGAGGCACTCCTTTAAGTAATATTTGAAGGAAAAACTTCAACATTTTTGCAGTTGCAGGTTCACCAATGTGAGGATTTGCTGCTTTTCTCTGTTAAACATCTTTGGGTTTCACACAGAACAAGACGTCACCTTGACACTTGTGATGCACAGTTTTGCAGTACTTTGGACTTCTTACACACTAATCAGCTAATTTAAAAAAAACAAAAACAGAATTGTTGACAGTTGATTGGTCCTCTATTGTGTCAGACACGCTGTGGCTTCTCCAGCCCTGTCGCCAGAATTACACGTTGGCATTATACGTTTCTGCAAACCACAAATATGTTTCATTTGTGCATTTCTTATGTATCATATCAGTGTTTCTAGAGTGACATAGCTTAGATTACATATATATAAGTGACAGCAAGGCAAGACAGCTGCCAAACAGCAGACTACTGTTCGAGACAACAAATGTGGGTATTTTTGATGAGACGTCAGGACATTTCCAGCCGTGTTTGTGCCGATTAAACAAGGTGTTTTTTGACGGGACGTTGTGACATTTCCGGCTTTGTTTATGCCAATAAAACTGGGTATTTTTTTAATGAAATGTTGTGACATTTCCGGTCGTGTTTGAGGTGATAAAAGCAGGTGTTTTTTAACAGGACGTCGGGACATTTCCAATCTTGTTTGTGGCATTAAAACTGGCTATCTTTTAAGAGATGTCAGGACATTTCCGGACGTTTTTTGTGCCAATAAAAGTAGGGATTTTTTAATCAGACATCAGGACATTTTCAGATGTGTTTATGGTGATAAAACGGTATTTTTCAACAGGACATCGGGAAATTTTCTGTCTTGTTTACGGTGCTAAAACGGGATATTTTTTAATGGGATATTGGGACATTTCCAATTGTGTTTGTGGCATTAAAGCTGGGTATCTTTTAAGAGACCTCAGGACATTTCCAGTCGTGTTTGTGATGAGAAAACCGGGCATTTTTTATCAGGACAGTTCCAATCATGTTTATGGCATTAAATCCTGGCATCTCGTAAGAAATGTCAGGACATTGCCAGACGTGTTTGTGGTGATAAAACCAGCTATTTTTTAACGAAACGTTGGGACCTTTCCAGCTGTATTTGTGACACTAAACCAGTTTTTTTTTTAACAAGACAGCTGCACCTCTTCAGCTGTGTTTGTGGTGATAAAACAGGGTATTTTTTTAATGAGACATCAGGACATTTCAAATCATGTTTGTGACATTAAAACCGGGTATCCTGGATGAGATGTCAGGACGTTTCCAGAAGCATTTGTGGTGATAAAAGTAGATATTTTTTAACAAGATGTTGGGACATTTCCAATCGTTTTTGTGGCCTTAAAACCAGGTATCCTGTGAGAGATGTCAGTCGTGAAATTTGAACTTAAACGGCTAACCAAATGTCAACCACAGCATTGTCACAACATAAAATTGAAAACTGAAATGTAAAGAAACATAAAGTTTCAACATATCCGCAACATACGAAATGTCCAAATGTATGATATGCTGGTGATTGGGTTGGGCTTTTCTTGGTATTTAGATATCGTGGTAATAGACGCAGCACTGCACTATATGCCATATTTGACACTTGTTTACAAAAACTTAAAGACTTGCAGGTTTTAAATGTTTACTGTTTGAGGATAAATCGCCCTCAACACCTTCTAGTATGATCAAGTAAGTGATCATGGCCCACGTGAATAAAACACTCCTCAGTCCAGTTGTTTGGGTAGTGGGTAGGGTTTCCAGTAAGTGTGTTTTGCTGGGGAGAGCCGTTTCCCCTCTTCCCGCCGCATGTTTTCTAGGCTGCGTAGCAGAGGACAGAGAGGGCTTTTTCTGTTTGCAGCCAAGTTAAGTCAGCCATACATACTGTAGACTGGTATTTGGTAAGCCGCTCCTCAGACCAGCCAATGAGCTGCTTGCCTCGAGCGTGCCCCTAACCACAGAGATTCAAGGTCAGATTACTGAATTCAATCTCAGGACATGCTCATACCATTCAGGTCCGGTGTGAAAGGGTTGCTTCAATGCGTCCAGCAATGCTTACTTTGTTTTCATGTTGGCTATCTGCAGTGGCGACAACTGTCTGGTTATCGAAGCTACAACTCTTAAGCACTGTGCGGTAATTCATTCATCTCCTTTAAGAGATGACTGATTTTATGAGCAACTATGTCCAAGTCTAATATCACTGGAAATGACCCCAGTTTTATACAGCGCATGTTATTTTTATGATTAATTTAAGTAGGAGGCCTTCGTGTCTTTCTGATTGGAAAACTGTACCACCTTTAAAATGGACAGAACTTCTCATGCCACACCTGAGCAGGAGTGCACACACACAAGAAGTTAAACAAAGTAATAGTGGCTGTTGTAACATGCAGATAGGTAGGAATCACATGTAAAGCTCATGCTAACTTTCACTATTATGGGTCAAACATTTGGTCGTCATCACAAAAACAAGCAAAAACCTGCAGTATCCGGGGACATGTGGATCATTTTCATTTTTTAAGATAAAAAAGGGAACAGAGCACAAAAGAAACTAAGATAGATGTGTCAAACTGAGCTCGTTGCTTAGCTACTGTTCTCAGATACTATCAAGTAAAAGTGTTCACTTTGCTTCACAGATGTAAAACACTACGTAACTAAACGACTAGCATGAGCAAGAGCAGTGTGACTGTCACTGCTTACTGATTTTTGAGTATTTATGTTTTCTGCTACTACATTTCAGAGGGAAATGTCGTGCTTGTTACTCTACTGCATTTATTTTTTAGATTAAGACTTAACGGTATATAGTGAGCCACCTATCTCAGTATATGATAGTCAGAACCAACCAGAGGCGGCATAGTGGAGCAGTGGTTAGCACTGTTGCCTCACAGCAAGAGGGTTCCTGATTCGGATCTAGGGTGGGGGAGTTCTCTCCCTGTCAGTGTGGGTTTTCTGTGGGTACTCTGGCTTCCTCCCACAGTCCAAAGACATGAAGGTGACTCTAAATTGGCCGTAGGTGTGAATGTGAGTGTGAATGGTTGTCTGTCTCTATGTGTCAGCCCTGTGATAGTCTGGCGACCTGTCCAGGGTGCACCCTGCCTCTCACTCACCGTCAGCTGGGATAGACCCCAGCCCCCCCACAACCCTCAACTGGATAAGTGGTTATTGAAAATGAATGAATGAATAAAAGCAACCGTCTTAACCAGCCACAGCAGTATCAGTTTTACAGTGTATACGCAGATACTAAAACATGATCCTGATGACGTACATTTGTCCGTTTGCAGGACTGAATTTAAAAGAGAGTAAACTTTACTGGCCCTGAGGGATTTGCCTTGGCCACAGTGCTACAGTCTGTTGCTTCACATAGTAAACATCACAAAAAAACAACATGAAAACATATTTAAAGGACAGTTCACACCAAAATAGATTTTTAAAAAACATTTTTATTCTGTTACCTGTAGTGCTATTTATCAGACCAGATTGTTTTGGTGTGTGGTAGAGATATCAACAACACCCCAGCTCACTTTTATCTAACTA
This sequence comes from Epinephelus awoara, assembly GCA_035609425.1. Lineage (NCBI taxonomy): Eukaryota > Metazoa > Chordata > Actinopteri > Perciformes > Serranidae > Epinephelus > Epinephelus awoara. The sequence goes on from CM069306.1 coordinate 10,642,245, forward strand.
CAGGGGACCCTTAATAACAAAGCCAACAGTCAGTGTGGGTCAAAATGCCATAGTCCCTAACAACACTTTTATAAAAGCAATTAGAAGTTTGAGTGTCTTGCTGCAGGGGGGGTGTCGAACCAATATATAGGCCTGTGGATAACCAAAACTACACATAATATAAACCCATTTTCCAACAGAAAATCACCCAAACCACCTATCTTCAACTATATCACCACAACTCAACAGATGAGTTACTACGTTCAATCTACTAAAATACAGATAGAATTATTTACAATGACAAACATAAAATAATAATAATAAATATGTAATATATATAATAAATGAAAAACTCAACAGCTATGCTTGTCTTTCCAATAATCGTGACCCGGTTACTGAAGATAATCCACAGACCTTGTTGTGACCAGTTTCATGTAGGAACCATTTTCTTTCTACTGAACTACACCAGCCAACCATATCACTGTGCAGAAGGAAGCGTGCATCTATTCATGGACGAGAGGCTCGCGCTCGTGACAGCGTGAGATTCAAACTTAAATAGCTTCCTCCTCGGCTGAGCTGCAACTTCAGCTGGTTCAGTGGTGCTAGGTGAGAAAAGTTCAATCAGGAGAGACTTAATTTCTAACATAGTGCACAATAAAGATGAATGGTGAAAAGTTATTTGGCAATTAGACCGCAGGGGCGGCTGTGGCTCAGAGGTACAGCGGGTCATCTACTAATCAATTGGGTCGATCTCTCTGGTGTTTTTTTCGGGGCAATGGGGGGCGTGAGCAAGTAACAAAATGTGTAGCACAGCTTGTGACGTAAACAGTGACATGGGAGGGAAGCTGCGGCTGGTCAGTCCTTGGGCGATAAATTGGTAGTTTGTCACCATTCCCATCACTTGACTTCATTTGCGAGGGCAAGGAGGGCGCACAATTCCTTGTCTCCCCAGTTGCTCATCTCTACAGTGTCTGTCAGGTTTGCGTTTCCCTCTTGCTACTAGCTGCTCATTCCTGCTATCAGCTGTTTCCTGTTTATCCACTGCCAGTGGCTCGCACAGTGTGGTGTCATCAACAGCTCCTCCCACAAGTCATCAACAGCCCCTCTTGTGGCAGAAGGGCGCCTCGTTCTTTTTAAACCAGAAAGGTTCCATCAATATGTTTACCCCTACGTGGTGGAAAATCGGGCACCTCGGATCATCTCGCCAATCCGGCTCTGTGTGTCTAAACGCTCGCAGCTTGCCAGCAAAACGGCCCAACATTCGTGGAAAATTTGGCAGTGTAAAAGGGGCTATTGTTTGGTGCCCAATAAGTTGGATGTATTTGTGTAGTTTTGAATTTTGGAAAGCTGTGGTCTGCCCATCCTTGTTGCAGCCTAGGAGCCGGGTTGTAACAAGTGGGGGCTCATCTGAAGCTGAAAATCACTGTGTTGGTAAGATGAGGTCGAGGCTTTGTGGTTATTTGGCCCAGTGTGTTTGTGTTGCTACCTCATGTGATAATTGAGCGCTTGTCCACTCATGTTGATTTGTTGGTAAGTGTGTTCGTACCTTTGGTAACAGCAGGCACACCCTTGATTGTACTTGCTGATTAGATGATTTGGTTTAGCTGTGTGCTGGTTTTGGCTGTGCGCTCTAATGTGTTTCAGCTTTTGCTCTGGTATCTGGTTTCTAGGAAGACAGATGAGTTTGGTAAGAGGGCTGTTTATGGAAGCAGCTTTGTTTAATAGAAAGTTGATTAGTTTTGAGGGTTGAATTTTTGTGTCACTGAGCAGAGTTTATTGGTGACATAGAGTTCTGGAGGTCCCGTGTGCATGGTCATTAATCACAGATCTCTGTTTTTCTGTCCCCGCTAGGTTGTTGTCCCCCAGAGTGCTGCCTATATTTGACATTGACACCACAGTGGTTTGACAAAGAACCTGTAAGACTCTAAGTGCTAAAGTGCTTGTGTATTTATTGCACATTGCTCTGTCGTGCTAAGATTTAGCATTAGAGCAGAATACAGTTTTCGCAGCTGGAGGTTTTGCCTAACATCTGTCAGCATCCTCTGCTTACTGCAATATTACACAAACCTCACTGTTCATCCTGAATTTCACAATCTGCCTGGCATAGTACAACATGTGTAATACATGTCAGTTAAAAGCAATTTTCCGTTCAGCTTATCTCCTGCAACATTTAACCTGTTTAGTCTGAAGCCTCTCTTGCCTATAACCCAGTCTACACAAGCATTTCATCGCATGCAAATCAGTCAGCTGCAGCGTACTGATACGTTGGGCTTTGTTAAGCGTATGGGGTAAAGGAAGGGTGGATGATAGAGTGCTTCCTGTGTTGCGGTAACTTCACTCTCAGATCTATGATATGTTGAAACAGACATGCAGTTCCTCTTCACCATTTAGAAATAAACGATTTACATGGTCTGTCACAGCCCGTCCTCCCTCGGGTGCCCGTGACACAGGACCTCACCACAGTCCTGTAACTCTCCGAGAAATATTTCCTTTGATGTGAAATCTTTATGAGAAAATGAAGGAGAGTGACACGGTGGGGAAAAGGATGAATAGTTTCACTTGTGTGGCTGCGGTGCATGCAGTGGCTCCATGTGATTTGACTTGAGCAAAGAAGCCAGTGTGATCATATGACACTAATTCACAGTTGTTGCCACGGCTGTCCATGGACTGTTTGGACCCAGAGTCTGAGACAGAAACTGTAACATTCAAAGAGATTACATAATTTTCCTAAGAACACTACCAGCTTCCAACCACTGCAGATACTTCCTCCTACAACACCGTCTATTGAAGAGTTTTCATGCCTCTATTGGTGTTAAGCCACTGAAGCATGTCGACTCAAACCAATGTGACAGCTGACAACACACACACTCAGCCATAGAATGTATATAATAATGGACATAGCTGCTGTGACATCACCCATTGGTTTGTGGACTGCCATTTTGAGGCCTCTAGTTTGCCAATTTGGCCAACACCATGGACCTGCACCAGGACCTGTCGGGTTTCAAAGGGTCCCGTCGGGTCCCCTTGGGCTCAGATCAGGTACCCACACTCTGGATTGGACTCGTGGGGTTCATGACCACCATGCCCCTTTAGGAGACCAACAGCAGGTCCTGAGTCCATTGCCTTCAGTGGGAGAAATGAACGTGATTGCAGATTATGGCCGATTCTTTCGCCCCATAGTCACGGAAGCAAATATTGGACCCATTTATCACAAGTCACATATCTTCATAACATTCTGACACCAAAATGGCAAATTTCAGACGGACAAATCAGGAGAAAATTTACTTTGTTCAAGATCTGTCTCTGTCTCAACAACACACGACATGAAACTACTCCAGTAAGCTCAATCATGTTGTAACTAAGACATCCGCTGGGAAAAATATTTTTTTAACGCACCATTTATTTATTTAGCTTACGGCCAGTACACACATGTTGACAGAAGCGAGGTTGAGGATACTCGTCTCTGATTGGGGTATGGGGGACAACACCTACTTAGGAGACCGGAAATGTTTACCATTTCATACAATGGGGGTATATTGTAGGTGGGCCATCTTGTAGTAATCCAGTATCTTTGATGCAATCTGACTCTGATTTGGAGACAGCCTCAAGTGGTCATTTGCGGAACTGCAGTTTTTGGCACTTAATTCCACACTGTCTTAAGAGAGACGCCCACTTGGTCTGACCCGAACAGCAAGAATGTGCGAAAATGAGGAAATGAGAGTCTTCTTTCATCTTAAATCCCGTATCTTAAGCCTGACTCTGTAACTGCAGAGGAGAGCGTAAGAAGCTGTACAGGGACAAAAAGTTTGCTACTTCACAGAAAGTCAATATAGAGCCATTTCCATGGTTAGCTTTCAGTAACCCCTTTTACACTGCCAGATTTTCAGCGTCTGTTGGGCCATTTTGCCGGCAAGCTGCGAGCATTTAGACACACAGAGCCGGATTGGCGAGTTGATCCGAGGTGCCCAATTTTCCGCACTGCTGATATATTCCCAGATAAATAATGTTATCTAAATAAATAACGTTATATCATCTTTCTCTTGGCTGTTGACCAGCTGCCTGCCGCTGTTTGACAGTGACATAGACTTTCAAAATAAAAGCTTATGCTAATGATGACCATATGGATCGATGGAGCAAAATTTAGCCCCAAAATGGCGGTTACCTACCAAATGAAACCAAGGACAGGCATATATCTTAATTATTGTATTACGAGGAGCTGTTTTGTTTGTCTGTGTCAGTGTTTTAGTCTAGTCCTGTCATTTTGGTAAGTTGTTGTGGACCTCAGGAAGAATGGCTCATGCAGTGCAGTAGCTAATGGGGATCCTAATAAATTAACTAACTAAACAACCGAATGGGTTGCTATCCACGACAACATGTGGCTAGCCCCAGAACGACTTGTAGTTATTAGTGTTCTAATGGTTGCACTTTTAAACACGTTCTTACTGTTGAAACCGTCGCAGTTTGGCTCCAACACTAATTTGGACATCCCTACTGCAGCACAAACCACTATGACTACAATTACATTTACACTGAGTGTGAATTGGACATACATTTATAAAGCTAATATGTTAAGCAAACTGGTTATGGCTGGAGTCAGAGTAGCTTTATTCATAAAAACATTTGATAGCTGCAAACATGATATCAATAAACAATAAACAAAAGCAATTCATGATTCAAATTTCCCAAGCAGCTGTCTTAAACACTTAAAGGCAACCATTTCCTAACAGTGAAGCTCTAAAATCCCGCTCTACATCATCTGCTCAGCACCAACCAGCTAACAGACAAAATTACGGAGTGTCTTGCAAACACAGTCAAGCATCTAGCTACTAAAGTTCCAGATACTTTTCCCTGGAATTGCTGGCAGCCACACGAGAGATAAAACGAGTATGTTGGATATACTCATCAGTTTATAAAGCAAGCACTACATTCCCCTTTCACTTACAGAGGGAACAACAAATAACCAATGAAGCTGCTGTGGTTATTTTCATTATCAAAAATCCAGGTGTTTTGGCTGAGTTTCACGTACACCTGGTCTCCCACTTCAAGCTGTAGAGTCATGCCATTGGTTGCTGTCTCATGACGGTTTCCAGCCGGGTGGTTGACCACAATAACCGTGTGCGCTCCATTCTTCATTAGTTGCAGCCCCATTGCTTTAGATGATATGTTATGGCCAGAGAAGCTGAAGTAATAGATTCCTCTGACTGGAGCAGTGAAAATACCTGAGGATGATTGACAGAGAGTTACATATGTTTTGCTTTACATTGTATCCAGAGTCAAAGATAGTATGTGGTTATGGTAAGTTTACCTGTTGCAGGGTTGTATGAGCCTGTGTTTGAGTACACATTTTTGTAGGTCAGGGTGATGTCAGTGTTAAAAGGTCCGATGTTTCCAACATTGCCGATAGTTGCTCCAAATGCCACCCGCTTACCTTGAGAGGCTACATGAAAATGAGGAGTTGTTGAGAGAAGTTTACCTTTCATGGTTAGGTTTAGGAAGATCATAGTTTGGGTTAAAATGAAAAGATTTCTGACAGAAAGCTGCCCTGAAAGCATCCTTCTCACATGTGCTTTTAAAGACAACTAAACCTGAGCCAAACTGAAAACAATGTCAATGATACCAAGACATGCTTAAAACCTTTAGTTTAGTTACTGTATGTTCTCACCTTGGACCTCTCCCCTCAGATCCTCTAAGTGTTTCTCAGTGTTTTTCAGTTTGGCCTCCAGCTCTCTTAACATGACAACAAGTTGGCAATAGTTTGCCTGGCTCCCTGTTACGTCACCAGCACACAGACAAGCTGCCTCGATGGTGGAAATCTTCGAGGTGTTGCCCTGTCCGGTCTGGTGATCCAGCTGCTGCACCTCAGCCATGCCAAGGTAGAGGAGGGATAAAGTCAACACAGCCACGGAGGTCTTCATCTTTCACTTCTGTCTGTCTTGATCAGCTCCTCACGATGCTTTATAGACCATACGAAGAAGGAAAGAACAAAGGGTGTTTTCTTCTGCTTCAGGACAAACAATGCTTTATATATAAAGCCAGAAGAGCAAAGGGCGTTTTCTTCTGCTCTGATGGACCAGAACAAACAAATTCTTTTTCCCCCACCCTTGTTCAACAAAAGCATAGCTTTGTATTTACAATCTTATTTTTTGTTCACTTAAAAGATAAGACAGGCTGGATATGGTATATTTTTGTTATTCTCATGAAGAGACTTACTCCAGTCAGACACAACATTTAAGTCATTGACATGTGAAGTGAATAATATTGATCATCTTGTTACAGTGCAGTGTTCTGCAAGGAAACTTTGGCTCCTGTCATTGTTGTGGATGGTACTTGTCAAGCACCACCCACTGAAAAATTGTTATAGACCAAGTGCCCTGCCTCATGGCCACGGCACTCCCCAATGGCAGTGCCCCCCCCAGCAGGACAGTGCACCATGCCACACCATGAAAACTGCTCAGCAATGGCCCGAGGAATGTGACAAAGAGCTCAAGGCGTCGACCTAGCCTCCAGATTTTCCAGATTCCAATCTGATCAAGGGACATGACAGTACCCCTCCTCACAACCCACAAGAGGTCAGGTGGTAAATTACTTCCGCGAAGGCTGCACTCGTTTATGCTTGCTTCTCTCTCCTCTGAAAGCCTCCTTTCTCCTTAGCCCTTTTTAGATAGGAGTTGTGCAAATTTGCAGGAAAGCCCAATCAGTCTTCTTTCAGCTTTGGCAGTATAAAACTAAAATCGGGGAGTGCAGCAAAATGCCGCCTACCTACTTTTGTTTATACAGAATGTGCCTTTTTCGGGGCAATGAGGGACGTGAGCAAGTAACAAAATGTGTAGCTCAGTGTGTGACGTAAACAGTGACGTATGATTAATGACTTGCACCTTGCAGGAGGGCGCGCAATTCTTTGTCTCCCAGTTGCTCATCTTTACAGTGTCTGTCAGGTGTGCGTTTCCCTCTTGCGACTAGCTGCTTGCTAATTCCTGCTATCAGCTGTTTTCTGTTTATCCAGTCTCTGCCAGATTGTTCAGTCTACCTTGCAGTGCTAACAAACTTTTTGCTTGAACTGTGTTTTGGGTCCAGTTCTCTTGGTACTATACAACACACTGTCACACTGGGCGACTTTGAGTCAGTCCCACTAAAAAAGAATATGAGCCTTGTTACGCCCCACATTTTGGTGGCCCTATGGGACGAACAGAACGCCACCACTGACCAAAAATGACCATGTAAGACACCTTAAAAGACTTAGATCCATGGGATTTATTAACAGCAGCAGGACCAGAGGCCTCTCTCCTCTGCTGCTGGCACAGGAGCTCTTAAGCACGTCCTCCATACCAGGTCGTTAAGTAATGCAGTACACCTGGACAGATGTACAATGGAGGGAAAAGGGACAGCAGCATATAACACATACAGCTGTAACAGCCCCGCCCTTAAAACAATGAGTTATTTTTTTGGTTGATATTAATATTTAATATTGGGCTTTATGAATAAAATTGAATTGAACTGAATTCTAACTGTATTATTTCAGACTATTTCAGACATTATGCCAAACTAACTTTTTTCCCTTTTTCTTTTTTTTTTGTCAAAGCTCAAGAGTAAATCAGTTAAAATGCAAACTGTGGTTTTTGCTTTTGAATCACAATTGTGTCATGATTTTAGCTCATATGAAATGAAAATAAAATTGCAGTTTTCATGTTTTTAATGAAAGCAGCATTTTGTCAGGCTGGAGTCAGAGTAGCTTTATCATTAAAACACATTACAAAGGCAGCAATATCATAAATATACAGTTTTCAAAGAGCATAATTACTACAGGGATTCCTCTTAACATGCATTATTTTTTCATTGTTACATTATTTTAAGTTTTCTGAGCTACGATCTTTAACACTTCCAGCAATAAAGATAAACCCACTCCACACTATCTGCCCAGCAGCAAACAGCTAACAGAGAAGATGACAGAGTGGCTGCTGCCTATTAGAGGCCTAAAACTGATCAATGAAACTTTAAACACACAAAAAAATGAGTAATTGCCCCCTGAATATTGTTCATCCCCTGTCATTGATTATTTGATTTGTCTCTCCATTTCATATTGTCACATTACCACCACCTGTATTAACACAGCCATGGTCTGAGTCACGTGGCTGACCTCTCCTTAAGGCCTACTTTAAACTTTATATCTCTCACAGAGGGAACAACAAATGACCATTGAAGGTGCTGTGGTTATCACTATTGTCATAAACCCAGGTGTTTCCCAGGAGTCTCACGTACACCTCGTCTCCCACTTCAAGCTGTAGAGTCATGCCATTGGTTACTGTCTCGTGGCGGTTTCCAGCCGCATGGTTCCACACAGACACCATGTGTGCTCCATTCTTCATCAGTTGCAACGCCATTGTTCTAGTGGATTGGTGATGTCCAGAGAAGCTGAAGTAATAGATTCCTCTGACTGGAGTAGTGAAAATACCTGAGGATGATCAACAAAGAGAGTTACATCTGATTTCTGTTGTATCCAGACAGTATTTATTTACCAAATTAATCCATTCATGTGCGAATGCATGTCATTATGGTAAGTTTACCTGTTGCAGGGTTGTATGAGCCTGTGTTTGCGAACACATTCTTGTAGGTCACTGTGGTCGCAACATTAAAAGGTCCAACATTTCCGACATTGCCAATAGTTGCTCCAAATGCCACCTTACCTTGAGAGGCTACATGGAATCAAAGAGTTATTATAAAGTTTTTTTGTCTTTTTTTTTTAAAGCATACTTTTCCCATTTGCATTTAAAAACAACTAAACCTGAACCACACTGAAAACATGGGAAATGATACATACCCCAAGACATACTTAAAACATATAGTTTAGTTACTGTATGTTCTCACCTTGGACCTCTCCCCTCAGATCCTCTAACTGTTTCTCAGTGTTTTTCAGTTTGGCCTCCAGCTCTCTTAACATGACAACAAGTTGGCAATAGTTTGACAGGCTCCCTGTTATGTCACCAGCACACAGACAAGCTGGCTTGATAGTGGGAATCTCTGTGCTATGGCCTTCTTCTGCTCGGTGATCCTGCTGCTGCACCTCAGCCATGCCAAGGTAGAGGAGGGATAAAGTCAACACAGCCACGGAGGTCTTCATCTTTCACTTCTGTCTGTCTTGATCAGCTTCTCACGATGCTTTATATACCATACGAAGAAGGAACTAACCTTGAATTCAGCAGAAAACAAAGGCTGTTTTTTCTGTTCTGATGGACCAGAACAAAAGAAGTCTTATCAAGAATATGATAGGTAAGTATCTGGCATGTTTTGGATTATTGTTTTATCACCCTTGGTCAACAAGCCCATAGATATGTATTAACAGTCTTCTTTTGTTCACTTAAAAGATAAGGTAAGCTGCAAAACTTTATACTTGTGTTATTAACATAATACATTTTATTTGTTAGGGCGCCTTTCAAGCCACTCAAGGTCACCTTACAGCAAAGATAAAACACAGCATACAAAACATCATAACACATCATACAATACATTAAAATAGAGGGGAAGACAGTAAGACAGTGTAATGCATATGATCAGGTGGAATGGGCAAGTCTGAACAGATGTGTTTTGAGTTTGGATTTGATTGTGAGCAATCCCCATGAGGAGACTGACTACAGCAATGAAATGAATCTACTGACAACTATTGTCTTTTATTCCTCTGTGCAACAGACATCCATCGTTGAAACAGTATTTGAAAACCGTCAGTGAGCCACACTGTTACACTGAGTGACTTCATTACAATTAACACAGGCACTGTTGTTTACTTTGAGTCACTCTCACTGATAAGCCTACTAGCATCTATAAAGCTCAAAGATGAACAGGTTGTATCTCCTGTGGTTAATTAGTTCTCAAACAGAAATGTAAAAATAACAAGGTTTAGATTTACAAGGAGTCAAGTGCTGTAACTACTTCTTGTACTTGTGTTACCTTTGGACTGTGGGCTAAGCGGCGCTAACTGTTTCCCCTTTTCCCAGTCTTTGAGCTAAGCTAATAACTTCTAGCTCTAGATGTGTACTCAACACACAACCTTGCCACCCAACGAAGGAGACAAATAAGTGCATTTCTCAAAATGTCAAACTAATTATTAAGGAATAAATAAGTGAAAATGCAATGTGTGGTTTTGCATTTGCATTGCACTTACAGCATGCCATGACTTCAGCTCATATCAAATGAGAATGAAAAGGAAATGCCTGTTTGTATTTTTGCAATGATGACAGTGTTTGTCAGGCTGGAGTCAGAGTAGCTTTATTAATAAAACACATTACAAAGGCAAACATATCAATGAATATACAGTTGTCAGTAAACACAGATATGACAGGGATTCCTCTTAACATGCATTATTTTGTCATTGTTACATTATTTAAAGTTTTCTGAGCTACGATCTTTAACACTTCCAGCAATAAAGATAAACCCACTCCACACTATCTGCCCAGCAGCAAACAGCTAACAGAGAAGATGACAGAGTGGCTGCTGCCTATTAGAGGCCTAAAACTGATCAATGAAGCTTTAAACACACACAAAAAAATGAGTAATTGTCGCCCTGAATATTTTTCATCCCATGTTATTGATTATTTGATTTGTCTCTCGATTTCATATTGTAACATTACCACCACCTGTATTAACACAGCCATGGTCTGAGTCATGTGGCTGACTTCTCCTTAAGGCCTACTTTAAACTTTATATCTCTCACAGAGGGAACAACAAATAACCAGTGAAGCTGCTGTGGTTATTACCATTGTCAAAAATCCAAGTGTGTTCCCGGAGTCTCATGTACACCTGGTCTCCCACTTCAAGCTGTAGAGTCATGCCATTGGTTGCTGTCTCGTAGCGGTTTCCAGCCACATGGTTCCACACAGACACCGTGTGTGCTCCATTCTTCATCAGTTGCAGCCCCATTCTTTTAGTTGATATATTATGTCCAGAGAAGCTGAAGTAATAGACTCCTCTGACTGGAGCAGTGAAAATACCTGAGGATGATCAACAAAGAAAGTTACATCTGATGTTGTTGAGTTGTATCCAGACAATATTTATTTACCAAATTAATCCATTCATGTATAAATACACATCATTATGGTAACTTTACCTGTTGCAGGGTTGTATGAGCCTGTGTTTGCGAACACATTCCTGTAGGTCAGTGTGATCGCAACATTAAAAGGTCCAACATTTCCGACATTGCCAATAGTTGCTCCAAACGCCACCCGCTTACCTTGAGAGGCTACATGGAATCAAAGAGTTATTATGAAGTTTTTGTCTGTTTTTTTTAAAGCATACTTTTCCCATTTGCATTTAAAGACAACTAAACCTGAACCACACTGAAAACATGGGAAATGATACATACCCCAACACATACTTAAAACATATAGTTTAGTTACTGTATGGTCTCACCTTGGACCTCTCCCCTCAGATCCTCTAACTGTTTCTCAGTGTTTTTCAGTTTGGCCTCCAGCTCTCTTAACATGACAACAAGTTGGCAAGAGTTTGCCTGGCTTCCTGTTACGTCACCAGCACACAGACAAGCTGCCTCGATGGCAGGAATCTCTGTGCTATTGCCCTCTTCTGCTCGGTGATCCTGCTGCTGCACCTCAGCCATGCCAAGGTAGAGGAGGGATAAAGTCAACACAGCCACGGAGGTCTTCATCTTTCACTTCTGTCTGTCTTGATCAGCTCCTCACGATGCTTTATATACCATACGAAGAAGGAAATACCCGACAATTTATCAGAAAGGCAAAGGGTGTTTTCTTCTGCTTCAGGACAAAAAAACAAACTCTTATCAATGATAAGTAAGTAGCTGGCCAAAGGTGTTGTTGGTTATTGTTTTATCACCCTTGGTCAACAAAACTATAGGTTTCATCCATTTTCATCCACTGGTTGTGGATGCAGCAAGCTGAGCAAGGTATTCTAGACGTCCCTCTTCCCAGCAATGTCTTCTAGCTCCTCTGGGGGATCCCAACTGGTTCCAGGCCAGATGACATATATAATCCCTCCAGTGTGTTCCAGGTCTACCTCAGGGCCTCCTGCCTGTGAGACGTGCCCAGAAAACCTCTAACGGGAGGCGTCCAGGAGGCATCCTTATCCAATGCCCAAACCACCTCAAGTGGTTCCTTTTGATACGAAAGAGCAGCAGCTTTACTCTGAGTTCCCTCAGGATATCTGAGCTCCATGACCTATCTCTGAGGCTGAGCCCAACAACCCTACGGGGGAAACTAATTTTGGTTTCCAGCAGAGAACTGTGGTCTGAGACTTGGAGGTAATGACTCTCATCCCAACCATTTCACACTCGGCTTCAAACTCCCCCAGTGGGTGCTGGAGGTCACGGTCTGAAGAAGCCAACAGAACCACATCATCTGCAAACATCAGAAATGCAATGCTGAGGTCTCCACTCACACTCTCATCCCCGTGGCTGCACTTTGAGAACCTGTCCGTCAAAATCGCGAACAGAATTGTGACAAAGGACAGCCCTGGTGGAGGCCGACGCCCACTGAAACTGTTTTGTGCTGAGACTTTGTGCTGAGTATGCAGACACAGCTCTCACTTTGGTCATACAAAGACCAGATATCTCGTAGCAATGACCCCAATACTTCAGGTTCCTGCAGTATCTCCCACAGGACTCCTTGGGGGATGTGGTCGTAAGCCTTCTCCAAGTCCACAAAACTCCCATGACCCTTCCAGCAGCCCTTCAAGACAGAATAAAGAGCTGTTTCATTGTTCCATGGCCAGGACAGAATCATAATTGCTCCTCCTGAATCTGAGGTTGACAATCAGTCAGAGTCTCCTCTCTAGCACCCTGCCATGAACTGTCCCGGGGAGCTGAGCAGTGTGACAGCCCGATAATTGGAGCAAACCCTTTGGTTCCCTTTTTTAAAATGGGAACCACCAGCCCAGTCTGCATTGGCACTGTACCTAACTTCTGTGCAACACTGAAAAGGTGTGTCAGTCAAGACAGCCTAGCAATGTCCAGAGCCCTCCACATCTCAAGAAAAATCTGATTCACACCTGGCACGCTGTCTCTGAGGAGCTTTTTGACTACCTCAGCAACCTCTGCCAGGGAAACAGGTGAGGCTTCCTCCGAGCCTTCAGACTCTACCTCCTCCGCAGAGGACGTGTTGCTTGGGTTCAGGACTTCCTCAAAATGCTCTTTCCACCTCTCGACAATATCCCTAGTCCAGGTTAGCAGTTCACCTTCCCTGTTGAACACAGCCTGAGACAACCCGTGTTTTCCCTTACTGAGTCATCTCACGGTTTGCAGAACTTCTTGAAGGCCAATCGAGAATCCTTTTCACAGCCTCCCTGAACTCCTCCCACACCTGGGTTTTTGCTTTGGCGACTGCCATAGCCACAACCCTTTGATTTGTATCTACAATTTTCAATGTTTTTCTTCACTTAAAAGACAAGGCAGGCTGAATATCTCTGTATGTCCTTATTGTCAGCAGTTCCCATGAAAATACTAAGTACGTCAGTACAATTAGTACAAAACATTGACCCTACTGACAGCTATTACCTTTGGAGTATGACCATCCTCCCCCCGTGCACTAAGGCTATGTTCAAACTGCAGGCACATCAGATTTGTTTTTCTTGAATCAGATCTTGAAGCTAGACTGTCCGCTCTGTTATTTGCAAGTATGAGATCTGATATGTGTGTTCATACATGAAAAACCTTTTTGCATGGGCTGCTAAGGTAACAACATAGGCATCAGTAACTACATAGTAACGTAGGTGTTGGTGATGATGGTGATGTTGGTGATGGTGAGACAAAGGTCTGCCATTTTGCACTACAAACTTTTTTTTTTTTTTTGGCGCGCATCCTCAGACTGTTGTTCCTCATGTTGTCCTCTTTATTGCTCTGCTAGTAGCAGTGTGGATCTGTTCAGCTCTTCCCACACTCTGGATTTGATGTTGTTGTTCAAAGTGACACTCTGAAATCCCATTTGAGCGGCCAGAGCATCTGGACTGAGACACATCTGTAGAAATAGTTTCAAACCACCTCTTTCCTGACTCTCTTTCCTACTTTGGTGTTGTTTTATTCATTTCTGCTTTTGTAGAGTAAAAAATTCTATTACCTTTTTCTGTAGTCGTCTGGTCTCCCTTTGTGTCACAGCCTTTGATTCAGGCTGTAACAAGAGGGGGCTTTTGCATTTGAGTAACACTTACGGTATGTCATGATTGTAGCTCATATCAAAATGATAATGAAGAGGACATGACTGTTTGCATTTCATGAATGATTTTAATGATTTAATGATTCATATCAATGGATATACAGTTTTCAATGGACACAATTATGTCAGGGATTCCTCTTAACATGCATTATATTTTCATTGTCACATTTTTTAAAGTTGGTAACAGAGAAGATGACAGAGTGGCTGCTGCCTATTAGAGGCCTAAAGTTGATCAATGAAGCTTTAAACACACACAAATATTTTGAGTAACTGTTCATCCCATGCTATTGATTATTTGATTTGTATCTTTATCATTACCACCACCTGCAACAGTAATATATGAGTCATGTGGCTGACTTTTCCTCAAGGCCTACTTTGAACTTTATTGCTCTCACAGAGGGAACAACAAATGACCAATGAAGGTGCTGTGGTTATTATCATTGTCAAAAATCCAGGTGTGTGCCCGGAGTCTCATGTACACCTGGTCTCCCACTTCAAGCTGTAGAGTCATGCCATTGGTTGCTGTCTCTGGGCGGTTTCCAGCCGCATGGTTCCACACAGACACCGTGTGTGCTCCATTCTTCATCAGTTGCAGCCCCATTGTTCTAGTGGAGTGGTGATGCCCAGAGAAGCTGAAGTAATAGATTCCTCTGACTGGAGCAGTGAAAATACCTGAGGATGATCAACAAAGAGAGTAACATCACCATTTTATCTAGAGTCAAAGACTTTATTAATATATGTAGTAGTAAGTTTACCTGTAGCAGGGTTGTATGAGCCTGTGTTTGCGATCACATTCTTGTAGATCAGTGTGATTTCAACATTAAAAGGTCCAACATTTCCAACATTGCCCAGAGATGCTCCAAACGCCACCCGCTTACCTTGAGAGATCACATGAAAATGAGGAGTTATTATAATATTGTGTTTGTGTTGGTCAGCTCTCCCCACTATGCTTTATATCCAGGAGATACCCTTTAAAATATACAAAATAAAAGACTGTTTTCTTCGTCTCTGATGGACCAGAACAAACATATTCTTATCTAACCACTTATCACTTTGAGTAAGAGGAAGTTTTTTTAATATTGTTTTCTGAACTTTAGCATTTATTCTTTTATTACTTTAATGGTGGCACCTCATGGTAGCTCTAAGATATGAACAGAAAAACAAGATATAAAACAATAACGATGTAGAAGGACACGAGAAAGATAAGACAGTGCATGATACAGACACATTTGCCACAGTAAAATGTAACAGATGCCGATCTTTGAGGGTGAGTGAAGGCATTTGCACGTGATTGACGGCAATGGCCTTCCACTTTGAGGGTCAGATTTTTCTAGAAGCGTTGCCTTGCTGCCTGCAGGAGTCAGACGGTGTACAAGTGTGGATGAGTCACTATGGTCTTGGAGGGAACAGTGAAGAAAAGACCTCACATATCCACAGACTGAAATAGACTAAATGCTCTGCTTCTCACATTGAGTGGGAGGACATGGCAGACACACAGAGGTGTTCTCAGCTCCCACACATTCACCCAACATCTAATCTCCATTTTCAGCCTATATACTCGTACACTTGGGCCTGTGACTGAGTGTGTGTGTGTGTGTGTGTGTGTGTGTGTGTGTGTGTGTGTGTGTGTGTGTGTGTGCATACACACATCCACTGTCATATTCCTGATTGTTTTTGAAAGGCTTCTTTTTTTCTTTTTCTGGAGAAAACATATATTGATGTTAAATTCAAACAAAACTGAAGTTATTGTTCTTGGCCCCAAACAACTCAGAGACTCTTTATCTGATGACATAGTTTCTCTCGATGGCATTGCTCTGGCCTCTACCACTACCGTAAGAAACCTCGGAGTAACATTTGATCAAGATCTGTCTTTCAATTCTCATTTAAAACAAACCTCACGGACTGCATTTTTTCATCTGCGTAATATTGCAAAAATTAGGCCTATCTTGACCCAAAAAGATGCAGAAAAATTGGTCCACGCTTTTGTTACCTCGAGGCTGGATTACTGTAACTCTCTACTATCAGGTAGCTCTAGTAAATCATTAAAAACTCTTCAGCTAATTCAGAATGCAGCAGCACGTGTACTAACAGGAACTAAGAAACGAGATCATATTTCTCCTGTTTTAGCTTCTCTGCACTGGCTCCCTGTAAAATCCAGAAGTGAATTTAAAATCCTACTGTTAACTTATAAAGCTCTAAATGGTCAAGCTCCGTCATATCTTAGAGAGCTCATAGTGCCATATTATCCCACCAGAACTCTGCGCTCTGAGAACACAGGGTTACTCGTGGTCCCTAAAGTCTCCAAAAGTAGATCAGGAGCCAGAGCCTTCAGCTATCAGGCTCCTCTCCTGTGGAATCATCTTCCTGTTACGGTCCGGGAGGCAGACACCGTCTCCACATTTAAGGCTAGACTTAAGACTTTCCTCTTTGATAAAGCTTATAGTTAGGGCTGGCTCGGGCTTGCCTTGTACCAGCCCCTAGTTAGGCTGACTTAGGCCTAGTCAACCGGAGGACCACCTTTAATGCACCGGGCACCTTCTCTCTCTCTCTCTCTCTCTCTCGCTCTCGCTCTCTCTCTCTCTCTCCCTCTCTCTCTCGTATCCTATTACTGTATCTATTTTACTCGGCCATTCTGGATGTCACTAACTCGGTTTCTTCTCCGGAGCCTTTGTGCTCCACTGTCTCTCAGGTTAACTCGTATTGCAGCGGTGCCTGGATAGTGTGACGTGTGTGGTTGTGCTGCTGCCGTGGTCCTGCCAGATGCCTGCTGCTGCTGCTGCTGCTGCTGCTGCCATCATTAATCATTAGTCATACTTCTACTGCTATTATAGACATATGATATTATCATACATGTAGACTGCCTGATACTAATATATACTTTCAACATATTGTACCACAGTAGCCAGAACTATAACGACAGTATTATTACTTTCATGAATGTTGTTGTAAGCTACTGTCATTACCGAGGATGTCATACAGATTACTGTATTGTGTCATACAGATTACTGTTAATTTGTTATGCTGATCTGTTCTGTACGACATCTACTGCACGTCTGTCCGTCCTGGAAGAGGGATCCCTCCTCAGTTGCTCTTCCTGAGGTTTCTACCATTTTTTTCCCCCGGTAAAGGGTTTTTTTGGGGGAGTTTTTCCTTATCCGCTGTGAGGGTCTAAAGGACAGAGGGATGTCGTATGCTGTAAAGCCCTGTGAGGCAAATTGTATTTGTGATATTGGGCTTTATAAATAAAATTGATTGATTGATTGATTGATTGATATATCTATCTATCTATATCTATATATATCTAGATAGATAGATATAGTAATCTACAAATCTAACTTCATCAGACTTCAGAGTCTTCAGGCTTAATATGAGGATTTAAATTGAATGTTTTCTCGGATATAGCTGCTATATCCTTGTCTGTCCACAAGAGGGCAGGAAGTTTGATCAATTTGTATTGCAGAAGAGGGGACCTCTGCGGATAATTTGGCCCCCAGTAAAAACCTTCTGAAGGCCTGCATCAGAAGAGCACACATTAGCAGATGCTAGCATAATGGCCCACCCGCACAGTGCTGCAGAGTAACACTAATTCTTAATGTGGAAGTGTTTTATTCAGGGTTTTAACAGCTTTACAGTCACCTGGTTCATTCGCTTTAGAGAGGAAGAGACCTGCGGATAATTTGGCTCTCAGTAAAAACCTCCTGAACAATGAACACTGAAAGAATCCTGACAGGGAGTTCGTGTGAGAAGTTGCAGCTTGTTGCAATCAGCAACCCTCACTGCTCGATGCAACTAAATCCTACACACTGTTCCTTTCTGAGATAGAGACTGTGCTCTCTGATTACAAGGGTATTTGTTTTCAGTGAAAATATTGTGTGAGGCAGGATTAAAAGGGATGAGACTATATACTCGTACACTTGGGCCTGTGAATGAGTGTGTGTGTGTGTGTGTGTGTGTGTGTGTGTGTGTGTGTGTGTGTGTGTGTGTGTGTGTGTGTGTGTGTGTGTGTGTGTGTGTGCATACACACATCCACACATCCACATTCATCTTCATGATTGTTTTTGAAAGGCTTCTGTTTCTTTTCTGGACAAAACATATATATATAGTAATCTACAAATCTAACTTCATCAGACTTCAGACTCTTCAGGCTTAATATGAGGATTTAAACTGAATGTTTTCTTGGATATAGCTGCTATATCCTTGTCTGTCCACAAGAGGGCAGGCAGGTACAACTGAGAAAGAGGAATTAATCCAGTAGTTTACATTCAAGGTTGACTTGCCAAAGCACCTCAGATTTTCTCTTCAGTTGTAGCTCTAAAGAGATGGAATGCATACCACAATAAATGAACCTCCTTACACTCAATGGACAAACAATGTGTGTGAAGTGCCTTATTCAGTGTCTTTACTGGTTTAAATCACCAGGGGCCTCATTTATAACCATTGTGTACGCACAAAAAAGGGCTTGAAATGTGCGTACACCACTTTCGAAGCATAAAGTGGGATTCATAAAAAAAGACGATGGTGATTGTGGAAATTAGGTGTGAGAGGAATCATTATACATAAAAAGATCTCTCACACATTTAAGCAAATGCAAATGATACCATTTTTAAATTCTTTTGGCTTTATCCCAACCTAGATCTGACTACAGACTACTATGACAGCTACCTTGACATCACCAGTTGGTTTGTAGACTGCCACTTTGACGACTCGTGTTTGGCATTTTGACTGTCGCCACCTTGGTTTTTCTGGAACTACCAGTGACCAAAGAAATTTTTTTTTAAAAAGGGTGAAATTGAATATTTAAAGAGAGACTGGGTGGGAGAGGCTTACGATGCCACCTACTGCAGCAACAGTAGGGGAGTAGGTATTTTGATCAATAAAAATATACCTTTTTCATTGATATCATTACATAAAGACCAAGATGGCCATTTTATTGTTTTAACTTGTACTTTATATGGTGAAAGGTATACATTAATAGCTTTGTATGTACCTCCAGGAGCAAATTTAATATTTCTAGATAAAATTCACAACATATTAGATAACACTCAGTCAGAAACTATAATTCTAGGAGGGGCTCTTAATCATACATTCGATAAAATCGAATTCTTTCTAAGTTCTTTCTTAGACACAATACAATTAAAACAACTCCCTCAAGACAAAAAAGAGCAGTTAAAATTAGAAATATTCGAGGCTGAAATAGTACAAACATTTGCACTCAAGAAAGCACCAGGAATGGACGGATTTCCCGTTGAATTTTACTCAACTTTTTGGAGCAAATTGGCTCCCTTATTCATTCATATGACAAGAAAAATGTCAAAAAATCCAGTCCTTCCTAGATCTATGTATCAAACTACAACCTCTGTTATATTAAAACCAGGTAAGTCTGGAGAGTCCCCTTCAGACTATAGACCTATAGACCAAAATCCAGAAGTTACAGGTGTTAATATAGGATAACAACAGTTTTTTAAAACTAACTTATTTGCAGATGATATTTTGTTGTATTTAACCAATGTTGAAAAGTCTATACCGCCTTTGCTTAGAATTATTTCTGAATATTCATTGGTCTCAGGTTACAGAATTAATATGGGTAAAACAGAAATAATGGTTGTAGGGAAGCATAAAAACATATCGCAAGACTTAAAACAATCATTTAAGTGCACCACAAGTATTAAATATTTAGGATGTGTAATAAGTGACAACAAGCAACAGATATTTGAAGGAAATTGTATTTCATTACTCAATAATATGAAATCTGAATTGAGTAAATGGATGAATCTTCCTATAAAATTAACAGGAAGAATCAATGTATTTAGAGTGACGTGGCTTCCAAAATTCCTATTTCTATTTTTGACAGTATCAATTACCCCACCGAAAGTATTCTTTAAAAAAACTTATTCCATTATTACAGACTTCATATGGGCAAAACAAAATTAAAGAGTTAAAAGGAAGGTTTTACATCTTCCAAAGTCAGAGGGCGGTTTTAATCTCCCAGATTTAGAATTATATCATCTTGCCACTCAAGCATTTTATCTACGACATGTAGTCAAAAATACAATAGCAGAACAATGGATTCATGTTGAAAATGCACAAGTTTATCCTCAAAATCTTTTTACTTATAAATTTTCAAAGGATGCAAACATTAGTTCTGTCAATTTTATAGTAAGAAATTAAAAAGCTGCATGGAGAAAAATGAAGAGTGTTCTGAATGAACCAATATCAGTTCCAAAAACTAAGTTTTTATGGAACAATCCTTGGATGGCTCTTCAAAATTTACCATTAAGCTGATTTCATGGAAGGATAGAGGGATAGAAACTGTTAATGATTTAATGACTGGTAACAAATTTAGCTCCTGGAAAGACATGCAAAACAAATTTGATCTGTCTACTGTAGAGTTCTTTAGATATAAGCAACTTAGAAGTCTATTTCAAACTTTTGATTTACCTGCATTTGGAGAGCAATCTGGAAGAAATTATATTTGATTCAGAAACAGGTAATAAATTAACAGGTAAAGTTTATAGAATCCTGCAGAAATCCTATTCTGTAGACACTTTGCAAACTAGATTACATTCATGGAACCAAGATCTAAAAAGAAATGATATTAATTTAAGATGGAGGGAATGTTGGAATTTAACAACAGGTATTATGGCTAATGAAAAACTGTGTTTAATCCAATACAAAATAATGTAGAGAACCTACTGTACAAGAGATAAAGTTAATAAATATGATAGTAGTATATCAGGGAACTGTTTTAAATGGACTTACATTGATACATTGATTCATGCTTTTTGGGACTGTAGCAAAAGTAATAAGGTCTGGTTTGATATGGAATATTAGTTATCACAAGTATTGGGGGTGAACTTTAATTTCAATCCATCAGCCTGTATATTTCAAGATATGTTACAGAATACAGTGAGGTACCCACAGAGATGGATTATTCTTTTCTCATCAATTGTTTAGAAGAAATTGATACTTAAACATTGGAAATCCTTGAAAAGAACAAATTAACTCAATTTGAAATCATATGAGGAGAAATAATACAACCCTTGAGTATATAAAAACAATAAGCGCTTTATATTTAAACATAGATATTTTTTTTGTTGGTTTTTGTCTTGTTAATTGGTTCTAGTTTACTTTTGTCGATGTTTGGTTTACTTGTAAAAATATGAATAATACAGGACATAATAATTTAAAGGACAGTAATGTTGTGGATATTTCAGTTGGGAAAGGATGGTGATACTGGATAGAAAGGAACAGAATTTAAGTTATTTAACTTGATCATTCATAAAGATACTGATGCTGGGCTTGTCTATCTGATATGTGTGTTGTGGTTTGTTTTGTTTTGTTCTTGTTTTGTTTGTTGATAAGATTGTGGGTCTTTGTTTTTTGTTGTTTTGTATGTACTTGAAAAAGTAAATAAAATCTTATTTAAAAAAAAAAAGATTTATATTTGCCTTTTGACTTTTGACTCAGAAATTAAAGATCAAGTTGGGCTTCCTATATGGAATATATCTGGCTTTTTTGGTTTTGATTTTGTAAGTTGGTTGTGTGGTTGTCTGATTAAGAATGTTTCTTGTTCTCAGGTCTCTTTCTGAAAAAGATAACTTGATATCAATGACACCACATGATTATAAAACAAGATTTCCAGCTGCATTGCACAGTAGTGCATTATATGAATCACCAGGTAATTACCAGGCAACACTGTCAAAACATGACACGAACATGAAATGAGAAAAAATATCTTAGTGTAATTACCATTCTCTTGCTTCAGAAGCTCAAGTTGTTTTTCAGCTTTTGTCACTGTGGTCACCAGGTCTTGAACAACAAAAGATAATACGTATTATTTGCAAAGCAAGAAAAGTTATTCAAGAATTGACTGCATTTTCATTTCAAGATCTGCACTCAATACTATACTGGGCTCAAAAATTCATGAAATTGTTATTTCAGATCATTCTCCAGTATCATGTTATGTGGTGCAAACAGAAACAGATAAAGTGATCGAATTTGGATAATTAATAGAGCACATATTCAAGATCCAGAGTTCATAAAATTTGTGAATGACAAAATAGATGACTTTATTACTGCAAATGTGGAGGGAGAACAAAAGGATAAATCAACCCCAGAAATAATTTGGGATGCTTTTAAAGCAAATATTAGAGGAATGATTATTTCTTTTTCAGCAAAGAAAACGAATGAATTACATTTACAAATCAAAGAAAAAGAGAGAGAGATTGCAGCTTTAGAAAAGTCCCATAAAAAATATTTACAAGAGTCTGAAGGTAAATTGTCTGAACTCAAACAAGATTACTACAGATTTAATTCAAATAAAGCTTTTAATTTAATGGCAAATAAACCGGGTAAGCACTTAGCAGCTTTAATAAAATGGATACAAATCAAATCAACTATAATTTTGAAAGATATGGATTCAAATGCATTGATAAGGAATAACAAACTTATTAATGACACTTTTAAATCCTTCTATGTAAATCTATATAAATCAGAAAAAAACATTTATCAGACCCAAGTTCTTTCTTAGACACAATACAATTAAAACAACTCTCTCAAGATAAAAAAGAGCAGTTACAATTAAAAATATCCGAGGCTGAAATAGTACAAACAATTAAAACATTTGCACTCAAGAAAGCACCAGGAATAGACGGATTTCCCGTTGAATTTTACTAAACTTTTTGGAGCAAATTGGCTCCATTATTCATTCAAATGACAAGAAACATGTCAAAAAATCCAGTCCTTCCTAGATCTATGTATCAAACTACAACCTCTGTTATATTAAAACCAGGTAAGTCTGGAGAGTCCCCTTCAGACTATAGACCTATAGACCAAAATCCAGAAGTTACAGGTGTTAATATAGGATAACAACAGTATGAAATTAACTTATTCGCAGATGATATTTTGTTGTATTTAACCAACGTTGAAAAGTCTATACCGCCTTTGCTTAGAATTATTTCTGAATATTCATCGGTCTCAGGTTACAGAATTAATATGGGAAAAAAACAGAAATAATGGTTGTAGGGAAGCATAAAAACATATCGCAAGACTTAAAACAATCATTTAAGTGCACCACAAGTATTAAATATTTAGGACGTGTAATAAGTGACAACAAGCAACGGATATTTAGAGAAAATTTTATTTCATCATTCAATAATATGAAATCTGAATTGAGTAAATGGATGAATCTTCTGATAAACTTAACGGGAAGAATCAATGTATTTAGAGTGACGTGGCTTCCAAAACCCTATTTCTGTTTTCGACAGTATCAATTACCCCACCAAAAGAATGTTTCTTGTTCTCAGGTCTCTTTCTGAAAAAGATACAACACGAACATGAAATGAGAAAAAATATCTTAGTGTTATTACCTGCATTTTCTTGCTTCAGAAGCTCAAGTTGTTTTTCAGCTTTTGTCACTCTGGTCACCAGGTTTTGAACTGTCCGGTCACAGGGATGGTGTAGGATATGTTCATGAGCGTGGACAGCCTCGGCCACAGGCAAGTAGAGGAGGCATAAAGCCAGCGAAGCCACTGAGGTCTTCATCTTCTCTTCTATTTGTCTTGAATGGGTGATGAGCAGTTATGTTTTATTTGACCAGCTAGTTGCTTTATATACAATGTCGAGGCGGACATGACTTTGCATTTACCAGGAAAAGAAAACCTGTTTCTCAAGGTGCCATGAGATCTTCCTTAGAAACTGTATTTATTTTTTTGTTCACCTATTACAGCAAATCAGAGGTGGAGTCTGGTCTGTCACTGAGGTAAAAGTAGTAGAGCCACACTGTACAAATTATAAATGTCAGAAGCATAAGTCCACTATTGAAATTGTTCAAGCTGTGTATTTTATAACAAAACATAATATTTTAGCTCTTTGTATGTTTTGTATATAAAATCTTAACTTTTTAGGGTGGGTCCCACTCACACTTTGGGCCTTTTAGCCTGTGCCTGGTAGGCCCAGTCAATAATATTTCCATGATTGCAGTGAAATTAGAAGAACAATATTTCACCTTGAAATGTAGAGGAGCATAAGTGCTTAGGCCTGTCAATGAGTGATGTGTGTTCCTGTTGGTGTGTGTTGCATATGTTAGATCGAACAAGCACAGGACTTTCACCCAGGAGACCAGTATTTGTGGCCAAAGTCAGTGTTGACTACCTTTTCATGGCATAGTATGCTAGTGTGTGTAGTATACTAGACTATTGACATGTGATGTGACTTATGACATCTGTCCAGGGCTGCTGCTGGCCATTTGGGTGCCCTAAACATCATTTCTCTGTTGTTATGCTCACACATAACAGAAGAAAAGTCACGAAACTTTATAAACTCTGCATATATGCGCAGATATGTTTTAATAAGCTTAAGTGTCATAGACCTTCTTTCAGCAGAGGTAAGTGAACTGTGATAATAACCTAAAAATGACCTCACGAACTGAGAGGCAAGGCAAGTTTATTTGTATAGCACAATTCAACACAAGGTAATTCAAAGTGCTTTACAGAGACATTAAAAGCAACAAGACACAATTTAAAACAATAAAAACAGTTGATTAAAAAGGGAAATAGAAATTGAGAATAATAGTGATAATAATAAAATACAATAACATAAAATAAAAACAGGCTCAATACATTGAACAGTCAGGATAAGAAAAGAAGTAGAATAATAAAAGGCATAAATCAACAGTGTGTAGTTAAAAAGTACGGGCAGTAGAATACAGCAGGTAAGTATTTAATCTAAGAGTATGCTTCAGTAAACAACAGTGTTTTTAGCCCTGATTTAAAGGAGCTGACAGTTTGAGCAGACCTCAGATCTACGGGAAGTTTGTTCCACAGGTGAGGAGCATAATAACTGAATGCTGCCTCACCTTGCTTGGTTCTTGTTCTTGGAACACACAACAAACCTGTTCCAGATGACCTAAGGGGTCTGGATGCTTCGTAGGGAACCAGTAGGTCAAGCATGTATTTTGGTCCGAGACCATTCAGGGCTTTGTAGACCAGCAGTAAGATTTTAAAATCTATTCTTTGACTCACAGGAAGCCAGTGTAGCGATTTAATGACCGGTGTAATATGGTCCAGTTTCCTGGTGTTTGTAAGGACTCTGGCGGCAGCGTTCTGAATCAGCTGCAGCTGTCTGATTGATTTTTTGTTAAGGCCTGTAAATAAGCCATTGCAATAATCCAACCTACTAAAAATGAATGCATGAATACGTTTTTCCATGTCTTGTTTAGACAGAAACCCCTTAATTCTAGCTATATTTTTCAGGTGGTAATAGGCAGATTTAGTAATAAACTTTAAATGGCTGTTGAAGTTCAGGTCTGAGTCAATAATAACACCAAGATTTCTGGCTTGATTTGTAGCTGTCAATGACATAGAGCCAAGGTGGGCGCTGATCTTTGCCCTTTCATTTCTAGGGCCAAAAATTAATACCTCTGTCTTTTCTGGATTTAGCTGGAGAAAATTCTGGCACATCCAGTCATTGATTTGATGAATACAGTTACTCAGTGAGAGTAAGGGACTATAGTCATGTGATGACACTGAGATATAGAGTTGTGTGTCATCGGCATACGTATGATAGGAGATGTTGTGATGTTCCATAATCTGGGCTAGGGGTAGCATATAGATGTTGAATAGAAGTGGTCCGAGAATGGACCCTTGAGGAACCCCACATGTGATCGTAGTTCGCTCAGATTCATGGTTACCAACTGACACAAAAAAGTCCCTATCTTGTAAGTAAGATTTGAACCATTGTAGTACAGTGCCGGTGAGTCCCACCCACTTTTCCAATCTACTAAGTAGTATATTATGATCAACTGTATCAAATGCAGCACTGAGATCTAGTAATACCAGGACAGAGGATTTGCATGCATCATTATTCTGATGAATATCATTTAAGACTTTGATAAGTACAGTCTCAGTGCTGTGATGTGGCCGAAATCCAGACTGAAATGTGTTAAAAAGATTGTTTTGCATCATAAATGTATGGATTTGCTGAAAGACAACCCTTTCAATGATTTTCCCCAAAAATGGCAGATTTGATATTGGCCTGTAGTTACTAATTGTTGTGGCGTCCAGATTTGATTTTTTTAGGAGAGGTTTTATTACTGCAGTTTTCAAGGCCTGGGGAAACTGGCCTGCTATAAGAGAAGTATTTATTATCTGCAGTACATCTGGAGCTATGCAGTTAAAAATGGTTTTAAAAAAGTTTGAAGGCAGAATATCAAGGCAGCATGTTGTGGGCTTTAATTTTGAAACCGTTTCTGTTAGAGTTGTGTAATCTAGGAGGCTAAAATGTCCTAGATTAACCGGAGGACAGGAAGGCACAAGTGTTATCTTTCCGGAGCTGGAGCTGCACACTGCCTGTCTTATCTGTAATATTTTGTTTGTGAAGAAGGCTGCAAAGTCATTACATGACTTGTTAGACAGTAGTTCAGGAGGGAGTGATGCTGTGGGGTTTGTCAGTCTGTCCACTACAGAAAAAAGTGTGCGGGCATTATTACTGTTTCTATTGATAATCTCTGAAAAATATGATTGCCTTGCATTCTTCAGTTCCTGGTTATAGTTGTGAAGACTCTCTTTATAAATGTCATAATATACCTGGAGTTTGTTTTTACGCCACCTGCGTTCAGCTTGTCTACATACTCTTTTGTATTCTTTAACCAGTGTGGCGTTTCTCCAGGGTGCCTTTTTCCTACCTGACATAACTTTGGTCTTAATTGGGGCGATAGAATCAATAACATTCATAACATTGGAACTAAAACTGCTTACAAGGTCATCAACTAGAGCTGAGGGCAGGGTTTGTGATGGTGTAAAACGCTGGGTGAATAATAATGCACAGGTGTTATCATTTATATAACGCTTTCTGATCACCTCTGCTTCACTTTTCATAGGATTAGCAAGGGTGGTCATTTTGAATGAAACACAGTAATGGTCAGATAAAGCGACATCGTTCACCACAACCTCAGAGATATTAAGACCTTTGGAAATAATTAGATCTAATATGTGTCCTCTGTTATGTGTCGGTTCTGTGACATGCTGCGAAAGCCCAAAGTTATCCAGAATATTTAACAGTTCCTTAGCACTTCCATCTGTAAGATTATCAACATGAATGTTAAAATCTCCCACTAAAACAACACAGTCAAAGTCCATGCACACAATAGACAGCAATTTGGCAAACTCATCAAAAAACCTTGTATCATATTTGGGGGGTCTATAGATGGTCACTAAAATTGCTCGACAGGGGGATTTTGACTGAGTGGCAACATATTCAAAGGAGTCAAATTGACCATAAAACATTTGCTTACACTGGAAGCTGTCCTTGAACAGAGTGGCAACTCCGCCTCCTCTCTTATGTGTTCTTGCTTCACTAAAGAAACTAAAATTTGGAGGGGCTGTCTCAATTAAAACTGCTGCACTATTTTCCTGACTTAGCCAAGTTTCAGTTAAAAACATAAAATCAAGTTTGTGCTTGTTAATAAAATCATTGATTAAGAAGAATTTGCCAGCCAGAGACCTGATATTTAGAAGTGCTAGTTGTGAAACGTTATCTGGCATAAGTTTAGAGACAGACTGTGTTTGACATGAGATACATATCAGATTTGATGGGTTGACTGTCCTTGATTTTCTGCAGTTGTTTTTATTTTCGCCATGCTGCCGGCTGAATGAAATTGCCGGCATAAGGGGGAAAGCAGCATGGTGACTGTCCTACCTCTTCTTTTCTTGACATTCTTGCTGGGACAGAGACAATCTCTGCAGGTTTCTTGTAATGTGGAGGACAGAGCCACAGACCGTGACGTTATCATCATGGGAGGCGGTTGTTGTTTTTGGAGCAGTAACTGTCTGTCTGTCTGCTCCCTGTGTGCTGACCTTCCTGCTTATCAGTGCATATATGTTCTGATAAGATGACTCGATGGTGTGACGTATGTTGCAGCCAAGATGTCTGGAGCCAAGGTTGTTTGGGTGAATCCCGTCTGACATGAAGCGGCTTTTTATGTTCCAAAAAATATTAAAATTGTCAATAAATCCAACCTGTTGCTCGAGGCAGGCTGATGACAGCCAGGTGCTTAAGCCAAGGAGTCTGCTGAAGGACTCGCAACCTCTGCCGAGTGTTGGGATAGGTCCAGAGATGAAAGACACTCCTGAGTGAAGTTTTCTAAGTGTTTCCAATAAAAACAAAAAGTCTTTCTTTAGGGTCTCAGACCCAGATTTATTCATGAGGATGTCAAATGAGCCAGCATGAATAACAATCTTCTTAATATGTGGCCGTGTAGACATAATGTCTGGTAGCATAGCTGCCACCTCTCTGACTGATGTGTTATTCACAGTTAGATTTTCAGTCCTGGCCATTTCCACCTGCCTCGTTATAAAATCCCCAATCAGAATAGTGTCTATCCTCTTAGCTTTGTTTTTGGCAGAATGCTCTCTGGCTCTTGGCCTGGCACTGGCTTGTGACCTGTTTACTTTGTTATTGCTCAGTTTCATAGTCTCACCTTTATAAGTTAAGCGACTCTGTTTCCTCTGTTGCCGCTCTGTTTCCATGGTGTGTGCGAGGGGGGACACAAAGCTGTCCATGTGGGGAGGTTGCCAGCTGTTAGCCGGGAGGGGAGCTGCCGGGAGGGGAGCTGCCGGCAGAGGATGACTCCCGGACTGGGGAGACGTGGGACGGGCTGCATCATCCTTGAGCTCACTGGAGTCCGGCGCTTCGACCTGCGATGACAGAGGCTCAAATCTGTTGGAAAGGCTGAGGTGGGATGAGAGACCGATGCCGACTGAGGTCCTTTTTTTGCTCCGTAACACCACCTCCGACCATTGTGGCTTACGACAGGGCGTTGAACTGCTGGGCTGCGGAGGAGAGGATGTAGGATCCCAGGCTACTGTGTCCTGAAGAGCAGCTTTCAATGAGGCGATCTGTAGAGATTGCTCGTGAGCCACGTCCAGGGTGTTTGTCAGCAGCTCAGATTGGGACTTGAGTTCCGCTGACAGCCTTCGGATGTCTTCCTTGAGGTTGGCAATGATCCTGTTTTTCTTAACAAGTTGCTGGTTTTCATCGGGAGGGCTGGATGTAGCCATTAGCTTAGCAAACCAAGCTAAGTTGCTACAGGTTGCTTCACAAGTCGGCTCCACTCAGGCTTGCACTGTGCCTCAGCCCTGCTCACACAGTACTAAAGTTGTGAAAATATGGCAGTAGTCCTCTGTATCTCTCACAAATTAAGGTCCCAATGCTTTATAAGTATCCAGGATCTACTTTCTGTAGCTTTTAGCAGGAAAAAAAAAAAGAATGAAAGCAAAAGAATGTAAGCAAAGCGGAGCGCAAGCAGCAGAGCGTCTGCACTGTAAGAAAGCCGGAAGCAAGAGTCAGAGAGAGTTAATGCAATATGTATGATGATGGATGATGATCATAACAGGCTGTTATAGTGCCCCCTTCAGCACTGATGCATGATGCGTGTACCCGTTGGGTTGGCAATGCATCTGTCGCATACACGATGTTACCTTTGTTACAAAAGTACTAATTTAAAGCCAAACCATGATGGGGTTTTTTTGGACATCTAACCACATAGTTTTGTAGCCTAAACATAACCACAAAGTTTTAAAGCGTAACAGGGACCGCTTTGTAATGTTAATGACAATGGTAATAATATGTAATTTTGGAACGGTCATATATGTCGTTTTGGAAGTCGTTGGAACTTATTCTGTTGTGAAGATAGAAAGAACTGGCTAAAATGTAGTGTAACAACAGTACAGTCACCTGGCTCATTGTTTTGGTAGTAAGTTTTCTTTTCGTATGTGAAGACTCCCCTTAAGAAAGCTCTTGTGCACAGTGCATAAACATCCTGTTCCAATACATGCGTCATTCCGGTTTCTGTTATCATTTCATTATTTGCTTTAAGGAAATGTTTCCAGAGAAGAACTAAGTGGACCGCAACTAGAATTGGCTGTATATACAGCAGGTGCATTGAGAAAACATTGAGAGCTAACATTTGAGCTTATTGTCATAGCAACACAGAAAGAGAGTGAGCTCAGGTATATCATTTTGAAAAATGACTTTTTTTCCCCGACAGTTTCTGAAATGTCATAATTTTCAGGAAGTGGGATGGATGCTATTTTTGGAACAAACAATACTGTGAACCCAGGAAGAGAAAAAGATCATTGGACTTGGGCTTATTTAACACAGTTGGTCCAAGTCCAAGTGTCTTTTTCTCTTTATTCTCTTAGTCCTGGATCTCGGGACAGGCAGAAGTCTTTGGTCAGATGATCTCAGTTATGATGTAAGAGGGGGCAAGGCCATTTAACACTTTGTAGTATGAGAATCTAAAAAAGTATCTAAATGAGGGTAATGTGCTCCCTCTTTTCTGAACTTGTTTAAACTCTTGCTGCTGCATTTTGGACTCGTTGACCAAAATACTAAAATATAAGGAGTTGCAATAATCATGGCGGGAGGATATGAAGGCATGGATGGCTTTCTCCAGGTCAGAGGTACTGTCACAGTCCCTGCCTCTCATTCCCCTCCTGTCACACTGCCTCAGTATTTTTCCACTCTCCCTCCCTCTGATCCACTCTACCTGTCAGCCACTCCCACCTCATCAGCCCAACTCTGCTCACCTGCCCACACAGCTGCAGCTCATGCCAATCAGGCCTGCATATAGTCTCTCCAGCACCTTCACTCCTTGCCAGATTGTTCTTCAGCGTCATGCGAGACTTTCCAGCGTTCATTCCCTGTCTAATCTCCCGGTGTCGACTCTGCCTGTCCCTGACCTGCCATCCTCGTCCACATAGGGTCCCAGCCACTCCTGTCCCCCCTTCTGAACCTATGCACGGGGGGGTGGAGCCCATGCAGGTGGGGCGAACAAGCCTTACGCCGGAGGAACGAGAACGACGACGCCGGGGAAATCTCTGCCTCTACTGTGGCCAAGCCGGCCATTTTGTCTCCCGGTGTCCAGCAAAAGGAAGGGCTCAGCAGTAGAAAGGGGCATTCTGCTAAGCCGGTCCCAGAACTCTGCCCCTAGCCCACGACCTCTGTTTCACGTCCAGCTCCTGTTGGTAGGGGGGTCCCACACCCTCGCCACCTTCATCGACTCTGGGGCAGACGTCAACCTGATGGACGAGGATCTCGCCCGTCAACTGGACATCAGCCGAGATCCTCTCCCTTGCCCCATGCCGGCCAGCGCTCTGGATGGTCATCTCCTGGGAACTGTCACCCATCAGACCGCCCCCATCTCTATGCTCCTGTCCGGCACACACCATGAAACCATCCGGTTTCATATCCTGA
The DNA here is from genome assembly GCA_035609425.1 of Epinephelus awoara. Classification (NCBI taxonomy): domain Eukaryota; kingdom Metazoa; phylum Chordata; class Actinopteri; order Perciformes; family Serranidae; genus Epinephelus; species Epinephelus awoara. The sequence continues at coordinate 10,673,642 of CM069306.1, forward strand.
GGTCTCCCAGTCTTCCCCTCATCCTCGGCTACCCCTGGCTTCGACGCCACAACCCCCATATAGACTGGTCCACGGGGTCCATCCTGGAATGGAGTCCCTCCTGTCAGCAGATCTGCCTCAGACCGGCAGGGGCCCCCACGCCATCTGCCAGCCCCTGTTCCATCTCTGATCTCTCCATGGTGCCCTCTGACTACCACGACTTCCGGGAGGTGTTCAGTAAGGCGAGGGCCACCTCTCTACCCCCACATCGGCCCTACGACTGCGCCATCGACCTCCTTCCCGGCTCTGTACCCCCCAAGGGCCGCCTCTACTCGCTGTCCGCACCTGAAAGGGAGGCCATGGAGACCTACATCAGCGATGCCCTGGCCACCGGAATCATTCGACCCTCCTCGTCACCTGCTGGGGCAGGTTTTTTCTTCGTCGACAAGAAGGATGGGTCTCTGAGGCCGTGCATCGACTACCGAGGTCTGAACGACATCACGGTGAAGAACCGCTATCCTCTCCCCCTCATCGCCTCAGCTTTCGAGCTGCTCCAAGGGGCCACCGTCTACACCAAGCTGGATCTCCGCAACGCCTACCATCTGGTGCGGATCCGAGAGGGGGATGAGTGGAAGACGGCCTTCAACACCTCTACAGGACATTACGAATATCTGGTGATGCCGTTTGGGCTCACCAATGCCCCGGCTGTGTTCCAAGCCCTCATCAACGACGTGCTGAGAGACATGCTCAACAAGTTCGTGTTCGTCTACCTAGACGATATCCTGATCTTCTCCCGGTCCAAGCAGGAACATATTCTCCACGTCCAGACGGTGCTGCAACGTCTGCTAGAGAACTCCCTGTTTGTCAAGGCCGAGAAATGTGAGTTCCATGCCTCCTCTGTCTCCTTCCTGGGTTACATCATTGGCTGGGACCGCATGGAGATGGACCCCGCTAAGGTCTCAGCTGTTTGGGGAGTTTGGGGATTGTGCGCAGCTGCATGAAACTGAATTTTACGACTTGATTGATTTGTTTGTCAAACTTCAATCCCAAATCAAATATGTCTCCGAGATTTTAAACATGAGATTTCACACAGGGGGGCAAGGGGAAATAATGAGAATGAGGAGAAATAATGTTATGGTAAGACCGTTGTCTGCCATGATGTTTTGGCCATATGGGCTGTTTTAGCTCTGGGTGCAAGTGTTGATGTGATGGCTATTTCTTTTTCTTTTTTTCAGAGTGGGTTTTGCGCATATTTTGGGCAGGTGAGGTTCATTCTTGTCATATTCATGTTGAGAACACACTACATTCTGTGCATTGTGCGAAAGAGTGCAGATGCTAGGAATTGATTTTTTTCCTTGATCATGGTTTGGTGTCAAATGACACCTGAGGATGATCTGGCGCCCTCATTTCTTGGGACACTGGAAACTGGAGGTTATATTACAGTGAGCTGCTTACCTTTAAATGTTGAGTTGAGAGCATTTCTGGTGGAAGCTTAAGTTCATGCCTTGGATGGGTGAGTTTTGTTGAAGCTTTGGTCTCCTCTTTGTTGTGTACATCTGGAAAGATTTAAAGCAGGGACCATTTTGGTGCTACTTTCAAGTGCTTGTGTGTGCTCCTATGGATCCAAGGTTGCTGAGGTGAGACTGGGTGACAGGTCAAAGTGAGGAGGATGCTGAAATAAAGGGCAAAGGTAGCCAATTTGTGCTGGCTGTAGGGGTCTGAGGTCTGTAAATGTAAGTCTCTTTAAAGACCAAATTTGCCGACGTAGTGTCCCTCTGTTGGTCTACACAGACTTTAATCTATTAAGTTTTCTTCATTCCTTGTGTTGCCAAAAGTGCAGACTGATGTGTTGGTTTCTGTTCCTACATTCACACTGTTTTGATCTTCACCATATTAAAGGCTCAGGAAATATTGTGGCTGATGCTTTATCAAAACCATTTTTGCTCTTGAGATACACACTGTTCTTTGTAGTCCCTTTGGGTACCATCTCTCTCCTCTGCCGCTCCAAAAGCTGCTTCTCCAGGCGCCAGAGTCGCTGGGTTGGGTGGAGAGATTGGCTGGCTGAATGAGGGGCTGTGCTCGTACATAGGTGACGTTTTGGTTGTAGTATTTCTGCTTCGTTGAGAGCCTTTGGTTTCTTTGGTGTTTGGATAATTTATGCTTTTTGTAAATATGCTTTGAACTTTTTATTTACTCGTCTGGTCTCCCTTTTTGTCACAGCCTTTGAGTCGGACTGTAACAGCAGCCAAAGCTTGATGAAATTTACTCCTCTATACAAAAGATGTTTGAACTCGTCATGGTGAAAACTATTATGAAACTATCCAAGGTCACTGTATCAAATCCCAGTTTTTCTTGTGAAACAGCTGAGGGCCGGGGTGTGGGTGGGAGATGGTGAGTGAGATATCTGCATCTGTGTATCTGTAGTTTATGTTTATGTAGTACAGTTTTGTCTGTATGTTTTTGTTTTGTATTTGTGCCTAGAGAACCCCTTGGAAATGAGACGCTGCATCTCAAGGGTCTGTCCTTTCAATAAATTTAAGTAAATGTCCATGTCATCCACAAACTGTTGAACACGTAAATGAGCCACACTGTGGCGAGTGACTTAATAACGACAGTTTAATTTGAATCAATCCCACTGATCAGCCTACTCGCATTTATTAAGCTCAATAATGAACAGGTTGTATCTTCTTTGGCTATTTAGTACAAGGACAAACATGTAAAAATGGCAAGGTGTAGTTTTACAGTTAAGTGCTGTAACTTCTTCTACTTGTATTATTTCATGTTTTAGGACATTGGATAGAGCCGAGCTAACTGTTTCTTCTTTTTCCAGGCTTTGAGCTAAGGTCCATCACTTCTGGCTCCCAACCAAGAAGGCAAATAGGTGCATTTCTCAAAATGTCAAACAAATTATTTAGGAATATATGAGTGAAAATGCAAAGTGTGGATTTGCATTTGAGCAACACTTGCGGTATGTCATGATTTTAGCTCATACCAAATGATAATGAAGAGGTCATGACTGTTTGCATTTCACCAATGATTTTAATGATTTCATGATTCATATCAATGGATATACAGTTTTCAGTGAACACAATTATGACAGGGATTCCTCTTAACATGCATGCATTTTGCGTTATCAATGGAACCAAAGAAGACTAGCGACCACTTTGTGGATCAGAATAAAGAATAAAGAACGATTCAATTATTTAAAGTTTTCTGAGCAACGATCATTAACACTTCCAGCAATAAAGATAAACCCACTCCACACTATCTGCCCAGCAGCAAACAGCTAACAGAGAAGATGACAGAGTGGCTGCTGCCTATTAGAGGCCTAAAACTGATCAATGAAGCTTTAAACACACACAAATATTTTGAGTAACTGTTCATCCCATGCTATTAATTAGTTGATTTGTATCTTTATTTTGTATTGTAACATTACCACCACCTGCAACAATAATATATGAGTCATGTGGCTGACTTCTCCTTAAGGCCTACTTTGAACTTTATTGATCTCACAGAGGGAACAACAAAGGACCAATGAAGCTGCTGTGGTTATTACTATTGTCATAAACCCAGGTGTGTGCCCGGAGTCTCATGTACACCTGGTCTCCCACTTCAAGCTGTAGAGTCATGCCATTGGTTGCTGTCTCTGGGCGTCTTCCAGCCGGGTGGTTGAACACAGTAACCATCTGCACTCCATTTTTCATCAGGCGCAACCCCATGCCTTTAGATGAATCATTATGTCCAGAGAAACTGAAGTAATAGACTCCTCTGACTGGAGCAGTGAAAATACCTGAGGATGATCAACAAAGAAAGTTACATCTGATTTCTGTTGTATCCAGACAGTATTTATTTACCAAATGAATCCATTCATGTATGAATACACATCGTTATGGTAAGTTTACCTGTTGCAGGGTTTTATGAGCCTGTGTTTGCGATCACATTCTTGTAGATCAGTGTGATTTCAACATTAAAAGGTCCAACATTTCCAACATTGCCCAGAGATGCTCCAAACGCCACCCGCTTACCTTGAGAGATCACATGAAAATGAGGAGTTATTATATTATTGTGTTTGTGTTGGTCAGCTCTCCCCACTATGCTTTATATCCAGGAGATACCCTTTAAAATATACAAAATAAAAGGCTGTTTTCTTCGTCTCTGATGGACCAGAACAAACATATTCTTATCTAACCACTTATCACTTTGAGTAAGAGGAAGTTTTTTTAATATTGTTTTCTGAACTTTAGCATTTATTCTTTTATTACTTTAATGGTGGCACCTCATGGTAGCTCTAAGATAAGAACAGAAAAACAAGATATAAAACAATAACGATGTAGAAGGACACGAGAAAGATAAGACAGTGCATGATACAGACACGTTTGCCACAGTAAAATGTAACAGATGCCGATCTTTGAGGGTGAGTGAAGGCATTTGCACGTGATTGACGGCAATGGCCTTCCACTTTGAGGGTTAGATTTTTCTATAAGTGTTGCCTTGCTGCCTGCAGGAGTCAGACTGTGTACAAGTGTGGATGAGTCACTATGGTCTTGGAGGGAACAGTGAAGAAAAGACCTCACATATCCACAGACTGAAATAGACTAAATGCTCTGCTTCTCACATTGAGTGGGAGGACATGGCAGACACACAGAGGTGTTCTCAGCTCCCACACATTCACCCAACATCTAATCTCCATTTTCAGCCTATATACTCGTACACTTGGGCCTGTGACTGAGTGTGTGTGTGTGTGTGTGTGTGTGTGTGTTTGTGTGTTTGTGTGTGTGTGTGTGCATACACACATCCACTTTCATCTTCTTGATTGTTTTTGAAAGGCTTCTTTTTTTCTTTTTCTGGACAAAACATCTATCTATCTATCTATCTATCTATCTATCTATCTATCTATCTATCTATCTATCTATCTCTAGATAGATAGATAGATAGATAGATAGATAGATCTATCTATCTATAGATAGATAGATAGATAGATAGATAGATAGATAGATAGATAGATAGATTAATCTACAAATCTAACTTCATCAGACTTCAGAGTCTTCAGGCTTAATATGAGGATTTAAATTGAATGTTTTCTCGGATATAGCTGCTATATCCTGTCTGTCCACAAGAGGGCAGGCAGTTTGATCAATTTGTATTGCAGAAGAGGGGACCTCTGCGGATAATTTGGCCCCCAGTAAAAACCTTCTGAAGGCCTGCATCAGAAGAGCACACATTAGCAGATGCTAGCATAATGGCCCACCTGCACAGTGCTGCAGAGTAACACTAATTCTTAATGTGGAAGTGTTTTATTCAGGGTTTTAACTGCTTTACAGTCACCTGGTTCATTCGCATTAGAGAGGAAGAGACCTGCTGATAATTTGGCTCTCAGTAAAAACCTCCTGAACAATGAACACTGAAAGAATCCTGACTGGGAGTTCGTGTGAAAAGCCTGATATGAAAAGTTAGGTATTATTTACAAGTTTCTATTTAGTGCCATAACTAAATTAAAACTGGTTGAAAAAATTGGATGAATGATTGATCTTTGTATACACAAAACAGTGGAAGTTCTCTGAGGCTACTCTCACCCCTTGTTCTGCCCCTGCAATAGGATTTGTATTTATACACAGCTAGAGCCGAGTGGGTGAGTGCTTATGCTTCTGGAGCACATATACACCGTCATGTCTTGCCTCAAAAAAAGGAAAACCACAGTTCCCGAAAAGAAAACTGACTTTGAGACATGGAGAGACACAAGAGAGTAAAGGTGGGGGGCCCACAGAAACCATGAATGCATATAAGCCCAGAGTTCAGTGCTACGCCCCTGCATATCACTCTTTCAAAGACTTTGGCTTCATAGCAAAACCTTTGTTCGAGATTTATCTCTGACTTTGAAGTCTCAGAATAGAAAATGCATTTCCTGAATTACCAGATGACAGCAACACTGTTGAAACATGACATGAACGTGAGAAAAGAAAAAAAATCTTACCTGCGTTCTCTTGCTTCAGAAGCTCAAGGTGTCTTTCAGTGTCAGTCACTCTGGTCTCCAGGTCTTGAACTCTCTGGTCACAGAGCAACGCTCGACCAGTGCTGAGAGCCTCAGTCACAGGCAGGTAGAGGAGGCATAAGGCCAGCGTAGCCACTGAGGTCTTCATCTTCTCTTCTCTTTGTCTTGAATAGGTGATGAGCGGTTATGTTTTACGTGACAAGCTATTCACTTTTTATGCCATGTTAAGTCGGAAATACCCTTGCACTGACCATAAAATGAAGACCTGTTTCTCAAGCTGTCATCAGCCTCTCCTGGGAAACTGTGTCGATATCTTTTGCGATCATGATCCTTCACGTCAAAACAGTGGTGGAGGAAATATTCAGGTTCTTCACTTAAACAAAAGTACCTGTGCTGCACTGTAAAAAATAATCTGTTACAAGAGTTACAAAAGTCCTCTGTTGAAAATGGTCAAGCCGTATAATTAAAAACAAAACATCATGTTTTATAAGCTCTTTGTATGTTTAGTATGTAAAATCTTGATTTGTAATGTAACTATTAACTAAACCTGTTGAATAATCGCAGTCAGTGGGGGATTATCAGACCATGGGGCACTGGGCACAGATATGCAAAAGGCCCCTCCACCTCTCCTGCATGGGAGCAAAACACACCCACTTTAGCCTTTTAGCATTTTTGGTGTTGTTGTTCTGCTTCTTTTTGTAGTCGTATTGCATCTTTTTGTGGGTTTGGGAGGAGGACTACATCCTGGACAGGTCACCAGACTATCACAGGGCTGACACATAGAGACAGACAACCATTCACGCTCACATTCACACCTGCGGACAATTTAAAATCACCAAATAACCTGCATGTCTTTGGACTGTGGGAGGAAGCTGGAGCACCTGGAGAAGATCAACGCTGACATGGGGAGAACATGCAAACTCCTCACACACCCTGGGTTCGAACCTGGTCAGTACATTTTAATTTGAGTGAATGTGAGGGCCGTGTGGGGCCCTCCTACTCTTTGGGACCCTGGGCCTGTCCCCAGCAGGCCTGTTTAGGAGGCCACAGAAGATATTATTTGCTTTAAGTCTACCAAGCCTCAACAGTTTTCCCAATATCATGGTTGTATTTATGATATCTTGAAGACTAGGTTGAGTCACAAACACAAAACAATAAGCAAAATCGTATGCCTGCACATAAATACAGATACATGTTAACTGCAGTCAACAGCAACAATTTCTGCTTTTGAGAGTAAGTGAAGGTTTTTGCATGTGACTGACTGCAGTGGCCTTCCATTTTGAGGGTCAGATTTTTCTAGAAGCGTTGCCTTGCTGCCTGCAGGAGTCAGATTGTGTACAAGTGTGGATGAGTCACCATGGTCTTGGAGGGAACAGTGAAGAAAAGACCTCTCATATCCACGGACTGAAATAGACTAAATGCTCTTCGTCTGCCTCTCACACAGCGCACTGAGTGGGAAGACACGGCAGACACACAGAGGTGCTCTCAGCTCCCACACATTCACCCAACATCTAATCTCCATTTTCAGCCTATATACTCGTACACTTGGGCCTGTGAATGAATGATGTGTGTTCCTGTTGGTTGGTTAGTGTGTGTGTTTGTATCTGTACATGCATCCCTTTCCCTCTTTCTAATTGTTTCTGCATGGCTGTGTGTTTCTTTTCTGGATGAGCATAGTACAAAATGTACAAATGTAACTCACTAACACCCAACAGGCTGGATGCCGTATGGTTCAGTAAAACTGAAACTGGCTGCTGTATCGTCTCTGTTCACAAGAGGGCAGGCAGGTACAACTGACCAAGAGAGAAGAGGGTTCCCATAGCTTCATATGTACGTACATGCTGTTTTTATTTTAACATTTCGGGATCACTATAAATTGCCTCTATCACTTCCTCACCATCAACTCATGCAGACAACTGATAGTAACCGCCTTTCCGATACAAGTTGCCAAACAATGAGTGGGCCTAAGGTAAATAAAAAAACATTTTACTATTTAAAATTATAGCCAAAAAAGAAAGTTGTTTGCAAAGCTATTTAGAATTTTATGATTTAAAAAAGAACATTAAGGAAGAGGAACAAAGAGCTCAGACAAATTAGATATTTGGTTAAATAAAAACAGCAGCATGAAATCAACTGAAAGCAATGTGTGTCATAATCAGTCAATAGGGCTTTATTTTATATTTCAAGATAATTAAAGATTGCAGATCTGTGAGGCCTTTCTGGACAGTAAAGAATTAAATGAAATCAAGTGTTACACATGTAAAACTGTTGACAGGACACCTCGAACTGCAAACAAGGTCAAATATGAGTCTTGCTATTCTGAATTTTTGAGCCATGGTTGTTGTATATTTGTAAAACTTTCCTCTAGCAGAGAGAGGCGACTTAAAAATCTGTGGCGTCATCACAATGTTAAGTCTACCACCTGAGCGGGAACTCGCTAACAGGGCCAAACACTACTGCACATATTCAGTGGGCCACAAAACCGCTGAAGTGAACCCGGAAGTGGTGTATGCGCCAGCTGAGCAGCTCCATTGGAATGAATAGAGGCCATCTTGACGTCTAGTATCTAGTTGTATCTAAAATCTGTATTACCCGTGGCATGCTAAAACCAGGCCACTCTCACCAAGAGAAATAGGTAAACCAATAGTTCAACTATGCAAGCAGCTCCAGTGGCCAGAGTAATTATTATAGGAGCATATAATTTATAAAAATGAAAAGAGTCAAGAGTGGGTGGGAGGGATGGTGGATGGGTAAACAAGCACAGGACTTTCACCCACGAGACAGTTGCTTGTCGCCCTTCTTCTAACAATGTATCATAGTATGCCAGTGTGTGTAGCATACAATGCTAGTGACTTTTGTGACGCGACGTATGACTGTGATCTGCCATGCGACATGCAACACATTCTCACTCTGACCTCGTCACGTTTCGATGATTGGTCATGGACTTTCCACGTCCGCATACGACGTGCACGGTCCACTGGGTGCGTTGATTTCATGATGTTCTGGGACACTGTGTCAAGTTCCGCCTGTCACATGCCTGGCACCATTCCTGTTTCTGTTATCATTTCAGGAAATGATTTTCGAAAAGATTTGAGTTAAGGAAATGTTCCCAGGGCAAACTAGGTGGAGGGAAATTGCAAAAGTATTCAGAGTTTTATGGTGATACCTTGAGACATCCAGGTATCATATTGTAGTGAGTTTCCCATCCATTCCTGAGCCTGATGGTACGCACTGAAGATATGAAACATGACAGACAAAGATGTTTGGTGGCAAGTTGTGAAGGTGGACAGCTGTTTTGCTTTCAGTCAGCTTACCATAGAAATGTTTCAGTGTTTCTCATTGAGAGACTCTCCACCTTCTCCACCTTCTCCACCTTTGTAGATCAATATTATTGCCCTTCCACCTGCAGCATTAAGTTCATCCTTGTTACACATTGTTTTTGAAAAATCCTGGCCTGTACTCTGAATGATCGTTTCATTTTATCTATTATGGATCCCCATGCGGAAATTCGTTCGATGCATTTAACCCATCCTGACTGGTAGTCCTTAGAGTGTTAGTTAGCAGGGGGTAGCCACTGTTCAGACCCTGGAGACCAACCTGGACCATTCCAGGTCAACATGTTTTTAAGGAAACCCGCAGAAATTTTCCACACAGAAAGGCCCTGTGCCAGCTGGGATTGGAAACCACGACCTTCTTGCTGTGAGGCAACGACGTTTGGTCATGGACCTTCCACGTCCAGATACGACGTACCCTGTGTGCCTTGGTTTTGATGTTCTGGGACATCAAGTTATGCCTGTTATGTGCATTTTCTTCTTTCAAAATACGCTTCAGTTTTCACAGAAAATTTACAGTTTACATACAGTTTCTTTGATAACACACTACATCAGTACAACAATGCAAATACACATTTTTTTTTACCTCCAACAACTGACGCACGTGGTTGGGTTTAGGTAACGTTAACTTGTGGTTAGGTTCAGGCAACAAAATACACATAGTTAGGTTTAGGAAAAAAAGAACAGGGTGTGGCTTTATAATCTTACAAGATGCAAATACCGCTCTTCCAGGGGAAGGTCGGTGTTTGTTGGACCCATCCCTCCTGTCCTATTCAGACTTTCGCCGCCTTAATTTTCGTTCTTGTCTCACTGCATTTCCCCTTGGCACAGCCAGGACGGCTTTTTTCATCAGTGTCTGACACCACAAGTCGCTGCCCAAACGCCAGACTTGACGGCTTCAGAGTGAGACCGGGATCCTGAGCCACCAAGCTTCAAAAAGAGAACTGTTTTCAAACAAGACATTTCCCTTTCCAGACTCCAAAGACTCTAATGTACAAAAACTTTTAGTACTGGGGCAACATACTCTCATAGAACATGATATCAGTTCATTTGACATCCTAGGAATTAGCGCCCTACAAATGGGGTAATGTCGTTAACGTACACTTAAGTAAGTAATGTAAAGTTTGCTCAAAGTTTACACGGTTACGAACACATGACTCGGTTTTTGTGACCCATCCACCCCCCAACCTGCCTCCTTACAAGACCGCTCGGGACTGCTTCCTTGCTTTATCTAAAATACGTTAGATATGTATGAATTTGGGTGCATTACTTTTCGTAGGAAAACATACAATACAATACATTGCACAGCTCCCAATAACATAGCCATACTTGTGGTGTGGTTTCTTTTCGTATGTGAAGACATACATATGTCACAGTGAATAAACATCCTCTTCACATACAGGGCACCATTCCGGTTTCTGTTATCATTTAAGGAAATGATTTATGAAAAGATTTGCCTTAAGGAAATGTTCCCAGAGAAAAATACGTGGACAGGATCTTGCTGTGTATACAACAGATGCATTGAGAAAATATGTCTGACAAGAACACGTAGACAGAAATATCCCTCCGGCTTTGTTCGGCTTGCCTCACAGACAAACAGGCTTCTCTCGCTGGAGCCACCAGGAGCTCAAACAAAAGCTGCCTTTGTCTTTTAATTTGTCAATCATCTAAGAATAAAGTTGACATCACAGGTATGGCACACAGAGTTTCTGCCCCCCTCTCTTTTATCTCCTTTGATACTGTCAGTATGTTGATTTTATTTGTGCGTGTCTGTTTGTCCGGCTGTCTTTGCTTTGTATCTTCACATGTGTATTTTGTTTGATATATCTGTGTACGTTGTGTCAGGGTATTCCTCTAAATCACTCTGTTGGCCCTAGTCTTGACAAAAAACTGTTGAGCAAACAAATACGGATATCCTCCGTGGCACCGCATGACCAGCATTGCATTGTACTTACATGGAGATGTTTTTAGGCCACATTCTCTCCACAGGATGACTCTATATTGAAAAGGATTTGCTAACTAAAGAAAGTGTTCCATCAGCCTGTGGGAGACAAAGTTGATCCAAACATGTATCTCAAGGCAGCCTGCAGTGAGATCCCCGTGTCCAGGCAGAGAGGGGGGCCGAGGCTGGATCGCTGCCTCAGTTCCATCCAGCAGAGGCAGGGGGCTGGAACCAGGGTGCACCCATCAAGCCCCACCAGCTGCCTTCCAGGAAGCTTCGAAGCCAGCAGACCTCGAGAGCAGCAGAGTTTGGAGCAGCTTCTTCATGTAAACAGCCATTTTTTTCAGGCATCCACCCAGCCTAAAACCAGCATGGTGTACAGGTAGGATAACGTTCTGAAGAAGGGTGCATGCACTTAAGCATTTGAATAGATTTAGTAGATACATGCCATAGATTCAGACCATGCTGCATTATCTGATAGAGAGCTTATAGACAGAGGTTTAGAGCATGCAAGTTTGACATTACTTACATTTGGATCAGTTTGGCTTATCAAGTTGCTTCTGCTGAATGAACTGCATCTTTTTATGGTCCATTCGAGGGTAAATGTGAATTTTGTTTGAGTCAAATCAGGGTAAACAGCAGCTTGTTTGTCAATTCCCTCCAATTTGTGTCATTTATCAACTACTGAAAGTAAGGATTAAAGTTTAACTCTGCTCAGCGGGCTCCCTGTCCTGTTAAATACCTAATGCTTTCATCATCTCCTGATAAGGGAGAGTCCTTCTTAGCACAGCGAGACCCAGCACTAATTCCCATCCGCAATTAGACTTGACGTTTAAGGCACATGAGGCCACCATTAGACATGCTGCTATGTCTTCAGTGGCTTCGGCAGGTTTCAGAACTGCAGGAAGACTGAGGATTTGAATAAGTAATGAAGTATAGAGCTAACATTTGAGCTGATTGTCATAGCAAAGCAGAAAGAGAGCGAGCTCAGATATATCATTTTAAAAAACTGACATTTTTTTCAACAGTCTCTGAAATGTGACCATTTTCAGGAGGTGGGATGGAGGCTGTATTTGGTATAAACAATACTGTGAACCCAGGAGGAGAAATCGATAATTGGACTTGGACTAATTTAACACAGTTGGTATAAGTCCAATTATCTCTTTCTCTTTATGGGTTCACAGTATTGTATATGACACCCAATTCTCATGTATGTGTGTGTGTGTGTGTGTGTGTGTGTGTGTGTGTGTGTGTGTGTGTGTGTGTGTGTGTGTGTGTGTGTGTGTTAGGAATAATAAGTGAAAAATAAGAGGGATTCTACCTTGACTATAGCATGAAATTACCTCTTTGCAAAGTGTAAATTGCAGCCCAGTTGCCAGGAAAAAAAAAATTGGCATTATACATTTCAGCAAACCACAGATATGCTACCTGCAGAGACAAAGCGAAGACAGACGGACGCGCACAAATAAAATCAACATACCGACAGTATTCAAGGAGATAAAAGAGAGAGGTCTAGAAACTCTGAGTAACTTTTAGGATTTGATCCATTCAGCCGATAACATACAAGATGTCTAGAAGAGCTGAATGATTAAATCATTTTATCCCAGTTCAAGTTAATGAAGGGCTAAATCAGAAGTCTCTCGTGCGCTTGCTCTATGAACGACAATTAGAACTAGAAAGCCTTTACTGTCATTAAATGGGAATACAGCAAAATTAGTCGTGACACTCAAGTGATGCATTTCAACAAAGAACATAAAAACACAAGACACCGGACATTCACTGAGGATAAAAACGCAATAAATAAATATGAAAGTATTTAAAGTGCAGCAAAGTGCTACGGGCCAAATAATGAGGGGATCCGGATAATTTTACAGCCGCGAAGCCGAACTTTTGCACCACTGAGCAGCTTTCATAGGAATGAATGGGACCCTGCCTCCAACACTATATCCAGTTCTTTTTATACACCCATAGGTATGCGACCTACTTATACTGAATATCCACAGTAGTGTTTCTCCCCCACCTGCGAGTTCCTGCTTGGCTCATAGACTTAACATTGTGATGATGTATTGGATTTTTAAATCTGTTTTTTTTGCAGCCCAAGGAAACTTTTACAGATATAAAACCTCCACGAATCAAAAATTCATAATAAAAAGAGTCATAATTGACCTCGTTTGCAGTTCGAGGTGTCCTGTCAACAGTTTTATGGACGTCTCTTTTAAAGGTGGTCTAAGGAGATAATAATAATTTGTACATAACTTTGCCTCTGCATGGCACATAACACGAATAAAATGAGTTGTCCCAGATGTGTTTAATTAAAATGTTTTATTGAAATCAATCATTCCCCCTGTGCATTTAGGATGAGCTGTTTGAGTTAGATACATAGACATTTCATCAATACTACGAACCTCTGAGAGCTTCACCAAACAAACAGCCATGCATCCACTTCCCTCTATCATTCAATATCCCTGCTATGAGGCAATATGCCTGCTGGGCAGATGCATAAGGTCACTAGGTTTCTGTAGGGGCTGCCACAATAAAGATGTCAGCATTCATCAGTGTCACCATATGCAGCGGTTTCAAACTGAGATGATGTCATGGCAGAAGCTGGCCCAATAATGATGCTGATGGTGATAATGGGAAGTGTCATAATGGCGGTGGTGGAAAAGATGATGATAATGGAAATAGTAGTCGTGGGGTGATGATGAGGATGACATGACAATATAAGCAGATGACAAATTTGATGCTTTCGGTGCTGTTGGTGAAGGGTGGTGATGATGACCTTGCATTTTCAGTCAAATCCTTCTCATATTGTCCCTTCCTATCAGATTCAGAGTCAAGTTTCTGAATCAATATTTCATGCATGTTTGCTGGCCCGCAGTGAAATTTGTAGCGGTTAATAACTGTGACCATTATATCTACACAGAGTCAGTGCCACCCTATTAAGGCAGATTAAACAACCAGTTCATCCTCTGTGGTGTTGTTCGCGTTGTGAATCACAATGACTTGTGCACCGGGTATTATCTGCAGCACAGGGGAAAGAATATGGACTAGGGATGAGGGAGTGTGGCATGTTAAATTGTGATTTAGAGAGGAGAGATGGGAGAGGAGGATGAGAGGCAGGAGAAAAGGTGCGAGTGAAAAAAGGGGAATGCAGAGAAGATACATAGAGAAAGAATTAATCAAGCAGCGAGACACTGGGACTGCTGCAGCAGTGACGTCACAGACAGCTTGGGAAAGGTTTCCCCCTTTTATCATGTCTCATTACTCAACAGGAGGTTAGTGCTGATAAGGAAAACTATCTACTGGGCATTGAATAGCCTTTTTTGAACACGAGGGTAAAATGTGCAACACAAAACAATTTCATTTGCCAAGTAGCAGACTGTGAACTGTAATTATGTGACGTGGAATCTAATGTTGCTGAGAGTGGTTAATGTCGGTGAAGGAAATCACTGTTCTTCATAGATGCAGGATTTTGGAGGAACACAGGCAGTGCTTTCAAGCTGACAGATGCTCCACACTGTGGGAAATCCAGGTTCAGGTCAGAGGTATTTATCAGTCTCCTCAGTGCAGCGTCACGGTGGCTCATCTATTTCAATATGCGCATACCTCCGTATGGAGGTTTGTGTCTTAGCAACAGAGTTTCAGAACTCTATTATAGGTTCTTACTGGAGCAATTAAAGCAGGGTGGTTTGCCTCAGGGTAACAGCGTTATCACCCATTGGGGATTCCAGCCGAGAATGTAACAGTTCTAGTTGACGCTTTTGACTGACACACTTTTAAATGGGATCGACATGGAGGAAGTTGTAGGAGGTGCTGGTGACATTAAAGTAATGTTTGCAGCTTTGTCCAACTGTGCAGTTACCTCTCCTGAGCGGCATAGAACAATATAATCAAGCCGAAACAGGGTTTACCAGCAGGCAGAAAGGCTATAGAAGATGAAGATATGGCAACACACTGAGCTGTTGTTTTAGTTTTTCTAAAAGGTTGTGTTTGTGAAAACAGTTGCTAATGTGTAATGTTTTCTGTGGCTCTGGAGGACGCTTTCCAAAATAACCCTGATAAAGTCATCAGGGGTGTTTGAGTCCAAGTCTTTAGAAGAGAGCCTGTGTTCAGGCTCTTGTCATGCATTGTTCATATGTAGAGCTACCCATGAAAAGTGATGCGCCACAATTCATATATAACCAACAAAATCATGAGCCATCAATTTGTGTATAACCCACTTAATTGTAGAGGTTGCAATCATGTGACGGAAGGAGTCTAAGGTCATATAAAGACCAGGAGTCCTCACAAGGACGCAGGTTGGGGTTGGGGTGGTGGATGGGTCAAACAAACACAGGGCTTTCCTCCAGGAGACTGGTGTTCAGAACCCAATGAGACCAAATGAACTCTGAGTTATTATAAGGTACGTCGACACCATGTTTATTTTCCTCAACTAACCGTCATAACTTTACCTGCCGAAACTTAACCTACATAACTTGGCATTGAGTAAGCAACTTGACGCTGAGCACCCAACATCATTGTGGAGCGCTAATTTGTTAGATGCCATACAAACCATTGTATACAGGATACATTGCTTTTCTAGTCTGGGGAGGAAAGACGTAGACATTCACCAGGCAAAGAGGGGCTCACGAATGACTCTATGGAGTTGCATTATGGGAAATGCACCGTCTTTAGATCTTGACCAAGGCGTTATCTCAGGTTCTAAAAAGTGAAGTCAATGCAGAGGTGCTCTGTTCTTTCTAATGGTCAGCAGGGGGCGACTCCACTGGTTGTACAAGCCCATAAGAAAATGTATCTTTTCACTTGAGTTATTACCTCAGTAAACATTTTCCTAATGAGTTTATGGTCTCACTTTCTAGTTTAAAATCTTCTTAAATACAGCATGATAATACTTTTGCAAATTACAAACTCCCATTAAGAGTCAAACAGATGATAAGGTAGGGAATGCTTTAGGGCTACCTTATAATTGACAAGTTGCTACCACAGCGATATGGTGAGGCTGGAAATAGGACAATAGCATTTAGTGCCACGGGGAGGTGCATCCAGTAGTAACTAAGTAAGTAGGAACTAATAGTGAGGATATTTTCCTTTGTTTCAATTTTATATCTTTTTTAACATGTGACTCTTGGTAGTCCTTTTAAACTCGTTAAAGAAGATTTTTTTTTTATATACAAAACTAGGCTGTCTATGCAGAAAAAGGTCACAAATACATTTGAAATCGGTGCTACATGACCAGAGAAAACAGAGGAAGAGTGCTGTGGCATTTGCGTTTGCGTAAGAGGTAGAAAACCTACAACTACCAGAATGCAGTGCTTCATATCAGACCAATAAACTGCCCCGGTGGTGAGTGACCTAATGCAAGCTTGGCCAGAAAACAATATGGCGACCGGAGAAAAACAAACAATCTGTAATTACAGTTAAAAGGTAAGCTAAAACACGTTTCTGAAAACATTTGAGGTGAGAAATAGGTAACACATCAACAGAATCTTGGTTTATATTTGTTCAAGACTGCTTAGTTTCCGTTTTATCTAAGTTTGAGAGGGGCGGGGGGCTCACTGTCTCAATCTGCTTCTGTGTCAGTGGTGGCCCATATGAAAATGTACAAGTACCACCTGTAGCTGGAGCAACAGCTCTACACTTAGTGGGTTTGAGCCTGAAGATGAGATGGGAGATTTAGGTGCTGTTAAGATGCAGGGAAGTTTACCACTGTTAATTTATACATACTAGCCTACTAGGGCTTCGAAAAGTAAGGAAGTTGGCATTGTTTCATCTCTGAAGGTCATGTACCTAAAAGTTGCAATAGTGTTACATTGCATTGAAGGTTATAGCGTTCCTGTGCATTACGAGCACTTGAAAAGTCAGGAGAAAAGGTATAAACTCTGGGGCGCCCAGTTGCTCAGTGAGTAGAGCGGGTTCCCCATGTACAAAGGCAGCGTCCTTGCTGTGGTGGCCATTGGTTTGATTACAGCCTGTGGCCCTTTGCTGCATGTTGGCCCCTCTCTCTCTCTGTCTTCCTCTTTTAGGCAACAAACTGTCCTGTCATTTAACGCAAAAAGAAACGGTATAAACTCAAACACAAAAATAATAATAATTTTTAAAAAAAGCAATCACAAAAAATTAAAAACAAAAAGTAATCTAAAAAAAAAAAGAAATGGTCTAAAGTTAAAAACCAAAACAAATAAAAAAAAAACAATAACATAAAATAATCTTTAAAGAAAAAGAAACGGTATAAACTTAAAAACCAAAACAAATCTCGAAAAAAATAAAAATAATCTTAAAAAAGAAACAGTCTAAACTCAAAAACAAAAATAATATGAAAAAAAAACAATTACAAAAAATAAAATAATCTTACTTAAAAACAAAAAATAATCTTAAGAAAAAATAACAAAAAAATAATCTAAAAAAGAGAAAAGGTATAATCTCTAAAACAAAAAATAATCTTAAAAAACAATAACAAAGTCAATAACAAAAAAATAATCTTAAAGAAAACCCAACAACAAACATTTGAAATAACGTTTAAAAAAAGAAAAGCTATAAACTCAAAACCAAAAAATAATCTTAAAAAATAGAAAAGGTATAAACTCCACTCAGATGAATTTCATCACACAACATACAGTGTCTCGACATATATAAAAATCATTCCCCTGCTGACCCAGAAAGCAACTTTGGCATCCAAGATGATGGGGCCCTGTCGAACCGATTTTCGCTGTTATCAAATGCAATCACAAAGATATAAATAAAACTGAGCTGGCCTCGAGGTTCGTGGATGTTCAATGAACCGTGAAATCCTGCATTGTCACATTACTGCTCAGTGGGGGAGGAAAGTAAGACGCTGCGCTGCCTGAATGCTGGTTTATGCTTTATTTCACTGTGCCACTTAACATCTGCTCTGAGATGTCAGTGTAGGTCTCTCTAGGTTCTTCTTTGGTGCTGTAATGAAATATTGCCTGTGATTTTTTTTACAGAACAAAGCACGAATTCCTCTTATATGAATGTAAATGTTACTGCATTGTAAAGAGGGAATGCGCTATGATGGCAGACAACAGAAAGAGGTTTTAGCAAGTAAAATGCCTCACAAGTCATCACCAGTGAAGTGAAGCGTGTAGGCTGCTGTAATCAACCACCATATGCCACTTTAACATCCAGCCTGAAGTAAACCAACACACACACACGGAGACTCGCATCAGTTCAGCTCCCTTGACTTCCATTCAGAATATACCTCTTCCTCTCTCTCCCTCTCTGTGAATGTGTGGCGCCATAGTGAAAAACACTGCAGTTCTTTCAGCCAGTCAGCCAGAGCCCGTAGCCTATACACACTGTCTCTCTCCCTCATTCAGCGCCTGGCTCACTCTCTCTACGCTCAACACGCGCTGCTCCTCGCCTCCTCACTGCATCTGTCCTCTTCTTCCCTGAAGTGAGGTACCATGCATCCTGCTCTCTCCTCCTCCTCCTCCTCTTCTCAGCTTGTCTGTCACTATTCCAGGGTCCCTTTATCAAACAGAGCATTCTTGCTGCAAAGCCGGGGACCATAAAAGCGGTGTTGCTCGCTCGAGGACTTTGGAGACGGGACAAAGCTGTTTTGCCGGGTCTGAGGACAGCTGCTGGAAAACGCTGCTGCTGCTGCTGCTGCTGCTGTTGCTGTTGCCGCTTCTGCTGGGATGCAGATCTTTGCGGGGCCTCGGCTTGCTGTGTAACAACGATTCCTCTCAAAGTTGCAGGAGGGCACACGTCAATCAAGATTCCCATCCTTGTTTCTCAGAGAGCGCTGGCAACTCACTGTGTGTAAGAACACTTGTGTCAGAAAAGATTTGTGTGCAATGTAAGTGGAAGCGAATGCCGTTGTTAATTTGCAAGCGTTTGCTTTTCTGTGAGAGCATGACCTTATTTTTAAGATGTGTGACTGGAGTTGGAGGGTGTCTGTGATTACGTGTGTGTGTGCATGTGTCGAAAGCACAGTGTGGTGGTGCAGTGTTACTCTCCTCACTCCAGGTGTTTGACTGAAAAGCTTAGCTGTGGCCGGAGGGCGAGAAAGGCTCCCCAGACACCCACAACTCCTCGCTGCCCGACAAAGCCTTCGAGACACCCTAAAGAGAAATACATTAAAAAAGGAATTACAGGCAGACTTTGTAAACAGAATCAGATGTAAGCAAGAGGCAAAATTTTTGTTGGAAACGAGATGTGAACAATAGTTTCTGTAGGATGAGATGACGAAAACAGGACAGACACAGAAAGGGAAAAATGAGATAGACAGGCAAGAAAAACTAGGGCAGAATTGCTCTCATTCTTCATATTGCCACGTCAAAGCAGCGTAGAGATGTGAGCAGAAGATGTTAAACTGGAGGAAACGGCACGGGAAAAGAAAATACAGAGAGATTTCACAGGTTTTTCTCTCCTGTCTGGTTTAGCTGGACATTTTCCTCGTATCCTGACACCTTTAACCCTCCCCCCCTCTAACCCTCTGCAACACACACGCTCTCAAGTGCTCTTCCCAGTTGGGCGACTCTTTCAGCAACTCACTCAGTGCCTCTTCTCCTTCATCCTTCCCCCCTCCATCTCCACCCTCTCTCCTATATTCAGGTGACCGGCACAGGAGCCCCGTTTCGACACGTCACACACTGGCCAGGACTGCACTGCTGTTATGTCCGATCTTGACGCAACATCAGCTTGAGATTCTTGAGATCTCATGCTCCCATCATTCCTGCCTGTGATTTCCATATGAGATTCAGCAGCAGCAGGCAGAGCTGGCCTGGACCGCTGACTTTTAACTTCACGTAAGAACAACAAGAACAAAATCTAACTTCAGCGGATAGGGGGACAAAAAAAAAGACTGTTAAGGACTTTAAGGACACAAACAAAGCCTTGTTTGTCTTGGAGCAGCTCTAGTGGCCTTTGCCAACAGCCATGCAGGTGTCCTTTGCATGTACGGACCACGGGCTGAAGGCCCCGCGTAACGGCGAGCACAGCAAGCAGAACGCCACCAGCCCCAACACAGCCAGCCAAGCCCGTGCCCGCTTCCGCACCGTGGCCCTGATAGCTCGCAGCTTGGGCTCCTTCACACACCGCTACCACCACAACCTCAAGGAGTCCACCGCCAAGCTCACTGGCATGAAGTACCGGTACGTAGACTGAGATGGTGGAGACTGTGTGAGAAAGTAAAGTGAGGAAAAAGGAGGGGGTGTATTTAGTTTGAGTTTAATTTTCTCTCCTCTGCCCAGATTATGCTGTGAAAACCTGCCTGAATGTGAGAGAAAGATAAACAGTAGCTGAATATGAATGACAACACAATCTCATATGTTAGAACATTGTAGAAAAAGACAATGAAGGTATATGTGCAGTGACAGGTGTTTAGTGGGATGGTGTGTGATGCAGATGCACATTTACTGACAGCTCTATATAATTATAGGCTACCCCAATTAATCGTGTCTGTTGCAAACACGGATCTGGGACAGTTCAGATTCTTTGGAGTTTGATTTAAATGCTTGCAAATGTGATTTGAAGAGAGAGATGAGATGTTTGGTGTGGTTATGACAGATAAATAATACAGAAAAGAAAAATGTTTTTAGGCACACAATAAGTTATATCAAAAGCTTTTTTAGTCAGGCATGTTGGTTTAAAACCAAATTACACATGGTGCCCCAATTCCACCTCAGCTTTACTTTCTATAGCACCGTTAAAAAAACCTGCTTCACACAGCAACACTGAAACAACACAGGCAAAAAAATAAATAAATAAATACATAATTAATAAACAACATAAAAAATGCAGGACTAAAAATTACAAAAATAAGATATTAAAAATCAAAAAATAAGAGTCTATTGAATAAAATAAAATAGAATAAATGCCAGGGATAATAAATAATGCAAAAAAGATTAAAACTTAGTAACTCGGGATACAACATCACCCCAAATTAAAAGCTACATTAAAAAGATGACCTTTTAAAAATACAGAGAAAGCTTGCCTCTCTAATATTCTCTAAGATTCTCACAATGAAGTGGACCAAAAATGTGGTGCTGAACATCAGCGTCAGCTGTTAGTGTCAAAATCTCTCCATAAAGAGTGGGTTTAAGGAGTTGGGTAGCAAATGTGGGAGCACAGGTGATGCTGCAGTGCAGTGTACCATGAGTGTAGGTTTTCTTTCAACATTTGGAGGGACACTGCAGTTAACACTTAAAGGCGCTGTATATAAGAATGTGGCCAAAAAGATTACTGCACTCAAATTCAAAATACTGCCGCGGGTTGTGTCCGCCCCCCCTCCCCTGCAGTGGCCAGTGGCCAGCGACTGTTCGAGCAAGTCCGGCTTCTCTGCGGCTAACGCTGCTGCCAGGATACAGCGGAGGAAGAGCCGGCTGCTAATGCTATGTACCGGGACACTGCTAATTCTGCTTGCAGTGCTGCTAACGTTTGTTTCTCACAAAAATCAGGCGGGTCACATGGGCTAAAATATATGATGAATATGAAAATGAATAACAGTTGAAAGTATCCGAAATGATGCTAGTTAGCCAACTCTGGCTAAAGCTTACCTGTCGAGGAGAAGAGTAGCCACTTCGACATCCGATATCAAATTCTTCTCCGCTTTCAACCATCTCCACCGTTCAAAAGCATCTCCTATATAGACCCTCGCTTTTATATAGAGTTTTGTCTTGGCGTTTTTGGAAGAGGTCGTTTGGGTTTAGTCGCACCGTCAGCCATTGTAGCTCAGGCGTAACTGATGCTGAGACTCTCCTGACTGCGTGACTGGTAGACGGCGGTGGGTGGCACAACAGGCCAAAACACAAATTCAAAACATATTTACATGATTTGCAGACCGTAAAGATTTTTTTAAATGTGAATATTCTGGCTGTACTATTGTTGTTTGTGAGATCAGTATGTTATATCAACATTATTCCTAAGTCTCTGTGACATTACGACTATTTGCTTTAGATTTCTTACATATAGCTCCTTTGTTTGACTGTTGAGGTATGTAATGTCTTATAAATGTTAGGCGTTCTTTAGCTAATAAGTTTTAGTTTCTTTAACTCTTTACTCAAGACGTGAAATGAAATCTGCTCAAACAAATTGCGTGTGAATTGCTACCTCACATTTATTTAGTAGTTTCTGATCTTATCGTGATATAGAAATAGATAAAAAACATTTTAATGTGGAGATGACATTATGGATAAGGTAACTCCACACAGCTCAATAGATCACCTGATACATTTTGTGCATCTACAGCACAGTGTCTCATTGTGTCAAAGCTGAGTTTGATCTTTAACGTCTCCTACAAGCTTATTCAAAACCACCAGGATTAGTTTAAGACTCTGACTGCGCAGCATACAGTTCTCAATAACTGTCCGTGACCGTACAGTACATTCTGGAAAGTGTCACACTAAAGCTGAGCAGAGCCGTGCATTGGTGCTCTCCGTGTGTGTGTGTGTGTGTGTGTGTGTGGGAGTAGTAACAAGGCTGGGCCAAGTAAACAATGCGCTCTTATCTCAGTGAGTGGGCTCTTAACCCAGACCACAGGAGCAAAATAGTAGCTTTCACCTCACACTGGAGTATGTGACATCATCGCTTACAGTGTCAGGATCAAGAGAGACAGAGAGCGGGAGACGGAGAGACAGAGGGGACGATGGGGAAGGGGATGGAGTTAGACAGAAGAAATGAAAGAAGGAAAACAAAAAGGCAGAATTAGAGAGTGAATGTGAGGGAAAACTGGGGCAAGCGGGTCAGTTCACAGAAAAGAGGCAATTAGCAGAATCTCGGCAGATTGGATGCGGAGCAGCTAAATGTGATAAGTGTCTGCTTGTCACACAATCTCATCTCGTTTCCATAACAACATTGAAATGGCCAACTTCAATCTGTTCCCAGCGCCAAACAAGACTTCATTGTGCTAACTGGTTCGGCGCTCACAAAAGATTTCTTTTCTCTCCATTAACTGAGAAGATTAATTTTAATATTCTATTGCATTTTTCATCTCAATCATTTGAACTCTTTCTTTCTTACAGTCACAGATGCAACCAGCAAAGAAGTTTTTTCCCACGCTCGTTTCACTGCTGCTTCTGTTTCCCAGAGAGAGGAACTGATACTAAAAATGTTGCGGTACTGATGCAGGAGTGATGCAAGGTGCATGGCCTCTAAAATGTGTTTATTTTGGTTTGTAACAAGAGGATTTGCTCGTTCTTGTAGCTCCCTCTAAAAACAGGTGGAGGATGTTAGCAGTAAAGCCTCCTCCAAGCCCGCAGCAAATCCCCCGTTTCCACCACGGAGAAGCAAGTGTTGGATGAAACATCTCATTTGTTACATCCCCTCTCTGCTCCCTGTTTGTCTGATCATTCCCGTCCTTCTCTCTTCCACTGCTGTATCGCTGTCTTTCTCTTTTTACACACCACTGACCCAGAGCTGTTTAGTTAAAGTAGATGCTCGTGTTGCTCTGGACGCCATCTGACTGACAGGGAAGTAATTAAATCCATGTTGTACAAAGTTTTCTCCGTGTGACAGCATATGAAAGCCCTTTTCACAACAAGTGTGTGTGTTTGTGGGCGTTTGAATTTGACACGGTGCATTACATACATGAATGCATGTATGTGCATGAGATGTGTGTGGCGTTGAGGCTTCGCGCTGGGAACATCTGAAGGCGTAGCAAGTTGAAGTAGGAGATGTAGTGTGCAGAGCGAGCGAGCGAGCATAAACTAATAATACCACCATCCGCAGCATTTTAGTTGTCATGGCGATATATAGTGTAGCCAAATATAGTGTAGGTCTAATTTTGGTGTCCCCTAGTTGCAACCTTCCCCTGCAGTTAGACCTTAAAGATACACACAAGGCCACAAACAGCAACGCGTATAGGCCAAAATATGTGATGTAACAAAACATGCTGTTGTTGCTGGCCTCACAAACTGCAGATTATTTCTGGTATCTGGTAGGGAGCCCCTGCTTGCCTGCATTGAAGTTCATAACGGTCATTAGGCAGCAGCCTTTTGACAGTCCAGGAGGTTTGGGGAAGATTCCACGTGGCTGGTTTAGAGCTGCGCTGCAGATGGGCATGCAAAACTCCCTTCTGTTGGTTCCTTCGGATGCAGGTTTATCAGCGGCCAGCAAAGAGATGGAGGCTCTTTCTGCTGTGTGTACATCTGTGTGTTGACAGTGTGAGTAATGCACAGAGCAGCCATATAAAGTGTGTGTATTTTTTGGGGGGTGGGGGGTGCACATGTAATAGTCAGTTTGCGTCAGAAATAAGGGCTTGGCAAGATGGTGTGTCAATATTCTGCATTTATTTTCTGCTACTGTAATCAAACTGTGGGTTTTTATAATGTCTCTGTAAAATGTGACAAGTTGATCTTTCTTTTAAAAAATCTAGGAAATTTAATGCCTTTTTAAAAAGGTAAGTAAATATAACTATTAGTTAAGTCAACAAACATAATTTCATGCCCCAGTGCGTAGAATTTAGGGGCATCTGTTGACAGGGATTGTATATAATATTTTATTAGATTCTAATCACCTGAAACTAAGAATCATGTTTTTATTGCCTTCAAGTGAGCTGTTCATCTAAATACGGAGCAGGCCCTCTTCCACAGAGGATTTTGATAATTTTGTTCTGCAGTAGCTTCGAATCGACAAACCAAACTCTGTCTCTAGATTGAGCCATTTGCATTTTCGCATTGGCCACCATAGTTCAACACGCTTGACACATGGTAGAAGTTTCAGATCTGCAACCTCACCTTTAGATGCCATGAAATCCCACAACTAGACCTTTAAGACTAATAGTTATTAGGCCTGCCCCCGACTAAGAATTTTCTAAGGATCTCCAGCAAAAAAATTATTCAGTTTATCTCAGACATGTATTAAGGTCTTACAAACCTTTTTAGGCTTTTAGGATAAACACATGTTGTATGCATTTAAACAGTGCGAAATCGCAGAGATTTTAGAAAAATTGCAAGTGCCGCAAATATTGTGGACTTTAGTTGAATTTGCATTAATTATTGCAATCGCAAGATCACGATTTTCTGGAGGGACTGCCTGTTAACCTGAAATCCTGAGTGCAGAGCTGATCTTCTTCCAGGTGCTGTTTGCCTATCGTCCGTGGGAGAGACGTAGATCTGGGTAGCCGTGCACTAACATGATCAACTTTTCCATAGTTATCAGACTGAATATTTACAGATGAAGGGAAAGATATCGTCGGCTGTGTATTGGTTTGTGACTGCTGAGGGTGGCCACTTCCTGTATCTGTCCTTTCAAATTAAATCTGCTTGACCTCTTCATTTCGATGCCTACCAATGAACAGATACTCCCCCTAAGAGATACAGTAACTTTTATTCTGCACTGTATGTAGTTCAAACTGGTCATTTAAATGTATCTCACACTTAGTGTCATTGCACAGTTACACACAGTCAGGCTGAATGAAAGTTTTTTGGAGTTAAACGTCCGGTTTGTTTGTGTGAAGCAGCCCCAGAGCGAATGTCATCAATGCATTCATGGATGACTCTGCTGTGCCTCTAGCTTCATCCTTTTAATTAAAAATAATTTACCTCATTTAATAAGCCAATGGGCTGTTAAACCTTAAAGTGAAAGTACTATTGTAAGTGACTCTTGTGTAACGCTATCAGTCATGTAAATTGCTGACAGTGGATTTCTTCTGCTCAGATCTCAGCTCAGAAGTTTGAAAATGAAAACTCACTGATGACCTGCAGTGTATTATTGGATTCAGTTGGAAAGTACTTTGTTACTATATGTTGAGACCTCAAGGACACTATTACAGTAGTTTGGTGGGGAATACACTGCAGATTGTTTCTGCATGCATGAGGTCAGCATTTTTCTTCTTCACAAATCATTTAGTGCATTTACACAAAGTGTATGAAGGCTTGTGTGACTGAAGACGACACAGAGCTGCAGTTTTTAACAGCTGCACGGTGTGGACTCATGCAACTCTGTCTGTTTGTCCACAGACTATAACAGATATTCTGCAGCTGTGACACTTGCCAGGATGCACCATAAATCCTAATTTGCCTCATTGTTGCTCCCCATGTGTTTATGTTTTTGTTTTGTAGTTAACTTTGAGTATATGTGTGCATGCGCAGGTGCCTGTGTGTGCATACATGCGTGTGTGTTCGCATGACTTCATGCATGCCTGCACTCACAGAGCCCATCGTGCTGCTTTTACTCAGAGACCCGCTGTTTGGCAGTGTGTGTCCAGTTCTCTCAGTCACTTTTTTTGCACAGTTTTTCATCCTGAATCAAAAGTCTTCATCACCCTTCAATGAAACGGGCGTATTTTATGTTCTAACATCTTTTACTTTGGTTCAGGTCTCAGCCGCCCTGCTGTAATGTGCAGCTCTAATAATATGAGCCAGGGTGTTGCACAACAGGGGCCTGTAGCGTGGAGCTCCACTCTGCCTAAAGACCAAACAAGCCCCCGAGGATGAGATCCGCCCAATCTCTCAGTTAAACAGCCAGGACGTTCTGCATGGATTTTGCATTTTAATTAAAGGTCACAACTAAAATGTTTTTCCGTGAGCATAATGGTTTTATAATAGTGTTGCCTTGCAAGAGCAATTTTAGCTTTTTTTCTTTAAGTGGCTTCTGTAAACAGACTGTAATCGCAAAGATAATTGGAAGAGATAAAAGTAGAAGACAACACTGCTGCATGTGCATAACAGTGGCACTCATGGAATAAATAGACAATAAATTACCAAACCATGCTTGTTGGCTGGGCTGGAAAAGGTAAAACACCAAGTAACTAATAAAGTGCTCTCAGTAGGGCGCAGATCTACGCCACGTGGCTGCCAGAACTGTTTGCAGCCATTTTAGACAACAAAATTTCAGCAATGCTTTTCAGAAGCATCACAAAAGCGGATAAAAATACACCCCTCATCTGTTATAGACGGAGCCACAGCGCATTGTGCTGAGCAGATCTATTTCTCCCGCTAACAAGCACATGTGTGAAATATAGATTGCCTACTGTACGATGACATTATGAGGATGAATGTATTTTCAAGTAAAACAAACAAACAAAAAACATTTTACCACATAGCCTTCTTACGTTCTTAAGGTAGAGGCACAAATATCGAGAAGACGGTTAAGCTCAGTTCATAGGGACTTGGGTTGGGAACTGGAGGGTCGCCTGTTCAAGTCACCGTCCGGACCAAAGTATGGAGCGTGGAAAAATTGAATTTCCCCTCTGGGATTAATAAAGTACATAAATATAAAAATATAAAATATAAATCAAATTAAAAGATAGCAGCAAAGATAACAGATTATGATATTACACTTAGCGTCTGTTGTTGTACCTAACTTTAGCAGATCAAAGCAGATTGGGTGTGGATTAAATCTGCAGATCTTCTGGTTGAAAATATGTCCAAACTTTTCTCTTGATGTCAGTTTTTGAGCCAAAATGTGGCCTGAAATATACGGTAAGGCTTGTTGTTTTTAGCCAAGCCAATTGACCCTTTACTAAGTCCCACCCCTGGACACAGACTGGCCAATCTGTCTTTACTATTATTGTAGGTTTGTCAAATGTCAGTGAAATCAGATATTGATGATGTGATGTGATGTGAGGTCAAAAGAAAGCCAGTTTGCAGAACAAATTAGGGCCTGGCAAGATTCTTTATCAATATTATCATATATAGATTATCATCAATATTTGTGATCACCATCACCAGTGCAGTGTTAGATTAGAGCAACCATTTCATCTGATTTCCTACAGAATCATTTCTAAGACTCTCAACAATGCAGTTGAAAATATTCCAGTTTAACATCTTCATTTTGATGCGTGCCAGTGAACAGAAACTAAACCTGAAACAAAAATACCGTGACATACTTTCTATCAGTATTGTATGAAGGTTTTCCAGTTACCATGACATGATTTTTTTCCCACCCCACATCGCTAAGCTCTTCACAACGTTCTGAATCAACCACTTCAGATCTGCCCACATGTTTTTCAATACACGATCAACCCACAGGCCACTAGCTTCAATCATGTGTCTCTGCCGAAAATACAGTTATCCTGTGTGAGATTCTCTACCCATCGGTTTGGAAAAAACAAATGTCCGAGCGTTTTGAATAGCCTTTCACATCTCAGTAAAAACCAACAGTGTGCATGTGTGGCTGTGCTGCATAGAAATGAGAGAAAGTTGAGACAATGTCGACTTTGGCCCTGTGGGAAAACAAAGTTGTGTCCATGCTCTTTATTGCACACACACACACACACACACACACACACACACACACACACACACACACACACACACACACACACACACACACACACACACACACACTCACACACACACAATACAAACATGCACATTGTGCAGGGCCCTGTAGGGAGCCGGCTGTCATTTCCGATTTCCCATTCTGTGTCATATAGAATGCTTTATCTGTAGAGGGCGTTTGATCTGCTTAGACTGGGGGCTTGGACTTGCAACTCTGCAAGCCTCAGTCTGTTGCAAGTGTCTCTTGGTTTCTGTCTCTCTTTATAGCCGTCCTTCTCTTCCATCCCTTTCTCTTCCTCTGACACTGTTGAGCCATGAGGCCATAGGCTTCATCAGGGCTTTGTTTTCCCACAGCATCTCTCCTGAAGCCTTTCTTTCATACTTAATCTATTCATTTCCCCCCCTTCTCAAAGTGCTTGATTTCACTTCCCTACTTTCTTCCCACCCACACAGGCCCTGGCTTTGATATTTTTAGAATATGACCCGCCTTTCTCCCCTGCACTGAATTATTTTGATAACAACGTTATGGTTGCCATCAGGAGAGTGGTGGGAACCGAGGAGGTGGGCGTCGTCTAATCCCTCCGCCCATCAAGGTTGACTTGTGTGGGTTTGCTTAGTCTACATTAATCCCCAGCGAGTGAGGAGTTTCATCTGTTTACTCGCAACCTTGACAAAAGTGTTAGCTGACAAATATTGATTTGAGCAATCCAATATCAGGAAATAAATCAGGAGAAATGCCTGGATGTGACTTGAGAGCCACAAAAGTGCTTTCCAGGGAAACAAAAAAACATCCTCCCACAATAAGAGGTCATTGTTCCAAAGATTTAGGCACAATAAACGCAGCCAGATGTTCATTTGATTTTCTTTTATTTCAACTGGGGATCCACTAAGAATAGAACGGGCTACATACAGTAGCAGCTCACAGGATGTTCATATGCGGTGACAGGTTTGTGTGAGGGGGCGTCTTCAAATGACTCATTTGTCATTTTACTTCAAGGCTTCTTTTGGGCACCATCCAAGCATGAGGGACTGAACCACGGTCACTGGCTTGCAAACTTGTTTATGTGCAGGTTTGTATAGACAAATTGTCCTTTCCTTAGCGTGTTTATTTTACCATTTACAATATAATGTATAAAGAGCTTGCTCCTCTGCATTCTCGCTGCCCTATTTTTCTCTCCCACATGCACACAAGTACCCATTTCTCCTAAACACAAAGTTATTCATTCTCTGACATGCTGTAATCCCCTGAATCATTAGCTCCTTTAGCAACGCGCCTCTGCTGGCACCCACATCCCAGACCTGGACAGATCTATTAATGTGCTATAGCCGGCTGTGTGGTTAATAATCAGGTATGGTCAATGCTGCTGCTTTACTGGGGAAAATGATACAGCAGTCAGGCGGCTTCTCCGCCAGCTGAATGTCCGCTCTGTTCCTCTCCTATCATTAAGACATCCTGTATGCATTTTAAGCATCACACGAACACTGCAAATATAGCTTCTGGAGGATCTCCAAAAACAAAGTTAGCAATTGTCCAAGGACAGCCAGCTTTATTTGGAACTGGAACATTTTTGCAGGCTTGTTTATTGTGGAGACAGTCTGCATCAGCGTGCCACTGTAAACATGAAAACAGAAGCAATGAAGACCCAAGATAAAATGTACATTTTACAACAGTTTCGGGCATTAAAGGGTAACTACAGTATTTTTCAACCTGGACCCTATTTTCCCATGTTTTGTGTCTAAGTGACTAATAGAGAGCAATTTTTTGAAATAGGTCCAGTATTGAGTGAGAGCGCTGCAGCTGCTAAACAGCCTGCATGTAACCACTTGCGGCATTTCTGCACAGTCAGTTTAGGTTCACTAAACGTGCATCTTTTTGTCCCTGACATGTTCAGATTTTTATTCTAAGTGTCTGAGAACATTGTGGAAAGGATCCCTACAGAGATAGACCTTTTTCTGAAAGAGCAAGATGCTTTTTCTTTAACCAGAAACAGCCCCGAAATCGCTAACAGCGAACCCACCAGACTCCATTTAATGGAACAGAAATTTTAGTTTGTACAGAGCCAGCAAACACTTTGGGTATGGTACCTTTGGAACCAAAAGTAACCCTTCAGACATGGTACCTAGACCCTAGCGTTTCCACTGCAAACAGTACTCTTAAATGTGGGCGGGGTTGTTGTCACTCACTGCTCCGTCCAGCACTCACTGTATTTCCTCCTTATCAGTCTGCACCTTGTTTATCGTCCACAGAACGAGGCTGCACGCCGACATTTTCAGAACAAAATAGAACAGACAGCAGTGAGAATCTCTCTCCATGGGATATTTAGAAATAGTGGGTTTGTGCATTTAGACCTTCTCAGGCAAGTGCAAGGGTTTAGTGTTGCTGGAGCCCACAGGAACGACACTCTGCGACGTTTTTTTTCTCCTCCAAATAAGGATTAAAATATATGCAGTTCACATAATCTGGTCGAAATTAATATATATTTTAAACGTTTGAAGATCCATTCATGACTAAAAGTCTGTCATCCACGAGAGACAATAAAAACTAAGGGAATGGTCAAAGTCTTCATACTGAAATTTAAGGTGTGCTGATGGATTCAAGTTGTCAGCTCATGCATTGAGTAACATAAGTTAACCGTTCCACCTTAAAAGTCGCCGGAGTCAGCCCAGTGAATTCAATTATTTTTTCTCCAACTACAGCTACTGCACGAGGCAGCAAAAATTCTTTCATTTTATAGTTACAGTTTACTATTTAAACTCTCCACAGTATGAACAGTGGTTACATGAGCCTCAAAACCAGACACAACTCAGCCCTGAGCAGAGTGACCGTCTGCTACTGATCAATCAACAGACTGCAGTGTTCACAGCTCCACCTGTTAGTACCAGATCTGTGTGCTAGGTACCCCAACAGAGGGGGGACCAAAAATGGGGACAGTACGGAACGGCTCCATTGGTACCATCCACAACTTTTCACAGTGGAAACAGAAAAAGTGTAACGAACTGAGCTGAACTGTACTATACTGCTCGGTGGAAAGTATGAATGAAGGGTTTATTTCAACCGAACCACAGTTAATGATTGTTGGAACAGTGGAAAGGTTGGTGGTTTTGATTTTATTGGCTGATTCTAGTTAAACAAAAAGGATTTCACTCTTTAACTAAAAGGTCTGTCTCAGTAGGGATCCTTTCCATAATATTGTCAGAGACTTAAAGTCACAATCTGAGCAGATCAGTGCTTTGATAGTTGCCTGTTAATGCTACATTGCTGTTTTGTGTCTGCAGTACTCTCACTTAATACTGGACTGATCCCAATAATTGTTCTCATGAGTCACTCACACACACAAACATGGAAAAATAGGGTCCAGGTTGAAAAAATACCGAAATTACCCTTTAAACAAATGAGTGACTCACAATAAAGGCAGCCATGAACATTCCTCATCATCAACGCGGCTTGTCTTCGGTAGCTCCCCGACAGAACACACACATATCACACTTCTAACCTACAGCACAGACCCTCCCCCACACTTTCATGGATCAGAGCTCCCACTCTAT
This sequence comes from Epinephelus awoara, assembly GCA_035609425.1. NCBI lineage: Eukaryota > Metazoa > Chordata > Actinopteri > Perciformes > Serranidae > Epinephelus > Epinephelus awoara. Next base: position 10,705,616 of record CM069306.1, read on the forward strand.
AATACATCAGAGAGACGGGGGATACAATATCCAAACTCCTCCACCATATCAGAGACAAGAGCGCATCCCACGATTTGTGACTGCGGAGCGATCTGTCTCCTGTCATGTTAACATCAGTGTCTTTAATTACACAATAAATAACAATAAAAAATCCATAAAAGTATGAAATCAAGTGCTCATATGTAAACACATTCCTTTATGTGTTTGCCTCCTTTATCTTGGCAGCTCAGCTGAACTACTGGCATGATGACTGATGCTTCCCCATGTTGAACACCTAATTGAATTGGCTGAGGGCATGGTTACATAGCACGGGCTCGGATTAGTCCGCCCTCAGCTCCACGGGCACAGGCCATTAGTTGCCAGGCACGAGAAAACCACTGCTGGCATTTTTTACGGCCTCATTTGCTGTAATGAGTAAATGCCTGCAAAACCAAGCAGAAGGCACAATCCCCGGACCATAATTGGAGGTTGTTTCTGTGTCAAGAAATAAGTATTTGGACATATTCTCCTCTCAAGATGAAGCATGTTGCTTGTGATGGTGACTTCGGTGGCCTCGATGATGCTGTCAAACGAATGTGTCTCAATTTCACAGCGTTTCGCTTCAAATCGTTTCCCCTATCGGACTGCAGTGCATCACCTTGACGCAGCTTTCTTTCACCTACAGTCTGCATACATCACTCTGTGGGAAGACACCTGTGGTGGCTGGAGGGGGAACAATCTGCTGTAACGGTTATCGCCGCTGTTAAGACGGCAAAGACTTGCAGCACATGAGTTCCCCTCTCAGTTGGACATGATGTGGCACAGATTGTAAAACTAGATGTGAAGTGGAGCTCTGAGACTCTTGAGTCGAGTGTGGCAAGAACTCTGATGTCTTAGTTTATCTCCCATCGTGATAATGAGAGCCAGAAGTGCAGTATTGCATTGCTGCATATCAGCTGGATGTAAATTAACTGTTATAGAGGAGACATATGTCATTAGATGTACCGTCGCAAAGTTAATAGGTAGAGAGATAGCAGAGAAAGAAAGAGTGTGCGTGTGAGGAGCTATCTTGAGAAATGCTGATATGATACAACCTCAGTGCTTGAGAGCGGGCATGGCTGTCTGCATTTTGTGGGTGAGACAATAACAGTAAAAAGCCAGAGGACTGAAGTGCTCCCTCCTGCAAAAGGATGTTGAAGGCTCCAAATAAAAGAAGAAGTAATTGTGTGAGGGATGGAGAGGGGGAAAACAAAGGGCAACACTTGTCAAAAAGTAGTGTACCAAACTTCTCAGTGCAGCACTACAGTTATTGGATTTATTTGTCATGAGTAGAATATGTGTCAGGGTCTTTAGAGGGCCTTCCAGAGAAGGATTGATGGAACAAATCAACTGTCTTCCCACCTGTACTCTCTCATGACAGCAGATGTGATAAAGATGACCCTCACATTCCCCTCTTGATTGAACATTAAAAGCTACCTAGATTGCAGTTACTCAGAATTAACCGGACAAATAGCTCCTCAATTAAGAACGGCCATGCACCACCATCCACAGAATCAAGCAAGAGCTATCAATCTGTCCAGGCCGGGGGACTTTTCCCATGTTGAGTGAAAAAAAGCTACAGGCTCCACTCCTGGTGTTGCCCTTCAATTCCAAGGACTTTGGTTTCCTGGACTAATGGAATAATGTTCTTTTATGTTGTTGTTATTAGAATTTCTTTTTTGTTTTTGTTTTTTGGCTTCTGCCTTTTATTTGCAGGCTGGAATCGAACCTGCTACTGCTATGGCGAGGACAGTGCCTTTGTACATGGGACACCCACCCAACCCAACAGAGTTGCTAGGCACCCCAAACTGCGAGCTTTTTAACTGTAGCAATGTGAAGATGTGCCTTTGGAGCTGGAATTACCACGGCTGCTGGCACCAGACTTGCTCTCCAGTTGATCCTTGTTAAAGGATTTAAAGTGTACTCACTCCAATTACAGTGGATAATTTCCTTGTCCTCTTCCTTCCTGAGACGTGGAGGCCGTTTCTCAGGCTCCCTCTTTGGAATTTAACCCTGAATTCCTGTTACTCATGGACACCATGGTAGGCACAGAAGGTACCAACCAAAGTTGATAGGGCAGACATTTAAATGAGATCTTGCAACCACCAGGGCCAGTGATTAGATTCAGGTTATCTAGAGTCACGAAAGCAATAAAATTCAATATTGTTTGTTTCCAGCCGGCTGCCATATTGTTTCCTGTGGGAAAAACTACCAAACACACATTACATCACCCACCAGCGAGAGCATTTATAGATCGAATTGCACTGTTTATTTACAAAAACTACAAGGTAGAAAACCTCCATTGACACACATTGACAAAATTAAACAGTGCTCAGTTTATTTTTTAGCCACCACAGAAAATCAGTATCAGTTTAAGTGTGCGTTATATTTGTAATATTTTACTGCTTTATCTTGCCTTCAGACAGATCTTTCTGACGAGGAACTTTTTAGGGCATGGGAGTTGCTGGTCTACTGCTGCCTAGATCAATTAGTATGTAAGGTAAAGCGGTGAAAATATTCTAAATATAGCGTACACTTAAACTGATTTTTATGTGTTTTTTTGGTGGGCAAAATACATCGTGCTCCGGCTTCAGTCCACAGCAATATAACTTAGCTGCTGTACCAATAGACTCACCACAGGGCTGTGCGCTACATAGGAGTCTTAAAAAGTCGTCTTGTTGTGTTATTGGGAGCCAGAGTAGAAGGAGTCATGGCTCAAAACTTAAATTTTATCACATACCAGCCCCCACTGCTTGTCAGCAAAACCAAAGACAACTATGGTTAAGTGCGATGAGACGAAAGGACTGGACGGAGGCGACTCGTATCATCTTCCTTCTTTGTCGAAAAGAGAACTTGCAAACTAGCACGAGCTAATGTCTGTGGAGAATCGTTTTGCCTCCAGCTAAGCCCCGCCCACCAAAATACGTCTTACTGTTAACTAACAGTAAAGGGCTCTGTAGATTGGTTTATCAAAAACACTTGCAAAGCAACACGGTTCATGAAGTCAACACAGCAGAATAGTCCGATAGGTCGCACCAGCAAGTTCAACTATATCTTTAAACCGGTGCGGCTGAACGGACGACCAGTGCATTCTGGTAGTTGTAGGTTTTCTATCTCTTGAGCAAAAGTGAATGCCACAGCTTTTTTTCTGTGTTTTCCTTGGTCGTATAGAACCAATTTAAAAAGTATTTGTGTCTTTCTACTGCAGAGGCAGCCTAGTTTTACGAAAAGACCATTATTCCAGCAGTGAAATACTTATTTAAACCCTGCATACTGCAAGCACAATTGATTTTTTTTCTTTGCCTATATTGTAAGCTCCACAATAGCTGTCTTTTTGTTTCAGTCTCACGAATTATGATGTGAAAACAACATAGATTTTTGGCTTTGTTTAGCCAAAAAAATCTGTGTGTGCCCAGAGCAAAATACAGCACCACAGTAATTGCAATCATATTTGACTGATGACATCTTTAGCCTCAACAACACTGCTTCTTTTTTTTTTTAAATCACAGTGTGTTTTTCTTCATAGGAACCTGGGGAAATCTGGGTTGCGTGTCTCCTGTCTGGGGCTCGGTGAGTACATTTAATTAGCATTAGAGACAAATGTCTAATGATTTCATAAGCATCCAAGTGCAAACTCAACTCATCTGTGTTTGTGTGTGTGTGTGTGTGTGTGTGTGTGTGTGTGTAGAGAGATATTAAAGCTTGCAATAGAGTCACGCATAAGGGGCAAGTGTTTTAAATTTCATAATGTTATTTCACCCAATTCGAAACCTCATGCATCTTTCATCTGTATGGAGTCGTGAGAGACAACACAAAGCTGTTTGCAGAGTGTTAATATTTTCCCCGTTAATATTTAATCAATAGCACTGGTTTCAGCAAACAAGTTGCTCAATTATCACACATATCCAATGCAGACCGAAGGGTAAACACTCTCATTAATCTTGAGAGGCCTGATTAATTTAGTAAATCTCTTCTCTGTGTGTGTGTGCGCTGGCCATGTCTTTATTTGTGCATGTGTGTATTCACTGTGTTGGAACACGTGTGTGCCAAGTTGCTTGATGGGGGTGGGTCTCTGAAGACAAAATATCTTGACAAAGTAGAGGAATGATGCAGTGCTGCCCGAGCTCAGCAGATACTGAACAATGGAAATTCTGTGAATGAGTTAATCATCCGGTAGTGATTTTTATTTTTTTTTTAAAGATTTAGTCCTAGCACATTCAGCAGCAGGGAAGAATGGTCAAGGGATAATAATCCTTCAACTTAATGGAATTAGTTTCGAGTTTCGGTATTGACAATCCTCACTCATGTGGCAGTGCCCTTCAGCAAAATATTGATTCCTCTCTGTGCTGATTTTAAGTAGAGGAGTTCAGAGAAAAGGAGAATTTCGATGCAGGGATGAAAACAGGTTGTTCTACTCTTTAAGTCTGCATGGGTGTGTTTTATCATGTCAACTGCAAATTTAACTTTTAAAGGCTCAGTGTGTAGGGTTTAGGGGGATATACTGGCAAGATTTCAATATAATACACAAGTCTATTTTTAGTGTATAATCACATGAAAAGAAGAGTTGTTGTGTTTTGGTTACCTGAGAATGAGGCATTAATATCTACATACAGAGTTGGTACACATCCTCAGAGTACACTATGTTGCATCACCATGTTTCTACAGTAGCCCAGAATGGACAAACTAAACACTGGCTCAACATAGGACGTTTGCATTTCACATTTTCACATTGTCAGTGTCAGAAAAATCAGGTCTGTTTGTTTTGGAGAGGAGAAGACCTTTGCGGATAATTAGGCTCCTGGTAAAAACCTCCTGAACGTCTGGATCAGAAATAAAGTGAGTGCGCATTAAGTTATCAGAGAAAAAAGGTAAGCATTCATTCGCAGGTGCTGGGTTAGCGGCCGGTATGCAACACGCAAAGCAGCATAGGAGAAACATTGATTTGTAAAGTAAAATTTATTCTGTGTTTTAATCATGGGGTCCGTTTGTTTTTGAGAGGAAAAGACCTCTGCTGATAATTCAGTTTTCAGTAAACACCTCCTGAGCTGTGAACACTCAGAGAATCCTAACCAGGAGATGTTTTGGCTAGATGCAATCTTCAGGCCTCACTGCAAGATGCCAGTAAATCCCCCTAAATCTTGTACAGTGCTCTTTCAAAGTTTGGGTTAAACATGAGCATGTTACAGTCCTGGAGGATTATTAATGTGCACCTCCTCCTGTACTGCCTTAATATGCACATTCAGCACATCCAATGCATCAAAACATTGTTTTCTAGTTGGAGCCGCGCCTTGTTTTCAAACTGTATGGTTTGACTAAAATGAACAATGACAGCAATATAGTCCACGATGAGCAGCGCTAAAATCAACCTGCGTAGTTGTCCCTCCATTGTGACATTAGAAAGTGTCACACTTATCTTGCAAGTGTACTCTTCTTCAACGTTTTGTTTACTTCCTGGATTTTTCCCACATGGAAGTTCTGACCAATCAAGAGCAGCTTTCTCATGCAAAGCATTTGATCTGGTCCGCTTGTAAATGCTGCCGTGAAAACACAAACCAAGTCTAGGCAATTATACAACTTTGTGACAAAATTAGTCCCTGATTCAGACCAAAGCAAGACAACTCTAGGTCTGAAAGCACCCTTAGATGAGAAAATTGATACCACCTTCCATATGTGCTCGGAGGGGCTACAGCTACCAGTTAGCCTAGCACTGCATAAAGACTGGAAACGGGGGGCAACAACCCAACTTTCTCCCATGGTAACTAAATCCACCCACTGGCTCCTCTTAAAGCTCACTTAAAAGTAACAAGTTGTGGTTTTACAGTGGCTTATGTGCTATTTCTTGGCTCCATTGGTTGCCTGGTAACCTGACAGTGACGATGGACTTCAGGCTAATTTTTATACCTCTTTATTACACAAACACACCATGGTGAATTAATTCATGAGGTTTATAAGTTCTGGTTGGCGAATTTAGTTACTTACAGACAGAAGCTGTACCCCCCCGTTTCCAGTTTGTATAAGCTAACTGGCTGCTGGTTCTATCCAGATAATAATGGTGACAGGAGAGGATTCGAGGCGGGGGTGAGGCGAGACGCCATTCCCCTTGTTAGCAAAATGACCAGAGTGCCTCCCCCATGTTAACCTGTCATCCCTCTCCATCCCCTGGGTCCATACCCAGACTCTGTCCTTTCCAGACCCAGACCTATAACCGATGAATTATTGAGAACTATTAAATTTTAATGGAGCGTTTCTATTTTAACCCGTGCAGCATTTGTAGCACTGGTTTAGCAACGGGGAGACTCACAGACCAATTGCATGCATTAAATCATCTCACATGATGCTACACAGCCAATTAAATGTGTGCATTCCAATAAGCATTGTAGCTCGAGTAAGAGGGAAACACACAGGGACACGACCAGAGACAACAGTTGGAGAAATAAGAGTCAGAAAAAAGTAATTTCACATGGTGTGTTGTAAGGAGAGAAAAGCAGACGGCAAAAACAGAGCTTTTAATCCTGAAAGGACAGACTCTTAGGCCTGCATGTTCATTCTTCCCACGGGCAGCTCAACACCCTTATGTCTCATCATATGTTCCAAAACTGTGGCGATTATTAAAAACAGCAATGGGAAGTGCCACTACGAGACAAAGCACAGAGCAACTTCTGAGCAAACATACCCACTCAAATCCGAACTAAGGGCACAGAAATGATATTTCACACAGCACTGAATCGATGAATCATAACGCAACACATTGGCCAGTGAGTGGTGGTATCAATCAATCAATCAGTTTCCCAGAAATGTCAGACTATACCTTTCAAATTGTGTTGCCTTCATGATAATATGGATAAAGCAGATAATTTAAAAGAAAATACATTTTCATTGACCACTGACAGCTTAGACAAATCTGGCTCAGCCTACACCAATCTGCTCCCACTTCTGGTGCAGTTGGCCACAGGCTTAACACCAGCTCCTGCATTATTTCTTATTAGTGGGAGATGACAACGAGCAGCATGTGACAGGATCAGACGACAAGAATGTAAAAAGATTATCAAGACTCTAACAAATACTGCGCTTTTGCTTTTGCTGTTTGGAGGAACAACAGAGGCTGCAACTGCTTCTTTTTAATAATACAGTAAATCATCGCAGTCTCTGCATGTGCGTGTATTCACTAGTGTTGCAACTGTAAGAGGACCTGTCACATGGCCTGAGACTAAATCTGAACCCTAATGCAGGGGAGTTTATTGATAGCTTCAATACAGCTATTACTTGTCAAGCCTCTTTTAGCTTTTGACAAATGACAGGTGTTGCCTGTCTGTCTGCACCGTCCTTAGTGATGCCAGAGAGAAAGAATGAGAAGAACCTATCAGCCCAAGGATACAACATGCTTCCCTCAGGGCTGAAACTGAGCTTTTCAAATATTGAGAGGAAAATGAGGAAGTAAAGCATGAGACATAAACATGAACCCAAGCACCTACCTATCATCAGAGAGCTGCAGGGAGGACAAACACTCATTTGTTTACTCCAGCAATACAGTGTGTCCTTCAATCCCTCTGCTGCTACACTTCTGCTGCAGTTGGCTACAGAGTTAACACCAGCTTCTGCATTATTTCTTATTAGTCAGAGATGACAACAAGCAGCATGTGACAGGATCAGGAAACAGAGGACTCTGAGGAGAATATAAAAATTCTTACAAATTGTGTTCAGCCTATGCTGCTTAGAGGGAGAACAGAGGCTTGGACTGCTTATATTTATAGGCAAGAATACAGTACATCAGTGCAGTCTGTGCATGGTTATTTATTTTATTATATTTAATAGGGATAGTTCTCATTCTTCAATATAAACAAAATGTAAATGTGTCCCAGTTAACCTAAAAGGTTTATTTAATCTGATGTTGAAGAGGCACCCACAGTTTATGAAATAAAGAAAAATATGAACAAATGTGCCTGAGCTGGTAAAACACGAAGAAATATATAAAGTTTTACATTTCTGAAATCTGATTTGTTTCATGTCTTAAACTTTAATGATTTGTACGTATATGAAGTTTTAAATGGTTCCAATGTCAATTTGACTGTGTTAATTTAGAATGATTGGAGCTTTTGTGTGATGTCGCTCCTTTGGTGGTCAATAAGTTTCTTTAAGGGTGCTCTCAGACCTAGAGTTGTCTTGCTTTGGTCCAAATGTTGTCACAAAGTTGTATTATTGCCGAGAGTTCGTTCATGTTCTCACGGCAGCAGCATGAGAAAGCTGTTCTTCATTGGTCAGAATTTCCATGCAGGAAATATCCAGGAAGTAAACAAAACGCTGAAGAAGAGTTCACTTACAAGATAAATGTGACACTTTCTAATGTCACAATGGAGGGACAACTACGCAGGTTGATTTTAGCGCTGCTCATCGTGGACTATATTGCTGTCATTCATTTTAGTCAAACCATACAGTTTGAAAACGAGGCGTGGCTCCAACTAGAAAACAATGTTTTGATGCATTGGATGTGCCAAAAGTGCATATTAAGGCAGTACAGGAGGAGGTGCACATTAATAATCCTCCAGGACTGTAACATGCTCATGTTTAACCCAAGCAATGTGTCGTGTGACTGCAGTTGGTTCAGATTGAGGTCGGGACTGTTTAAATGAGCACAGTTGATCGGTTGAGCCACGCTGTAGTATGGCTCATTGAAATACTGGGTTTTGCAGCAGCTTGCTGTTTTGTTTAAACATCTGCATAAATTACTGTATCATCAGGATATAGGTGGATTTTTACATTGGGACAGACTAATTAAAAGTGTTCCCAGTATTGATCCCTGTGGGACTCCAATTCAAAAGAGTTATTGAAAGCAGTAGATTCAGAAGAAAAGTTTTTATGCTTAAAGCACGAACACTTATTGATATCTTCAAAACTGCTATTACTAAGCCTCTTTGAGCTTTAAAAAATAACAGGGTCCCTCTGTCCTTATGCACCAGCCTTTATATAGAAGGGAATAATGAGGACATTTACTTTAGTACAAAACTAATATACACCAGCCGAGTCCCTAGAGGAAATTTTTGAATTGTACATTTCTGCAAACCATGGATATGTAATATTTGTATGTTTCATGTATCGTATCAACATTTCTAAACGTTGTAGTATGCGTGCCCAGTATGCCTGACAACCACCAACAAAATCAGTCATGACATAAGCCATGTTTCTTGGTGTAATCACGTTAAAATACTGCACACAGTAGCTCTCTCACAAAAAACTCATATGGGGGTGAACATTTCAACTTCCAACCTATCAACACTCAACCCTGACATTTGGCTGTGATGGCTTTGGGACAAGGGTGTTCATGCCAAAATGTCAAAGTAATAATTAAGGCAGAACGAAAATGATTGTGAGTGTGGTTTTACAGGCAAAAGGTCTCCTATGTTTTATATGTGTTCCAAGACTTTGACGTTTATATTTCTTTCAACAGGCACATGGGTAACATTTGGAGGTCAAATCTCTGATGAGGTGAGATGTTGTTATGTCAGATCCAACATTCAGTCACCACAGCTCATGAGCAGATGTTGGCTTTTATTATTTTTGACCCTGCAAATACAGCGAGTGAGCAGTTGTGTCAGTCTGCAAGACCCAATTTGTAGCCCCAATGGGAGCAATTTAGTGCAACTGGATGTAAAATCACTTGAGTGTGAGTAGACCGCAGTTATCATTCCAGTATCAATTTCCAGATATCAGAGCAGACTGTTAAGTCCCTGTTTGTTCTACCAAGGCCAAGAGGTTAGCTTGTATTGCTCTCTGTCAAAAGTTATTAAGTGGAAGACCTCTTCCAGTGCCTTGATCCAGCCTTGAAGGGGGGAAGCCACTGAAATGGAGACAGCTCATCACTGCCTGATGACCACTGGGACTAACTGACACACAAGAGACACAAACAAACTGACAAAAACAAAACAGGAGCAGAGCGTAGAAAAAGAAAGTCAAAATTGGCCTTCCCATGTATGGCTCTGGATAAACTGCAGGCACAAGAACTGGGTCAAAATAGTCTGGGAAATACATTGAGCTGTAAACAACTTTAATCAACAAGCAGCCAGTACAGTTTTCCTGGTGATGAGTATCTCAGTGGAAAAGAGATTTACTCTCCTCGAGGTTCTTCGGGGAATTTTCCCAGCCCATCCTTTTTGAAGTGTAATTTTGGGTAATATTTATAGTCGTGCATCAGACCATACTGAACTACATGACAGGAAACTTTTCTTGTCCGTGTCAGGTGGCAGAGCAGCTGATGACTATCGCCTATGAGAGCGGGGTCAACCTGTTCGACACAGCTGAAGTCTACTCCGGGGGGAAGTGAGTGTCTCAGATTTGTTATCTATCTCACAGCCACAGAGCAATTTTCTGGCCTTGTCAGCTTTTCTCCCTGTAGGACATGAGATGTTAACAAGGTTTAGCCCCAGACCAGGAATTATTCACCTGAGGAGGCTAAAAACGAAAGGTAGCCTGACTCTAAAGTGATTTACATAATCTTATTCATCACTGGAGGCTCCCCTTTATGTTCACAGCTCAGTCTAACTTTATGGGCCTGGACATTGTCTCGCTGAATAACGCGGGACAGGGTTACAGTTGTATGGGGGTGAATATTAATTTCAAGGTTGCTGGTGAGAGTCAGGCACACAGTGCGGGCGTTTATCTTTTATCTCCTGCTGATTTTTAATCAGGCATTCATGTTTTAGATGTGTGGCAGATTACAGTCACGCTTACATGCTCTTAAAGAAATGGCTTCCTCAGGTATAATCTCATTTCCTTGTTTGTTTTTCTTTCTTCGCAGAGCGGAGATAATCCTTGGAAACATCATCAAGAAAAAATGCTGGAGGTAAAGTACAGTCTGTCTAAATATGTTCCATGAATAGGTTTTAGATTGTGTCAGTGCGTATACTTTACATGGTTAAAAGGAGACAGGGGACAGGCTTATAAAATATGTATTTATATGTTAGTAGCTTATTACAAAAATGCATGCAGTCATCTGAGGCTGCTCCCATTCAGCGACAAGAGCATTAAGGTCAGGCCCTGACGTTGGGTGATAAAGCCTGACTCACTGTTGGTGTTCCGATTTTTCCCAAAGGTGTTACAAGGCTCTCCGCAAGCCTGTCAAGTTCTTCAACCCAGAAAATGGTTTCGTTATGGATCTCACTTTATACATGGTGGCACTGTCGGCAAAGGGCCTTTATGAAACTGTCGCCAAAAAGGTGGAAGCGCAGTTAAGTTTACCGCGGTTGTCACCATCCTTTCTGGCTTGTCAAATGAAGCAGTCTCTGTAAAGCTGTACTTAGACAATGCTAATGTGGTACTTAGCAATAAAAACAAAATACAGCTGAGGCTGATGGGAATGTCATTAGTTTTGCAGACAGACAAAGTATTGGAAAAGCCATAATTCTGGACTGGTGATGGCGCTAGATGAAGGTCAGGAGATAAAAGTACAAATACACTTCAAAACCGAACTAACAGTGGATGGATGTGGAAGAGAATTCCAGAGAGTTGGACCATAATGACTCAAAGCACAATGAGCTGATTGAGAGTTGATTTTTGGTGCAGTGAGTAGACCTTTATTTGGGGATCTCACTGGTGTGTACGCTGTGAGAATGTCAAACTATTGGTGGCACTAGCGGAAAATTTAGGAATCACCAAAGTAATTAGGATTCACCCTGTAGGGACCATCAAAGTCTGAAGTGATTTTTGTGCCAGTCATCCAGCAGTTGTTGAGATATTTCAGTCTGGGCCAAAGTGTTGGACCAACCAACAATCACACATTTCTCTTCTATAGCCATGCCACTAGCACGGTTTGTGTGAGGCTGGGCACACACTGTACGATCTGAGCCCGTTTGTGACCCAATTTCTGGGCTGCACGACTTATTTTCAAGTCGGATTAAATTTCAGCTTCATCAAGCCTTGGTTGCTGCGCATTATACAAGGGGGAGTGAGGACCGATCACTGTCCAATCAACTGCTCCCAACTGGCCATCCGACGCTTGAATGAATTTCTGAAATGTCAGAAATTTTGGTCGGCCGTTGTCATGCTCTCGCACAGTTGAAGCAGAGCCACGAGTTGATTTCCCAAGGTCAGCGCCTTTTATTCTCACTCAATCAATTGTACAGTGTAGCTTGTACCGAGATTGTTGATGCTTTCGAACTTGCAAATGTGTGTGTGTATCAGAGAGAGGGTATCAAAACTTGGACTGACACAGTATCACAAAAATGGACTTTTACACTCTTTTTGGGATGTCTGTCTCTACATGATTGTGAACCATACCTCTGCTAGCAAAGAAACTTCTATCTGCCTGCAATGCTGGAGCTTTTAAATTAGTCTTTATTGACAGTTGTCATTAACCAAAATCGTCTGCAGGTGGCAGACGGACCTTTCATTGTCTATTTTGCACATACAGTTGAAGCACTCAGATTGTGGCTGATGATTGGACCGTATGGTGAGCACACAAATCGTGAGCTTTGGCTTTACATTGCAGATGATTCAATTAAACATCGTTTCTAAAATCGGCTCAAATTGTATAGTTCGTGCTCAGCTTAAGAGAAATATGTTTTCTTTCTCATTCCTTCAATTATTTTGTGATGCCTCAGATTTATGTTTGGATCCCTTGGGGGTTAGCAACCCCAAGCGTTGGGAACCACTGATGGCTGATGTTATTGCATGCTAAAGCATTACTTTTTTTCCCTTATTGAAACTAAGACCACAAACCCAAACCATGGAAAGTAGCAGCAATCTTGGCCATATGGTGTTTGAGTACAGGATGTTTGTGCTTACATGTCCATGTATGTCTGCTTTCAAATACTCCACGTCGTGAAGTGAGGTGGTGGAAGGTGCAGAATGTGCATCCATCTATCTTAGCTGCAAGTTTGAAGTGCTAATTAACTGAAATCTCCCTATGTAAAAGTAACCATATAAAAACAGAATGTGCTCATGTCTGTGGCTCACGGTTGAATAGCAAGCAGACACTGGTGAGTTTGAGCTTGTATCTGCACCGCAGAAAATATCAGTTTCATTCATCTATACTGCATGCACTGTCACACTGCAGTGATAAGACTCCGTTATGTCTATCTCTCTTCTCAACAACTCGTGGCAGCTTTCTGCCTGCATGCCCTCACCTCAACTCAAGATCTGTTTAAATTATTGATCACTCAAGCATGGGAGATTTTATAGTGAGGGAGCTATCTTGTTAGAGTTCAGAGAGAAAAGAGTCCCTCTGCGATTCTTCATGCTAGGTAAGTTACATGTTTGATAAAGGAGCACGGCTCGTCTGCCATTTCGCAGCGCAGGATAAAAGATCACTGGAGAACAGTTGCATGTTCATGCACACAGGCATGGACATGCAAACACACATGCATCTTTCAGGGAGCGGCTTTAAAGTCCTTTTTTTAATGGCCATTTGATGTGTCTGTCTGTCTTCCCTCAGGAGATCCAGCCTGGTCATCACCACAAAGCTCTACTGGGGAGGAAAGTAAGTGTGTGCATGTGCAACCCAAGTGTGTGTATGGCGTGGCCAGCATGTGCGTTTCCCTCCTCAGATGTTGGGGCTATCTCACCAACAGGCTACACATTAAAGCAGCCACAGAGCGTGACATGGCATCCAACATTTCAGAAAACCCACAGGCGCACAGACATGGAAGACACACTCGATAAAATGAGTGACACACACACAGATTTCAACATGGCCATGTTCTCACCCCCTCCTGCTTCCCTTCATACCCTTCCTCAGCCTTCTTGCCAGACTGCCAAGAGTCATATCTGCTTCTTCTGTCATGCTGAAGTATTCTGCTCTCAATCTGCATTAGTCACATTTGCTCTGTTTCTAAAAGTCTTAAGGCTCGTACTGAAAGACATAGATGCTCTAGAAGGGCATACACATTCTTTTTCTGGTTCTCTTGAGTAGGTCATTGAGTAGGGCCCATGTGCGATTGTGTAAATTTAATTTAAGTTCATCCTCTCAGACTATTGTCAAGGCACAATGTCAGTCTCCACGCCAGATGGATTTGAATAACAACTACTTAACCCCCTGCTGAGAGCTGTGAGACTGCCTGAGAGACCTGTCAAGCATCTCTCAAACATACACTAGATATTTGCAGACTTTATTCTCCATTGTACTTTCCTACCCTCTTGCACAAAGGGTAAAAAGACATGGTAATATGGAGGAGGGGCAGCATGTTTTTGTAATACGTTATTATAACCCCAAGCAGGCTGGAACACCGCAGGCAGGAGTGAGGCAGAAATGGAGTGTGAAATGAAGCAAGGACAAGACAAAATAGCAAAGACAGAAACATCGGAGCAGAAAGAAAAGAAGGGAATTACGCGGAGAAGGAAAACGCAGGCATGGATAAAATCTGAAAGTGACTTAGTACACACAGGTGGGGCTACTGACAAATCACTGAAGCACAGTTTTGTAGATTTTGCAGGTGTTGCGGTTTTTCGGCCCACAGCGTCACTGTTTTGGTTGACTCTCACCACTCTTATCAGCACCATTTTTAGATGAACAGGCAGTTATTTTCAGCAAAAGAGCTTTTATAAACCCACTGTACACCACGTGCTCAACACTATATGTCAAACAAAGTCAGCTACAAGCTCTTGAACATGGTGAAGCATTTAGCAGCTACTGAGCTAGATATTTCCCCCAGGGGTTGGTGAAAACCAAAACAAATCTAAATGGAGTAGTGAATGTTGGATTTACATTTGTCAGGCACATGGAAACACGGCTCCAAATAGATGTTACTCCATGTCGGCTTAATGTGTAAATATGCAGTGGTGTGATCCCTCCTCAGTTGCTCTTCCTGAGGTTTCTATCTTTTTTTTTTTTTTCTCGCCGTTAAAGGTTTTTTTGGGCAAGTCGTAGCCCTCTAAGGCAAATTGTGAATTGAATTGAATATACACAGATTTTCGGGGGAAAACCCACCTCTTTTACCTACCTATCTAATCAACTACCACTACACCACTGTGAATAAGCAACTGTATGTTAGAACAACTTACCTCAAACTGGCCACAAAACCAGTGCAAGCAGGTTAAAATAAATGTAAAAATAGCACTGCTGCCTACAGTACTTACAAGTGAAAACTGCACGTTAGTAAAAGCACAGTAGTATTAACTACACAGTGTACATATGCATCAGCAGTACTGAATGGCCTCTTTCTCAGTGCTGTAATTAATGACCTGGAGGAGGCATTTTTATGTTGTAGATAAGTGGTGCCACATCAAACTATGAAGACCTACAAACTAAAAACACTATGTTTTAGGTCGTGAAATGTTGTGCAAGGTGTTATCCTGTCTGAATAATGCCATGTAAAAACTAGTGACATTAAAGGGACTGTTCATCCCAGAATGAAAAACATATTTTTCCTCTTACATGTAGTGCTGTTTATCAATCTAGATTGTTTTGATGTTGAGTGTTGGAGATATCAGCCGTAGAGATGTCTGCCTTCTGTCCAATGTAATGGAACTAGATGGCACTGATGGTTGTGGCGATCAAAACGCCCAAAAAATACATTTGAAAAACTCAACAGCAATGTCTCTTTCCAGAAATCACGACCCAGCAACTCAAGATAATCTACAATCTTTGCTGTGAGCAGTTTCATGTAGGAACTTTTTTTTTTTTTTACTTGCAGAGGGAAGCGTGCATGTACTGCTAGCTCACCTAGCACCATCGAGCTAGCTGAACATTACAGCTCAGCCAAAGAGGATGGCATTAATGTTTATGTCTTGCGTGGTCACATACATGAGCCTCTAGTCCATGAGTAGGTGCACATTTCCTCCTGCGTGGTGATACAGTTAGCAGGCATAGTTTGGTAGAAAGAAAATAGGTCCTACATGGAACCGCTCACAACAAGATAACGTTTTTCAAAAAAAAATATTGTGCTTTGAGCATTACAAGCCGAATGCCATCTAGTTCCATTATATTGGAGAGAAGGCAGACATTTCTATAGCTGATATTTCGGCAGCCCACACCACAACAATCTAATAGCACTATAGGTAACAGGAAAAATTTGTATTTCAGTCAGGATCACTTTCGTCAAAGAAAACTTTATTTCCATTTGCAGTATTATATTTGGCGGTATGGCTCTGTTCTGGGGCCTCTCTGCCTTTTCTCAGGCCTACGCAGAAAGCCTCTTCCATGCGCCAACATGGAGAGCACACCTCTCTGCAATTCATCGCACCTACATGGAAAACCTTAAGGCAGAGAGAGCACACCTCTCTGCCCTTCCACTTGCAAACGAGGAAAGCCTGAGGCAGAGAGAGCAGCAGCAAAGACCCCTGGGAACAGAACAGAGCAGCATCAATGACAAACAGAAATGACACTTATAAGTCATACACAGCATGAAAAGGAGGTTGCAAAGCGGCTTGCAGAGGAAGCGGCAACAGTAGGCAGGCCAGAGCAGTTTAAATAGGGCGTCCTGAATGAGATTCACCAATTGTGTTGCATAGAAAGGAATCATGTGATCTATCAGCTGACTCCCTTCCATCAATCAGCTGCTCCATCAGTTGGTTGGGCTGTTTGAGATCAGCTGATGTAGCTGGGATGTGAGCTGACCTTGATATCATGTCCTGCCTGAACTGACGCTGTGCTCACCTTTTGATTTTGGGGTGAATGTCCCTTTAAAAGCATTATATTTCTCTCTGTGTGTTAGTGAAATATAAGTATAAAGTTAAAAAAAATGGAATTGTACTTTATGTTTCAGCCCTGCATCTAAAAGCTATCTATATTCAAACATCGATTGTCCAGTTAAGATGTATTTCCACCTGCAAATAACCAAAGCGCTGTTAACTGGGAAGTCATTGGCAAAGTGCTGGCGATGAGGACAGAGAGTGACAACAAGCCTGTTGTTTGTTCGCTGCACAGTTTGTTCTATAGAGTGGGTGTATTTGAATGTGATTTGTGGGTAGTTTATGCAGGCTCTCATTTGGCATGTTTAATGATCTGCTTCAATTCATGAGAGTTGGAAGATGAATGTGTTTATGCATGTGTGCTGACATCCACTTCTCTCCCTCCTGTCGCAGAGCAGAGACGGAGAGAGGCCTCAACAGAAAGCACATCATCGAAGGTAACAAGACGATTTCCTCTCCGCTGCTTTGTCCTTCATATCACCCCATCACTTGGATCCCCGCCGCACTCCTGTAATCTCCCTCTTTTATCTCTCTTCCTCCCCCCTCTTTCCTCCTGTCTGTGTCTTCTCTCTGCTCTTTGATTTTTATCGGTGTGTGCACCCAGCTGAATTTGAAAGTTGTATTAGCCAATGGTACATCAAACCTCAGCAGCTGTTTTGTCTTATCCGTTGTAATACCTTTACAGGTGTCTTTTTAAGAAACTGTTGCATCACAGGGTGCTACAAGCTAACTAGCTCCTTCAAACGTCTCTCTTTTCCCCTCTTTTAGAAGAGTTATGGCCTCGCTCAAGCTTATAATGACATACCTCTCTCATCCCATTGGCCCGCTCCACCCTACTTCCCTAACAACTCGCCATCCGGTCCACAGCGCAATGCACCTCCGGCAGTGACTCAGCACTCTCCCACATTATTAACATTCACCACAGCCTCTGCAACTTTCCCCCCAAACAAGAGAAGGGGGAATATACTCAGAAAAGGCTGAAGGAGAAAAGGCGGAAGGAAAGGTGCTACCTGTAATTAGCCAGAGCCAGTCCAGATGATAGGTAGCATCCGTGAGAGAAAAGTGCAGTGTTCCTGTCACTACTGGTGTGGCACATGTCACCACAGGGTAATAAATTGGCTGAGTTAAACATCCGCTGACACCGTCATCCTCACTGCTGGTTGTACATCCCCCCACACGCCAGTCAGTGAATCATTTGATTGGTTAAATGACATTTACTAGTAATGATGGGATGTCAAACTCGATGATTAATAGCGGAGATCAGCACTGACGATGAACTCTGAGGTGCTAGGAAATGTCAGAGCCTCTCTAGCAGCCAGCACAAGTGTTTACCGGTTCCCTCACAGGACAAAGAAATTCCTTGACAATTTCATCATTTCAAAGAGACTTTCGTAGAACGCGTAATTAAATGCATTATTCATCGAAGATGTTAGTGGAATAGCTTTGTTGTTCAGCATCATTCTCAGATCCAAAAATAGACTTCCTTCACAGCCAGTAAACTTCAGTTAATCCACGAGACAGCAAAAACTGCTCACGATGACGGTGCAGGCTCAGATTAGGATCCATGTAATGGGTGTTTCTGGGCTCATAGGAGCGCAGATGACAGAGAAAGGACTAAGTGGTTGGAAGGGCGGTTGGGAGAGCAGAACTCTCAGCTGGGATTAGTGGGCAATGATGAAGCCTCTGGCACTAATCTGCCATGCACACTCACACATACTCAAGAGCGCGAGAGTGTCTTTTGCTTTGTCTCTCTATTACTCTGCTGTCCTCCTTTGTGACAGCCTCCTGTGTTCGCTTTTCATCTTTCATCTGGTCTTCTCCGTGTGCGAATGGGGACTGATCTGCTCACAATACTTTGTTGCCATCGCTTATCCTCCCCTCGCCGTACAGTGTCTCACTTCCAACGACGAGTGAAAGCTGAGCAAAAGAGTGAGAAATGAGCGCAACCTTTTTTCTGATCCCTCATCTTTCTCATCATCATCTCAGCTTTTGGGTTGTTTGGTTCCTCCTCTACCTGTCAAAACAGGATTCCTTTATGTAACAAGGATAAAAGTTTGCACAGATGCAGGGATTTTTCCACAGAGATCTTCTTACCGGGAGATAGTGGTGTCAACTCAGCTTGACACTGATTAACTTAAGCACTGTTTGACCTTTTAAATTCTTGTGAATCAAATGTAATGAGTATTTCTGCACTGGAAAAGATTGTATAGTAGCTGTGTGAAAGGGACAACATAGAATTAAAGTAACAGTTCTATTATTTCAATTACAATAATGTCTAGCGTAATAAATTATATTTATTTTAACATTTGAACAACAGAAAGGCCAAACTGTCAGTTTGCATCTCATACTAACAGTCACGTCTTGTATTAAAAGGTTCTGTAGGCGACATTCAGAGCATTAATGTAGCAGCAAACAACTCTTTGCTATGACGAGATGTAGTGGTGCAATGGCAATACACCTCGCCCATGTCCTATGTATTTTGTCCAGTAGCCTACTTGGTGGTGTAGAATATTATAAAAGATTTAAGCAATCTGTTTTAATGGCATTCAAATGAATAGCTAATTGTACCAGGGCCAACACGAAGCAGCAGAGCAACCTTGTCTGTGTTTTTACATTTGACATTAGAATAAATCAATCAAATAAATGCCTGCACAGCCAACGGCATTATCGCTCGGCAAAACTCAATATGCGCAGCAGCAACCACACCCTACAGAAATGCAGTCTGTGTAGCAGGTAAAAAACCCGCTCTGCCCCACATATGTGACAAGTTGCATCTGTGACTCATGTATTTTGGCTGGCTGTAGCAGTAAAACCTCTGAGCATATTAACACAGTTCATATATCTGCTATAAGAGCAAGAATGTCATTGTCTTCTCTCAAAATTTAACTAGTCGTGCTTTTATTAAAACAGAAAAAGACAAAACTTTACGGACGTGTCCATAACATCTGCTGTTTGAGTTTTTATTCATGGTACTGAAATGTGCTGCTGTACGAACATAAAAGACATTTTAACGTGACACTGCAGAAAAAGCACAGGTGTTACTAATTACATAAGCAATGGCTTAATTCCAGTCAGGTGTTCAGTCCTGCATGCCTGCCCACTGTTGTGACCTACTGGGTCGTTTTAGTGGAGTGGAGCCATGATTAATGTTATAACTTACACCTGTGCTTTCTTCCTGCAACGACCAGTCAAAGTGTCTGCTTTAAAAAAACGTCTATCAACAAAACCTGCTTTATCTTATTGAACCATGTCCTGCGGCTTAATAGCAGCTTTACCGTTTGCTGGCCATAAAGCTGATAAGAATTCAGTGATTAAACTGAGAATGGAAAACGTCTGAGACTTTGGATTAACCTGCCTAACTCTGAGTGGAAAAGTAACTCCTCATATTCAGAATCACCACACAGTGCTAAAAACCCAGAGACTTTTCTTCTTCATAGACAAGCACTACTAAATTCAGTAGTAAGAAAAAGCATTATTTGCCACTCGATGGGGCATCTGAGGTGATGATGACTGCGTTTCTTTTACATACAATGCAGTATTTACGTAGCTGTCTGGCAAATAGGACTTGTAGTCCCATACAATGACTCCTACTAGGTAAACCAGACGGCATATGACAACTCAGATTCACGTGCAAGCTGGCTCAAAAGATGTGCCAGGCCAGATGCAGCTGGCGGGCTGTGAGTCACATGTGGTCAACTGTCACTCTGCCATGTTTACGAACATGCTGACTTTAAATCCCCCAGGATCTAACTCACCCTATTTTTCCTTTTACCTGATGCCATGGTTTTAAATGAAAAACAAAAATAGAAATCTAATTATGTATGTTGTGACTCTGAACTGGGCACCATCACAGATACTGAAGTTAAATCAAAATTGTCTCATAATGACCTTTGAGCATATTGTAATTTAAGTATTTTGAGACACAGACTTTATATAAAGACGGACAACACGTCTCCACCTGCACCCACTGTACAGAAGTGGAGCTAAAATAACCCCAATACGGCTGTTGCCATTTTGTTCTGGTAACATCACTCTGAGCCAGAGTCTGCGCAGACGGATCTCCGTGGCGTCAAGTTTCCGGCCTGTACACCCGACCAATCATGAGCAGCTCCACTGAATGCAAGCCCACCGATTGGCTCAAACAGTTGTTAATCATGTTGTAAAATCCCCATTTTATTCCATTTCATAAATGATTTAAACCTAACTTCTCAGAAAAACAAACATTTGAACTCACAGCCATTCACTCATCCATTCTCATCCGCTTATCTGGGTCCGGGTTGCGGGGGCAGCAGGCCGAACAAAGCTCACCAGACCCTCTCCCCAGCAACGCTTTCCACCTCCTCCTGGGGGACCCCAAAGCGTTCCCAGACCAGATGACATATGTAATCCCTCCAGTGTGTTCTGAGTCTGCCTTGGATTTACAGCAGCGTGATACAAACTACTTAAAATGACAGAAACCATCTTTGGGAAAAGTGTATTTGATATGTGTTTGGAGTTTTCAGTTTGTCCCATGTCCCGGCCACTAACATAGAGAGGGCGGGCTTTATTTATTACCTATATTGCAGCCGGCCACCAGGGGGGCGTTCGAGATGTTTTGACTGCGCTTTTGGGGAGCTTTCACGTTGTCCATCTTTATATACAGTCTGAGAGAACACTAGAAGTTTGCACGTTCACATGGCTCTGCTTTCAGTTTTGAGAAAGTCTTGCGAGTGATGGCAAATTGCCAATTGCAGGTCATTTTCAGAGAGCACCTGTCAATCATTTCAATCACGGCTCGTGAGCTACGGTCAAACTTTCAGACTCGATCAAATATGAATGAAGATTCTGTTACGGCATTGCCTAATTCTCACCTCAGATGTTTTCAGAAACATATTTAAGTGTACTGTTTAGCTGTAAAATGAGAAAGTTTGTGACCTGGCCGCCATGTTGACAACATATTGTAGCGTCCCTAACAATGAGGCTACGAAGCATGAACTCGTTTGGCTGGCGTTTTGTTCGTTAACTTTAAACAAGCTATTGTGGGCCGTAGCCAACGCCAAACAACAAACCTGTCTGCTTTACAAGGTGTTCTCTGCTCTACTTCCATAACTCCCGCTCATCAGCTCACACACACACACACACACACACACACACACACACACACACACACACACACACACACACGAACTAGCAGGAATAACAACAACCCTCCCTCATTAAGCCTCTGCCAATCACAGGTTTGTATCTCACAAAAATCACTGTCATACATGCCAGTATTGATTAACAGGCTTTGCTGGGAGTGATACATTCACTGACATTACGGAAAGCTCAGTAACTGCCATAACAGACCTTTTTACTGTGACAGAATCCACACAGTTAGCATCACATCACCAGGTCGATTACAATATGGGCCAAAACGAAGCCCTGCCCACAGGCCACAGCAAATCATTCTCATTTTTACAGCTAAACAGTGCACTAAAATATGCTTTTGAAAACATATGAGGCTAGAAATAGGCAATGCAGTGACAGAATTTTGAGTCATTCTTGATTGGTTGTTTTTGTGATTCTTGCAAATGCCATTAGGAGCAGTACAAAAGGCAAAGGAACGGATTATCTGCCACCTGTACTACCTTCATATAGTGACAGTTAAAAAAAATGTCACCAACTCTAGCTTTAACAGTGGATGATGGCAGAAATATTAATTATTGCATGTTTACGCATGCTGCACACAATCCAATTTTAGTGTAAAATCATTCCTATAGCAACAGTGTTGAATAAATAGCAATGAGAATTGGAGGGTGGTACATGCACACCGTGATTATTACTCTTCCCCTGCAGATTCAGGCCAACACGTCTGTGTCCAAAAGTGTCAAGGGACAAGGTTTTCTACTTCTAGCATGTCTAAAATACACTGTAATAAGTCTCCTCGGTCCACTGGTATTAGCAGAAGTATTTATTAGTAGAAGGATGATACTTGGAGCTTATGTGGGATATATTGAATCCTTATTTCAACTGTGTCAAATCACCCTCCTGGAAATTAGAAATATTTATGATGTGTTAATGCTGTGGTTGGTAACACATCTATTTCAGCACTACGCAAATGCTCGTGATTCCTGTTGACTGTTTCTTTGACATACTTACATCTTCCTCACCTTCTTCTCTCCTCTCACTCCAGGTTTAAAGGGCTCTCTCCAGAGGATGCAACTTGAGTATGTGGATGTGGTTTTCGCCAACCGGCCAGACAGCAACACTCCCATGGAGGGTGAGTGACGGCTGACCAGACCTCAGGGGTCTGTTAAGGACAATTCATGTTGTTCTGTAACATGAGAGGGTGAGAAATACTGACAAGACCACTGTCCTCACCAGACCGGTGACCTTTGCCTTTGACCAAAGGGGTTTGTCTTTGTGGTCGAGTCCCTCTGACACACACATGCGCACACATTTCAAGTAATCTGACAGTCTTGCCTCATCTCTCGTCCTCTATTTTAGTCTCCCACTCTCCCTTTCTTTCTCTCTGCATCTCTGTGGGATCGTTCGTTTCCACAGGGTCTCTGAGCTACACCCGCTCCCAGCCCTCCCTGCTCTTCAGAAGCAGGATTATCTGGCTCCCCCAGGGGGAAGCTGGTGTATTTTTGGGCTGGTCTCAATGGATCCAAGCCCTACTGTGCGCTCCATTCCTTCAACACTCCAGTACAGCCTTTCCCAAAGATCTACCTTATGTGACCATTTATTTCTTTTACACACTTCCAGTTTCCTCCTCAATTACTTCTCCTTTGTGAGGTGGCCATCACAGATACTTGGGCCCCTCTTCTATCCAGTCCTAACGCTGGTCTACAGGTAGCCTTTGGCTGAGCGGATGGACTCCCACTGGGCTTACTTAAATATTTTCCAGCCTGTCCCCTTTGCCCCCCATGTGTCCTCCTCTGTAAGCCAGCAGACTGTGGGAGGCCAATCTGTCATACTTATCGTTCCCGTGGCTTTGCTGTCACTGGTAGTACTGGTGACTGGCAGGCAGACCCTGCAGCCTGCTCCATCAAACCTTCTAGTAACTTGTCTCTGCAGATAAAGTCACTTCAACATTGACAGCTGATGTAGACAAGTCTAATCTGATTGATGGATTGATTGATCGAGAGCCTGACAGGATGATCCAAACTGCACAGAGAGCCAGAGATGACGGACAAATATAAAGACAGATAGGCTGTTTTGCTTTCAGCAGCCCTGCCACGCGGTCGTTTCATTAATCAGTGTAAAACCTTGTGCACCTTTTCTTCATCCTTCATTACAGTGGAGCAAGGCCACTGTCATAAATCACTGCGCAGAGGGTCAGTCACTGTTAACAACTTGAGAGAGAGTGGGACTGCATGTACGGACTCCCACAAAAACTGTGTGTCCTCCTCCTGCTCTAAGATTTTCTAAATAGCTTCTCTCGGGGATGAAGCAGCTAACATGCAAACACGTGGGACTTCTCCATCTCTGTGGGCATTTGCAGTTCATAGCACTTGTTATGTGCATGTCTAAGATATTGATTCACACACCCACGTTCTTGAAACTTAAGACAGGATTACGAGCACTGCGGTGCACAAAAAAACCCCACTTGAGCTCCAAATGTTGTGTTAAGATATGATAACTGGATAACTAACAGGTGTGTGCATACAGTGTGGAAATCGTGCTTTGTTCTTGTGACTTAAATGCTTCTGACTTCGTGTGAGACAATGCGCGTCCCCTCGGGGACAAAAGAAGTGATGTCATGGCTGCGGAGTCTGTCTTTGTTACCGTCACCACTTTCCTTTGCCCGTCCACTCATCCTTCTTTTTGTGTGGCTCTTTTTCTCCCCACACTGCTTGTTCTTGACTTGCTTTGTCTTTTGGCATCCAATCTAACAGGCCCAACTTGGTGTCACAAATATCTGGTTCCCCTTTTCATCTCCTCTATTGCTCGTTACTGTTGTCACTTCCAGTCATTAGACTGTAAAGACGTTTGCCCCCGAGGAGTTACAGGCCTAGCTGGAGTTTCATCTTACATGTCGACACATAGTGTACTTCATGAAGCGCTAACATTACAGTAAATGTGCTGAGAACGTGCCTCAAGGAGAAACATCTGTGGCATTGACGACTCAATTTTTTAATAGGTATACCACAGCCTGCAGAGTAAACTGTCCAAATCTCAGCTCAGTGCTGCCAACCAGTCACTCAGCATCATTTCTCTTTTTTGACAGAGCAATATGCAGCAAATTGACTCCTTTCAGTCACCTGAATATGAAAATCCCCTGCACGAAGTGAATGAACAGGATACACAGGCCGAGAGCAAAAGAGCAGACATGGCATCAATAAATAGGGTTTATAACAATCCCTGCAGCCAAGAGCAAATAAAATGGTACTGCTGCAGCATGCTGAACACAAACCCAAAGCCATCCAATCAGGACATTCCTTTAAGTACCAGCATATCGCCTCCTCTCTCAAATGCTGAGCAATAAAGGGCAGCATGCAGGGTGATCTCACCCACGCAATACTTACCTTCCTTTTGGATGCATATTCAAAACCTTCTTTCCCACGATCACCGAACTGTGAACGGCCACTGAAAACCTCCTGTGGTGTGACATATTGATTGCTGCCCTGTGTGAATGCATGAGGAGGATAAACATAAGCTTTAAAATGAATACCACCTGCCAGTAAAGCAATTCAATCAGGAGAGACTCGTTTTTCTAGTAGAAAGAATATTTAGTAGAGGAATGAGTCTTTGTTCAGCTCGTCCTGGACTCTGGATACGATGGCTGGAGGTGAACGGGGTGGAGGAGGCTGCGACAATTCTGCCTAAAATGAGGAGAGAGCAGTTTTAAAATTTTGCAGAGGCATCCTGATTTGCTGATAGAGAACATGGCGGAATGAACACCCATAGTCAGCTGATTAGAGGAAGCAGTGGGAGTGGGAGTGTGAGTGTAATGGAGAGAATTGTGAATGGATGGGCACATAAAAAGTCTTCCTGATTGAACTATTGAGAGATTCATTTCTCAGTTAGACACCTAAATATACACACAGACACCTGCTCGGACCAGTGTGGGTATCAGTGTTTGCTGAATGCTTCATTCCACACTCCTCGCTGCACTCTGCAGACGGGCACTGTGATACCTGCTGGCTGAAGTTGACCAAATGTTCCCGACTCAGTGGAGTGTCTCAAGGACGAGCTGATATTGGGAGTTTGCAAATTTGCATATAAAGGTATACCATGCAGGAACTTTCATAAACAATATTGCCAAATAAAAGCCCTAGATTCACACTCATTTACTATAAATGTGTGTTTTCATGGCACTGTCTTCACAATTTTCATAGCTCCCTCTTGGTTGTGTGCTTCCTACAGCCCGCACCTGGTGGCTACTGCGTGCTAGTCCCAAAAACGTCCCAACCACAGCAAAAAAAAAAAAGAAAATACAGACCAAGGGCAGACGCTTATAGTGGATCATAAGTGATGATTGAGTGGGATTACTTTCACTTTATCAGCATCATACTTATGTTTGGCCATGTCGTCAAGCTAGTTTGCTGTCTCTGTCAAGTAGCTCTCTGTTAGTCACTCACTCTACAGCAGGAAATGGCAGCGCTGCATGCGGCCCCTGCCCCTGTGCAGTGACTCCCTGTAGCTTTGACAAAAAATTCTATGGAAAGGAATTTAATTTTCATTTATTATTGTTGTTGGCCTGAGGTAATTCTTAAATTCTCTGTATAAATGTGTAGTCTATGCACCACATCCTGAGTGTAGATTCCAAATACAACAAAGGAAAAGTCTCAGCAGCATTTACAAGCGGACCAGATCAAATGCCTTGAATGACAAAGCTGCTCTTGATTGGTCAGAATTTCCATGTGGGAAAAATCCAGGAAGTAAAGCAAATGTTGAAGAAGAGTACACCTGCAAGATAAATGTGACACTTTCTAATGTCACAATGGAGGGACAACTACACATGTTGATTTTAGCGCTGCTCATCGTGGACTATATTGCTGTCATTGTTCATTTTAGTCAAACCATACAGTTTGAAAACGAGGCGCGGCTCCAACTAGAAAACAATGTTTTGATGCATTGGATGTGCTGAATGTGCATATTAAGGCAGTACAGGAGGAGGTGCACATTAATAATCCTCCAGGACTGTAACATGCTCATGTTTAACCCAAACAATGTGTCATGTGACTGCAGCTGGTTTGGATCGAGGTCACAAATGAACTGCGCCAGAGTTTGTTTGTAACCGGACCGAGACCACCTCTTCAAGAAGGTCTGAGTCGGGTTGTTTTGGTGTGCATCCGAGTGTGATTGCTGCGTTCACACCTGCCCAAATGGACTGCATAAAGGGGGCAGATGAATTTGAGTTAGATTGAACCACACTGAACAAGGCAGGTGTGAAAGCACCCATAAATAGCCCACTGCAGAGTGGCCATCTTGTGGTAAAACATACTATTGATTTGTCATGGAGAAACTTTAGTAATGTAGACAGAGTTTTTGTTTGCTCTTTTTTGTTGTTGTTGCTGTTGTTTTGGCCAAAATTGGTCTTTAAAATAAAGTTTGCCAACCTCTGATCTTAAAGTAAAAAAAAAAACTGCTTATCAGCACCCTTAAAGCTCACTGATAAACACAGTGCATCATGTTAGGTTATGTTTGTGACTATTTCTTGGTCAGGGCGGTAACTCTCCGGAGTCCAGTCTGGAGATGTAACGTTTTAATTAGTGAGCTTTAGAGCTGCTGATAGGCGGATTTTGTTGTCTTTAAACGGAGCCAGGCTTGCTGTATTACCTGTTTCCATCCTCTATGCTAAGCTAAGTTAAGCTAACTGCCTGTTTACTGCACAGATGTGGGAGTACCCGCCATATTTACATCTAAAGTCTTCACCAATCTCATATATTCAAGAGCATATTAATACAGTTCATGTCCATACATACATGCACACATTAGCATGAGCACGTGCCCACAACTTCGCCCACATCATCCTCCTTGAAAACCCACAGTGGGCTGATGTGAGCGGGATGTTGATGCTTGATATCTCACCTGAGCACTTCACTTAGTGTGGCATCTGGTGTTGGAGTTTATGACTCACCGCGGCCTCATGAGCAGGAGATTTATGTTAAGACTGGCCAGTAGGTAAGAACGGATGTTGCCGTGGATCAAGTTGTCAAGTTGTCATTGAGGGTGGATTATTCATACATTCGCAAACTCTTGAAACTATGAACTGTACGCGCCTCCGAGGTTTCTACTTGGTTCACAATTTTTCTCTTTCATTGCATCCTTCAAAATCCCTCCCTCCCTCCCTTTTGGAGCAGATGCACTGTTATTCCTCTACCCTCCCACCTGCTTCACCCACACACACGCACACACACACACACACACACACACACACACACACACACACTTGCTCTCTGTCTCTCACTGAGCTACATTTTGGTCCAGAGAGAGCTACTGATGAAAAGGAATCGCTCTTTTTTTAATCACACTCTGCTGTGGTCTCATCTCTTCACCCTCGTTTTCAGTCACCTCCCTTCATATTTTGCATTCAGAATTTTATATTGTGTTAATGTAGCACATGTTTCATTAAAGCATATTAAGTGCAGTTGGAGTCTGAAGCAAGCAATTATAGACTAAAGTGATCACATAAATTACTTGATCGCCTTGTTGTTGTTTTCTTCAGTGATTAGAGTGTTTGTGCATACTGCAGACACACATTTAGAGAAATATTTCCATATTTCCTCCTATGTGAGACTTCCTCGGTTAAAAACTCCTGTGAGAAAGAACTTCACGGTTATTAAAAACAATTTTGCTTATCAACTATTCCACCCACCGTTACCTCATTGCTGCATCCCTGCATCCTCAGGCTCGAATACACAAACCACTAAAGGCCACTGTGGCTGATTTCGACCCCAACAGCTGTAACTAAACTGATTTGTTCAACTGCACAAGCAACTCTCTGCCAAGGTTGGCTGCGTCTTCTCATTTAACCCCCTGCAGCGCTGTGCCACATTAACTAGTATGGTAAGAATATTTGCTTGCACGTGAGATAAGAAATACCAAATTTTCCTAATTTTTCGGTGTAGTATGTAAAAAATATTGTAAGTTAAGAAACAAACATCAATCAGTACAAACAGAATTGAAAATGGTTATGTAAAAGTTGCAGTTGTGGCGCCATCCACTGTTTGGTTATTGGCAATGTACATATATCTGCTGCTTAATGTTTTATGTGTGTGTTTTTTCAACAGAGATAGTGAGAGCAATGACACATGTGATCAACCAGGGGATGTCCATGTACTGGGGGACGTCCCGGTGGTCCGCCATGGAGATCATGGTGAGTGATGGGAAAAGTCTTCGTGTATTTTGTAACAAGTAATGCAGATATTAAAAAAAAAAGCTTCCAATGACAAAAAATTGTTAAGAAAGTGGGCTCTTTTCAAGGCTGGATAATATACACCGATCAGACAGAGCATTACAACCACTGACAGATGAAGTGAAAGACATTAATCATCTCGCTACAGTGCAATGTTCTGCTGGAAAACCTTGTTTTGGCATTTGTATGGTTGCCACTTGACGCACTCCACCTACCCAAACCTCGCTGCAGCCTAAGTAACCCCCCCTCATGGCAACGGCGGCACTCCTCGATGGCAGTGGCCCCCCAGCAGGAAAATGCACCTCACTGCTCAGGAGTGGTCCAAGCAGCATGACAACGAGCTCAAGGCAGTGACCTGGCCTTCAAATTCCCCAGATCTCAATACAGTCGAGCATCCGTGGTACATGCCGGTATTCCAGAGATCCTGTGTCCAAGCCGCAGCTGGTCAGAGCCAAGTCGGATCCACAGTGGAGCCTCTGACCTGTCGAGGCATGATCACAGGACCTCTGTGGGTGTCCTGTAGCGTCTGGCACCAAAGCGTTGCCGGTGGATCCTTTGAGTCCTATTGGTTGCAAGCTGGCAGTCCCACAGATGCTCCAGTGGACAGGGATCTAGGGGATTTGTAGCTCACGTCAACACCATGAGCTCTTTGCCACATTCCTCATTCCTTCCTGGATGGGTGATGTGTGTCAGGTGGCATCCACGTGAACGCCAGGTCCCTGTGGTTCCCAGCAGAACACTGCATTGTAATGGAACTGTGGTTTTGAAGTTGTGGCTGCTCATTGTATAGATGATATTACTTTTTGTCTATCCCTGTATCATATGTGGGAACATTTATTAAAATCACGAAACACACTTTGAAAAAAATTGGCTGTCTAAATTTCCACATAGACAACTTTGCGTGAGATTTCCGACGGCTAGACAGAAATTAAAATACATCCATAATGATGTAGAGTGCTGTGGGGAATCTTCTGTTTATGTCTGTTTTGCCCACAGTACTGAAGCTATGAGCACAACTTTGTACTTTAGAAGCGGGTAGTGCAATCCAAAATTAGCTGATATGTCGGAACACGATATGCCATACAGAGAGCAGTGGGAGAAAAAAGAAAATCTTTAAACATAAAGGTCAGTGTTTACACGTGTCTCCCTAATCTCGTAAACATTTCTCCCCTTTCTTTTTTATTCCCTCTTCACATTCAATTAGGAAGCATACTCTGTGGCCAGGCAGTTTAATCTAATTCCACCAGTGTGCGAGCAGGCAGAGTATCACTTCTACCAGAGGGAGAAAGTGGAAACTCAGCTGCCAGAGCTCTACCATAAGATAGGTAAGGCTCCTGAAGTCAAGCTTTTTGTGAATAGATTTTGTTTCCTTTTGCTCAGTGACTGTTGCTCTGTCTCAGGTGTGGGTGTGGTGTCTTGGTCCCCTCTGGCCTGTGGAATCATCACAGGGAAGTACGAGAACGGCGTCCCAGAATCCTCCAGAGCCTCAATGAAGGTACAGCTTCAATTTCTCTCTGCGTCGTGTCTGTATGTTCCCAGCGCCCATGTTACATCTCGCAGTGATAGCGTGCTGGCTCCGAACCATAGTTGGGATCATGCTGGCTTATTAGCATTCATTTAGCTTGGCTTGTTATTAGCTGGTAACTAGCTTATAGCGTTCCGCACCACTCCCCTGAAGGAAGGATAGCGAGGCTTTCGGGTGCCGTTCACCAACAATGGCTTTATTGCAGTCTTCATTACAAAACAATAAACTTGGCCTTCTCATGAGTATAGCCGTAGCCCAGAGCTCATATAGACACAGTTTTCTGCTGGCTATTATCACTCTTTGCTGCGTGGGGTCTTTACTGTGACACACCCGAGAGGGAGCTGCTTCCCCACCACACACAATGAAGCACACATCACACACTCACAGGTTACCCACAAGGCCACCGCCCTTAAAGGGGAAAAGGGTGAGCTGGCAACAGGCAGCCTCCGGGGCTAATAAAATGAAGCCAACACCCAAGTGCCAATAGCAGCAGTTCCTCAAATGGCCACTTGAGGCTGGCTCCAAAAGCGAGTCAATTCCCGATATATATTTTTAGCACTTGTGCTATAGGAGACATAATTTTAACAGGAGGGAAACACAACAGCATTCGACGGGGTACCAGACTTCAACACAACACATGTATGTGCGCAAAGCCCCTATTTTTACCCCCTTAATGTACTTGGATCATACAGTGAGTCTGCATCGATATACTAGGACCTTGCAAGCTATGAAAAAAGGGAAAATTCAAGTGTAAGGACAATTTGCTCAAAAGAATAACAATGATTACTCGTTGTGATCAAAGCCAGAGCCTGGAAATGTTTATGAAACAAACTGCGATCTATGTCGAAGGTGTTTCAAACATGGTTAAATGAGGATCAGGGCGGAGGAATTACACATCCAGAGCCGCAGGGTCATTTTAACTGTTCATTTTGAACTGACATCAATGTGTGTACTTGGAAAGAGTATATTTTCACTTGGGTGTGTATTTCCATCGCAAACTTGGTCTTAAATTTCATTTTAAGTGGTGTTAAAAAAAAGTCTTTAATTTAACATGTATATACCTTTTGACACCCTGGAGAACCCTTACTTCTTATTGTGAACCACCACCTCCCAACACAAGTTTAGCTATGAAACAAATGATCGGCCTATTGTAAAAGATGAGGATCTTGAATGCTGTATTTGTGGAGAAATTAAATCTTAGTGAGTACACAGTTGGTTTATTGTCGCATGTTTGCAGCATTATATTTGTGTACAATTTGATTTGTATCAATAGCAACCAAAAGGTTTTATATACATTTATATGCAAACTGTGGAAATGTGTGCCCCAGGTAATGCCGGCCTATGTGATAAAAAACATGCAAAAATACAACTGAAGTGGAATTTATTGTCAAAATATGCACATAAATATATTCAAGACATGTGTGATGATCATGTCACGCAACTGATGAACTTTTTTGGCCCAGCCAGTTTTCCCAATTCATGACAACTGTACAAAGTTTTCTATAACTCACCTGTTTGAATCTGTCCAAATATGCTCAAATCAAGGGTGCGTTCCGAATCGCATACTTTTTACTGTTTGTATATACTGCAGCTGCCCTTAAAAAGTACACTGTTGCATGCAGTATGCACACAATCTGTCTCATAACATTACGCCCTGAACTCAGAGATGGAGGTCAACCGGGAGAGATCTGCTGTTGTTTTAACTTTGAAGTTATAACTGTATACAAGGGAAATTAAAAGTAAAATGACATATGCATTTATCTATCATTATTTTCATAGTTATGCCCTTTTGTTGTTGGTAATCTATATGTTTACTTTGTTAAATTAAACAATTAATATTCCTATTATTACTATTAGACTGGTCCTCACTTACTTGAATTCGCCGTCAGCCATCATTGCGGCTTCTGAGAGCTGTCAATCAGCTTTTAACGAGCTGTCAAGCTGCTATCTGTCAGTCAATGAGACGTATTGACCGCTGGGCAGAGGATTGTGGGTCAGAATAGCCAGAAAAGCAGGCTGGCTTGCATACTGCAAAAATACGACTGGGTGTAGTAGAAGTTTTTTTGGCATACTGCATTTTATATACTTTGAATTTGGCGATACTTAATCTTTTTCTAGCATTCCTGATAGTAAGGTAGTATAGGTATTGGAACGCACAGTTAATCTGACCAAATATGATCACCTTGATTCACTTGTGGCTTTAAAACTAGAGTCAACAATCCAATTGGTGACATCACAGTGGCTACATCCATTATTTTATCACAGTCAATATACTCCAATTTTTTTCCTCTGATCCAACAATTAAACATCATCTGGTTCAAGTTATTTCTTCCTGATTATGAGTAATCATTTTAATACTTCCTCTTTTACTCCTCCTTTAGCCATACCAGTGGTTGAGGGAGAAGATAATGAGCGAGGATGGGAGAAAACAACAAGCCAAGCTAAAGGAGCTGGCTCATATCGCAGAGAAGCTCAGCTGTACTTTGCCGCAGCTAGCCATAGGTGAGGGACGACATGAACACCCCTAAGAACTCTACATTGTTGTGAGATCAAACAAAAAATGTTGCTCATAACTAAATTCACTGTTTTTCTACGTATGGTGTGATATCTTGATGCCATAATAACAACTGTAAAAACTCCTCTGATCTTCAGCCTGGTGCCTGAGGAACGAGGGAGTGAGCTCAGTGCTGCTGGGATCCTCCAATGCAAGCCAGCTAACAGAGAACCTGGGAGCCATTCAGGTATAAAGACTGCTTCCTAAGCTTGAGCGAGCGGTCCAGTCCAACAGCACTGATTGTTTGTTCTTTCTTTGTTTTGCACATCTCAGGTAATTCCAAAGATGACAGCAGGCATTGCCTCAGAAGTGGATCATATACTGGGAAATCGTCCTCACAGTAAAAGGGACTACCACCATTAGGATGGACCCTGTTTTAGGAAACTATGCTCAAAAAGCCTATCAAAGCTCACTTCTCACAGCCATGGCACCCGAGTGTGTGCCCAACTTTGCTTGTGTGCGCGTATGACTGTATGTGTGACTGCGTAAAGTGTTCTGCTTGGCTCCTTGTCCGTACGATGATCAACCAGTACTCATTATTGTAAAGTGAGCTACTTGACAAAACATGCATGCTAAAGCTATAGCAGCCGGCCACTGGACTGAACAACAGTTAGAAGATCCAGTGAGATGATTTCTGGAGCGCTCTGACATGTTGCCCAACCACAAATCTAAAGAAGCATAACATTAGATCATGGAGAAATAGATCACTGCACGACGAAGCCGACTGATAACTAGCATGTGCCAGTTACAAACAATCATGATTTTCTGAATAAGGGTGTTTTGCATCAAGAAAAGAAAACTTAGGTGTGACGTAAGCTAATGGCAGTAAATACATGAAAAAAGATCAGGTGTATCAAAATGTACCTAATGTTAGAGGAGTCATATAAATGTTTGTGCTGTAAAGAAAAAATCAGTGATGACGTGTGTAATCAGGCCTGTTCTCTGCAGACTGGATTATGCTCACACCTCCCAGTGCAGCTGGAGCTCACCCGTCAACGTGATGAATTATTTCAGTACTGGAAGATGCTCACAATGTTGCTGATACCAAGAGAGCTAAGATAAACTAAAATATGTTTCAAAACATCTGTTCTGACTGTTATATATATATATTTTCCTTATTAAGCAGCTATGTCAGAATAAGCTTTTCATATCCTTGTGTTGTATTTTTTTTCACTTATGCAAAAGTACAGCATAGCGTACTTCCCTAATGTGCCCCTTCAGCCTGTTTTAATTTGGACTATGCCAGACTTTCTGTCAGTAATGATGATGTCTGATTCATTTCATTTCAGTCTGTGTTGTGGTTAAAACTTTCGTCTAGTCGAAGTTGGGGAGAAGATGCTCCCGAGGGGGGAGCTTGTGAATTCAACAAAGCCATGTAGCTATTAAGAGACTCAGTATAAAAAACCCATGTGGACCCCTGCAGTCATTGCACCTGGTACTCTTACCCAACTTCTCTCAGATGCCAGATTTACATAATGGGATGATGTTTGTTATGTTCTGTCTGTTCAAACATGTATTTTGGTGTCCCTCATCAGATTTGTACATACAAATAAAGAGCTTATAATTCTCATGTGATATGTTTTAGAGGATATATAGTAATTTTCTATTAATTAAATGGATGCCTTCTAATTTTTCGCCCCTTACGAAGTGAAATAACAAAGCTAGAGTAGACTAACTGTTTGCTGAGTTACATTGTAAACCACAGTGAAAAGAAAAAACCTGTGACTTGAAACACTCTGCTGTAGTTACTGCTGTTTGCTGCTGGGGTTTGTCTGTGTCTTCCTGTTTTATAATAAAATAATGTGTGAATTATTTATTTGACTTATTTATTTGACTTACTTGTGGAAAGTGCGCTCCTGGCACAACCCTCGAGTTTGACGGCTCTGGTGTGGCTTTTGTGCTGACACTGTCTCCATGGGAACACAGGCTAGCATTTCCGGTGAGTCGTCCAATCAGCTGCGCTTGTTCAGAGGCGTGATATCTGATTGGCTCCGGGGGACTTCCTTGAATCTACTCGGCTAGCGCTCGAAGCCCGCGGTTTACAAAAACTACCGCTAAGTGAAACTAGCAATTAAATCGACTTTTCCCCTTAACTAACCCGCTGGAATGGTTTTAAAGTTGTCATAACCCTACGGCAACGTCGACTCGGATTGAAGTCGTTGAGGAAGAAGCGGCAACCGGCAATTTAGGAAGCAAACACAACACGGTATCGTTTTGTTTGTGGTGGGAGTAACGTTAGCAGATGGCTAGTTAGCTAGATAGCGCAGGGGAGGTAACGTTACCTTGTCAACAGGCGTCAACTGAGACTGCTGTGCTCTCGTAAGCCACACGGTTTCTGTCTACAACCTGGGGTGAGTGTTGTTTCGGATTTAATCTTCATATGAGATGCTAATAATACCCAAACAACTCACATGTTATCAATAAAACGTTTTCTCTGTTAGCTAACCTGTTGTTACATTGCTACAATCCATTAACTACCTTTGTATGGGTCAATCTCAGCTGGATAACCAACAGCAATGTCCCTGTCGA
Source organism: Epinephelus awoara (assembly GCA_035609425.1). Classification (NCBI taxonomy): domain Eukaryota; kingdom Metazoa; phylum Chordata; class Actinopteri; order Perciformes; family Serranidae; genus Epinephelus; species Epinephelus awoara. Next base: position 10,741,187 of record CM069306.1, read on the forward strand.
CTCGTTTTGGGCTGAGCCAAAGCAGCAGCAGAGGTAAAGGGGACACTATTTGTGTGGTGCCCGACCTCTCCTGTGACCTCCTGGAGGATGACTTTGACCTGAATAAGTCCTACCCGTGTACCCAGAGACCGATGTACAAGAGGAACCTGTTGGCACTGCAGCAGCGTCGTTACCCTGGTGCCTGGAGAGGTGAGTAGGACTGGTGTGTTTGAAATTGTGATTAAAGCTGAAATTAGTAACCACAAAATTAATCCTCAACATTTGTTTTTCTTTTGTAATTACCTTTTTTTATTGATTTTCCATACAAACCAACAACAATAAAAAAACATCTTCATGTGGTTGCCACCTGACACGCTCCCTCCGCCTAAACACCAGTGGAGACCATATACTCCTCCTCATGGCAACAGCACTCCTCAATAGCACGGGCCCCTAGCAGGACAGTGTGCCACACCCCGCCACAAACACTGCTCAGGAATGACCTGAGGAACAGGGCAAAGAGCTCAAGGTTAACCTGTTCGCCATATTCCCTGGATCCTGATCTGATCAAACATCTATATCGTGCTGTTACCCCACCTCACAACCCACAGGACTCAAAAGATCTGATGGTAATGCCCTGATGCCAGCCACCAAAAAACACCCTCCAGAGGTCCGCTGTCCATGCCTTAACAGGTCAGAGCCAAGTGTGGTCCAAGGAGGACCCACCGTGGATCATGTCCCAATCAGATGGCGATCTGGGATGTTTAGAGGCCAGGTCGATGCCTTGAGCTTTCTGTCACAGTCCTCAGGTCATGCCTGAGCAGTTTTTGTGATGTGGCATGGTGCATTGTCTTGCTGGGGGACCACTTCCATTGACAAGTGTTGACTTGAAAGGGATTATTTTGTCTGCAACTGTGTTCGGGTGGGTGGAGTGTGTCAAGTAATATCCACATGAATGCCAGGACCCAAGGTTTCCCAGCAGAACATTCCACTGTAACAAGATGATCAATGTTATTCACCTCACCCACCAGTGGTTTTAATGTTTTGGCTGATCATCCTGTAAAGGTAGGATACCGGCACCTCCCAGAGATGCTCAACCAGATTGGGATCTGGGGATCAGGTCGACACCTCAAGTTCTCTCAAATTGCTTGGACCATTTCTGAGCAGGTTTTGCACTGTGGCATGGAGCATTGTCCTGTTGCAGGGGCCAATGCCATCAGGGAGTGTCGTTGCCATGAGGAGTGCACTTGGTTTGTAGTGTCTGAGTGCGTCAAGTGTCCTCCACATGAATGCCAAGACCCAAAGTCTCCCAGCAGAACACTGCATTGCAACAAGATTATCAATGTTCACTTCACCTGCCAATGGGTTTAATGTTTTGACTGATTGGTGAAAAAAATAATTGTTAGTTGCAGCCCTAATTGTGAGGGTGACGGTAAGGGGATTTTTTTTTTTAAATCTGTCTCTGATTTTTTTGTTTACAGGCAAAAGTTTGGACGTTTGCACTTCTGTCGCAGAGAGGAACCTTCAGATCTCTTGCTTACATCCTGGCTCCCAAGTTTCTGCCGTCTCTCTGCCACACCCGTTCACCATGTCACAGACGGAAGAAAGCTTGTTCAGTCAACTAATCTCTGGAGATTTTGGCCTCCCGAGATCTCCATCTGCCTTCAACCCAAACAAAGTTATTCTTACTATCGACCAGAAAACCAGAGAGGTACTGTGTGTGCATTTAATATGAGCCGTGGTGGCTAGGCAGATTTGCTGAAACGGTACTACAATTAGAGCACACACTGTAAATGTGTTTTATCTCTATTTTTCAGATTCTGTCAGCAAATGAACAGGCCTGCAAACTGTTTGAGTGCACCACCAAAGAACTGATTGGAAAAAAGCTGTCCTGCATGTTGAAGAAAACCAGTCAGGTCCTGGAAGAAGCGATGGAAGAAGATTTTCCGCTAGAGGATGGAACTGTTGCGGCGGTGTCTGGAAAAGTGGTATGAAATATGATGACCAAAAAAATGCTTTGCTTTGAATATCTTGAAGTTTTCGTAAAACATGAATACATCAAACTGTTTAGAATAATGTTTTACCCACCACTGTTGTAAAAATGTGTCTGTGTATATTTATGAGTGTGTTTTGTTTGTTTAAAATGCTACTTTTTCTGTAGGTGGATGTTGTGACGTTATCTGGAGAGGTGCCGGTGTCAGTGTGTACACACAGACAGTCACAAAATAAAGAGCACTGGCGTGTCGTGATGGAAAATGTGGAAAGGGTATCAGCCTTTCTGACCTTTTCACAAGATGTAAGTACTTCATTATTTCGCAACCTCAACAGTGTGATTTTTTTATTTTTTTTTGCAATATAAGTCGCCCTGCTTTCCTCTCTCTAAAAATGTTTTCACATTCATGGTATTACTGTATTCTTTCCTATCCTCAATTACATGCTACTGGGTAAACATTACCATTTTCCATCCCACTGAAGCAATTCTTTTTCCCACTTTTGATATCATTTCTAGGGCAGCATCCTAACCTGTGACTTGGCGTTTGCCCATCTTCATGGATACCACCATCCTGACGAGTTAAAAGGGCTGTCCGTGAAGGAGCTAATCCCCTCTTTACAAATCCCCCTGCACAGTAATGCGTTGCCGAAAGTAAGCACACTTTAGAGCCAAAACTGTCCCACTCAGCTTAGGAAAGCTCCCTCTCATAAGCTTTGTTTTTTAGTTTATGTTTACAAATGTGCTTCATAGACAGTTCAGAAACAGAGAGAGGAAACAAATGATAGCCTGCATTGTTTTAAGTCCAGGTGTTTTTTCTAAGTCCGTCATCTTTGACTTTCCCTCCTTCTTTCAGATGCTGAGGGTTCAGAGAGTGTGTGGTAAGAGCAGAGGGGGTGCATCAGTCCCTCTGTGTGTCAAACTTCAGGGGGCAGTGGTGTGTGGGAGGCCCCAACACCAAAGCAATGAGACCAGTTACACCTGCCCAGCAGACAGTTGTGAAAGACCAGATGCACAGGACAGTCAGCCATGCTCTCGCCTCACCTTCTCTGTGTGCAAGTCAGAAGGCTTAAACTCTGAAGAGCCATCCTCCGGTAAGGTCTTAAGTTGTTTTTTTAAAGACTAGGCTGAGACCTAATGCTAGGTCAGAGGGGGATTAAAAAACACCTAATATTATTCTGGAGAGACTGGTGCATTATCCAGTGTTAATATTATGCTGCCCAAGCACTTTAAACATCCTCCAATAAAGGCTGCACTCCTCAGCCTCTTATAATAAGAAAAATATACAGAAGCTAGACAAGATAATAAAACACACCACTACAGGGTAAAACTGTGAACCCTGAAAAAGTTGTCATTCATATACTGTAATCTAGTAACTAACTGTGAATCTACAACGTGTCTGTCTTGGCTCTTACAGAAGTGAAGGTGGACAGCATTGTCCTCTCCCCCAGCCCTGCTCTTGAGTACTCGGGAACAGTTTGGGCGTTTGCTCCTCTGAGCGGTCTCCTGCTGCTCCACCCTGACGGCTCAATCTACAGCATCCACAACCACCTGGCGCTCAGTCTGTTTGGCTACGACAAGGACGAGCTGCTGAAAAAGGTTAGCCAACACGACCAGCTGAACACGGCCATTTGGATTGACGACCGTGCCAGCTCACACTTCTGTCTCTGCCGCTTTGTCATCAACAGAGTGTCACTTTTCTGATCCCCGGTTTTTATGGATGGATGTGTGACTCAGACAGAAAGGCCGGCCCCTTCTGTGATTCTCCAGCAGAGGCTAATAAAAGTACAGCCTCATCCAAAGTATCAGAGAAATACGGTGAGTATTTGTGATGTGTACAAAATGGTGCATTTTTCCACAACTCACCTGCAGTGATTAGTCTAAACCAGAGGAAGGGTTTGATATCGTTCACATTTGAGCCGATGTTGGTGCCTGAAATTCTGTACCGGAAACAAACGGTGCCTTTTTGTGTGTCTGCTGGACCAGTGGTTCCACAATTAGTGGGTCGTGGTCCAAAAGTGGGTTGCAATCCATTCTGAATGGACCGCAAGTGACTTGCGACTGTGTCAAGTTTTAAAAAAAACACACTTTATTTTGAAGTACAGTGAATTTCCAGAACAGTTTTTATTTTAAAGAGCCATGTCCTGATGTAAAATGAGTGACTAATGGACAACTACTTGACAAAGACAGCAAACTAGCCAGACAACATCATGTCCAAATGCAAGTGTGACAGTGTATTCAACTGTGTGGACCTTGCACGAATCACTGAGGAGAAATCTGGACCCCATAGCTGGACCAGTTGAGAACTGTGCTAGACTATTACTGAAATAATATAGAAAAGAAAATAGACTAGACGGCAAAACTGTTGCAGCAGATTGGCACCGCATCGATAGTTTTGGCTCACTGGAGAGCTGACGGAGACGCCACAAAGCTCTGTAGCAGGCTTCCTGGCTTTGGGGCACTTCCGCAGCCTATCAGAAGTTGATCCTGGCAGCTCCGCAGAGCTCAGAGAACCTCAGTGGCTGGGTTCCAGGCTTTGGGGCACCTTGTGGCACTTCCACCTCTTGTCTAAACCTGGCATTGTCACGCAAAAGCACTCTCAGGTAGTGATATTTGGCACCGATGATTTAATCTGAATCAGTGCTCAGAAGTACTGACGGAATTTGGTCTGTACCCTTAAAAGTTCTGAGTTTGATACCCAGCCCTAACTTGAGATTGTTGAACTGAGGGGTGAGGTAGCACAGTGTCAGTTTTTATTTTGTCTTGTCAAACAGCACTATTTGTCCTCACTGTGTGACTTAATCTTTTCCCTTTGGCTCCCACTCCTTAGACCCTTCCTCCCTGGTGGCAGGCGATATGGCCATGGTGCATCAGGCTGTCCTGGGAAGAACCTCCACAGGCCGAGGCAGGATCTTCACTGGAACTAGCACCAGGCTGGACAAACAGGGCAGCGCTTTGTCTACCCTGTCTCCCCCTGCTGTGACCTCCACAAGAGTAGTTATGTAAGTAGTCCCCATGTCCTTGTTGTCTGGAGTCATCCTAACGTGTTTTACACCAGAGCTCAATGACTTCATATTACCAAAGGATTATAAACTTCTTGAACGTGACCTTGTGAAACCTGCACGAAAATAACACACCAGCCAACATAAGCATGAATAGTGGACCAGATCTTTGTATTTTTCTCAAGTGATGGACCAGACAAAAGCTGCAGTATCCTGGGACCTAAAGGCAGCAGACTGCATGTATATTTAATGTGCCTGGAAGAATGAAAGCACAACAACCGTGTGGTCGAGCCTGATGGCCTCTCTGTGTATATAACCAGCCAGCAGAGACACTGAAACACTCTTTAAGTTGCAGCTTAGCACTGTTTGTCTGTGTGTATGTTTTTCCTGCTCATTCCTAAACCTTTATTATGGATCGTAATTGTTTAGATGATGCAACTAGGAATCATAATGGTTCCACTAATGTTGGTTCAGTCTTTCATAAGCAAACAATAGAAGCAGATCAAATTAAACTCATTGTGCTTCTGGAAGATGAAGATTCACATTTGGATTTACAGTATATTTATGCTCTGCTCTTTTGCCATCTGTTGGACAAATAATGTCACAGCATGCTTGGTCAAAAAGATATCTTCATCAACAGTATTGAGGGATTTAGTCATGTTTTAGTCAGGGAGAAGTTTGAGAGGCACCAAAGAGTTGTGACAGACATATTACTCTGGTATTGCTGTTGTGTTATACATGTTTTAGCACTAATTTACGTCACTACCAAGATAAATTAATGTCCCACAAGGTTCATAAAATTGCCCTTGCATTCCCGGGACTTATACATAATTAAGGTCCTCAAACAGTTATGTAGCTCATACATTAATCATTGGTTTATAACCTTCTCTATCATAATATTGACTAAACTACAAAGTTTTAATAGCCTTGAGCTTTTATTGCAGCTAAACAGACAAGAACACAAATCAGCTTGAGTGCCTTGGGAAAACACTGTCAGCCTAAAAAAAGCTCCCGCAGCTTCGTATTGGCTCCTTTACAGTTATGCTTGCCAAAAGTCTTATATTCACTGAATTTTAATGAGGAAGTGATTAAATGTGACATTCACAATAGCTAAGATAAGGAGAAAGAAATCTTGAGCGAGTCTTGAGAGTCAGAAATCTATACTGATTATATATTACATAAAATGATGTTTTTATAGCTTAAATACACACTGTCTGTAAACATGTCAGTATCTTTCAGAAATAACCCCAGCATGCTGTGTACTGCATCTACCTTGCGTATAAAGCAACCTGTTACATGTATTGTTCTGTATTTATTCCAGTACCATGTTGTGCTGTTTTCCACACTTCATTGTGTTTTTGTTGTTTCTATAATATCCGTGCGAAGTAGTCAAATGTTTACAGTAGTCTAGTGTTTGTTTACTTTGTCCAGCTTTGTTTGGAGTAAAATTTCTTGTATATGCACTCATACTTGGCCCATGAAGCTGATTGTGATTGTCATTATAAGCAACATCTGCCAGAGGTTTAAACATTGATTCTGTGTGTGCACGTCTGATCCCAAAAAAGATTCACAAAATATCTAGCGTCAGATTTCTTTACTCGTATTTTGATTTTATTGTATTATTATTACATTCTTTTAGATGCTGGTTAGCATAACAGTACTTGGATTAAAATCCAGCCTTTCTTGTGTCTAGGGCTGATGACACTACAGAGCTGATGGAACAGGCAGCCCAGGTTGGTCTCTGCGTTACCCAGCTAGACTGCGTTGATACCACTCAGGCACTCCTCAAGACATTTGCCTGGGTGGAACCTCCAGAAGAAGAGACCTACTGCCTGGTTTCCACCGAATCACCACAGCGTAACCAAGAACAGCAGCTCGGCAGTAAAGTTCAGGAAAATAATCAACCTGACATCAAGATTATCCCAGGTAGGATGCAGCTAAACTAGTTATTTATTTGTAGTTCGTCCTTTCAACCTTGAGACTAAACTGCAGCTCTTATTGGAATGGGTACTGAAACTTAAGATTTAACAGAACATTCTACACAGCATGCCATGTAAAGGTTTTATATTTTGTTAGATTTAATACAGCGTTAAAAGAGCAGTCTTTGAGAAACTGCATTGAGTGTTTTTGTTTCTCACCTCTGAAGACACTCCCGCTCTGAATGGACAAGCTGGTGGTAGGTTGCCTGGTACGTCTCCTGATACAGGCAACAATCATCGCTCATGTGCTGCTGTGCTCCAAGACTCCAGCTTTGAGGTCATCTCACTGGAGAGCAGGTGAGATTGGAGGTTTCACTTCTTTGTCCTAAGAAACATTTAATTCTCTACATTTTCAGCATGAAAATATACAACTGGCTTTGAACTTGTGTATGCCTACTAAACACTAGAAGACTTTTAAAAGACCAAAGTCGGACACCCTCTCGCATCAAGAGACGTGAGCTTTTAGTCACACACTTAAGATTTTCAAAGTCTCGCAGTGTCACTTTTTACGAGACTAGAACTAAATTCTTTATGCGATTTTTTTTCCCATCCTGCTCCTGGTGGAAAACTTTATGCCAGACTCCCTTTGAGAAATATTTATTACCTCTTTTTGATAAAATAACACTGTCTGGATTTCTTTACCCTGAAAAGATTTACTAAGACAGTGCCATCAGTTTCTGTTTTGAATCATCGGTTGATGAAAACTCAATTTCACAGATCTTCTTCTGGCTTCTGTGAAAAGTTTGCTGGCCATGGTGGTTTTGGCCCAGGCCAGAAAGAAGACTCCCCCTCAGCACACATAGTGGACTCAGCCAGCTGTTTTCTGGACCTTAACAGCAATGGTGATCTGGTGACCCGGGCGCTGGCCGACCTAGATCTGAGTGGTAGTGTAGAGCTTCTCAGCGGCAGAGGACACGATGATGATAACCAGCACTCCATGACGTCCTGCAGCACAGCCGAGCTCCTGCGCACACCCTCCCCGTACTTGGTGGAGTCTGACCAGGAAGCAGAGCCTGTTGGTCTACAGGTCAGAAACGGCTCAAGTGAAGAGCAAGTAGAAAACGATCAGGGCGAACAGGATCAGTGGGCAGCTCTCTCTTCAATCCACAAAGAAAAGAGCCAAGAGTTCTGTGTGCAAATGAACGGTGGGATTCAGTCAGTGATGGACACTCCTGCCACATCTACGCCAAAGAAACAGAGGGTGAATGGGCACAACCTGTCCTCAGACACTACACAGATACAGGAGGGGCGATATGAAGGAAGTGCGTACCACAGAGATGGCACGAGAGTAGGTTAGTACGACTACAACTATTAATCTGTTTCCCCCTCATGTACGTATTGTGTTACATAAAGCAAAAAGACGTTAACCAGTTCCTTATTTTCTCTCCAGATGTGCGGTGCGATGTGTGCAGGACTACCCTCCCTGATGGAAGCTCCATGATCTGTGTGTGGATGAGTAGGCCTGGCCAGCAGGGGTCACTGTTGCAAACAGATCGATCACTTCAGAACCAATCAGGAGTCAGTCTAGGAGAGGTCAGTGGCAATACAGATGAGTTAGGATGACACATTATATTTATTTATCAAAGTATGAAAAGTGATCTGTGCTCAACTCACTATTCTTAATTGCTGTCCTCCTTCAGAGGATTAGTGAGGCCAGTCATGGGGAGGCATTGCGCTCCACCATGGACTTGGAGCAGTCTCGAGCCTGTGATGGGCAGTTTGATGAAGAGTACCAGCCTCTTAAAGCTGTGGGTAAAGGAGCCTTTGGTTTTGTCTGGAAGGCGATACGGCGCTGTGATGGAGTAGAAGTAAGAAACATTTTCATTTTATTCATGTTCATACAACATGTAGCAGTTTGATAAGATTGTTGCGACTATGTGACCTCTTTAACTGTTTGTTTTTTTAAATTTGCAGGTGATCGTGAAGTTCATTAACAAGTCCAGGATAGTGAGCGACTGCTGGGTAGATGATCCCATGCTGGGACGGGTCAGCCAGGAGATTGCCATACTGACACGAGTTCAGCACCACAACATAGTCAAGGTAACTGGGTTGTCAATACCATATTTTTCCTCTTACCTGTAGTGCTGTTATCAGTCTAGATTGTTTTGGTGTGAGTTGCCAAGTGATGGAGATATCAGCTTTAGAGATGTCTGCCTTCTCTCCAATATAACAGAACTGGATGTCACTCGGCTTGTGGTGCTCAAAGCACCAAAAACATTTGTCTGAAACACTCAACAGCAATGTTTTTCCAGAAATCAAAGTCCAAAATTTGCACGTCTAAAAAAAAATACAACTTTCACGTTTGCACACTGAGTCCAAAACTTTCATCCATCATTAAAATTTTCTGAACAGGTTAGATTTGTTTTTCACATCCGTCAGAGCCTTTAGATACATTTGAACAAGAGTCGGTGAAGAAAATGTGGCAGTGGGACATAGCTGTGACAAGACAGAAGAACAGGCCACACAGAATAATTTCATAACTCAGACGGCTCACGTTCAGCAGGTCAGATAGTAATATTTAGGTGGATGATGATGACGAGGAGGAGGATGTGGACTGCACAGGGAGGGAGTGGTGGCAGCCAGATAGGTAACTCCAGAGGCGAACAGCAAAGGAAGAAATGTGTCTTTATTTTGTCACATATTGTGAATTTCGCAACGAATAGAACAATAAAATGCATCGGAATCAGAGTGCAAGGTTTCTGTGCGTAACAATTTTTTTCAGATGACATAAAAAAAAAAAAAAAACACATCCAAAAAAGGGACTCAGTGTGCAAAGGCCTTTACCCTAAGCAAACACACTCCATAGTTTTTTACCTGACCAACCCATCAACCAAGGCAACAAGAACCAGCCAGTCAGAGAGAGAGCTGGATGGGTCATGTCTTTGCCATCCTGGGAAAAATAGTTTGGTGTTCTCCTCTGAGCTGTAACGTTAGCTAGCTCAGTGGTGCTAGCAGGGGATGCGTACTTCCTTCTGCACTGTGATAAAGTTGACAGGCGTAGTAGTTCAAAAGTACAAAGAAAATAGTTCCTACATGAAACTGCTCACAACAAACTCTGTGGATTATCTTGGGTAGCTGGGTCGTGATTTCTGGAAAGAGACGGTGTTGAGTTTATTCAACATATTTTGTTTTTGGTACTTTTAGCATCACAAGCTGAGTGCCATCTAGTTCCATTATATTCTACAGCCAATATCTCCAACACTCAGCAACTCATACCAAAACAATATAGACTGATAAACAGCACTACAGGTAAAAGGAAAAATATTTGTTTTTTTAAAACAGGGATGAACTGTCCCTTTAAGACACAAGGTTGTAAAAACTTTCTTCCCTTATATTATGTTAAATTATTTTGCTCATCATGTATATGTGTGTGCCACCAGGTGCTGGAGGTGTTCGAGAATGGGACCTACTTCCAGATGGTAATGGAGAAACATGGAGATGGTTTGGACCTTTTTGAATTCATAGACATGCAGCCGAGGCTTGATGAGCCCCTGGCCAGCTACATCTTCAGACAGGTATGTACGAGGCTGAGAGAAAACATAGGATAAGAGAATAGGCTCTGAAATGTGAAGTGTGTATTTATTCTCGTCTAAACTGGAGATTCCGTCTCTTCTCAGCTGGTCGCTGCTGTCTTCTATCTGAGGACTAAGAACATCCTTCACAGGGACATAAAAGATGAGAACATCATCATCGACAAGTGTTTCCACATTCGCCTGATAGACTTCGGCTCTGCCGCCATGATGGCTCCCAGGAAGCTCTTTTACAATTTCTGTGGCACGCTGGAGTACTGCTCCCCAGAGGTGCTTCAGGGAAATCCGTATGTACATAATACCTGAGAACGACAACTGGTATTTGTTCCTTTCCACTTAGCAAATAGGAAATTTCATATTGGTCTTGTTTTTATAGTTGGTTTATTTTAAAGGGGGAATAACTGTCCTGATTACTCAGCTTTCTCAAAGCATTAAAGCTGAATCTAGGTCAGAGCACTATTTTCCAGTCCTGTATCGCTTTTATGACCCATTAACCTTTACGATGTACAATTAAACTATATGTAGCGTCAAGGATATACTGATCGTAAAGTTCCACAGCAGTACACAGGCACTAAATTAACTGATAAATAAGTGCTGCCATGTTGTTGCCAAATAAGCCTGTTGTAATTATAGTTCGTCTCTTTGTTGGGTTCTGTTGTAGCTATGAGGGTCCAGAGCTGGAGATGTGGTCTCTTGGTGTGTTGCTCTATACTCTGCTGTTCAGTGAGAACCCCTTCTGTGGTGTTGAGGAGATCCTGGATGCCAGACTAAAGCCTCCGTTCCCCCTCACTCCAGGTATACTGCTGGTGGCTACAAATAACTCTCACTGACTCCCTTTCACAATTTCCAAAAACATTTTCACTTCTCAATGCTGATATACACCATGTACACTCTCAGATCTGCATGGTGTTTTATGTGGGCTGCTGCACCCCGATCCCGCCCAGAGAATGACTCTTGACCAGCTGCTGCTGCAGTCCTGGATCAGCCAGCCCATTTCCCTGGCAGAGTACAGCTGGACAGAGGTGGTCCCTGCAACTCAGAGCAACTGTGAGTACCTTTAAAGGAATACTTTATCTCCTAAATGATCATTTATATGTCAATTACTCACCCTGTGTTAAGTTGAATTTGTGAAGAAAATGTTCGCCCGCTTAGCTCTGGTGAACGAAGGACCAATAAGTGGAGAAAAGTCTTGCAGAATTAAATAAAAGGTGTCCACAACAGCAAACTTCACAAAACATCAGTTTACAAACTCTCACACAACAAGTGCTGTATAATCCAAGTCTCATTTATCCAGTTGTATGCTCAGTACTTCCCAAACAGACAACCCTCTCTGACAGCGAACTGAATAGAAAGTCAAACTTGTCTACGCTCTCTTTAAAACCAGACTATGTTGACAATAACGGCAGTTTTACCTCGCTGAACACGAGAGCTGCTGGTCTACAGCTGCCTCGATTAGTTAGTTTGTGTTAAGAGCCCCTTTTCCACGGCAGGAACTTTTCTTCTCTTTCACCGAAATTACAAAAGTACCTAGTAGGGGGGTAGGACTTTTCAGATTAGCCGGAATTCTTGAGGGGTGGGACTGTGTGCTGAAGAACGCTGATTGGTGGAACTCACACTTGCAGCGTTCCGCACTTCCTGGCACGGGCAGCTGCTGCAAACTTTATTTCATTTCTACAAGCTTCACTTCATTTGTGTTTTGATTAAGGATAGGTACCGACACCCAGTACTAAATTAGCCCTGGAGCTAAATTATCAGAGACCGTAGTATTGATAAGTGCTAACCGCATCGGTTCTTTTGTGCTGGCACTGAACTCCTCCACATCCACACACATCCACTGACACGACACGGTAACCGGTGAACAGCCGAGCGAACGCTGTGGAAACGAAGTGAAGATAACTCGAAAATGACTCGGCAGCTACACTTGTTACTGTAAGTGGCATTAACCCTTAGCGATCAATACATGTGTTCAGCCAGCATGAACATGTAAACACGTAGACAGCGATATTCAATATGCTCCATTCACAGTCTCTCATCCACCGACACGTTATGTCTTACACAAGGACAGCACGCTAGTTCAGCTGATAGCAAATTGTTACTAATAAGCTCAAATGACAGCTGTCTGTATGTAGACTAACTTAGTTTGACACTTATCTTAAAATACTTTCAAACTTAGCTGCTGGCTGAGACAAACAGCCCCAACTCTCTACACCAGCACTATGTTACCAGTAAACAAGCTGACAGAGTCAAATACAGGACACACGGTGAATCATCTAAGTTATAACGTTGAATTTTCTGGAACCTTGAGGTGAGGTGAAAATGCAAACCACACAGATTACCAGGAATTCTTTTACCGTGAAGGACGTGAAGGATGTGATGCACCACCTGCATTTAGAAAAGATTAAATTCTCATTAACAGGGTGTGAAAACAATTCATACCAGATCTGGCAACCCTTTATAGACCACTTTAAGACAGATACACTAAGTCCTTCCCCTAACTAGCCTAGTTTGAATCCTCCCAGTCCCTGTCTTTCAAAAACTCACATGGTCAAACTTTCATGTAGTGGTGAAGTAGCAGCGCATAAGTTACCATCTGTATAATCTGCAGTCTCAGCTGTGCAAACTAGATTAGTGGCTCGTCCACTCAGGACCTTCTCTTCTTGTAGCAGGCTCACCACAGCACCAGGAGTCCAGCCCTCAAGTGTACATCAGGCAAAGCTTGTTCCCGGATCAACATGATGAGACTCTTCCTGATGATGATGATGAGGAGGAGGAAGATGAGGAGGAAGATGAGGAGGACAGACTGTCAATGGTGGCCCTCGAAACAGAGCTTCAGAAGTATCTCCATGAGGAATGAAGACTGAATTTAAAGGAGGTGGAGCCCAAGAAAAGGGAAGATTTTCTCCGTCCAATGAAACACTACTGTGTAGGTGTTTGTCCTTCAGAGACAGATGGACCTTTGCTTTTATGAAGTATGAACAGTTTGATACCAGGTGGAATGAACATCGTTATCAAGCTGCTGTCGGTCAAAACATGCTTGTTCGACATTTTTGTGATTGCAGAATGCAAAACAGGAGATTTTAAATATGATGATTTAGCATTTCTTTTTCCTTTTATGTAATCTTATTGTATTTATTCCTTCACGCCTTAAAATCATAGCGATGGCTCACAGCAATACAGCGTTGCCACCAAAACCCAGAAGTGACCACAGCCTCACAACCAAGATCTTAGTTTGATAGAAGGAAATAGTTTTAATTATCCAGCTTCTGTTAAACAAATGTCAATTTTATGTTCATGATTTTAATTTTGTGTCTTTTAATTAAACATTGTAAGTATATTTACAATATTTTATCTATTTATTCTCATAGATTAATAAATATTTTACTACAAATGTTGCTTTTTATACGATCAAGGAATAGCCTGTTGATGAGAACTGTAGACAGTTTATTGTTTGTCATGCAAACATTGTAAATGTATTTAAATTTTGTTTTCTTAATGCAGGCAGTAAACATGGTAAATCATTAAATGGCAGTGCAAAAAAAAAGTTTCACATTGCTGTTTCTAACATGGTGAGGCAACGAGGCAGCGGCTGTTTGGCCTGAATGATTCCACCTGCAGATTTCTGACAAAACACTTCTTTTTTTTTTTGTTTTGTAAATACATTTTATTGATTTTCAAAGTTTTTATCCCACAACAAAAACACAAAACATGTATATTTGACATTCCTCCTCTGATTCCATCCCTATCACCCTGCCCACCCATCCATGGCATCACAGGTTACGAGATACATTCAGGTGAAGGAGGGACGCTACCAGAACTTCACCAAATAATTGTTTTAATCCCTCATACAAATGTAGAAAGAGACTGCTGTCATGCAACATTTATAGGTACCTCTTCATCAAGGGGTTCTAGTAGCGAATCAATTAATTCTAAAAAAGGGACTCCGTATATTAATAAAGGTTTGAGATGACCCTTTGAGTGTGTATTTGATTTTTTTTTCTAACTTTAAGAAATACATAACATCCTTGACCCAATGAGAAAAGGATGGGGGAGCATGGTGCTTCCAATTTATAATGATGAAAGGTTTTGCTAGGACAGTAGTGAAAGCTATAACTGCCTGTGCTTCATTTGGTGAGAATGATTAATGAATTGATTAATTTGTCTGAAATTTGGGAAAAACTTTGCTGTAAATACTGTATGTCAACTTGAGTAAAAATGCTTTATCAGTAATATTCTACCCTATAAAGTGCAGGTTTATTCACATATAAATGAGATTGTTGTATAAACAGATAAGGTAAGCATTTTGTGTTTCTGAGCTTTTTAATATGTTAAAGCTTCAGCAAGAAACAATTATTTTCTGCTGAATAAAACAATCACTACAACTCAAACCATAAATGAAGACTGCATAACACACCCCACCCCTACCATACATTATTATTATTATTATTACACTGTTTTGACTATGCAAATTACTGGAGCTGACTGATTGCATTTCACTTAAATATTCTTATGAATTTATGTGACAAATAAATTGATCATTCTTGTCCATTTGCTCAGAAATAAATAAAAAAAATAATAATAATTACCACATTTGTTGGAGCATACAGAGAAATTCCATATTTAAAAACACGTTGACATTAAAAATAAAACGTCTCGTCTCCTCTTTGATGGTCAGTGTCCATCTAAAGACAAATTCAAAAGTCTAATTTTTGTTTTTCCTGTGTTTCGTGTCGGCGGAACCTTTGTCCTCTACCCTCTGTTCAGACTGAAAGACGGAAGTATTTGTACGACGGACAAGCATGGGTACTCGAGTTGCCGCACGTCAGGTGAATCAAAATGCTACCAAATATGACAGTTTGCATATTTTTTAACTTAAAGTACAATTATTGCATTGTTAAATATTCAATTTAATGAGCTACGTGCTTAAAAATGTCGAAGAAGCGACTAACAACCTGTAAACGTCCGCTGTAACCTTCATGTTTGCTAACATGCTAACGATAGCACAGCTAGTTTATTAGCATATCTTCTGCTAACTTCTCGCACTTGCTCTACAGCCATGACAGTTGTGCTGTTTAGACTGTTCACCATAAACGGGGACATAACGTAAATGCCGTTTGTGTATCATAACCATTATTTATTTTCTGCAGGCTCTCAGGTTGATTGTGAGAAATCCGCCCTCCTCTGTCTTCAGCCCACTTCGGTTTGGGAGAAGCCACCTCCATCCTCTGTGCACCGGGTGCAGACTGTTCTGTTCCCCCACCAGCCAGAGCACTCTGCAGCCAACACAACACAACCATGACCTCTCCTCCAAGCCAGTGGCAGAGCTGTCCCCACACTCCCTGCTGGATATGGGATTCACAGACACCCAGGCAGAGCAGATCTGTGAAGCCGTGTCCAAACTCCGAGGAGGAAATGCTGCCAAACACGCTCTGTCAACTCTCACAGCTCTGTTTGTGTTGGGCCTCAATCCCTCCACTGTGCTGAAGCTGCTGGAGAAATGTCCCGAGCTGTACACTGTCAAAGAATCGCAGCTTCAGCAGCGCATCGCCAACATGCGGAAACTAGGTTTGGTTGAAGGTGAGATTGTGATCACTGTGCGGTGTAGTTTATCAAAACATTGTCGAAGTACTCATTGTTAATGAGATGCTTCCTGTGAATATAAAACCAGCATTTCTCCTTATACCTCCCTTCAGGCAGCCTCCAGAGAGTGGTGTCCTATTACCCCCAGATCCTCACTGTGCCTGTGAAGACAGTAAAAAGTGTGGTGATGTTCCTCAGGGAGAAGTGCCTGTTTACCGTCCAGCAGGTCACAGACATCCTCAGAGATACTCCGGCAGTCGTACTGGAAAACGTGGATCAGCTGGAGTACAAGTTTCAGGTCAGCATGTTAACAAGACAAGAGAGGAATGACACAGCTTTATAGACACACAGGTGCATCTCCAAGAATTAGGATATCGTGAAAAAGTTGTATTTATTCTAGGCTCACACAGCTCTAATCAGCCAATTAACTCACCTGCAGAGGTTTCCTGAGCCTTTTATCTCTTGGTCTGGTTCAGTACGCACAACCACATCATGGGGAAAGACCACTGACATAACAGCTGTCCTGAAGACGCTCATTGTCACCCCCCACAAGGAGGGTACACATTAGGTCATTGCTGAAAGGGCCGGCTGTGTACAGTGGTTTCACTGGTTCAAAGACCTCTTTTCAGATGAGAGTAAATTTTGCATTTCATTTGGAAAGGAAGGTCCCAGTTTCTGGAGTAAGAGAGGCACAGATTTCAAGCTGTGTGAAGTTTCCACAGTCAGTGATGATTTGGGGTTCCATGCCATCTGCTGTTGTTGGTCCACTGTGTTTTATCAAGTCTTCAGTCAATGCAGCTGTCTGCCAGAAGATTTTAGAGCACTTCATGCTTCATCTGCTGACAGGCTTTATGGAGATACTGATTTCCTTTCTAGCTGGACTTTGCCTCTGCACACAGTGCAAAAAGTACCAGTAACTGGTGTGCTGACCATGGTATTAGGACGCAGTCACACCAGGATAGTCCGGGGGACTCGGTTCAATTGGGCGGGGAATGCAGAAAAATTTCACACCTTCATTTGTTCTGGTTCACTTTCACACTGCATGTTTTAAAGTGGACCAAATCGCCTGGACGTCACGTAATTACAACTGCTTTTTTGGGGGGCGGTATTGCCCGAAACGACCACTGACCAGTAAGAAAAAAAACATGAGGGAGAAGAAATCCCGGCTCATCCAAAAACAGAAATCCATCCCCTTCAGCCTGCTTGGTCACCACAAAAACACTAAGCACCAAAATGCATTGCGCTCTACATCACTTCCTCTCTTTGGTTCGCTGGATAGTCCATTTGCATTTCCCACTATAAGCGAACCGCACCAGGGTTCCCTTGCAAGTGAACCGAGACTCCCAGTTTTCAAGCGGACCAGGGTTTGCTCCTTTGGTCCGTGCCAGAGTACGCCAGCGTTCCCACCACTCCAAACGAACCGAACTAGACCAGGGTTCGTTTAAAGCGTACCAAATAGCTCCAGTGTGAATGCATCCTTACTGTGCTTGATTGGCCAGCAGCTCCCGTGACCTGAACTCCACAGACAATCCATGTGGCTCAGGTCAGGAGCAGGATGAGAGACACCAGACTCAACAATACAGACGACTAGATTCTTTATTTTTATGAGCCGTAGTCATCAAAGTTAAAGAAAAAGAAGGATGTAAAAATCAACATGAATAAACATTAGTTGCAAGGCTAATTGATCTATAAAGAAGTTCAATAGCTTTACAGTCAGGCAACAGCTCCCAATGTATAAAGTACTGTTCTCATGGTCGACCGCAGATTTATTGACTTCCTCAAAATTTGACCAAACATCACATCAAAGGTCACAGCTGTAAAAGACAGCACCCTCGCTGTTCACATAGACTGTGTCCCAATTCAAACCAGGCAGTAATTACATACAGTGTCCACTATTTACTTTTCCATTTAGTACACAAGAAATCAACATCATTGTGCTGTAACAGGAAATGATTCAAGAGAAATGCTGACAGATGTCAGTCTCTGATACACACTTCACAAACAGACAGTATTTATTCATGACGTGTACCCGCAGCTGTTTCACCACCATCCACAATTTGACTTTTATCCAGCCGGGAGCAGCTCAATAATTTCCTTGTGTTGTAGGACAGTAGTGTCCATTAACAGCACACTCGGAGCTAAACCTTTTTAATATCCATACTCATATTTTTTCAGTGTAAACACTTGACGTCAGAGCTATTCAGTGACAAATTTAATCGGGCTGGATTTAAAAAGAAATTTTCAGCGGTCTATATAAAAAAAAAGCTTTTGGTAATGACAAATTTTAAGCAAATGCAGATGAACGTGGTGAAAAATAGCAATGCTCATTGTTTCACTTTTAAAATATAGAAGTGATGGTCACATATGTGACCCAGGCACGTCACATAGCGCAGAAACAAAACAAAAAAAGAGCTATCAATTCACAAAACCATAACAGGTGGCAATAAAAATAACCAATAAAACACTATCTCTCTCTACCAGTATTTACGTCCCTCTCTGTCTCACACACAAACACACAAACCTCACCTCACTTCACCTTGATGTTAACCTGGCAGTGTCGCTATCCCGATCCGTCGAGCCTGCCGAGTTGGCACTGTGCATGCGTAGCTCAACAGAGATGAGAGGGAAGCAAGATGGCTCTCTCGTCAGCTACTTCAGAGCACTAAATGTAGTTAACATATTTCAGTTATATTGGTATATCAGATTTATGAATGCTGGGCTGCTCAGAGGTGGCATCTGGGCCGGATGTCCCCGTTCGTATAGGCCGCCTTTACATTTTCTGAACCTGCTGTGCAGTATGGTGTTGGGACGCTGCTACAATACTCCCTCTGGTGGTCATAACTGAACTCCACATCCTTTTGCAACTGTGGCTGTGAATAGATCACAGTGTTGTAAGAAAGGTTAATTTCAGGTTTTGTGCTGCTATTAACTTTGAAACTGATTATATAGCCACTATATATTTGGCGTCCCTGCATTGGCCTCTAGTCTCTTTTTAGAATCCCTTTTTAAAGTTCTTTTAACTATGTACAAGGCTCTCAATGATCTGGCACCAGAGTATATAACTGAGGTCTGCTAGTGTGGGTCTTCTAACTGTCCCAGAGTCCAGGTTAAAGACAAAGGGTGGTCGAGCCTTTTCAGTTCTTGCCTCCCGGCTTTGGAACAGCCTTTCACGTCTTCGTTCACATCTTTAAATCTTGTCTGAAGACTTACTTTTACAGATTGGCCTCTCCTGACAGTTGCCATGTGTATATGTGTGCATGCTTACAGGTATATTAATTAAAGGCGTATGGATATGCTTACATTTCTGCACATTGGAAAGCAGCTCAAAAAGTGCTCTCCAAATAAAGTTATTATTATTATTATAAATAATCTGATATATGCCGTGTAGCCATGTTAAGTTACATCTTACTTTCTTGTTTGTAACAGTATGTATTAACTCATCTCTCCACAGTACGTCTACTTCCGAATGGGTGTCAAACAGGCGGAGATGGCGAAGTGCAGGTTGTTCCGTTTCACTCTGGACGAGGTGCGCTGTCGACACTGTTTTCTGGAGCGCAGGGGCCTGTATCAGACCCCAGACAAGAAGGGACAGACGCTCATCATCAACCCCAAACTGGAGAGCATCCTCAGCGCTGACGAGGACACCTTCCTCCAACATGTTGCCAAAGCGTCAGCGGAGGAGTACGATGTGTTTAAGAGACTGATGGCAAGAGAATGGCAGGAAGAGGAGAAGCACTGGGGCACCGTTGAAGCTGATAGTGACGGTGGCGAGGAAGAGGAAGAGGAAGTTGAAGACGATGAGGAGAGTAGAGGGAGAGATGGATACAGGAAGAGGAGGAGAAAGAATTGACAGAACACTATGGGAAGGACTGGGTGCATTTATTTGAAGGAGGAATTACATGATAAGAAACTCTGATGGTGATAAACTAATAAAATGTTTCCTTTCATCGGGTTGTTGAACTCAGATTTGTCATGAAGTGCTTTAGAAAATTCTTATCTAAAACACACATGGGAAACAATGTCGCAGGTATCGTTACCTAGCTTGTTCTCTTTTGTGCCCATTGTGGTAACAGATTGGAACCGAGTGTCCTCTTTTGATTTGAGGTTGATTTTTGTGTTCATTACGTGACAGCGTCAATGCGCAAAATGTGGTGACGTCAGTGTGGTTAGGCTGATAGATGACAAATATATGGATGAGTCAGTTGTTGGATGTGAATGTGGTGAACATTTTCTTCCATATATTCTTTTCATGGTCGAAAAGCAACTTTCCTTAAGTGACTCAACACAAGCTGAAGCGACAGTTAAGCCCAAAATCAAAAATTCATATTTTTGCTTTTGGTGACCGAGCTCTGGGTAGTGACTGAAAGAATGTGGTCACGGATACAAACAGCCGAAATGAGTTTCCACCAGAAATCATGACCTGTTACTCAAGATAATCCACAGCAGTTGTGAGCAGTTTCATGTAGGAACTACTTTCTTTTTACCAGGCTTAATTTGCCAAGCTAATCACCACGCAGAAGGAGGTGTGCATCTACTCATGGACAAGAGGTTCATGCTTGTGAGAGCGCTAACGTTAGCTAGCTTAGTGGTGCTAGGTGAGCTAGCAGTAAAGGCACGCTTCCTCCTGTGCGATGATATGATTTGCAGGTGTAGCTCTGCAGAAAGAAAATAGTTCCCATATGAAACTGATCACAACAAGGTCTGTGGATTATCTTGAATAACCAGGTCATGATTTCTGCAAAGAGACATTACTGTTGAGTTTTTCAAAGGTATATTTTGTTGGTGCTTTGAGCACCACAAGCCGAGTGCCATCTAGTTACGCTATATTGCAGAGAAGGCAGACACAAAGCCAATATCTCCAACACTCAGCAACTCGCACCAAAACAATCTAGACTGATAAATAGCACTATAGGTAAGCGGTGGAATATGTATTTTTGATTTGGGGGTGAACTGTCCCTTTAAAGCAATTTGAGTTTGACATCCTTGATGACTGGTGTAAATTCCAGTAAGATGAAAATGTGAATCTAAACAAGATGGTTTTCAAATGGCTTTCTTGAATCAAGCCACTTAAAACTTCTTGGATATAAAACATGGAACAAGTGACAGCATGAGAAGCAGTGAAGAGGATAAAAGCTCCACCCTGTAACTATGTGACTGACGAGTGGCTGTAGCTTTCTCCATCCCTTACAGTATATTATCTGTGTGAGTCAACAGAGTACATCAGATAAGGCCAGCGTGTGAGACCAGTCGTACAAAACATCCATTGATTTATCGAAGCGTAAAGTCCTAATGGACTAACGCAGAGAGGTTTTTCTGTCCGGGACATCAGGTAAGAAAACCTACCTTTGGTCAATCAATAATTTGTTGATGTGTGTGTTTTCACAAAGACATAGAAATAGAACCAAGCAATTATCTGTTTTAGTCTCAAGTGTTTGTCGGCATTTGTGCAGGGGGGTGGCGGTGGCATAATTATGTTTGCATTATTAAAATTTTCATTTTAGCTTTTAATATTGATGCCAACCCAAGAGTGTTGGAAAATATATGTATATTAAGTTCCAAAAAATTTGTTCCACTCAAACTGCAGCTGCAGTTCATTGTTAATTGTTAAAATATAAAATTTGATATGTATTTTGTAATGCAACTTACATTAAGTTAACCGTAGACAACTTCAGCTTGTTCATTTGCATTTGTTTTCGTTGGAAACATAAAACACAAGGGACTTAGTCTTCTTCTGTGTGTTCATATTTGAATGATGGCTTTTCATTTTCGTAATGGTGTTGACTGAACTAATCCAGCCTGGACTATAAATAACAAGGATGGAACTACAGAAGTTTAGGACTATGATTAGGTTTTGTGGGAGGCACAGAGGACACATTCCCCTAGAAGTTTAGATCACATGCATGTCCGGCGGCGTCGGGGGGAAACACATCAGGATAGGGACAGGAGTCCTACTGGGGCGGGCGGGAAGGGTGACGGATGGGTCCAAGAAACACTGACTTTCACCGGTGAGAGTGGTGTTCATGTCCCGTCAGATTCTAAAGCCAAACCCTGTTCTTTTTCCCTAAACCCAACCACGTGTGTTTGTTTTTGAAGGGAAAAAAGTCAATTCTTGGTGTGCTTTTATTTTGAAAGACACTGTATGTAAATGGTAAATTTCCTGTGAAACGGAAGTGTATTTTGAAAGAAGACAATACATGTAATGGGCAGAACTTGACACAGCGTCCCAGACCCTCAACAACCAACGCACCCAGGGTACCAACACGTCATATGTGGACATGGAAAGTCCTTGACCTAACGTCAGTCTGTGACGAGGTCAGATTGAGAATGCGTTGGATGGGTATGAACACCTTGAGAGATATTGTTTAAAGATCATATTTCATTTTTCATATTTCAGTTACTGTTTTTTCCCCACATTCCATCATGTGATTTTCTCACAGCAGTTAATTTGGTTGTAGTTATATGAAAAATATATGTAAAATAGTCTCACTACTCATACAGTGGGCCAAGCACAAGTATGACGAATAGATTCACCTGTGTGGACCGTGAACCAATGACCAAGGAGAAATCTAGACCCTGTCGCTGCACCAGTTGGGAACCACCACTGCACTAGACTGTGTATTTGGATGCATTAACGTGCTTCCTTTCTTACGTAGTCCACTCTGTTGATAATAATTTATGGTCTTTTCATTAACAGGAAGTTGCTGGAGGAAGTAGTCAACACATCATAAAACACGCCTCAGTCAAAGCATCTGTGCCTCCATTCCTCAAAAGACAAAATGACCTCATCAGTGTTGATTTCAAACATCACACAGGAGTGGGAGGAGTGTCTACGGAAGTGGAACCTAGATTTGTTCATCATCCCTACTGCAGTCATCACTCTGGCCACCTTGGTGGCAAACCCCATTCTCCTGACGTCCATTTTTCTGTCCCGTGCCTTGCGTCAGGAGACACGTTACGTTTTGGTGGCCAACACCCTGACAGCAGACATCCTCTTCCTCGTCCTCAACCTGACCATGGTGATAGGTAATGTCGCCAAAGCTCGATTCCCCTGGCTGGTGTGTGAGCTGGTCACAGCCGTCACTGTCACCACCTACTGCTGTGCCATCCTCACGGTCACCCTCATGGTGGTAGACACCTACGCTGCGGTTCGCTGGCCTCTCCGTTACCATGACATTCTTCCACCAGCCCGCATCCGCCGCATTCTGGTGGGGGTGTGGCTGCTGGCAGCCATGTACCCGTTCACCTTGGTGATCATAATGGAGGTGAGGAGGGTGAAGCCTCATGAGACCGGAGCTTTGTGTCTGGTCCTCATCTCCCTCGGCTTCATTGAGGGCCACAACATGGTGGGGATCCACATCTACTTCTTCATCGCTGCACTCATCTGTACTATCCTCATTTTATACTGCTACATTCGGCTCTACATGGTAACAAGGACCCAGGGCATCTGGCAGAACCGCTTCTCCAGGGCCCGGGTCACGCTGCTGGCTCACGGGGTTCTTCTCCTGCTCTACTTTGTCCCCGGCTTTGTATTCACTCTGGAGCTCTCCCTGTTTCCGAGGGAAGACATAAATCAGGATGTTCGTGTGTGGATCAGCACAATCAATATGTGTATTCTCATGTTGCTGCCCAGAGCGTTTGCTCCATACCTGTATGGGCTGCGGTACAGGGAGCTCTCTGACACTCTGATGCAGCTGCTGAAACAGCACAGGAGACTCGGCCAGATCACAGGTTAAAAAAAAGACACTTACAGACTGTCTATTTATCAAAATTTCTCCAATGGATTTATTTGTGATGCACATATTTTGTGTTGTAACTGTAAGGACAGTAACTAGGATGAGCTCAGATCCCCCAAGTGCAATTTTATTTTGACTAGCCATCAAAAAGACTCTATTTTTCTATTTCCACATTTTCTACATTCATTTAAAGGTCCCATGTCATAAAAAAAATCTGATGTCCATGTCTTCTTTTTATTATAGAGCAGGTATAGGTGCTATATAAATACTGTCTGTATTCAGAAACTGTGCCTTTGAATGAGCTGTCAGGACTTCTGGGAAGTTGTGATGTGAACACTAACCAATCAGAGCAGGCTGGGCTGTTGTTGTTGTTTTTTATCAGTGGGGTTTAAAGAGACAGGTAAGAAAACGGGGTGTTTCAGACAGAGGGCGAATACAGGTATATTCAGGCAGACACTTAAAGGAAAATAAAGTGTTTTTTGAGCATTAAAGCATGAAAATTTCTCAAGCAGAAACCCAAAATGCAGGCATGAACTTACAATGAGCATAAAATAGGACCTTTAAAATATATTGTTTATTGGTGTATATTGTCTAAATTCCATGTCCAAGTAAAAAAAAAAAATCCTTTATTTCATCTTTCTTTTTTTGGCTTTACGACAGCAAAAGTAAAAATAGTGACTGTAAAACACCATGTGTAATTTGTGTCTAAATTTAGAGCATAAACTCCTCCTCAGCTCGTTAAACACCCCATATTCCCAGAAACAATACCGAGGACATGTCCCCTGTGTTCCCAGTGGTAGCTACAGCCCTGGTTACTGCCCTGTCCATGTTTTCCATTGCATCACCTAAGCGAGCGTCATTTGTCATCCTGCTCTTTTCTTCTAAAAAACACATATCATGGTTACAGTGAATTGTTAATTAGTAATCCAACACCCCCGCCACCTGTCATCGTGTGTTTTGTGTGTAATGAGACCTAGTTTAATGCATGTGTGGATCCACAGGAGAATATGCTTGCTTTCTGAGTTTATGTCTCAGTGTTGAGGCGATCCCATGATTTAATAAATAAATAAACTGTGCAACCCATGTGTGTATTTTATCCCCATTATGTAATGTAAAAGCTGGGCAGAACATGACACTAAGCTTCATGTTTAACGCCGTACTGTTGTAACCATGCACTTTACTCCATTTGCCTTTAAAGCCGTGTTTGTCTAAATCTGGCTGTCCAAGATCATTAACAACTGGCTGACTGACAGAACACCCTCCCTCATTGAGGAAGGTGTGGTGGATAGTGATGAGTCAGACATCCTTGCTGCAGGGATTTATCTTTGTGTCTGCAGTGTGTCATCAACCGGTACAACCACTCAACAGCAGAGGGACACATTTGTCTGTCCACGGGGCTGTGTCATGGCTCTTTCCTGTGGCAAATTTAGGCGCTCACTGCCAGCCTGTCTACATCTATAGGTGGATCAGATACACACAAATATCACATTTATTGTTTGCTTATTTTTGTATCAGTTTCCATGGCACCATACAACATGTCTGATTCCCTTCTGTTTGATTGATTACCTCGTTCTTAATGGACATGTTTGCTCTTGGCAGTGATGCTTAGTTACCTTGAGGGTCTTCCTCATGGTCTTCTCTGACTACTTGTTGTCCTGGTGAACTTGTACAGCAGGTGCCCAAAACAACCTGCCTTGTGCAGTTGCTGATGTGTCTCAACTGCTGGATGTTCCAGTTGGTTTGTTTTACTGTTGGTGACAAAAGCCGGCTCACTGCACCTGTGTGACGGCAGGGACAGAGACCTGTGACTGTGAGTGGTCCTGCTCTGCATTCATGGTCTGATGAGTGGTGGCCCTGTGACTAAAAGGACAAAGACAGCAGACACTCACACAAATACGGTATAATAGCTACATAGATTAATTACAAAATAGATATAGTGTCAGAGAAAAAAATGTAATTAAATTACAGTTACACACAGTTGATGAGGGTAACATCCAAAGATATTCTTTTCGGTAAAAAACATGTTTGTAGAATATAACATTAATTCTGTTGCCTTGCAGGAATAATAATCATATGTCTGCTCTGATGGTCTAATAGACCAAAAGCTCAACAATAAAGTGAAACACTGCATAGATGTAAGTGTATGGAAATCTTTTTCTACCTAATGCATTATTGAAAATCTACATAACCACAGAGTCATTTGATACAGTGCAACTGTGTGATATCATCATGTCAACATGGACCAAAATCTCAGAGGAATGTTTCCAGCACCTTGTTGAATCTGTGTCAGAAAGAATTAAGGCAGCTCTGAAGGCAAAAGGGGTCCAACCTGGTACAAGCAAGGTGTACCTAATAAAGTGGCCGATGATTGTATATAATATATACCACCTGCAGCTGTAATCAGACGTAAAAGGTTACATTACTTTGATAAAGCAATCAAAGTAGGTATATTATTACATTTTAACAGGGCACTGGTCATCTGTAAGCTATTACATTTCAGGAGTACAAAAGTGAACAGTATATGCTCTCCGGCCCCTTTATTAGGTACACCTGCTCAACTGCTCATTAACATAAATAGTTATCAGCCAGTCATGTGGCAGCAACTCTGTATTTAGGCATGTAGATATGGTCAAGACGACCTGCTGAAGTTCAAACCGAGCATCAGAATGGAAAAGAAAGGTGATTTAAGTGACTTTGAATGTGGCATGGTTGTTGGTGCCAGACGGGCTGGTCTGAGTATTTACTGGGATTTTCACACACAACCATCTCTAGGGTTTACAGAGAATGGTCTGACAAAGAGAAAACATCCAGTGAGCAGCAGTTCTCTGGGTGAAAATGCCTTGTTGATGCCAGATGTCAGAGGAGAATGGCCAGACTGGTTCAAGATGACAGAAAGGCAACAGTGACTCAAATAACCACTGGTTACAACCATGGTCTGCAGAAGACCATCTCTGAACCAACAACACGTCCAACCTTGAAGCAGATGGGCTACAGCAGCAGCAGACCACACCAGGTGCCACTGCTGTCAGCTAACAACAGGAAACTGAGGCTACACTTCACACAGGCTCACCAAAACTGGACAATAGAAGATTGGAAAAACGTTGCCTGGTCTGATGAGTCTGGATTTCTGCTGCCACATTCAGATGGTAGGGTCAGAATTTGGTGTAAACAACATGAAAGCATGGATCCATCCTGCCTTGTATCAACGGTTCAGGCTGCTGCTGGTGGTGTAATGGTGTGGGGGAGATTTTCTTGGCACACTTTGGGCCCCTTAGTACCAACTGATCATGGTTTAAACACCACAGCCTACCTGAGTATTGTTGCTGACCGTGTCCATCCCTTTATGACCACAGTGCACCCATCTTCTGATGGCTACTTCCAGCAGGATAACGCACCATGTCACAAAGCTCAAATCATCTCAAACTGGTTTCTTGAACATGACAATGAGTTCAGTGTACTCTAATGGCCTCCACAGTCACCAGATCTCAATCTATGAGTGCACCTTTGGGATGTGGTGGAACGGGAGACAAATCTGCAGCGAGTCAAAATAGTGAAAAACACGTCAGCCATCTATCTAAAAACTGAATTTTTAGCAAACCATAAAATTGTGTTATTTAACAGTTAACACTTTAAAGGTCTCTTTACCTTAGCCAAACAGCTTACATGAGTATTTTTGAGATGAGAAATGAGGCACTCGCCATCTGCACTCTCTTTAATGTCTTGTGGCTAGATGATATCCTGCTGCATTCAGAAAGGTGGGCTACGACAGGAGGTACTTCTCAATTATGATGGCATTAGTATGGATTCAATTTTCTTTCTATTTAAAATGACATAAACAGAATGTTTTATTCAGCTACAATAAGTGGATTTTATTCCAAACATTTTTATTTGATATTTGATTAATAATATCTACAAAATTAGAGCATTATTCGATGCAGAACAGCTCCAGCTCCACGCCACGAAACATAAGTGTGTGGAAATCTTTTTCTATCTAAGGCATTATTCAAAATCTACATGACCACAAAATTATTTGATTCAGTGCAACTGTGTGATGCTTTATCATGTCAATATGCACCAAAATCTGAGAGGAAAGTTTCCAGCAACTTGTTGAATCTGTGTCAGAAAGAATTAAGGCGGCTCTGAAGGAAAATGGGTCTAACCTGGTACAAGCAAGGTGTACCTAATAAAGTGGCCAGTGAGTGTGTATGTGTATATTTTGAAGCCAAGCTGTAACTTCCACTGACATAAGTAGCTATGATGTGCAAAGGGAACAGTTCTCTCGAGTACTACGCACATGCACCAAAACAGGGTAAATAGGGGAACTGTTACAACGTGGACACTTTCAGGGAACTCAGCTGGGAGCTCTCAGAAATATTTTGCAACAGACTGAGGAAGTTGTGACACTCTTTGTTCCAACTTAGCTCCTCCTTCCTCCTCACCTGGAAAAAAACGCAGCATGCTTCGTTTCATCCTGTTTTCACGTGTCCTCAGTATCACATTACAGCAATGTGTTTTTTATGTGTCAGAGTGTGTCAGTGTGACGACTACGTCAAAACACGTAAGGCAGTTGTTATATACATACAGGGTGTTAAAGTGTATAAAACGATATTTAAGTGTACAGTGTACTGTTAATATTGTGGTACAAAATGTCCTCTTCACTTTTACACAAATACCGCCGTAAAGCTGCGGTTGTTTTGCGTGTATTGCTCAACCGCCGTCACTTCTTCCCAACTTTTTCACCATGATAAGTTTGTTTGCAAACAAAGGACAGCCACGTGGAGAACGAGAGGCTCACGGGAAGTGTCGTTTCCGGAGTAGGGCTAACAGTAAGCGGCAGCAGCCAATGGAACTCAACTACCCATGATGCACCGGTAGCACCAGCTGAGTGGGCGCAGCGGGCCGGATTTTCTTCTTCTGTTTTTTTTTTCGGCTGACAAGTATATATGGGTCCAGTGTTTACTGTTAGCTACTCAGAGCTCTTTGTTTTTGTCATCACTTCAAAGTCAAAATGTCGCGGCTGTGTAACAGCTTACGTTGTTTGCCATAACTTATCCGAGGGGCAGATATTATAACAGATACTGATAAACGGTTTCAGGATACAGATTTATTTGCCTCCATACTTTTTTTTTTTTTTTCATTATTTTGTTTTGTCCACTTGTAACTGGAGAGGAAGCTTCATCTGGAAACGTCGGCGTGAGGTAATAACTTGTCTGTAACTAAAGACGTCGTGAAAGAGGTTAAAAGTCCTGAATTTAATGATGTAACTTTATTTTACTGTGAACTTGTCTCAATATGTTTAGTAAAGCAGCGGCTAAGCTAACGTGTTTTCCAGTGTGTTGTCAGGGGCTAACGGTCGGCACGAGGCAAGTCTCCTTTGTCTGTGTAACTGGAGCACTGTGTTTTCTGCCTTTATAATTATCTGGCAACACATATACATAAATATACTTTTCGTGACTGTAATAAATACTTAAACACTGGAATATAATGCCACAGTCCAGAGCTTAAATGTTTAAAATAGCAGCAACAAAAATATATTCGTATTTGTATTATTTTCTCATTAGCATCTGTCAATTTTGCTTTATTTTACATGTATAACAGCAAATTGTATTTTTTTTTCCTAAAAAAAAAATCTGCTTTATTTCATTTTATGTCATTGTTTTGTTTTGTTTTTAATTGTTTTATTTAACCCTCCTCACTGGATATTAGTCACAAAGTAAAGATTTCATGCGTCAGACACCTCTGGCTAAACCTGTCTTCTGGTCCACACGACTTCAAGGAGGTGCTGCTGCATGCAAATAACACACGTGAATAAGGTTGAGTCTGCCCAGGCTGCAGCACCAGTTAAAAATAACCAGAGATAAATGACCTCATAGGAGGAAAGGCCAGACCTGCTGCCAACTTTAACACAAGCAGTATGGCCATAGATAAGAGAGTTTAATGTTTTGAGGAGATATCTCAAAGAGCTTTAGCGTTGGTTGTCCTAAAGAGACACATCCACACAGTCTTTGTGGATGTGATCAGATTCATGTGACACACACATGTTTTTTATAAGTAGATAAATGTTTAAAAACCACAGGTGTACTTAAATAAGAAACATGAGTCAAGGTTATCAGTAGCACTGACTTTGCACTTGTTGCTCCAACAGTGATTATGTGGTGTCTGATAGCATCCCTGCCCCCACTCTCTTTCAAAACAAACCTGACTCAAATGTAGGTTGGCCTTCCTACCGTTGCTGAACCTCCCTCCCGCCTCTTGTCTCTTTGTCATCATCCATCTCGTGCAGCTCATTGTGCTGCAGGGCACAACTGTTTTCGCAGTAGTGATGATGAGCTAGAGGAACTGTCACGCAGATTTGTGTACAGCTCAGATGTTTAATTCCTGGAAACTACTGTTCTTTAAGTGGTATTTTTCAACCAGGACCCTACCTTGCTTGATTTTTGTGTCTGACTAATGGGAGCAACAACTTTTTAAATTGGTCTAGTGTTGAGTGAGACAGCTGCAACCGACAGCCGCAAAAGCAGGCTGAAATGTAACATTAAAGACTAATTGTGCACCGTCAGTTTACGTCCAGTTAAAGTGCTTGTTTTTGCCACTTACAGGCTCAGATTGTTATTATATGTATCAGACAACATCCTGGAGAGGATCCCTACAGAGATAGACCTTAATGTTGAAGAGAAAGATCCTTATTTTTTCACCAGAAACAGCGTTGGAATTGCAATTGCCAAGCCCACCAGACTCCATTTAAATTGAAAGTAGTTTAGTCATTCTAAAACACACTTCATTCAAAGTCGACAAGCACAAAATAAAACTCATAAAAACAAGTTTAGTTTGTCTTTCCACTGTTCCAACAATTACCTACTCTGGCTTGGTTGAGATAAACTGTTAATTCTCACGGTTAGATGTTAAAATAAGCTGGCACTATATAAAACTACTGTTTATCTAAATGGAGTCTGGTGGGTTTGCCGATAGCAATTTTGAGGCTGCTTCTGGTTAATTAAAAAGGATCTTACTCTCTTATCTCTGTAGGGATCCTTTCTGTAATGTTGTTGGACACTTGGAATAATAATATGAGCCTGTCAGTGGCAAAAACAAACTCTTGGATGTGGATGTAAATGCCCCAAGTGGTTACACTGCAACCTGTTTAAGCGCTGACCAGTTCAAAAAACTATCATCTCTATTTATCAATCAGACACACATATATGGGAAAATAGGGTCCAGGTTGAAAATACAGAAGTTACCCTTTAAATTGTGACAGAAGATGTTGTAGGACTACCCCATGGGCTCAAGAAAATCTTTTGTGGGACTCACATGTTTTCCCTACACATGCTTTGTGGCTTTGCTCTGTGAATGTTTTGTTTGCCCATGATGAATGTTTTCAATTTGTAGTGCAGTGATCCAATTAAATTGCTATAATGAATTCATGAACTGGCTATCCCCTCCCACCACATCTGATAGGATGCCGTGATAACAGTGATATTTAATGGAAACATGTTTTTCCTCTTTTGTAGTGATATTGTTCTGCCTGCTCTCTATCCTCAGATCATCCTAAAGTTTCGAGAAGGTCTACGTTGAAGGTGGCAGCCATGGTGTTGATTCTGGGCAGAAGGATGAACAGAGAGGACTCTGGGATCAGAGACTCACCAGCTGTCAAACGCAAGGTGCTGTCAGACGCTTTCTATCTTACAGCTTTTGTCTGATCAAAGTCACAAATTGTACAAATCTTTATACATGTTTTTGTCTCCGAAGGTTTTTGAGGTTGACTCCAAAACTTTAGCCAGCCAGGAAGTCTTGGACTTCTGTTCTGGCTCATCCCACTCAGAGGGCATCCTGCAGGTATTCAATGAGTTTCGTGACTGCCGCCTGTTCACTGATGTTGTCATCAGCGTGCAGGGCCGCGAGTTCCCCTGCCATCGCGCTGTGCTTTCTGCCTGCTCCTCCTACTTCAGAGCCATGTTCTGCAATGATCACCGCGAGAGCCGCGAGATGCTGGTTGAGATCAATGGCATCCTGGCTGAGGCGATGGACTCCTTCCTCACCTATGTTTACACTGGCCGTGCCAAGATCACCACAGAGAATGTCCAGTTCCTCTTTGAGACCTCCAGCCTCTTCCAGATCTACACACTGCGTGATGCATGTGCCAAGTTCCTGGAGGACCAGCTGGACCCTTGCAACTGCCTGGGCATCCAGCGCTTCGCAGATGCCCATAGCCTGAAGCAGTTAGCCAGCCGCTGCCGCAGTTACGCCCTGGCCAACTTCTCAGAAGTGGCTCAGCATGAGGAGTTCCTCGACCTACGCATAGAAGAGCTGGAGGAGTACACTGGCAGCGATGAGCTGTCTGTTGGTAAGGAGGAGGTGGTGTTTGAGGCAGTGATGAGATGGGTGTACCACAGTATGGAGCAAAGAAGGCCCATGCTGAAGGACCTGCTGCACCATGTGCGCCTGCCCCTTCTGCACCCCAACTACTTTGTCCAGACAGTGGAGGGAGACCAGCTCATCCAGAATGCTCCAGAGTGCTATCAGCTCCTCCATGAGGCCAGACGCTACCACGTACTCGGAAATGAAATGATGTCACCCAGAACTCGTCCTCGCAGGTAACTAAAATGTGGACTGACAAGTTGTGAGGAAGGCGGCAGATAATAGAGGCGTTTTTTTTTTTCAAAAGGAGACAGACGCAGATACATAAATCCATTTGTCTTGTCATCACATTTTTGACTCATGAAAGTAGTATGACTTGTTAGTTTAATTAAATTCCTACATATGCTTTGGTGCAATTATATGAGTGTTGAATGATATCTCTGCCTTGTCATGCACTTTTTTTTTTTTTTTTTTTTTTTTTTAAAGCCGTTATGTCTTGTTTGGTTAAAACACCTCTTACACAGTGATGACAGAGGTCAGAGTGGGATAAGCAAACATGTCTTTTCAAGTGCTTAGTCAATCTTTTATCCAACATTGTATAGCTCGAGGTTACGACTTGCGCATGAACTTGGTGCTCCCAGCAGTGTTGTTGTTTTGTGAGTGTGCATGTGTGTTTGTGCAAGAGAGAAAGAGAGAGACAGGGAGTGTTATTGTACTGAACAGACAAGTGTGTCATTGACTAAGCAGTGTTTTGTAGCCCTATTTTGGAATGGAAATGATAATGAGGTAGGCAGGGCATACACAGACCGGTTGGCTGGAAGGAAACTAAATAATGTGATGCAAGAAACGGCAATCGTGAAATGTTGAGTCTTGTTGTCATACCAGCAGGATCACTCACCTTGCTCATGTGTTCAGGTTCAGGGTGTCTGCGCCTGTTCACATTTTACCTATTTACCAAATGTTTCCGCTGGTTTTTTTTTTGTCTAAAGAGTGTCCAGTTGGATGGTAGTGTATTGTTTGAAAAGGACAAAAGTTGGCGTTGACTGAAACTGTATGAACGAGAGACAAATCGGACCATATGGTAGCCTGCTTTTCAACAAACAAAAGCACAGCTGCCTTTATGTGTGAGACAACTGACAACCGTGCCAGTTGTCGGTTATCAAGGCTGTGTGACGTGTGTATCAGGTGTATTGTGTCAGTATCCAGGCAGATCTGTTTGCATCAGCAAGCCAATCAGGCAGTTAGCCTAGCACTGTCAGCTTTGTTTGCCCCGAGGGCCAAATCTGCTCCTGCTCAAAACAGATGCCTGCTTCTCCCCTTTCTGTGTCTACAGCAGCACCTTTTTTCTTTTGGGAAGCCTTTCTTTTGGGAAGCCTCTAGAATTTAATTAATCAAAAGCACACACGCATTGCAAGTACAAGCACACACAACACCGAAACACTCCTGGGCTAGGCTGTCTGGTAGATGCATATAATCACGTGAAACATATCTAATCTTTCACCAGCACCTTACCTATATCACATGAGCAAACAAAGTAATGTGGGGGGAAGTGCAAAGAAACATTGTGCCACATGTGTACTTGCAGTGTACCCAGAATATACTGGCATTTTTTAAATACAGATAAACCACTGGTTGTCTTCATCCAGCATCAGTATTTTAGAATAGCACAATACGAAAAGCTGTGGTTAATTAACTCCCCCAAGGAAATGTGGTCATATCCACGGCATGTGTTGAACAGCCAAATAGGAAGGCTTTGTGATCTTGGAAATTCAGCTTGAGTCTAGCCTTAAGTGTGTTGTTGTTGCATTGATTGATACCTTCATTGTAAATTGAACTTTGCCTTTAAGATAAGTGAAGCCGTTCCTGGGGAAACCACCACTCTGTTCCTGCCCCAGCACAAGTTTCTGCCTTCTGTAATTAGAAATCTTTCCAAGTGTTGACATGTGTGTTTATATGTCTTCATAACCTTTGTGTAGACCTACAGATATACTGTGTTTTAATAACATACCATGTCTGTAATCTTTACATTCTTGCGGGGAGGCTTTAATTCAAACATGCTTGTCACATGTTTGTGTTTTTATGATAGCTCCAGCTGTGTGTTGCCATATCCCCTCCATCTCTAAATTTTCCGTGTCTCTCCCTCTGCCTTGCCTTGTCTGTACAGGTCGACTGGCTACTCTGAGGTGATTGTGGTGGTGGGGGGATGTGAGAGAGTGGGGGGCTTCAACCTGCCCTACACTGAATGCTATGATCCAGTCACAGGAGAGTGGAAATCACTGGCCAAACTACCTGAGTTCACCAAGTCAGAGTACGCTGTCTGCGCCCTCCGCAACGACATTCTGGTGTCAGGTAAGACTCCACTACATTTGTTACATATCATTCAAACAGCGTGGTCCTATTCAGGCTTCCAATTAACACCATCCAAACTGCAAAGCACAGTTATCTATTAAAGATGACATTTTATGCATATTTTCAGGTTCATACTTGTATTTAATGTTCAAAAAACACTTTATTTCCCTCATTCTGTCTGAACTGGAACACCTGTATTCGCCCTCTGTCTGAGGTGCTCCATTTTTAGCGCCTGTGTCTTTAAGACCCCCTCCTGAAAAAGCCCAGTCTGCTCTGATTGCTTGGCATTTCCGAGTCTTCCATATCTCAGCATCTCTGCACCATCATTGCCGCAGGGAAATGACTGTAACTAAGAATAGTGGCACTTTCTATCGTGAAAAATCACCAATAAAAGCTTCTAAACCAAAATCTTCACAACTGGACATGTTCCAGCAGGAAAATTATCCAAAATCAGGAAGACAGTAATGACATTAGTAACCCAGATTACATGTTTCTCTGATGTTAGCATGTAGCTACATGTAGCAGTGTACTTGGGTGGGGGAATGACTGTAATGGAAAATAGCGGCACTTTCTCACTTGAAAAATCACCACTAAAAGCTACTAAATCAAGATCTTCACAACCAGATGTTCCAGCAGGGACATGATCCAAAATCAGGGTGAAAGTAACGACAGTAGCAACCCAGATTACATGTTTCCCTGATGTAGCTATATGTAGTACTGTACTTGCAGCCTAGGAAATGACTTTAATGGAGAATAGCGGCACTTTCTATCATGAGAAATCACCAATGAAAGCTTCTAAACCAAGATCTTAAAAACTGGACATGGTCCAGCTGGAATATGATCCCAAATCGGGGAGAAAGTAACAACATAAACAACCCAGATTACAAGTTTCCCTGATGTTAGCATGTAGCTACATGTAGTAGTGTGCTTGCAGCCGGGGGAATGACTGTAATGGAAAATAGTGGCACTTTGTACATCAAATTTATTTATTTATTTTTTTTTACCAATAATAGCTTTTAAACACAACTGGATATGTTCCAACAGGAATCTAATCCGATCAGATTAGATCTTATTATTTTCCTGGTGCTAGCATGTAGCTTCATGTGACAGTGAAGGCTACTTAATGTAAACACTTGGAGATCTCACAGTTTTTCTAGCATGTTGTCTTTTTATTTCAACTATTTAGAAATGAATAAACAACTTAAACTTTTTTTCTATCACAGGAAATCTATGTTGGCTATTGGAAATTCAAAATGGCGAGTAACTTTTAGATTGAAGTCAGTTTCAAGCCTTGGTACTAATACTGCTACACCAGCTTTTAGGGCAGGGCATTATATTGTTATTATATTGATATCGTGATATGAGACTAGTTGTCTTAGATTTTGGTATTATTGTAAGTGTTGTCTTTTCCTGGTTTTTGACGACTCAATTACAGTAATTTTCTGAATTTACCAGACTTCATTCTATTATTTGCCTGTATCCTTGCCTTTCTTCCAACACTAGAATTAAGATAACAATATTCACAAACGAAAAACACAGACTCAGAGCGGAACTGCATATTTTACATCAATAAAATCTACTTTAATAATAGCAGGTCTCCATTGTGCTTTGGGCTCTCTATCTCCTTGTCAGAGATTTTAGTGTTGCGTTTAAGGCCTCCCCTCAAAAAACGAGAAAAAAAAAAGTGCCGAAGCTTTGAATTATTTTTTTTTCACAATCGAATCCCGTGCCATCGAACAAAGTGATTTTGAAATCACTAATAGTCAACTTTACAATATTGTTGCAGTTTTATATCAATATATTTGGTCAAAATACAGTGATAATTGATTCTCTCTGTATCACCCAGCCCTACTTAGTTCTATATGGTCATACTCAGTGTGGTTTTGGTTGTTACAAAGTCCAGTTTCTCTTAATAATAGTAAGATTGTGCCATACCCAAAAAGAAAAATTCACAAGTACACTCTTAAGGGACATGATCAGTGCCTTTTTCTTGGCTTGGCTTGCCAGCGAATCCCCCAGTGGAGTGGCAGGAAAGGCCATGGTGACTGTTGGCCCTGTGTTATTTTTACAGCGACAGCCTGTTTGAGTTGAAGGAAAATATGAGAGTAACATCTGGATGCATGCTCCAGGCTTAGTGCTGAGAGAGGCCGCCATTCACCAGCTTAGTCCCTCTCTCTTCCTATTGGCCAATTAACAAGGTCACCACCTTTTACATCGTTTCAGTGGCTTTCTAGGATCTTCTGTACGCGGCAATCTAACATCCCTTTTTCATTTTTAGACTGCACCAACAGGTCAGGATGTGATTAGCTTGGAATAAACCTGATTTTGAGATATCATATTTCTCATTGCTTCCTGGCAAGGCTGCTGTGTTTTTAAAACTTAGCATAGGCCAAGTGTGGCGTAAGCCTCCTGAGGCGAAAAAAAAAGAAAATCTAGATTAAACAAGACATTAAATCTTTCATCTGAACTGATGAGGTAGTTTCTAAAACCAAACATTTTGTAAACATGTGCTGTGTACAAGATGCAGCACTGTGGGGTTTAGGGCATGGAGGTCGAGAGTTTTTCCTTCCTTTTCGGTAAAATTGTTTCCAGGAATAAGCACTGACACAAGTTCAAATGTACCCTCTGGGAATGCTCATGCTTATACATGCTTCACATGAGCTCCAAAACGTTACTGGACAAAAACAGCAGTCGAAAGATGTGGAGAAGAGAAAAAAGGGGAGAAGGAGATACAGAGAAAAAAAGAGGCTCTCCCCTTCAGTGAAGAGTGTGCAGTGTTCTGCTTTTTTTACACTCTCACTGTGCCAAGTCCTCACGTGTTCGCTATCAATCTACCCTCAAGCTCTGCCTGGAAAAGTCAACACACCCCTCCCCCTTGTCTCTCTCTCTCTCTCTCTCTCTCTCTCTCTCTCTCTCTCTCTCTCTCTCTCTCTCACACACACACACTCACACACACACACACACACACACACACACACACACACACACACACACATATACACACTACTCCTTAAAGGCATGTTATGATGTTCTTTGCCCCAGTTTCTTTTTTTGTAGCCCGATCTGCCTTAATTAATCCCCTTTTCTCGACTTTATTTTTATCTTCTCAATTACATTCCCACACATACCTCCATTCTGTCTGTCTGTCTGTCTCCGCACACTGGGAACTGGTGTAAATACCTTGGAGGGCCTCCAGTCTCTAGCACAGCTGCAGTTAGCTGCGGTCTTAAATAGGATGTGGCTTAGTTGCACCTCTAAGGACAGGGACAGGGACAGGGACTGCGGCCACCACCACTGACTTTCTTACATCCACAGCATTGTAATCGGCCTCTCAGATCCAGAGTGAGCATTCTCACTTAACAAAGAAATGGCGTCAGGAAGACTTCAGATTAGATCTCATTATGATCTGATCTCACAAGATGAATCATGCCTAGTTTGAATATGAAATATATCAAATAAATGTCTCTTTACTCCACAGTTGGACAGTGTCTTAGCTTGAGCAGCAGAACATGTGTGCTTGCCTCACACATTACAGAGAAGGCACGTCATAGTCACAATTAGCCTGACTTCTCTTGTTGCCTCCTCAGACGACAGGAATGTTGTAACTTACTGAGCTAGATCATTTGCATTTAGCGATGACACTGTAACTGTAGGCGATGCGAAACTCTCAGAAAACTGTCACAGATCATATTGGGGCCTCCCGAAGACACTGCCACAAGAACAGTGATTAGCAGCAGTGCCCACCCCCACCAACCTGTCTGAGCAAGTCGGGCTAAAGTTTTTGAGAAAAGACCGCCCTCTGACAGTTGTAGTTCTTTTAACTAGCTTTCTAGGTCTGTGAGGCTTTCTTTGAAGTGGCTCGTCCTCCTTCAGTGTGTTTCCTTCATGCAAATCTGAAAAAACAGAGGCCTCAGGCAGGGCAGCAGACTGTCTGGCTCTTTCCACTATCCAGCAGATTATCAAGCAGACACATGCTGCACCTAACTTCCTTCCCCTGTCTCCTTTTTGTCTGTGTGCTACGGTATAATTTAAAATGACAGAACACTAATCACCTTATATTACCTGTGTATAGCCACTGCTTTATTGGAATACATGACCTTTCAAGGAGGTTTTCTTTATAGTTAGGATGAACTGCATGCCTACCCACCTGTCGGTCAGCTAGCTTACAATACAGAGAAAACTCCTTTGTTTGCATGTGAATACAGAAGAGGTCCAGACACCTTTGTTTACACTGGCAGGCTTTCTTTAGGCCTTTATTATTGCTCCATAACCAACCACATGTTCACTGCACAAAGAAAACACCCAACGACAGTTTGCAGACACCACCGCAACAACTTGAGAAATTGTATTTTAGTTTCATGAGATTATCACGTATTAATACCTGTTGTTAGGAAGGAAACTGCTCTGAAGGGAGAGGTGTGATTAGAAGGCAGGAGTGTTTATATTCATTTCCATAATGTGTATTTTACTAACCGATATCACCACCATGTGACCAGTTAAAGTCCCAGTGTGAAATAACACAGATTGTCACTGACTGTTTATGTGCTTGAGTCTTGTTGGTATCCATGCGACACCCGTGCTTGAAGATAAACTTCTCCTGAACTTATTGTTGGATAAATGACAGCAGACCAGAGGTCACGAAATTCACCTCGTTTTTCAGATGGCTTTTCGATAACTTCACATTTGCTCTCTTCAACTTTAATTTGACACCATTTTCTTATGGTTTTGACTGGGTTAACCTACATTTAGTCACCTCTTCATCTGTCCTCCATGCTAAAAAGTTAGCCTGTAGCACTCCATTGTATTTTTAAAAGAGAAAGATTTGTTTGGATTCTCCCTCAGTCTGTGGAGAATCAGCGGACAGGTGTGTGTGTGTGTGTGTATTTGGTGGTGGTGGAGTGGTGATTGGGTGTTTTTGAGAGAGAGAGAGAGAGAGAGAGAGAGAGAGAGAGAGAGAGAGAGAGGGTGTGTGTCAGGACTTGTTAGAATATGTGTCTGGGTCATACTGTAGCCTGGTCGGGTGCCTGTTATTATTCCCCACACCTTCTTAAAGCACATGTTTGCCCAGAGACAACAAAGGAGACAGTCAGCCATACTGCTGCTCTGTTAGCTGAAAAAAATCCTCATGATGATATGTTTACTTTTAAAAATAATTAAAAAAAACAACGAACTGATGGTTTTTCACCGCCTGTGCATACATAATGAAACATGATATGGTGTGTGTGTGTTTCTTTAAATAGCCAACCTGCTTTATGTTTGGCTGTGTGTGTGTGTGTGTGTGTGTGTGTGTGTGTGTGTGCGTGTGTGCGTGTGTGCGTGTGTGTGTGTGTGTGTGTGTGTGTGTGTGTGTGTGTGTGTGTAAACCTTTTATTTGCTAGGTGAACCCTGGAGACCCAGCTCAGGTCAGAGTCAGATAAGACACTTATAACTCTGCCGCAGTGAGGAGATAAGGCATTACTTTTCCAAGCTGGCTGTTCACCAAGAGCTGCTCAGGTTTATTTATGAGCTTCTC
The DNA here is from genome assembly GCA_035609425.1 of Epinephelus awoara. Classification (NCBI taxonomy): domain Eukaryota; kingdom Metazoa; phylum Chordata; class Actinopteri; order Perciformes; family Serranidae; genus Epinephelus; species Epinephelus awoara. The sequence continues at coordinate 10,781,190 of CM069306.1, forward strand.
ATTTATATCAGATTAACTTGATTTGAAATGATAACGATAACATGTTGTGAAATGCTAAATGTACTGTACCCAAAGTTGTCTTAAAGGAATACATCACTCCCTAAATGATCATTTGTATATCAGTTATTCACCCCATGATACATGAAATTCGAACACAATGTTGTGTTTCTTGCATGTACCGCTGGTGAATGAAGAATCCAAAAACGAATTGAAGTCATAGGGGCCACGTTTAACAATAGAAAAACTATATCAAAACACCTGTTTACAAACTCTCACACAAGTCGTGCAGAATAATCCAAGTCTCATTTATCAAGTGGGACGCTCATTTCCAACGCATGCATTTTCTCTGAAACATATTTAAAGCACTCATGCATAAACAGACGAGTGGAGGCATGCAAGAAAGATAAAGTTTTCCTGGGGTGAGTAACTGTCTGGCATGTTTTGGTGTTTTTAGGTGGCCGCATCAACAGCAGGGATGTGTGGATGTATAACTCCCAGCTCAACCTGTGGATCAGAGTGGCTTCTCTCAACAAGGGCCGCTGGAGACACAAGATGGGTGTCCTACTGGGCAAGGTAAGGAAGGGGGGAGCCTCAAGGCGGATTCATGCAACTGCATCAGGGTACATGGTTACCCCACTGTGGATGCCTCTGATGTAGAAGTTGATTTATAGCTCGGTGTCAGATTTCTCTCGCTGATAGCACCCTCACAACTCTAGATAGCTGTGTCTTACATGATCGGGCCCTCTTGTATACCCCAAAGTTATGATATGTAGTGACTATGGAGCCATTATTGTGCAAGGAAAAGGTTGTCGTTAAAACTGGTTTTACTAGATCAAAAAATATTAGAATGAGCAGCAGAAATCACAAGCCACGCAAGCTGGCCGGTTACAATTTAGGTGGTCTCCACATGGCATCTCGTGGCCACCACAGCCCCAACACAAAGAAGCCACAGTGCAGCTACGGAGGCTACATGCACAAAGCTCTGTTGCCATGGCCTAACCCTTTAAACACAGGGAACCAGGAAAATTGTGTGTGCTTACAGAAATTTAAGTCATGAGTGCTTCAGCGGAATAAGACAATGTCTTTATTACCTGTTGACCTTTCTGAGGTAAAGGTACAAGGAAGTGGACATTTACACAGCGAGGAAATTCTGAGGAATCACCTGCTGGAAAGGCTTCATGAAACCTTTTGTCTGCTTTTGATACCTTTCACAATCATGTCTCGTCCCACTGTTACACATACTTTCTTACCTGCAGACTTGAAGGAATTTTTTAAACACACCAAGGGCTTTGCATAATTAGTCATGATTGACATTAAGCGGTTTGTCTTCTAGACGTAAGTGACTCATCAGCTGTAGTAACGCTAAAGAATTCCAGTCCCATTTGACTGTTGCCTGCTTACTGCTTATTATTGATCCGAGTCAGTGAGGGGACCTTGTGACAAGGAGCAATAATCATTTTAGTGTGTGACACATGCGTTTGTTGCCCCAGGGTTTGTTAACGACCGGTGCCAGCTGGTCTAGCGCATCCTGGATACGTACACACAGATTCAACAGAGAGAGAAGGAAGTTTGCCTTCATTTAAACTGTCATACAAACAAGTTCCTTAGTAACTGGAACAGTGCAGCTGTTTCACCTATTGAACACCCCACACATGGAAAATACAACAGGGGCTTAAAAAGTGGCATTCTTCAGGCAGCATACGACAGGAAATAACTATAGCTACTCCTCCTTGTCTGTCATTTTCAAACCCATTTAACCTTAGCCACCTATACATAAAAACGGAGACCTGTGCCAGTTTGGTTGTGAAATCTGAGTACGTTTAATGTCTACATGTGAGCTGAACATTAATCCTCGATCACTGCCTCTGCGCCCGAGCTGTTACTATTTACAGTCTCTAGCGCAAGGCCAGGTGGACATTCCTGTTCGAGGGCAGTGGGAGTTTATTGGACGTGGGCCAACACCTTACACTTCCAAGTTAAGGAGTAGTCCGCTCGCCCGTATCATGTTCTATGTGTCTGTGCACAATCACATAAGCCTGGAGTGGCCATACATAGCTGTGAGACCTCCTGATAAGCCTGTAAACACACACTGGGTTTGCATACATAGGCATGATACAGCACACTTCCTCTGTAAATATACACAGTACTAGGCTGTTCATGTTGCTATGGCACGCTGCATTCTGCTCACAAGAGGAAACTCTATCATTAGAGTAAATATCTGTATAACTGTGTAACCACATGTTGTCTTCAGAAATGTTCTAGATAGTCAAGCATTTGCTTTTTTGTGGTTACAAAGAGCATCTCAATTCAAAACAAATCACTGGTATGACAATGGCATGTGTGCCCCACGCGAGGTTTCTAAACCGTCATATCTGTTTTTAGTGTTGCGTAAAGAAGAGCAGCCATTGATTGTCACGGTTGAAGTAGGCAGAGCATAAACAGACTCTCACTAACACCACTAACAAACTCACGTGTGTGCTTTAGTCATCATGTGCACAAACACACACGCTTGAACACGCACTTAAAGAACACGGACACAAGGACAAGTATTCTTGGAAAGCTTTGGGCTAAAACAGTGCTTTATTTACTTTGTCAGAATGGGTCCTGACTCTGAAGGGGTTCTTGTCATCTGGAGAAAATCTGCAAACATACTTTTTTTTTTTTTTTTAAATGGAGCTCTGCTTGTGGTCAATATGTACTGGATTTTCTCTGACTTGCGAAACAACACCCAAAATGCTGAGTTTCCTTGCCACAGAAACAACAAACACACGCAGCGTTCAGGGTTCTCCACAACAGTGAGGTAATCAGCTGGAGGGTCACACTCTGGCTATAAAAGTCAGTAATTAACTCCAAAGTGAGTCATGTATCCTGTTACGGTGAAAACAAGATGGACCAAAATGGCAGTTGTTTAACTTGACTCTAAAAGTTATAGTACATTGATGTTCAAATTTGCTGATCAGCAGCTGACTTAACACTCTCATGCAAAAATGATTTAATGATAAAATAAGTTGGCATTAATGTGTATTTCCTATTCTTGTATCCAAAGCCTGCAACTGATAAGTCAAACTTGCAAGGCATCACACACAACATATAAGAGACAGTGCTCCTCACACAAACACATTCCTCTGAGATGCAAGATCCCAGGAGAGGCCCTTGTCTGCGACCACTTCCTGTATCTGTCACACACATGTGGTTTAGTCTCCTCCTCTGTCCTCCCTTCTTAAATTTTCTTCTTCTTTTTTTCCATAGAAATCTTCTTTTTTTGTAAATCACCTCACTGTGTGCTATCTCCTTATCTCTGATGCTTCTTTGTTTATCATTTTTCCTCAGAACTCTATTGTCTGTCATAGTTATTTCATTTCATTTCCTCGTATCTTTTCACAGATTGGTCCAGGATGCTTTTTGTTATGTTTTCATTCCAGGCTGTATCTACCCTTTTATCAAAAATATTCACATTAACATTCACTATAGGACCTATCTCTTTGTTTTTTTCCTCTGAATTCAGTTCCCCCTCCTCCTGCATCCAGTCATTTCCTCATTCTGTCTGTAATTTCCCCTTTTGATGTGCAGCTTATGCTCCAGCTGGAAGAATGGAGAAACAAGGCTGAGTGTCGTAAACAAGCCTGTATAAAAAGCATGTATGCATGTTCATGCTTTCGTGCAAAGGCCTCAATGCTCATTTCCACTAACTCACCATTCAGTCAATTTGCATATTCAGTTGACATTCAAGTATCTTCTTGTACACATGTGCACGCCCACATTTGTTTAACTATCCAGACCGTCTATCTATTCACATAGTCCTTACCACAACCTAATGTCTGAACTTCTAAAGCTGGTTCTTGCAGGGATATAAATACAATCACACACACTCTTCTCATCCCGGTGTCCTGTATTCTGTGATGTCCTGTTGGACTGATCTTGTTTCCATAGAGTAGAAGCAAAAATAGGTCACCACTTGTTTTCCCCTCCCTGTTATGGCTGCACTTGGTGACGGCTGTTCTCATCTATCATGTTTCTTTCTTTCTCTTTTTGTGTCTGTGTCAGTCCGTCTTTGTCTGTCTCTCCACGTCGTCCTCAGCGTTTCTCTTGTGGTCACTACTTCTCACCTCTCTGCATGTGGACAGTTAATCATTGAGTTAGAACATGGTCATAAAATAAGCTGCGAATGTGCTTGTTCGGTGGTTAGAGAGTGTGTCCTTAGAAAGTCATGAATCACATTTGGCTTAGTGTTTATGTGATAGCCACATACCTCAAGTCGAGTCGGTATAGAGTGTGTGTTGCCATCATCAAGCGAATGTGGAATGCACCTATATTGATGTACTCACACTTTCACACTGTATCGAAACCATATGGGGTGTTTTATCAAGTGACTGCAAAGTGGTGAGGAAGAGAAGAAAAGAGAGATCCAAAGCCCCCCCAACACCCACTCTTCAAGCAAACTAGTGTCTGGATATCCTCAGTGGAGCATTAAAGGGTCAGTTCACCCAAATTATACCCAAAAAAACCCCAAAAAACATCTTTTCTCATTTACCTTAAGTGTCCATATTACTTTGGGTAATCCATAGCCCTCAAAAGTTTAGCAGGGATGATTTCTATCAAGCATAATTATCCAAAATAAACAGGACATGATGTTTGGCTGGTGGGCGGTGCTTCGTTTTGACGAAGGTGAAGTTGTATCATCTCTTTGCTCTATTTGCAGCTTTTCAGTCTTATTTTGTGGCCGAGTATAATTTGTAGCTTCCTAAAAGGAACCATCTGCCATCTGCAGTCATTGTGTAGTTCTGAATTTCTTATAAACTGAGGACAACTGCCTGCTGTATATTTGTGTTCATGGTCACAGTCACAGATAATTTTGTGGCGTTTGTTGTAACGTTACTAGACAAAAGCGGTTCACATCAGCTAACGTTACATTTAGCTTGCTTATAACTTCCATGTCGTCAGATATTGAAGTGAAACAGCGTCTAACAAGTTGCGGTATATTCTCTAAATAAAAACAAAAATGACATACCTGACGATTAGGAGAGGGGCCAACTCGGGATCAGTTTTAAAACCTTTCAAATCTCTCAGCTCTCTCCACTTGGTGAATGCCCGACCGAGGTTTACACTCATTTGGGCTCGAGCCCTATCACTGTCCCGTTTAGCCTTCTTCTGTTCTCCTGTTGTTTTTCTTTTAGATGGTGCTCTGTCTTTATCCGCCATGACATCGAAAGTACAAGCAAATCCTTATAGATACATCTGGTAAAACTGTTATGTGTTCAGCAATGCCTGTTGCGTACTGCTTACTCGAAGAACACTCTCTGTAAACGCGGCTCTTCTTCTTCTCTCAATTTATTGGCGGATTGCAAACAACTTCCAGGTGCATACCACCACCTACTGTACAAGAGACTACTCCCTACTACATGTCATTTAGCCTGTTTCTTAAATCCTACTCGTAAACACGGCTCCGTCTTCTTCTTCTGTGGTTTAATGGCTGCGGGCCGCTGCGGGCATGCAGACTTACTTCCGCCTCCAGGTGCCGTATTCTGGTTTGCTGACTTCCGCTGTGTCCGACCCGACAGAGGCTACGCTAAAAAGCCATGTAGAGAAAGGCTTTTCTGTCGCTGTTGGGTTCAAATAAATATGCAGATCTTCAAGGGGAGGTGATACGAACTAGGGACACTTTTATGAATGGTAAAAAGTTCTGCACAGCTGCTTTAAGGACTGTAGCTTTAACTTTACATTCACTCCCCTTATTTCTCTTTTGTTTCTGTTGCATCTCTTTCATTTTAGGCAACAAAGTTCCTGCATTTAACCACTTGTTATTAGCTGTATCATCACATAGTGTCAAAATAAACACGTCTCAGTTGGTCTACATAGTCTGTGAATTACAGTGTGGCAGCTGCCCTACACCAAATATTGGCTATGTTTGCTTGTTGTTGAAATCAAATGAATGAAGAAACACACAGACAACTTTACTCTGAAACCACCGCCTGAGATGTTGAAAGAGTGTTCAAAGAGTGAACAAGTTCATGAACGTCTTTTATCTCTGCATCAACTTGTCAGTTAAAAAAGACGGCAGTGCTATCAATTAGCCCAGGTGCAGTATGCAAATATCCATGGGCTCTCTCCACTTCCGCCTTTTTGTTCCCCTCCATCTTTCTTTGTCTGTTTGTTTCCCTCTCTTCTCTGTCTCTCCCCCCCCCCCCTCCTCTCTACTTGTTTATGCTTGAGATTTTTTTGGAGAGACAGGAACAGCCCGAAGGTCTTCTGTTGCATAAGACCAGTCTGTTGATGAGCAGTGCTGTGCTCATAACCAATAATGTGTTCTTGACAGTCATTGAGGAAGTAGAAGTTAAGATGTATCTCTACCTTTCATCAGCCTTTTGTCTCCCCATATCTCAGGCCTCATGCCCCAGATTTTTTTCTCATTTTGCCATTCTGTGCTCTCCAGTAGGGTAGTAGGCCAATGTATAACCACAAGGCACTTATTAGAGTGCATATCTTATGTCAACACAGTTCTTCTATTGGTAATGCTTTATCTTCCAGCAAGTTTTATGCTTTTGTTATTGTTAGTGGCTCAGACTGAATTGTCTAGAAAATAGCATGGGACAGCATTTAATCAACCAACTTGGAAATCAAATCTACTGGCTGACAATTTTAGTTTGGATTGTGATATACAATGGGAATTAACCGATTTTGATTACACCAGTTAAAGGTTAGAAAATGTACCGGTGCCTGCAGGGATCCAGAGCATTGTTTACAGATGTAAGAGCAACAAGGACTGAGACAATGGTGCTTGTTCACAGTCGCAGTACGTCATCTTTCATCTGCACCTGATAGACTGGTTCGCTAAGTGCTGACGTACAGGCTATTGTTCATACTCGTGAACTAGTGAGCCTGAATACAAACATCTCTCTTATTGTGAATGTGCGTCTGTGTATATGGTGTATGTGGATATATCACAACAAAACGCAACTCAGAATTTCTCTGACTCCTAGATTCATAATCCTGCTCGGTGTAAAAAGCTATAAAAACCTTCTTCCAAGGTGGTAAAATCAACTCCTCCTCTAATCAAAATGTGTTTGTGTGTTTGCCCTCAGGTCTATGCTGTAGGTGGCTATGATGGGCAGAGCCGCCTGAGCAGTGTTGAGTGTTATGACTCCTTCTCCAACCGCTGGACAGAGGTGGCTCCGATGAAAGAGGCCGTCAGCTCTCCAGCCGTGGCCAGCTGTGCTGGCAAGCTCTTTGTCATTGGAGGAGGACCTGATGACGACACTTGTTCCGATAAGGTGGGAAACAGATGTGTGCTCCTCTAACCGCACACTTAAGCAGATAACTAGTTTTCAGTGATTATACCTTAGAGATACAACGGATGTGCAAACACAGTGGTCACAGTTTATAATAGTGTTTTAACATTGTTGCCTCACAGCAAGAGGGTCCCTGGTTCTATATATATGTACTATACATTTTAGTTAAATAATAAACATTAATAGGACATAACTGAAAGAACAAAGTAGCCCATGTCAACTGTTGCAGCCTATCCCTGAAAGATGAAACTTCCCTTAATAAAAACAAGTTTCCTGAGTCACCAAGAACAAAACATCTTTAGCCTCAGGTAGTTTTATCTCCAGGTCTGTCTGGTTCATCCTGATTAAGGTAGTTTTACAGCTTTAATTGTATCCTGATCATCATGTCCATGCCAATTTTTAATTGTGCAGTATTTCAGGTTTAATTTCACATCAGTGAGTCATTGATAGAAATACATTACATAATGAGATGACAGTGATATGCTGTGACATGACGCTGATGAAAAAAAGTAATGGAAGATATCAGAATAAGGCAGACCAAACATTTTAAAACCCAAAGAAATAGACTCACTGATAATGAGGTACCAAGATAAAGAGTGAAGTAACGATAATTACAAGGGAGTTCAAGATTAGATAATTTGTCATCTGTCAGGATGTGCCATTGGTGCCACTGTATAACACTGTGTTTAGATGACCCTAGACATCAGGACCTGATGGGCTACCCTGGAATAGTCTCATTATGTTTTACGTGATAGTTGCTGCTGGTGGTAAACAGGAAGAGAGTAAAATTCACAGGAACCCAAACTTCAGGGGAAGCGTTTTTTTTTTTTACTTTAAGGAAAAGCTAGTTTGTTTGTTTATATCTTTGCTGGCAAAAAAACATGTGTCCACAGGCAAAGAGGCAGCCTGATAAGAGTTAACACAACATGGCTGACTAGTTGTTCTTGGCTCTACATGGCTTAAAGGGACTGGAGTTCAGGCTAGCTCCAACTGCTTGAAGCTACTTATCTGTCGAGTCTCCTTATGGTGTCATTCACATTGATCCTAAAGCTCTCTGTTTGCTGGAGTGTGTTGTTAGCTGGCATCAGAGACAGCACTGTTTGGAAGGAGGCTATTTTAAAGAGACGTGGGTGAGGGAATGCTTGGATTGTATGCGAAACCACATAGAGTCAAACTCAAGTCAGCCCACAGAACAGACAGCCAGTAAAACCACAGATATGTCAGTTTTTCAACTATTTTCCCACCACATGGAGTCTTTCCTCTTCTTTGTTTTACCACAATAAAACACAACTAACAGCACGTAATTGTATCTCACAGGTTCAGTGCTATGATCCTGAGACAGACTCTTGGTTGCTGCGGGCAAACATCCCCATCGCCAAGCGCTGCATCACGGCAGTGTCCCTCAACAACCTGATCTATGTGTGCGGGGGTCTCACCAAGTCCATATTCTGCTACGATCCTGCAGAGGACTATTGGATACATGTGGTTCACACCTTTAACAAACAGGTAATAAGTTAAACACAGATGCTATGCACTCGAGGAACAGACTGTTTGACTTCAAGGATCCTCAAAAGCTGCAACCCCTAATTTCCATCTCTCTTCCTGTAGGAGAGCTGCGGCATGTCAGTGTGCAATGGGAAGATCTTCATCCTCGGTGGCAGAGGGGAGAATGGCGAAGCGTCAGACACCATCCTGTGTTACGACCCAGCAACAGGCATCATCACAGGAGTGGCGGCCATGCCGCGGCCGATCTCCTACCACGGCTGCGTCACCATCCACCGCTACAATGACAAGTACCACAGGCCCTGACCCTAAACAAGCACACAGACGCACACACTAAAGAACTTAAACTCTTTGAACTTAAGTTTTTCAAGTTCACCTGATGCACAGCACAAAACACAATCACACACTTCTTTATCCACAGTGACTTTTGAGCTAATTTATTTTCTCACAGCATCATGTAGCAGAACTCATTGTGGTGCTGTGAACCTTTTGCTGTTGTGTACTATAGTTAAAACCCCTTCTGTGGAAACGCTCAGTGGTTTATGATGCTGATGACTTGTCTGTAACCTGAGCTAAAGTGGAGTCAGATCGACATGGCAGATGTGCCTCGCGTTAGTAGTAACTGCACAAGGTTGGGAAGAATGAAAGGAAACTGATTATGATAGAGGATTACTTGGATTGTAAAAGTAGATTCATTCTTAACCTTAAGATAATGAATCTGTGTTGACTTATTCTAAAACCAAAGTTCAATTTCTTATATTTTCACATAGCTTTCAACCATATCCTATCATGTGACCTAAACACAATACTTACCTTTAAAAGAGACTGTTAGGCAACCAACAATAAAATAGAACCAGTAAAACAGGCTGCATGTGCACCAACTTCAACAAACACAAGATCTTAATCACTCACTGGCGTATTTCATTTCAAAGGACGTGATGCCATTTCAAATAGCTTAGAAGCCTGGGTTTTTAAGATCGTTTGTTTGTTTTTCACTAAAAAAAAGTCATTCCAGTTTGCTTTAGTGCCAATTTAAAAGTTTTAAGCACATTTTGATGATCACCAGGATGTCGTGAATCACAGTTATTTTGGCCAGGGTAATGGTGACATGACATAAAGAAAACTCAATTAAAAGCTAAGTAAATATAGGTAAATTTGGATTAATTAACATATTTTTTAAAGAAATTTTAGCACTTAAGTCTCTGAATAACAAAGCATGTCTGCCTGTCTAACTAAATATTAAAGGGCTATAACTCCAAACATTAACATTGAGTTTCCAGAATTGTTTTTATTACAGTACTGATTACAAGCAGGTAATCGGTTGGACAGTCTGCCTCCCAACACTGTGCTTTTATTACTGTGCAAAGTCACCTCACCCTCAGATCTAGGTTGCTGATGAGCTGAAATAAACTCAGATAGTGCTGATGAACAAAAACAACGCCTTCAGGCAAAAATTGAAAAACAGCCCTATAAAAATGGCCAGAATGATCTGGCCACAGAGGAATATGAATTTATTTCTGATTGACAGATGAGTAGCCAGGTCAGATTTTGAACCTTGTACCCACTGCATTCCACACGGATATGTATATACAGTAGCACAGCAGCACAGTGCAGGTAAAGAACATTAGAAGTACTGTCCTTTGCTTTTTATCTCATTTCCTTGATACTAAAAATGACCTGATAAATATGTGGTGAACAGTCAGCCAGCTGCTCTCCCGCAGTATCAGTGGTCATAAGTACAAGTTGGTGTCACCCGTTGACCCAGAGTGGAGTTAGGAGAAGAGATAAACAGCAGAGGCTGTACCAAAATATTGGAACATAGCCACTGTTAGCTTTGCCCTCTTTATTTCCTCTTTTTTCTCACCCTCCACTTATCACCCAGTTCCACTTCCCCTGTGCATTTCCCCTTTCCCATCCTCCAGCTGTCATCACCTCACATTTTGATATCTCCCGTTAAGCTTTATTTTTGCTCCATTTTGATAATTATTAAACTCATTACTGATGTTTTGTTTTTTATTTTTTTTTAAGTTATACTTGTTTGTCTTTTTTTATAATTGGATGTTTACTGTATTATAATTATATAATATATAGCTTTAGTGTGTCTGTTTCATATCGATGTTAGTTCATTGGTGTACTGGGCTTGTGGGTGGTTTTGTAGATGTGAGAAGCCTTTGTAGATCAAACTCGAAGACTGCTCTGAATAAGTGGTGTGCATGTTTGGTGTGTATGTACAGTTTGTGACTTTTACGACTCGGTGTGGATGCGTCGGAGCCAAGGAGGTTTATCAGAGTTCTATAGTGTAAGCATCGCACAACTGCTAGCTTGTGTTCACAGAGGGTTTCACACTGATGATGGCACCTCTCACCTGTGCACTTACATGTAAAGATGTAACTCGGGGTAACCATAGATACCTCCAGGTGTGTATGTGTGTATGTGTGTTTACTGGTCTGCTATGGTAGTGTGTGTAGCAGTGCTACACCTCTCATGGGGGGGTTAAAGGGACAGTTCACATCAAAATTAAAAATACATATTCTTCCTCTTACCTGTAGTGCTGTTTATCAGTCTAGATTGTTTTGGTGTGAGTTGCTGAGTGTTGGAGATATCAGCCGCAGAGATGTCTGCCTTCTCTTGAATATAATGGACCTTGCTGTGAGCAGTTTCCTGTAGATTCATCAGTTAGGACTTGGTGTTACAATCCTTGGAGTTTCAGCACGGTTTGTGCCAGAGCACAGGTATTTCAACCATGACAACCTGACACATCATCAGTTGTGCACCTCCGCATCATCATTTCGACCTTTACCACAAGACACCCTCCATTGAGGCAGGCCCACCACAGACAGATCAGGCCTAGGTGTGTGTCAGAAAGTTTGCTCCTCCGTGGTGGAATAATATGTATTTTTGATTTGGGGGTGAACTGTCGCTTTAAGAGTTCTGATTGACAAGATTTTGAATGATGTGGCTCATGGTCAGTAAAAGTCACCTTTTACTACGGTAGGCGTTGATAGACTAGAGGTATTGCTGTGAATATAATTTGTTTAACGTGTATTTAAATGTATCTTTTTTTGGTTGCATATTGTGTTTTTCTCTAACTGAGAGCCCCAATTGTGCACTTTGACAGAATCCTGTTAAATGTAGAATTATATGACAATGATTTCCTTTTTTTCCTTTACTGTATCAGTAAATGTTCTTTGCTTTCATGTGACGTATGGAAGAGACAGTAAAAGGGCCTGTAAGCTCCTCCTGTTGGCCGCTACCTGCTATGGCTCTATTTTTCTAATGAAAACAACAAAAACTGCTACAGGAGAACAGTGACAAGAGTGAGTAAGAGAGTTTCGGCTCCCTATTTTAGGTTGACAAGTTAGGGATCAGTGAGATTGTGTGTTTGTCACCGTCTAACAATGTGTAACAATGTCATAATACACAGCATAAGAAGAGCACAGATTGAGCTTCCGTTTGTCAGTCACAATGCCAAAAACAGGTGGGGGTATTTCGGCTTAAACCATCCTCCAGGTGTTTTCTTAGAAGGATTAGTCCAGTGTCAGGTCTCAAACAGAAGTACAGGCTGAAAAGGAAAACATCCTCAGGCCCACCAGCACTCCGTAACATAAGTAACATACTTAGGGTAACTCAGGAGGCCAACAAGAGGAGGCTCAGTGGCAAGAATGTTGGAAAGCACACAAGTTAGAGGGCGTTAGATAAATAGTGCGAGAGAGAGAATTTGAGTGTGTGTGCGTCTGTGATTTCACTGAGTATTTACTCAAAACATTGTCTTGTTATGTTGATTTATTGATTTTCATTATCAGCTATGTAGAGGCCTTCATACATGGTTTGCTTTGATAAGATTATTCATTGTGTTTTCGTTTTCTTGTGTTGTGGTGAGTTGTGGGACCGTTTGTTGCTGAGATATTGTGATTCCCACATGCAAATGGCATGCGTGAGAGCTGAACGTTAACAGTTGATTGGTGGATTTTGATATGAATGCAGATTTAAACCAAAACGGATGAGATTCAATCCCAAAAGTGACCTTGATTTAAAATGCCAATGGGTAAATTGCGCTTGCATGCAAACTGGGGGCTTTAAGGTGTTAACTGCAGAATGCTGCCCTTTGTGCCTTTTAATAAAAGTGGGATGAGTGGGACTTAAAGTGTATGATTTTGATATAAACTTTTCTTATTGTATGTATGATGTGATATTTTTAACACCACTTTCTCCTCAGATACTTTGTGTCTAATGGCGAGAAAGCTTTGGATTTTTGTAAACTGCAGTATGTTGAAATGTAACGGTTGACTTGTGTAAGAGAAACATCAATAAAGTTTTTCTTTCCTTACCAGCACTTGTGGCCTGTTTCATCAGTAAGATGGAGTAAGAATGTATGTTTGTGAAAAATATTAAAGAAAGTCTAGAGTTTTGAGGCAAGACATCCACCCATCCATAGATCCCAGGAGAGGGCCTAGACTAAGAGCAGTTCAAGAAGACCACGATGAAACGGCACATTCGGAGAGAGTACCTTGCCTGGTATGGGGACACCAGGGCCCGCTTCTTTTTTTTAGATTGCGCGTAAGTTCTTAATTCTGAAACAAGAGACACTAGATGTATGTGTATATTGCTTTCATTGACAACTGTATTTCACTGCATGGTCAATATGTAATATAAAAATGGTTGTGTGGATCATCGTTGTGCCAGTTTTTGATGTAAAAGGTCCCTTATTGTAAAACAAATCAGATTAGATAGAGGGTGAGTACAGGCAGACAGTATGGGGAAAATGATGTGTTTTTTTTTACTTTAGAACATGTAAATATGTTAACGTAGAAATCCAAAATACAAGTATGAACCTGAAAATGAGCATGTTAGACCTTTAAACTAAGAGATGTCCTGATAATAAATTCTTTTTTAAACCAAGCGTTAAGTTTTGACTCGGAATGAAAGAAATCGGAGGACTGAGATGAAAAGCAGCCATTATACTGGATGTGACAGATGAAGCTGACCCAACCATCACTGGTTCTTCTCATTAAAATTACTATCAGCACATTCACACCATAAAAATGTGGGAGATAGAAAAGAAGTGATTACACTAAACGATTTAACCCACAGTACCACAAACCACACCACAGATTTCAATGAAGACACCACAGATTTTCAGTTGACAACCAACAACAAGAAATACGCTCCGGGGTCTTTCTGCGACCATATGTCTGATGAATCTTTCATTTCATCAAGGGACGAATCAATCATGTCAGCGATGTTTTAACGAGCCATTGTGTCGAACAAGAAAACAGTATATAAAACCAGCCGCGTTGTTTAAAGCTTGAGCAACTCGTGTTACAATAAACACTCATAAGGCCTTTTTGTTTTGTCTTACGTTGTGATTTATATTCTCCATATTATGGTTTCGTTTAATGAAAACCACAAACATTCCTCACCCTTATGGGCACAGCGTCTCTGCATTCACACTAAACAATGTAGAAAGAATGTAGTGTTCATCAAGTACATGCAACTCACACACACTCAGAGACAGGAAAACACTTCCGCCTATATCTAAGTTTGTGTCTGCATAAATTTATCTTGTTTATAAGACACTTGGCATTGGCGGCGTACTGTCACCTCACACCCACAGGCCACAAACCGACATAATTAATAAGCAGGGGAACAGTGGAAAGCTTAATTATTCTGGCCTTAATTCAGATGATAGTAAACTAAACATGTCAAACTGACCTACTTTTGAATAGCATACAACTTCCTATTGCTACCATACATAGTACTGCAAACAGATGAATGCAGGGTGCACGTCAAGTATCTCTTGGCAGGTGAGCCACATTTTTAGAAATGTGGCCAAACCATGGGCCTTTGTTTAAGCTTAAAAAAGCCAAGAACCAAAGAAAAAACTGAACAATGAACAAATACATTGTGCTCTTTTCTTCAGAAATTGGAATAGGACTACAATGACAGGTCGATTCACTGCCAAGGCATTGCAACACGATAGTAAGACATACTTTAGGAAATATGTCTTGATGTTTTTTTCGTATGGCTCAAATCAACCTTCAGCTGTGTGCATAACGAAGAGTTTACTATTGATAATGTGGACTTGACTGAGGCAAGGATTGAGGCCTGAGGAAAGGATAGCGAGCTGGATGATGGTACGACATATGCAACTAATCCCGCCCCTGATCATGTAAAATGTGCTCATCAGAAACTTGGTCCACTTGTCACGTGTTGATTTTCTTGGCACGCTACCCGACGGTGCTGCCAAGTTTAGACATATAAGAATAATAGCAGTGATACGTATAGGTTTATAGCAGTGATACTCAGCTCAGAACCTGAGGGCATAATGTGGCCCGTGATAGGGTGCCAGGTGGCCCATCTGCCATTTTCTAATCCACAATGAAAACAAAGTAGTTCACACTGGGATTTTTTTTTGTTCTTTCCAAAGTACATTTAAAAAAAAACATAGAAGTAGAGCTTGTTTATAAAGAAGTGCCAGGGAGGGTGAGAGGTCTGAGCTAAGCCCCGAATGTCCTCAAATCCTAGAAACACCCCGACGCACACCTGAGCTGTGTGAGGCTGCTGCGACAGGCTGCAAAATACATGTGTCAACCCTGGTGCCAAGTTAATTTAGTTCATAAGTTAAGTGAATAATTTAAAAAAAAGATGAGTTATCTGCAGTTTAATGTTGATCCATTTTATCAGATGAATATTAGTAGTTAATTAAATTAGCGTTCATTAACTGGCCCCTGGCCTCATGTCATTTTGCACAGTGGAGTATGCTTGGTCTATGGCTACCATCCTGGCGTATAAACATGCATATGCTGTTTATTGTCATAATTTTGCCATACACACGTGATGGATTCCCATTGAAATTAGTCTTAAGAAAAGCTGATGATAGTGGAACAAAATACTCACTTATCAATGAGTTTATGAGCAGCTACTGCCCAATGCTTGTAAAACAGGTTATGTTTTAATATAATATTATCACACATCATTTCTCCAGTGAACAAAACCACAGAAAGATAAATAAATACATATTATTCATTCAGCTGCTGCTCTTCAGTGGCATCATCCATTTTGTAGAATAGTGGCCCCTGGTGGCGGTTTGGTGAAGTGCAAAGCTAACCATCCACCACTTAGCTTACTTGTCCACCTCGAGATTTAGCAATTACTGAAACACAAGTGTGTGAGATGAATATAGCACACGCAAAGGGTATGCTCTCACTGAATTAAAACACACGCCTCACAAAGAAACGTTTCGCCACAGCACAGGGAACTCCAGTAAGTTCGCATTTCAAACGGATTGAATCGGTGGCTACAAATGTGTGCTAACGTTAGCTGAACTAGCAAACAAGGCTAGCGGGTGCTAGCTCTACAGCCCTGCCGGCTACACGAACGACAGGCACGGATTTCTATCACACAGAGTTCGTGAGTCACAGTCTGGTGGCGTAACGTATGATATTGTGTTTTAAGTAGTGTAACCGAAGGCTACAGCTTGTCAAATAATAATGTAGTAGGTTGAAACAGTGGTAGATGTAGACGGTCTGCTAACCTATATTAGCATATCTAGCTAGCTAAAGTGCTAAAGTTGGCTGTGGGCAGTAGCTTCTTTGCTAGCCGGCTAATTCGATGCTAGGCACCATCACAACTGGCCATGGGAGCATGGATGTGACAGGCTAACATTAGCTGTTCGCATATGTATTTTCCTAACATACTCTTCTTTGCAGGCAGCCATGTCAGGAATTAAGAGGAAAATAGAAGGCAATGATCCCGACTATGATGACATTTCCCTGGTCCAAAATAGTAAGAGGAATAAAGCGGCTGAACATAATGGTGAGTCCATGATATGAGCCCTGAGACAGTACACCTGCTTTACATGTTGTGACAGCTAACAAGTAAGTGTACTCTTCAGTACTTCATACTTGAACATGTGTTCCTCCTGCCTTATCAGCCCGAGAAGCAGCAGTACAGAAGATTGAAGCCATCATCAGAGAGCAGTTTTCTTTGGAGATGAAGAACAAAGAGCATGAGATAGATGTGATAAGTCAGGTATCTGGATGATAAAGTTTTTTTTTCCATTTCACTAATGCAGAAAATAATGCATTGATACAGAAAGTGACTTGTACTTTTTTTTTCTTTTGGGTTAATTGTTCTCATTATTTTGCAGCGTCTCAATGAAGCCAGGAGGATGATGGACAAGCTAAGGGCATGCATAGTGGCCAATTACTACGCCAACGCTGGAGTAACAAAGCTCCCAGAGGTGAATTCCCATCTACACACACCCAGACAGCTGTTGGCTGCTTTAAGGCAGTTGTATAGTACAGTCGCAACAACCACAATTTCCTCTGTGTCCTAGCATGCTTCTAAGAGTGACCCTGCCGTGCTGAACCATCCAGCCATCCGCCGCTTCCTGGAGTCCCCATCCCGGTCCTCTTCCCCTCTCAACCAGGGCTCTGAGACACCATCTCTGGCCCAGTCAGAGTCTGAGTCCCTGTCACAACAAGGAGAGGGGGCAGAGAGGGATGGAGAGGGAGCGTGGAGAGAGGATGGCAGCAGGCAGGAGCGCAGACCAGGGCGCAATACAGGCAAAGTGAGTTCAGCTGACCAACATGACATCAATGATTAATTCATTGATGATTACAAAGTGCCATCAGTAAAAGTCTAGCATCTTTTTTATCTTTGATCAAGACCATAATGTTCGTCATTATTTCTCTTAGGACACATTCGGCGTACCAGTGTCCTTAGGATCCGAGCAGAGGGTGACCTATCACACCATTGGAAATGAAGCTTCTAGACTCTATGCAAAAAAGACAATCGTAGTGGGGAACGTGTCCAGGTATGTAACCGAACTTAAGCAAAAGTTTAACTCACTCAGGTCATCTTTCTGACTTAGTATGATGTTGAGTAAGTCTTTAAAGGTTAGGAACCTCTCAGGAAGTCATGAGACTGTTTAAGTTATAGAAGACAGAAATCACGGTTGTCTGTTTTTCCTCTTCTTCAAGGCGTATGTGCACACTATATGTGCAATATTAACAGACATACTATGTGCAGGTTTTTTTTTACCTATTAACTATTATTGTCTGTTATTTATAAATGTGAGAATTGGATGGTTGAATGTATGCAGAATGTGGTTTTAACTGTCAGCAACTTATAAAAGTATAATTTTTTCCAATGATACAATGACAATAAAAGGTGTTCTGATTCTGATGACCCACTAGAAGTGTGTCACATTGCATTTATCTGCAGAGACTCTATCCTCTGCCTGTATTTTCTTATTCTTGTTTTACTGTGTTCGGGACGTTCCAGGGCACAGTGCGCAGGTGAAGTTAGGACATGATAAAAAGACAGCCACGGAAATCTCAGTTGCAGTGCCAAAACCCCACAAGCAGGCAGAGCTCATCCCAAAATGAGGGTGTGTAAGGGATTGGCTTTTACTTTTGCTGGCAATGTCTACAGACATTAACGACTATTCCAGCATGGTATACCGTTCAACTTTTGCGTCTTTTATATGAGCTGTTGAAAAGGTTTCAGATCACAAGTAGACATGCCTTTACGTTGATGGGTCATTAGTCAGACTGTTTGAAAACCCCAACATAACATCCATCCATCCATTTTCTAACCGCTTATCCTCTTGAGGGTTGTGGGGGGGTGGAGCCTATCCCAGCTGACACTGGGCGAGAGGCTATTGCAGGGCTGACGTGTAGAGACACAACATTCATACCTACGGTCAATTTGGGGTTACCAATTAACCTATCCCCAACCTGCATGTCTTTGGACTGTGGGAGGAAGCCAGAGTATCTGGAGAAAATCCACGCTGACACAGGGGGAACATGCAAACTCCGCATAGAAGGGCTCCCACACCCAGGATCAAACCAAGAACCCTCTTGCTGTGAGGCGACAGTGCCAACCACCACAACACCGTGCCGCTCCCAACATAACATGAAAATTTCTATTTTCATCACTTTCTTTCAAAATTTCATACTTTTTTTGGCAAATCTGTCGAAATCAAATATTTACATTGTGACACCTATGGTTTGAAGTATCGCATATGCCTTGAGTTGCAGGCATAGCACAGAAAATAAGTTAAACTCAAAATAGTGGTAAAATCTTCTGGCTAAAGTTGATCAGACTACAAGGAAACGCTCATAGATAAATGAGTTTATGTGTTAAGTCTGTATGCAGGATATTAGATGCAATGGCTGTTGTTTTGATTTAATATAACTCCCCCCCGTACGTCTCTTCCTGAACAGTTTTGCACCTGTGTGATTCTGTATATTCAAAGCCTTTGTTGAATTAGTCTTGTTTTCACATGACTGTGAGAACTGAGGTGCTGAGCTATATTATGGTTTTGCTACAAGCTCAGTCATGTTGCAGTTTGAAAAAGCCTTTTTATTAATTCATTTATTTTCCCTAGGGCCTGAGTTGATCCAGATAACAGTTCCTTGCGATCACTCGGTTCAGTGTAATATGAAGCACATGTTAATTGTAGAAAGCTTGATTGACAGGGCCCATGTATCTCGTGCACACTAAATGTCTCGGATGGCTTCGTGGGATAGTCATTTCTCATGTGCCGCAGTGCATAGTTGTCCGTAATAAGAAGGCTTAAACTTGACACATCAGTCATACACAGTTAATAAAAGATACTTGGGATAAGATTACTTTAAACTGACCCAGATTGTCAACTTATGTATCATGTCATGTATTTTCTGACAGGATATTTGTAAAGCTGTCTTCAGTGTTTGCATTAAATGTTCAAGGATGACTTATTTCTAATAATGTACGTGTTTTAAATCAAACATTTGCTTGCGACCCATACTGCCTGTCTTCCCTTAATCCTCTGTTCTTACCTTCCCACATTATCTTTTACAGTTACTGGCGCTAATTCTTTATCCGTCCTGGTTGTTTTTCTTCATTGTCTCCCCCTCTCAGGTACATTCCCCCAGATAAGCGGGAAGAAAATGACCAGTCTACCCATAAGTGGATGGTGTACGTCAGGGGCTCCAGGAGGGAGCCCAGCATCGACCACTTTGTAAAGAAAGTCTGGTTCTTCTTGCATCCCAGCTACAAACCCAACGACCTAGTGGAAGTCAGGTTTGTGTGTGTTTGTTTTTCTGCATATTTGAGACGGACAAAGGCCCCTTTGGCACATGCACTGCAAACATGACAATATCTAGACATTACCTGGAGGAGCTGTATGTGCGAACGCAAATGTCTGAATCAGTTGGACATTAAACGGACTTAACCCTGCCAGCTTCCTAGTGCAAAGTTTTTGTAATGTCTGATTGAGCCCACGTGGGACTAGAGGAGGTGATATTCTGGAGAATTCACAGCAAGCTAGTTGGTATTTTAATGACGTTTCTGAAATGTGGCTTCCGTGAAACTGGAAAAAACAAACACCCGAGGGTTTCGGAGGAAGGGTCATTTACGCAAAGATAGTAACAAAAATGTCTTAACTGGAGAGATGATCAGATATGGGAACTTCTGTCAGTAAGGCCTGACTCTGAAATCGTCAGACACATGTAAGGAATGGCAAGAGACTGTTGTTTGGGACCAAACCAGCTTCATGACCTTGGTGTAGTCTGCGTCATGTCCTGCCTCGTGCGTGCTCTAGCTAGGTGCCACCCCTTTCTTAAACCAAACAGAGCATTTCCAGTAGGTGAAAACTGTTCTTCTGACACAGTTAACATCTTGCTTTGTTCCACATGTGTCAAAGAGAAACACATCAAACCTGATTCTCTTGACGTTATCCAGAGTTCACATGAAATAATGGCTAAAGTCTGTGTAATCACTTCTTAGTCACGCACCTGATGCAGGCACGACTCCTCTCTTGTAATACAAATTAGCACTTGGGTGCTGTCTTATGTCGTTACCTCAGGCAACAATAGAAGTCAGAGACATGGGGACAAACTTGCTCCAGTTAGATTTCACCTCACGTGTTGCCCTAGACACAATGTTTACTTCTAACTTTAAATTATTATTTTTGGTTAGAAGTTTGCCACACCTCTTTCCATGCACTGCTTGCCAAATCAAAGGAAGTAAGAAAACAATTCGGATAATAGCACCTGGGTGAGTAAGAGACTGTCTTCATCATCAGTTGGTGTATAATTCGGAACAGCTTTCAGGTCAGCCCTAAGTGTAAAATCAGTCTGCTGATCACAGTGTGTGTCTCAGCAGGATTTATGACAATCCTTTAATAAATAGTGCCCCCTTGTGGATCTTTTCTGATGCAGATTATCCAGCCCATTCCCCATCAATCATAGCTGGAAGTAAAAAAAAATATTTGTCTCTGAGTGATGTTTACTTCAGCTAAATCTTGCCGTTGGTTAGTTTTTATGCAAACTCAGAAAAGACATAATCATTATGTACACACACATCGTTAGGTGGGGGCTGTTACGTCATTCAGCACACAGTGAGTCAGACTGGAAGTAAACATCAACATGACTAATAGTGGGCACACCTACATGGTGTAGTGACATAGAAAAACAAGCATGTTTAGGTGTTTTCCTTAGCCCAGAGCACCGAGGAGTGTCGACTGGTGTCGCACAGTTCATGCAGGAGTTATCTGGAAGGAGCAGAACTTTTGGCCTTGAGTTCTGTGGTTAAGATGTCTCGGTACAGTTTTTATCCTCCAAAAGTGGCAAAGGATTTAAGTTTGCCCGTGGCTTCTGAATAAATGATCTCTTTCATCAGTCAGCAATCCTTATCCTGGGCTGTAGCCTCCTGGCTGTTTCAGCTGACAAGGCACTCACGTTGCTGTAGCAGCCGCTCATAAGCTCCTTCTGACTGACTCAAGTCTTGATTCCCAGTGAACCCCACACAGTCCCAGTGCTCTGTGCTGACTCTCAATGCAGCCTGAATGTAGATGAAGGCATGAAAGTAAGAAAGAAAAACAAAAAAGTAACACCCATACAGTATTGTTGAATAGACACAGTATGCATGCACATACAGTACACACACCAGCAGTCAGATCAAATGGGGAGAAGATGAGAGACCTGCAAGTCATTGATTTTAACAGTGTATTAACTCTGTCTATGTCGAAAACCAGTTTGTTTTTTAACTGCATCCTCGATGGCTGTTTTCCCTCCAGATTTGTATTTTGATGACTTAACATGACGCTTTTTGAATGTGTTTGTTCTCAGTGAGCCTCCCTTTCATTTAACACGTCGTGGTTGGGGCGAGTTTCCTGTGAGGATCCAGATCCACTTCAAAGACCCCCGCAACAAACGCATTGACATCATCCACCAGCTAAAGGTCAGACCACATCACGGACTAAAACATATGTTGGCTTGTTTTTTCACTACAGACTGAGACATACTGTTTTTCCACACGCAGTTTTAACTGAGCCTCTTATAGACGTCCCAGTGTGTCCATGATGTCTTTTGTGTTTGCGATGACCTCTGTAATGCCACCTGTAAATTGCAAAATAGGTGCTAATCATTTATGGTCCTTTAAAGTTGTGTACTCTGACTTACTAATTGGTGTCGACACATAACCATGAATTTAAGCAATACAGGAATGTTATGATAAGTATTGTGTGACAGAAAACTTGGGCATCAGTAGCTACATTTCTACAGGCATACTGTAAATACAGCTTGACAGTAAAACCTAATGAGAATTTTAAAGTAATTTGATTTAGTCATTATAATGAGAAAGCATTTATAATTTAAATATCCAACTCACTCTACTTTATGATTGAAACTCCATAAAAGTTTTTAATTCACGCTCTCTGCTCTTTTCCCACAGTTGGACAGAACGTACACTGGGCTGCAGACACTCGGAGCAGAGACTGTAAGTTCTAAATGTTCTGCAGTGACTTTTTTTTTTTTTGTCTCAGAGCTTCACTCTGACGATAAGCTATATTTGTTCCAGGTGGTTGATGTGGAGCTCCATAGGAACTCTCTCGGGGAGGACTACATCCCTCAGCCCTCTTCCTCCAAGGTGACTCACAGAGCTGCCAGCCCCACGTTGGCGTCCTCCCTGGCCCAAAGTTATGGACGCTCCAGTTCTCCCATCTCACATGATGCCAGCGTAGACAAAGGTACGCACACAGAAATGTTGATTAGGAAAGTTAAAGGTCATCTTTAGAGTTTTTGACCACTATTAACACTGTGGAGAAGTGTTTTTATAAGCAAGTCCCCATTTTGTTTTTATCGCACTTGTGATGTGATACACAGTCTGCTGTAAGTGGAGATCAATCAACATTTATTTCTATAGCCCTTTACAAAACCCAAAGGTACCCAAAGTGCTTGACAACAGTGTCAGATAACAATGAAAGTACATGACGTACCAAACACACACACACACACAAACAATAAGACAATACAGAAAAGAAAAACAATGGAAAGTGTGACAGTGCTACAGGGCATTAAAAGCCTTTCAGCATAGATAAAATACATTTAAAAAAAAGTTTGAGGTCCACATTCAGCGTCATACTTGAGTTTGGCCATGTTGTTGAGCTAGTTTGCTGTGTCTGTTAAGTAGCTGTCTGTTATTCACACACTCTACAACAGGAAACGGCACTTCAAAATAAAAGCTTCTGCTGGAAATTCACTGTACGTCAAAAATAAAGTGTGTTTTTTACAAACTCGGCACATTTGCGAGTCAAAAGTGCACTTTTGGACTGCGACCAGTTGGGAATCACTGATTTAAGACATCATTTCTGTTCAGCTCACTGACATGTTGGTATCGGTCACAGCAACAGGTGTTACAGCGTACTTTAACTATTCATTCGTTTACAGGCCATAAGTATATAAACCCACTAAGACCTGTCTAAGTAGGCTAATGGCGTGGACACCAGTAGCTCAGTAGCTTTTTTGTTTTTAAAAACACAAATACCATCATACACTGTTTATCCTGGTGAAATGTCAGCAAGGTATGAAGGTATGAAAAATTAGACACCGCCCAAGCCTAGTAGACAACATCTTTGTGAAACACTGTGCTCAGAAAGCCACAAGATGCCACTTTTTATTGAATAATAAGCAGCGTTCTCATTTACAGAAACAATCATTTCTCAGAAACGATGAAAAGTAATTTATTAGGTGTGAGTTTTCTTGTAATTTGTATCAGCTGTTGCACAGTGAGTACGATAGTAGAAAGTGTTTGATCCTATGAGCTCTTGCTCATTTTGTTCAACCAAACCAAACTGGGTTTAGTAGTGTCACAGTGTCTCTTGTACTGGATACATTTTATTATTACATCTGTATCTCTGTCACAAAATGTGTACCTTAACTCCAGATGAGGTTTAAAGGGAGTATAAAAGACATAATGCTCTTTCATTTCCTGATAGGTTTCATCAAAGCAGAGATGGGGAGATCTGCAGGTGGCCATAGCTCCAGCCTGACTGCTGGTGAACGCACCCCAACCCGACCCAAAGCCAGCGACAGGATCACTCTGGGTTCCCATGGCAACTCTGCCTTCCAGCCCATCACAGCAAGCTGTAAGATCGTCCCACAAGGACAGCCGCCCAGCCCTGCCGAGTCTCCCGGGAAATCATTCCAACCAATCACCATGAGCTGTAAAATAGTTTCAGGTAAATGTCTCCACCCAGTGGCCATTTGACAGTGTTGCTAAAGAACGTAGTTGTGCAGGCTGCTTAACAGCTTACTAAAAAATTCTAGAAAACTCTTTTATTTCAGATTTAATGGTGAAATAGTAACACTACAAAGAAACGCTGACAGCAAACACTTAACTGCTTTGATATTAACCTTTGTCAGAGTTCCAGTATTCAACTATTGTTCTGTCTTGTAATTTGTGCACACTTTGTTCCCTGGCATTGATGCTCATTCTTCACTTGGTGTAATTATTTAAAATGCAGCCATTGTTAGGAATATGCTGTACCGGTCAGGAGGGAACAAGACCTCTAGTGAGCTCCTCCAGGCACATGTTTGCTCTACTCTGCAAAAATTGGAGGAATGGTCTCTGCAGAAAATTTAAAAAAACGTTTCTACCTCATCAGGCATCATGGAGAGTTTAATGTACATCACCACAAATTCAGTTACTGTCAACTTGGCCAGCTGTGACACGACTCACACAAGTGACATCACTGGTTGGCTGGTTGCACAAAGGTCACCAAGAGGGAATGAAAAAAACGTGATTTATGTGTTTATATATTCATTATTAACAACCCAGTTATTTAGCTAATAGCCTGTGCACTTTATCCCCCACAGGGTCTCCCATCTCCACCCCAAGCCACTCCCCGCTGCCTCGCACACCCACCACATCCACCCCTGTCCACAGCAAGCAGAGCTCTTCATCAGTCCTCAATAACCCTTACATCATTGTTGACAAGCCCGGCCAGGTGATCGGCATGGCTTCCTCATCCGCCGCCTCCGCAGGTACGCATCTCCCACTCAGTGTCAAAGTGCTGCTTGAAAATCGGAAGTGGACCCACAGCAAAACCGAGAAGCGGTGTCTGAGCCGCCCACGTAGAATATAAAAATGGCTGTGAGGAGTGCACTCTATCGCAGAACAAATGATAAACTTCCTTACTCTTCTTCTTTCTCTTTATTTTAGTGCCTTCTGTTGCGTGTCCCCTTTCGCCCCCTTGTACTTTCCTATCCAGGTCTTTGTGCTTCCACTCTTCTGTCTCTATCTGTTCCTGTGTCTCTCTTTTGTTCCTGTTTTGCACTCATAAAGCATGACGTGTGGTGAGCCAGCAGGATGGTTGCGGGATGAGAGGTTACCATGGTGACTGAGCTGCTGTGTTTTATGGCCAGATTAGGAAAATGAGACACCACGCTCAAGTCAAGTTTTGTCGGTGTTTGTGCACATATTTCCCCGTGAACAAGGTGTGCAATTATTCGCAAAGATGAGTGCCTTGTCAGAAGAAGTGAGTGTGCACTTAATGTGTGCGTCACCCCATCACAGAGCAGAGTCATCTTACATCACCAAGGCTATTGCATTTACCTCCTCACATCAGCAGCGTCAGTTCGTATTCCACTTGGGAGCTCTTTCCCCTAGATTGCTCACTCTTTCTCGCCCACTCAGCCGCTCCCACTCTTCCTCCACAAATGCACAAGCTCAACCAGATCTGGCAGTGAGGCTGGAGTGTCAGTAAGTGATGTTTTAAAAGCTGGATGATGTGGGTGTTGTGGCTGATTCACCAATCCTGGGATAAAACAAATTTTAATGCAGTAGGTAAGGGATGAAACTTGGTTGCTCGGCTTCAACGCCCACGCTGAGTAACTCGGAGAAGCATCTGTCACCTCGCACCATGATGGCCTTGATGTCTGTGGAAAATGTGGCAGGAACTGCAGTGAACCATCACCAGCACAGTCACCTCCTCCATGACTTGTTGTGTGTGTGTTTGTGTAAATTACTCCACAGGAAGCCCCTCAGCCAAACAGTCTGTTGCTCAAGGCGCTCGCTCTCCAGCCCCCAAAGTTCACGCTGGCACCTTCCTCTCATCAGGGGTGAAGGTAAGTTGTTAGTCTGATGGTGTCACCCTCTAAGATGAATCATTATGAGCTAAATCATCTCGTTTTACTGATGTGTTCCCACCAATACGCAGTATCTGTCCCTGTAGTATCTGTGTCTTTAACAAAGCAGGATGGTATTAATAGTAGGCCAGTGTGCTATCTTCAGCAGATGTGAGTGCCTTGGCAAGCTATTTAAATGGGACATCACTCTAAAGATAGGAGGGGGTGCGGGGAGCTTTGCAGATAGAATTGCATGGTTCTGTTTCACTCAGTGTCAATACCCCGCTGTACAATCCTCCCACTCCCACATGCTCATCATCCCATCACCAACCACAAAGGCTGAAATACGATTTCACTTAAAATTTCTGTTTTATCACAGTGGCAGTCTGATTGGCTCTGATTCTACAGTTGTCTGGCACCTGCTGTGGTACTAAAGGCCAGGGCAGATGGGGACAGATGGGGAATATAAAAACATCCTCTTGATGAATAAATGATGATGCTAATTTCCAAAAATATGTTTAAGCCAACAAATCTCGCTGCTCTGTGTTCTCTAGCGTGTTGAAATATCAGAGAGTCGAATTTACACCAGTGAGAGCAGCCACTGTGTCTACAACCTGTTGTGCTTCCAAGGCAGAGCAGCCTTCTTCTTCTTCAAGTCCTTCTCTCACTCACTTTTTTGTTGCAGGTTATTATCAAGCAGGAGCCAGGGGAAGTTTCGACACAGCAGCAGCAGATGGTTTCCACAGTAACCAGCCAGCAGCAACCTGCCGCTACAGCAGCACACCAGTTTGTCGCAGTGAAGGGAGGTCACATGATCTCCATGTCGGCCCAGAAACAGGCAGGTGGGGCCACAGGGGCCACGACTAGCAAGGTCAGTTTTTCTTTTGTTGAACCACAGAAGCACGTGAATCATTTACATGGTATGGTGATGTGTTGTCAAAAGTTACAGTCAATTAAAAAACTTCTCTCACTTCTAGATGTTAGGCATTCCTGTCAGCTCAACGCTTCAGTCTGCGGTCAAACAGGTGGCTATCAGCAGTGGACAGATTCTGGTCGCCAAGGGCAACCCTTCTGTCTCCAAGGTGATGGGTGGGAAGCCGGTTTTGGCTCAGGGAGTCGCTAAAGCCATCGTCAGTGGAGCCAGTGGCATTTCTGGTCAGCAGGCTGCTGCCAAGGCGGCTGGTGGTTCGAGTGGCAAGAGTGGAGGTCAGAGTTCACACATACAGGTGTTCATGTGACACTAAAGGAAGGCCTTTACACAGCGGGGGAGTGACGAATAAGCAACATGAATATTTTGTATCAAAACGATTCACACTGCCAGCAATGCAAGTTTACAACAGTTAAAACACTTCAGGTTTGAATAGCTTTGCGCTTCACCTCGGCCGATTCCTGACATATTTTAGGATGTAGGTGGGACAGTTTAAGGTCCTCCTGGGGTGCTAGCACCTCATCTGAGAAGGCAGAAGACCATCTATTGAGATCCTATGACCCAGAGCAGTGTTGGGCAGTCTGTCTGATGTAAGTTGTTGTATAGCTTTAGCATCCGTAAACTATTTTATCAAGTCCCTTTAGAGAATTGCTCTGAGTGAATTTGAGTTCCCACTGGTAAACAGGTATGCAGTGTGTATGTCAAGGGTTTTTTTGTGAAAGCTAAGAACATAGGAGTTGTGATGTCAGTTGCACACCACAGAATTGGCCTTTATTTGCAATGTGAAAGAATCAGAGAAGGTATTGCGTCACTTTTTGGGTGCATGTTTTTCTAGTTCCATGTGAAAGCATGACAAAAACAACAAAAATATTTTTACATGCGAGTTAATTGCACCCAAAAAGAAGCATCCTGTGTGTGAAGGCCTTTAGACAATTATTTTAATAACACATTTGCATTCTACAACAAATAAAACCGGATATACACATTTTATAAAGTTGTCACTTTTGTGTTAGTAATCATAAGGTATAGAGCCTGTAGTATAGATAAGTGAGATTAATGATTATTTTCTTTTTGCCTATGTCCTTAGTGATGGCTACTCTTCAGCTGCCAGCCAACAACTTGGCCAATCTGGCCAATTTGCCTCCAGGCACCAAACTCTACCTGACCACCAACAGTAAGAACCCCTCGGGGAAGGGCAAGCTGCTTCTCATCCCACAGGGAGCTATCCTCCGAGCCTCCAGTGCAAGTAAGACGTGCAACATCCTGTAATCTTTTTAAATACAGACTTTAGCAAAACAACTCAGTGTTGGTTAGCATTTATTTAGCCCTGGTTTTCTGTCACACACTTGACACACTCCTATCAAACTTTCGGAAGCTTTGGGTTATAAGACCAGGCAGAAGATTTCTTTGACTGTTGGCAGTTTTGAAGACATGTTGACACTGTAATTTTGTGGCAGCAAAACACAAAACATGAGCCAGCAGATAACTCCTTAGGGTTAAGTTGAGCTTCCTGTACACATGAAGGGGCCCATTTACTCAAGCAAACACACTGACACAATATCAAGACCTAAAATATAATACAGTCACCACTTGATAGTGTTTCCAGTCTTCGGTTTGGGCCTATGTGATAATTTAATGTCAAAGTGGGTGCAGAGAGCCTGAGAATCATTCAGCATCTGACTGTGCACAACACATTACATCCTAGCAGGAGTGTCATGGCATATATTGTTCTCTGTGTGTGTATCTTATATGGAGGATGAAAGTGGTGGGTTTAGGAATTATTTGTGTCCAACTGAAACTAGTACATGAGTCTGTAGGTGACTCAGTATCCGGGGTTAGCGTCCCAACCATATGGCTTTCAGCCTGACTTCTTCCTCCATGCCTCAGGTTGGAGACAGCTGTATTAAAAATGTTCTTGCTCTCGGCTCATCATAAAGTTTGGCAAAAGTAAGAAATCCTCTTCCGAAGTGACGCTAGAATTTGAGGCATGCTGGTGGCAGTTACAGATTTTGGCTGCTCCTCTACCTTCTGGACACTGAGTCAGGCACAGTCATCTGTTTCTTTCTGCTGTTTATTCAATGTGTACTGCGAGCTAGAATCCCTCACACAGTGCACTTCGTATCAAATTGCAATGAGATTAAACAGATTAAGCAGCATGCGGTATTTTATCTAAAACAAATTTCACAGTGGTAAACCAGCTGTACTCCATATAGCTCTGCTCCAGAATCATTTGTCTGAGTGAAATATGCTTACCTGTTTGAAACCACACACATAATGAAGACGATGAGCTGTGATGTGGGATAAAGAAACACAGGATTGTTTATCAGATTTTAGACTGATGTGTATGTGGCTGTCTGTAATTTAGGTCAGCAGTCCCAGAGCAGCTCGTCGGCAGGCGCTGGGGGCTCGCAGACCTCCTCCTCCTCCTCTTCCTCTTCCAGCAGTCTGCCATCCAACCTCTCCTACACGTCCTATATCCTTAAACAGACACCACAGGTGGGTAGAAATGCATTTTTACGCTATAATACAAACCTTCAAGACATACGTACTCTCGTTTAAAAAAAATCTGTGCCGTGGATTCTCAGTTGTGTTTATTAGAGCTTTAGTATTTATGCTCTGGCATGTCTTGAGCAGAGTTTGAAGTGCCTCATCAAAGTCTGTTGGAAACTGAAGGTGCTTTGCACATTATCCATTTAATATTCATCGCCACAGTAACAAGAAAACACCCAGATTTTATTCCCTTATGGCATGACAGGACTCGCATGCACAGTTTGCAAATGGGATTTCTTTCCCTCTGTGAATCTAAGATTTTTGTATTAGTATAGAGGTTGCGCCTGGTGTGTTCTTAATGAGACACATTCATTATAGCAGCATTGATTCTGCAGTCAGCTTTAGAACAGTGCTGTCCGTGCATTTAGCCAGCAGCATATAATGAAGCTGTCTGCAGAGGTTTCCACCTACATTTAAAGTAAAGAATCTGGGCTGTGTTTCCAAATAGTGATCAATCGTCTAGGTTAAGAGTGCTTTCTAAGTGTGGTATCTACAAATGTTCTTGAATATGTTGTGTATATCTCTTTAAATGGCTGAAGAGCTAATGCACACACACACACACACACACACACACACACACACACACACACACACACACCAGTTAAGAGCTAAAAGGATGATGCATTGATTTCAAAGAAGGCTGCCTGAATGTTCGGTAAGCTATTAGGATATATAGGAAATAAAGCAGGTGATGCCATAGATGGATGCGTAGGATCATCATACCTTGCACATTAAGAGAATGAACCTTAATGTACTCTGCAGCATAATACGGGTTAAATGTTAATCATAGATTTAAATGGGTCTAAAATGGTGACTGCATCCTGTTTTTATACTGGAGGCATTATGTTTTTCAGTTGTCTCTCCGTCCGTTCATCCTGTTCTTGTGAACATGATATCTCAAGAAGGCCTTGGGGGAATTTCTTCAAATTTGGCACAAACGTCCACTGGGACTCAAAGACGATCTGATTAGATTTTGCTGGTCAAAGTTCAAGGTCATTTTGTCCTCGTCTGTCTTGTTCTTGTGAACATAATATCTCAAGAACACCTCGAGGGGATTACTTTAACTGGCACAGACATCAACTCGGACTCAAGAATGGACTGATTAGAGTTTGGTGGTTGAAGGTTTTTTTTTCCTTTTCAACTGAGCGCGCCAGCAAAATATTGTTAACTTTAACATGGCCCAAGCTAGCTGAAGGTAAACATCTGCTCCTTCTAAAGGAGCATTTATTTTTTTTATATGATATAAAGGAAGTAAATCAGTAACACATTCTCAGCCCTAATGACTAAATACATATTTCAAGGTATGTTGCTGAATTTTTTTTGTCATGTAGGTTGTAAATGACGTCAGACGGGGAAAGACATGGATATCATGTACTGATTTAATACTTTTTGAAGACAAAAATGTAGCTCAGACTGGTTGTTGGTCGCTACAGACACAGACAGTGTAACAGGTACCAGAGCTCTGCAAAGACATTTTAGAAAATGCTAAGTTAACATTAGTTAAATATTTGTTAAAAAAATAAATCAGTATTTACTAACATGAAGGCAAATTACTTTGGAAAAGCCACCAAGAGTAGCCACTTGGACTAACCACAGACAGTCTATGGGACTAACTAGCTTACTACTACTTCCGCTATCTCATTGGAAGTTGCGCCCATAATCATTTCTACAATAGTGTCCTCAGGAATAAGATGGATAGATCTTCTGTGCTGCCGGGGAGATGATGTGTTTAAAACATCCTTGTTTCACAGACATCTATGTAAACTAAAGTGCAACTTGACTTGTTCGCGGAGGCGTACAACTGCAAAGCTTTAACTCTTGTTTCCTATTTATTAATTCATTGGTTTACTAAGTGGAATTTACACCATGACACCTACACAGACTTTAAATACAATCAAAGTAATATGTTGTTGGATTTCCACCCTAACTCTGCTCATCCACAGGGCACGTTTTTGGTCGGCCAGCCAGCACAGGGTTCAGGGAAACAGGGAGGTTCAAGTTCAGGAGGTCATGCATCAACATCTCCAGCCACTGTCAGCCAGCAGGCCATCCGGGTGACAGCTGGACAGAAGGCGGCTATCCTGGCCCAGGTCAGTATGGGGACTGATCCTCTTCAGTGTCTGATACTAATGGAAGCTGCTGTAATTACTACTGTTATGTTTGTGCCCTTTTTACTGTTTCACAAGCACAAACAGCCTTGTATTATAAAGATAAGAGCTACAAACACTGTCTGATGCTAACTGGCTCATCTTTGGGGTATACATCAGTGAGGATCTCCCAGGACAAAGACCTGTACAGTTTGGAGACACACTTGAAAACCTCCTTTAGTGTTTGCCAGCGCTGCTGAGCACCCCTGGCTGTCCTGTTTACTTTTCTTTCTGAGATATAGATTTTTCCTTCTTTCTCACTGCTTCACACCACTTCACACATAATCTGTTTGATTGCCTCTTGGAGCAGCAGCAAGGAGTCTTTGACTGGTTATGAAACCGTCTCAATTTAAAAGTGATGCCTCTGTATGACCTACATAAGCAAACGAGATCATCAGCGAGATGATTGGCTATTTCTATACAGTTATTCTTGATGCCGGTGCCTGGCTTTGGTTCTCCTCAAAATCAGACCAAGCAATTTACAGCACGCAGACTGGAACAGCATGTGTTCACATTTTCCCAGACCATGTTTCGCAATGAGTTGGAAGCTAGACAGTTAAAAGGAAGCATAAGAAGATTTTTCTTTAGTGAATTGTATTTTGGATGTTACATTTTGTGGTTATGGCTGATAGCTACTGGGGCAGGATCTACAAAAAGAAGAAGAGAATTGATCAAAGAAGCAAAATAAAGCTAAAGGGGACAGTGATAGTGCCTGGGCGCAAGCACGAGTCTACCTCTGTCCATCATTCGACAGATGGAGAATTGTGGAATATGAAAGAATTCAAAATCAGTCCTGAATTGTCCCTCTTCCTCCGAGACAGATATGTATATCTTATTTATGAAAGACATTGCAAGGGTTTTTATAAAATACAATCTTTGGAAATTGTTTTTCTTAAAGTCAGTCGGGGAATTCCAGTACTGCCCAACCCTTCTCCATATACATCCTGTAAACAGCTGTGTTTAACAAAAAAAATAAGATTAAAAATAAGTTGCGTCTTTCAAAACAAATTCACCTGCAAGCCAGATCAAGATCTTTACAACATAAGGTGGTAGGGCTCATGGAAACACGACAGCTTGTCCACAGGGACCACCAAAATTAACACAAATAAAAGTTCATTGTAGTTGCTTTGACAGTATGTGAGCTTTGTGATTCCAGTTTGACACTACATCAGTCTAATCTCTGAGTTCACATGCTAAACTGATGATGGAAAGGCTTACTTATGTGATGCTTTCTTTGGGAATGAGATGTCAAGAACAGGAAGTTGCTAAAAAGGTGCCCATGAGTGACCTCTAGCTCGCCTGGTAGAGTGTGAGCCTCATGTAGGCAGTCCTTTGCAGCAGCCTGGGTTCGAGTCCGACTTGTGGCCCTTTCCTGTATCAGGAAAAGGGAGGAAAATTATATTGCAACAAATCAGATCTAGTTGTAGCAGGAAGTGAGTATGAGGGGATGGGAGGGGGGCAGTGTTTGATGCTGTTACCCAGCAGTCTGATGTCCTGTGGGCAGAAGCTGTTCGTCAGTCTTGTCCTGGATTTCACACTCCTGTAGCGTCTGCCTGATGGCAGAAGCGTGAAGAGACTGCGGTTGGGCGTGTGTACTGTCCTTGATGATGTTGTGGGCCCTCCCGATGACCCTGGTGTTGTAAGTGTCCTGGATGGATAGGAAGGCTGCTCCTGAAATGAATTGTGCGGTTTTTATCACATGCTCGAGGGCCTTCCTGTCCTGAGCAGTGAAGTCTCCATATTAGACTGTGACTGAAGTGGTGAGGACACTTTCGACTACATCTGTAAAAGTTGCTGAGGACATTGGTTGGCATGCCAGATTTCCTCGCTTTCTTAAGAAGTACAGACGCTGCTGGGATTTCTTGATGATCTGTTGTGTGTCGTGAGTTCAGGTGAGATCCTCGCTGATGTGGGTGACAGGAAACCTAAAGGTTTTCACACTCTACCTCAGTCTCACCGATGTGTAGTAGCATGTGTCGCCCTTTTCTCCTCCGAGTATCATAATCATTTCCTTGGCCTTATCTGCATTTAGGGAAACATTATTTTCCCGCCATCTGTCTTCTGTGCGATGTCTCTACCCCACCGGTGATCAGCCCAGTGACTGTGGTGTCATCAGCAAATTCTATAATGCTGGTGTCGCTCTGGGAGGCCACACAGCCATACGTGAAAAGCGTGTATAGCAGGGGGCCCAGTACACAGCCCTGGGGGCTTACAGTTCTTATGCCTGATGTACGGTGTCCAACTCTGACTGACTGGGGTCTGTCTGATAGAAAATTCAGCACCCAGGCACAGAGAGAGGGTGTCAGTCTGAGGTTGAGGAGCTTCCTCGAGTCTATGTGGTATGATTGTGTTGAATAGCATGTTGTTTATCTTATCCATGAACATAAAAATAATATTAAAAAACAGCAGTGAATAAGCATCGTTATTTCCCACCCTGGACTTAGCTATCATACCATTTCAGTGGGTCCTTTGAGTGTGTCTGATTCGAACTACTGATTTTGCTTTTGGCAGAGATCTGCCTCTGACATACTGTAGCATATTTATGTGTAGCTTCTATTTGACTGTTGACTGTTGTGCATTGTAAGGAGATTGTTGCTCCTAGTTTCAGATCCTAAATTAAACACTGTGATTCATATGATTGACAGGTGGTGGGCGGCTCCCAGGGTGCACAGGTGAAGTTGTCTGATGGCTCTGTTAAGACAGTCACAGCGGCGGCAGCAGGCCACTTGTCCAAGCCGGGGACGACCACATTGAGGATGACAGGTGGAGTCATCACTGCCGCTAGTTCCACCCCCGGTTCTGTCAGTGCTGCAGCAGCAGCCAATCAACAACAGGCGAGTTTCACAGTCCTCACATTCTTCTGTTTTATTCTGCCTGACAGCTGTTTGTTTTAAAAAGTCATTTCATACCAAACAGATGTTACATTAAAACTGGAATGGAACGATTTCCTTAATGACTGCAAATTTTGTTTTCATATATCCCAGATTGCCTTACTAGGTTCATTTCCACCAAATCCAGTGTGATATAAAATATTTAATTTCCCATTTCCCAGTTATAAAAATAACTGGTTTGAATGCTTTCTGTGATCTGAGGATTATTTTCATGGTGAAAATGGATGCTTTTATCCCAGTTGGTGAATTGTGTTTTTATACTTTTGCACAAGTGAGAGATAAATGTTCTAGTGTTTTACCACTGTCGTATGAATACATGTAAAATAGGAGTGACCTGGTGTGAGTGCAGTACCAAGGTCAGTGTTTGTCAGAGAGAGCGGAGAGTTTAGATGGTGTGTGTAGAGCCCTGAGCAGTCCATCAGCAGTGATCTGTGTTTGGGTGATTACAGCTTCAGAGTCAGTGGCCAGGCCTCATTAACTTGAGAAATAGAAACGCACAGAAAGACTTCCTAGAGGCTCCAAGAAGCAAAAACAAATGTGTATACAGTATGTAACAGTGAAAAACACTCTGTGCCGTGGAGATGTTGACGCAAACACAAAAGAGGAATACTTCATTGCGTCCCCTGTTTTGGAAAAACTGCCCTTTCAGGACTGTTAATTGAATTATGAGGACTCTCCGTGAGAGGAATTGACTCTTTTGTCTTTGAGAATTCCATAAAACCAGTGACCTGATCGGCACATCTCACTTGCACGGCACTGGAAAACAAATGTGACCAAAACAAAGACAAGACAGTTAACACTCACTCTAAGGTCCTGCCACAGTACATAAAAGTCCTCCCGTCTAAACACCAATGTGTATTTTTAAATTGGTTTGTCACATAAATAATTGTCATGTCACGTACACATTCTCTCATGTAACTGCAGAAGAGGTGAGATGTGTCACGCCATAAAATGTTTTTTGTTTTTACGCTTCGTCTCATAAAGTATTAAAAATAAGTGTTCATTGTTAATCGGTGTTAATTTGCCAGTGTTGCTACACAGCAATATGTTATACACACTAGCTGTGTCTCAGTTCAGTGTCAGTTCAGTGTCTTCAAATGCAGCCTTCGAGGGCTGCGGCCCCTGAATTGAGACGGTAGCACAGTTTGTCATCAGAACAATATCAATGAGTTAAAACCTGGGCCCGAAGATAAATTTCGGGCTCAGGTCCTCCCTCCTGATAATGGTCAGCAAAGCCCCAATTTTTAATGGCTGTAAAGATCACCTTTCCACATTTTCCTGTGGTGTGCGAGGTGTTAAGTGGTAGTTTTTTGTACATCCCTGACCTGCTCAGAAGTCCATCCTGGCTGTACTGATTTCAAATGGTCAGTAGTTTCTGTATTTTCTGTAAAACGTTATGCAAAAACATCAAATTCTTCTTGCCTGTCGTCTACCATGTTTGTATACTCTAAAGTCACGATAAATTATGAGATTTGCAAGATTTATGGTTTTGAGAGTCGGGACTCTGGTTGTCTGTGAATGGAATCTGTTATACATACACTATTGGAACAAAACTGTCAAAATTATCACTGCATATGATTCTGTTTAAGGTTTCTCACATTTTCAGTATGTTTTATATATATATATACCCTCTATTCAACTAGATGTCACATTTAGATTAGAATATCTTTAACAAATGAGATCTGGCTAAGACAGGGTCTAATAGCTGCATCCAGCACAAACAGGATGACAACATCAAGTCATAGTTAAGAATTGGAAAAGCTTTCAGTGTGAGCCAGTCTTGAGTTGACTGACAGAGACATTGATGGAGTGCAGAATGACAGTGTTTCTGTTCACTTCCTGGTTGACAGCTGTGTCTCTGTGTGTTCTGTGCAGGCTGCCGATGGAGGGAAGTCTGCCTCTCAGCACCACTCGCTCCTGGTGGCAGCCAACCAAGCAGCAGTAATCAGTGCGGCTAAAAGCGCCAGCGCTGCTGCTGGAGGCAGCCTGTCCAAGACGGCTGTGGCCACCTTGGTCAAGGGTGCCGGCAACTCTGCCACGATGTCAAAGAGCACTGCGGGTTCAACTGGAGCTGTAGTAACGGTAGCCAAAGGCATCACCAACATGCCTGTCGTCAGCATGTCCAAGGGTGCAGGGGTGGGGTCTGTGGTGGGTGCGCCCAAAAGTAGCGGCACGTCACTGGTCACTGCAGCCTCATTAGTCAGCGGGATGGCAGCAGGAGGAGGGAAGACAGGTGCTACTCTCTCAGGTACTCAGTGCTGCTTTTATTACTTGATTAAGTCACATGATTTGAACACGTATAGCACAGGTCCAGACACAAATTGCTCTTAATCTGGAATGTGTTGTGATTTATCCAGGGATGCTGAAGATCCACTCAGGAGGCTCCAGCTCCCAGCAGACAGTGTTAACCATCCCTGCCAACCAGCTCAAGCAGCTGGGGGTTGGCACTGGGTCTGGAGGGGTGCAAACCATACTCATGCCTGTTGGGAAAGGTAAATATGCCTGAGACAGCCCTTTGAAACATGTATTTAGCCAGTACAACAGTCTTTAGTCTTTTATAACCAAGGAGTGCGTTCCAGATCGAAAAACTGTGTACCCAGTGCATCTCTAGATAAAAGGCAGTAGCAATGGCGTTTGAATAAAACATGAAGCAGCGCTGACATTGATTGCTTTGTTGGTGTGCCACATGTTTACAACACGTTTCTGAGGAGCTAATGTTGAAATGAAGCATGTTGTTCTCTCAAATTATTTTGTAGCTACAGCAGCTTTATCCAATTTGTCTTTCAGAGCTGAGTTCATTTTGCCAATACGTATGACGACACTGTGATTTATTTCAGACAGATGCGCAGACATCAAGTGTAGATTCTCCTCTGCAGTAAACCATCTTCCTCCCCTCTCATTTTTCATCTGACTGTTAAGCCTATTTACCTAATGGGCCATTGATCCATCCTGTGTGTGTTTCCTCTGTGTGTAGTCGTGTCTAAAGGCCCAGTCTCCAGTACTCCTTCCTCCTCCTCTTCCACCGCCCCTGGAGCAGCTGGAGCTGGAGCCTCCCCAAGTCCTGCCAGACAGGCATCCCCCTCCCTTGCCCTGCCTCTGGCACAAGGTGAGAGGGGTCCATCCCGACTCCACCCACTCTCGTCTCTTGTCTCATTCTTTCCCTCTTTTATTCCCAAACCTCCTTTTTCTTTCATTCTGTCACATTTTATTACACTAGTGACAAAACCTTAGTGAGTTTTGGGACTGGGCACACATTTTTCTACAAAAACAAAATGTGTCACTCCTCAGCATCAGCCCCTTTTACACCGCCTGTTCAAGGCCAGAATGTCGCACAGTTATTCCACCTCCCCATTCAGCATCAAAGGTACAAACAGGAACGGGAGGACAGACTCGTTCTGCCATGAAGCCGGCGGTGGAGGTAGTAACAGAGCTGAATCGACATCTCTGTAAAAGTGACAGCCAGCATGGGACGCACAGTCGATGCTGACATTGTTGTGTCACACGTTGCGCCTCTTGTGCCTCTGGAATACTAGCATGCCATCAGCAATCACACACTGGGGCAGAGTTAAGGCAGGTTTATGTTAGGGTGCTCAACAATTTGATGAGTGTCGCTTGACTGAAATGATATAACGTCGACAGAAATAAAGTGTCGTTCAGCACTTTCATTTCATCCAGAGAATTTTCTTATGTCGTGAAAAACGTCATGTATTGCAATGTGAGTGGGTGCTTTTAATAACATTGTCATGGAAATAGTTGTTTTTAGTCTACACCACTTGGACCTGTATTTAGCGTCTGCGTCCACAGAAGCAGCCGGCCTCTTGTACCTGGTGAACTGAGAGGACAGCAGTCAACCAGGCTGACTGACAGCAGACATTTACTGAACCAAAATATTATTCATGTCAACTCGTCGGGATGAAATCAGCAGTGTTTGTGTTTATTGGTTCATCGATTTTATTTCCTAACCCACCGTGGTGTATGAGGGGAATCTGCCACTCACATTTTAACAGCTGTTTGTACAGATTACACTTTATTAAATGCGACAGAAAAACACTTCGAACGTAAAAATATGAGGTCTCTGGTTAGCAAGGAGACGACTTAAAACGTTTCCTGTAAGCATAAATATAAAACAACACACAATTGTTTCATTTCTTAAACAGACAATTATCAAAAGTGAAGAAACACCCCTCTATAAATCAGGCGTTCTAACAGCATTGTTTGGATCTCTGTAAAAAAGGAAAGACGATGTAATGGCGGATCTTCTTTGTGGCTGTATAGAGGAATCTCTGTACTTAATACAGTCAACAAACACAAACTTCAACCTCAAACTGATTCATTGAAATTAACCTCACCCTCACACTTGCCCTTTTCTCTGTCGCTCTGTGCTGCCACAGTGAAGACAGAGCCAGGTGCTAGCACAGCTGTCACAGCTGGTCCATCTCCCCCGGTGACCGCTCCCGGCCCCACCTCTGTCCACGCAGCCACCACAGTCAAGCAGGAGCAAGGAGCGGATAACTCTGCACACGACCTCATCAAGTAAGGACAAGTCACGATGCTGCTTTCACTTACAGCACAGTAACTGATTTTTAGAAGGATAGATAATTTATTATCTGTTAAAAGGGAAGGTGTGAGAGAGGAAACAGATTTTTCTCTGCGCCCGCTCTGATACTGAGTCATCAGAGTGAAATTGTGTTTTTATACATATTTCTTTAAGTGTTAAAATCTCCATATTTATTTTAGTGAACTCACTGAAGAATATTATAGCTCCATTTATTAAAGCTGTCAAATAACTACCAGCATAGTGATGGAAAGTTTTAAGGATATATTTCCTTCCAGCAGCCAACACAAGTGAGTATTTTCTGGCTGTACGTCTGACACTTGTGATTCCCTTCTCAGCACTGAGCACATTGAGACCATGATGCAGCTGCTGACAGCTGTGGTGAAGAAGTTTCCTCTTATTGTGCCAGATAAGAGTAAGTGAGCTTGTCTTCTGTGTGGTGTGTTGAAAAAGCAGCTCGGTATATTAAAGCAGACTGAAAGCTAATACACTGGGCTTTTGTCTGTTTTTGTTCAGCTGAAGATTCCCATCCGTTCTGTGCCGCTTCAACAGAGCAGTATTATTCCTGGACTATTGGCAAGCGCAGAGCATCAGAGGTGACTTTGTTGTTTTGTGTGTTTGTGTGTTGCTGTGTGTGTGCGTGATGATGAAAATTCAAAATGAGTGCTGTCGTTATCTGTGCCTTTGACTGATTACTAAGCATCAGTGAAGTCAGACGGCTGATAGCACTGTGAAGATGTATATTAGTTATAAAACAACGTAAATCCAGTGATTAGTCGACAAAAGAATAATCGTCACGCTGGGCTTTTTAGTTTTCTCACTATTTTCTTGTATTTTATAGACTCATTAATATCTCAGAGCAGCAGCACCCACTTACTAGCAGTTGCTGTCCAGGTTCCAGGGTGAGGGCGTCTGTAATGTCAGTGATAATTTGCATTGTTTGCAGTTTTGTTGTCTGTGTAATCTGTCTTGGTGCTGGGCCCCTGACTCAGCGAGCTTTCTGCTTGCCTCATGTCCTCGTATCTATCTGGTCAGATGTGTATCTCTGCCGGGTTGTCTCCTCTCATCTCGTCCTAATGGCTTCATCAATAGCTCATACAGACCAGCCCATGTCTTAGCTGTCTGTTCTCCTTCTCAGCAACTATAAAAGGCTCTCAGACGAGCCCAGACGTGGATATTTATATCTACAGGTCACTAATTTACTTAGGGGACATGGGACTCAAAGCACATCATGAGACAAGGACAGGCTGCAGGGTAGCCTTTACTGGACTGGAGAGATTATGATTACTTTCATGATGAATTGATAAGTCAATAAAATGTCAAAAAATTGTAAAAAATGCTCTTTATAATTTTCCTAAGCCCAAAGTGATGACTTATAACTTCTTAAGTCCAACCAAAAGTCCAAAACCCTATTATTACTATTATACATTTAATACATCATACATCCCTTTACTGTCACATATGACAAAGAAAAGCAGAAAATTCTCACAATTTAAGAAGTTAGAACCAGCAAATGTTGGACATCACATTTTTGCTTGAAAAATGAATGAAATGATTAATCCACAGTGTTTAGAGTTACATAGACTTAAAATCTATCGCCCCGTTCCACCAAACACTTTCGGTATGGTGCCTTTGGAACCAAAAGTAACCCTTCAGTCACGGTACCTAGCATTTCCCCCGCAAACAGCACCCTTAAATGTGAGTGGGGTTGCTGTCACTCACTGTATTTCCTCATAGATGGCACCTCGTTTATCGTCCACAGAACGAGGCTGCACGCTGAGATTTTCAGAACAAAATCAAGCACACTGCAGTGAGACTCTCTTAATGGGATATTTAATAATAGCTGGTTTGTGCATTTAGTCCTTGTCAGGCAAGCTCAGCTGCCCAGAGCTCACAGGAAGGATGTTCCGCGATGCTGTTTTTTCTCCAAGTGAGGATTAGAATATATGCAGTTCACATATTCCTGTCGAAATTAATATATATTTTTAAACGTTTGAAGATCCACTCATTACTAAAAGTCTGTGTCACCCAAGAGAGGAAAAAACAACAAAAGTAATGGTCAAAGTTGTCACAGTGAAATTTAAGGTGTGCTGATGGATTCACGTCGTCAACTCATGCATCAAGTAACATTACAAGTAAACGCTGCACCTTAAAAGTTGCCGGCAGTCGGCATTTTATAGTTACAGTTTACTAATAAAACTTAGTACAAACAGAGGTCACATGAGCTTGATAACCAGCCACAACTCAGCCCTGAGCAGAGTGACCATCCGCTATTGACCAATCAACAGACTGCAGTGTTCACAGCTCCACCTTTAGTACCAGATCTGTGTGCTAGATACCCCAACAGAGGGGGGACCAAAAATGGGAACAGTACAGAACAGTTCTGGAGTTTTGATTGAGTCATGGGGTGGATAATTGATCAGTCGATCCAAACAGAGCGAGAGGGGCAGCTGTTTGTGTGTGTGAAAGCAAATTTTAGACCCATCGCCAAAGGTTAAGTTTCACTTTCGTTGCACCTGCCGCTCTGCTGCTCAGTCCGTGCCCTCCATCTGTGGAGCAAATAACAACCGAATGATATATATATTCCAACAGCGCACCTGTATAGCTCTAATCAATGTAAAGCTGTGGATTTTAGGGCTTTCAGGCCTCATGTACAGTTTCACATAACAGATATTGTCTCTGTGTAGCTTCAGCGAGCGGTGGCAGTAAAGCGGGTTGTCCAGGATGTGTTGGACCGCTCGCCCCGCCTGCAGGCCCTCACCCCCCCAAAAACCAGAGAGGTGGTGCAGTGGTGTCGGCAGAGGGGCTACACGCCGCCTGACCTCGAGCCCCAACGCAAGAATGACGACGAGTCCATCGAGGACATCCTCACGCAGATCGACAACGAGCCCGGTGAGTTTGTGTTTTTGGTGCAGAGCGGCTTTCTCACAGGGATTATTTACTTTGCCTTTTTTTTTTTTTTTTTTTTGTGATTTCACAGTCGACTCTTTTGTCAGCAGCTCAAAGTGGATCAATATTCTCCCTTCAGCGTTGCGTGTGTGGGTGTAGCGTTTCTGCAGCTACCACTTCACTTGGTCCAGTAATGTGTTTGCAGTCCAGTAGCGTGTGAGGGCGGCCAGTGTGCAGCCTCAGTGCTTTTGTTCAGCCGTGTTGTTTTATTCACAGATAGTTCTCATTAATTCCGTCTTTTGTCTCTAAAGGGTGAGAGACGAGGCTGCTTAGCTCCGTGAGTCACACACTTGCCTGAGCCAGACAATATGATAATCTGTTTGTGTTCTCCTCGCCCCTCCTCCTCGCACAAATATCTTCATTTTTAATTGTCACATTGTTGAAGTGGTAAAATGAGCCAATATTTAACAGAAGCCCTCAGCATGTTTTTTCTTTAAGCACACAGCTGCACAACAAGCTGCTGAGTGAAATGCTGATGCAGTTGCTGTTACAGCTCGGCCGGGATGCTGCTGCTTGTGAACTGGTGTGTTAAATGTGCATGTGAATCGGTCCGCAGAGTGCCCAACGACCCTGTGTAGCTGCGAGGAGCTGGTGCAGCGGCTGGAGCAGATGCAAGCTCTGCTGAAGACTGAACCAGAGGAGGCAGATGACCAAATAGTGGACATCATCACTGTGACCCCTCCCTGCCAGAAACTAAAGGTCAAAGAAGAGGAGCAGGAGGCTGACGCAGAGCCCAAGTTCTTCCTGGGTCCCTGCATGTCGGCGCAGTTTGTTGGTGAAACTGCGCAGCAGGTCAGGAAAACACATGATGAATTTAACCAATAACATCCTGCTATTGTGTTGCCTGTAGTAACTGAATTTTTAACCAGAAGAGGCTGCACCACTTTCTCTATTTTTATATGATGACTCCTCATTCTCTCCCAGATCGGAGTAACCTTCCAGCCAGTCGAGGTGGAGAAGAACGTGTTCGCTCCAGTAGTGGAAGCCATGATTCTGAAGGTCGGTCACTACACAGGCCAGGACAGAAAAAAAGTTGTCCATTTACAGTAGCTCATCATTACCTCAACATACCCTTGACTAGAATGATGAATATACAGTGTGTTTAAGATGTAGCCCTGCACAGTATCACGTGTTTCACCTTGTACTGTACGAGAGAGTGGGTTTCTTTGTGACTAATGATGTGTGTGTGTGTGTGTGTGTGTGTCTGTGTGTGTGTGTGTGTGTGTAATGCAGGCTACTGAACAGTTTGCCAGTGACATCCTGAGAGAAGCTCTGGCTGGGGCCTACGCCAAATCCCCTCAGAACAGGTCAGCCTGTTTTTTTTTTCTCTCTCTCTCTCTAACATGCAACCTGCTTAATGCTCCATTTTCCTCTTCATTCATTTTATGTAGGGCTCGTACAAATGGCCAGTGTGCTACTCAGATTATTCCTGACTTGTCCACAATGAGAAAAATCTAGTGAATAGATATTTTGTAATAATTTCAGTTTCAGAACATTATTAAAATGCAGAATTTAGAGCAACTTAAATTGAATAATGTGCATGTTGAGGCTCAGACACACCAAACTGACATCGAAGACCTTGTGGTGATGAGGCCAAGTGTTGCTTTGCCTCACGTCGACTTTGTTTTGAACGAAAAGAAACACTTGAACTCAGCACAAAGACTACAACCAACGGCCAACTAGCATGTACGTTCTGCACCTGTTTGAGAGGAAATAACTCTTCATAGCAGCAGGTGGCAATAGTCTGTATTTGTCATTCAAAAGACAATAGACAGACAGGACGGATTCCAGACGCTGGTTAGCACATATACAACACAACCTGATATTGAAATAACACAGGATAATTCCCATGTGGAAGCGAATGATAACACAATTACAAACCGTTCCTGCTAAAGAGCTCAAAGGCTAAAAAATCATCTTACTCCATATAAGAAGATTTTTGGATCTCACCCCTTGTGACTTTCTTGAGTCATTTGTTTACTTTCCTCACTAGTTCCTCTTCTTGTGTGCTGAGCTGAACTGCCAATCAGAGTGATTTTTTTTAAATTGCTGATTCAATGTGCTTATTTGGCCGACCAACAGCCAACAAGGGCCGACTAGTAACAGTTGTTCGGGACACACCACAAAAAAAAGGGTGACAGACTCACACTAACAGCCTAACATTGACCAACAGCTGACCATCAGTTTGGTGTGTCAGGGCCCTAAGATAATGTGAAGAGATAG
This sequence comes from Epinephelus awoara, assembly GCA_035609425.1. Classification (NCBI taxonomy): domain Eukaryota; kingdom Metazoa; phylum Chordata; class Actinopteri; order Perciformes; family Serranidae; genus Epinephelus; species Epinephelus awoara. The sequence goes on from CM069306.1 coordinate 10,825,621, forward strand.
TGATAACTTTAATTTCCAATTCATTTATGTTTTCTGTAACTAGAAACAGGAGAACAGGGCTGATCAATGTTAAATTGATTGACAAACATTTTCCAATCACAGTAGAGTTTGTGCTCTGTAATAAATCTGCAAATACTGTATTAATGGTAACATCTGACATTTTTATGACCATCTTATCTAACCTGCAGAAACCAAGAGGTTGCACATTATTGTTTTGTTTTATCTTTGTGCCTTTTAATGCTTTTAAATTTGTCAGTGTTTAACCAGAGTGTTTTGTTTTCGGATGTAAGACAGCAAGGCACTGAATGGAAATAAGAGACCTCAGATGAATTGATTCAAACCGGAATCAGTTAATGACAAACAGTTTTGAGTGTTGAATTATTGAATTATTGTTAGCCATGCTCAAAATCATGACTTCATAACTTTGGGTTTTGCAGGGCTCCAAGAGAGATCACAGCCATGAACATCCACCAGGCGGTCAGTAGCGTCCCCACCTGTGACTTCCTCACCAACGCACACATGGGTTACCTTTCTAAGGACAACTGAGGCATAACAAGATGGACACTGACCGGTAATCGACACTTAGTGAGACGTGAGGACTGTTTGATCTCCTGGTTTTGACCAAGGTGCCAGGAACAGCGCTGGACTTTGACACCAATTTGACATAGTGGCCAAACCGTGGAATTACACTTTGTGGGTCTGTCATGGAGCCCAAAAAGAATTTTCCCGTAGACTTACATTGTGAAAGAGACGTCTGTAAATCAGTGGATACCTTTTTATTAAGTGTCACAATCCCTGCTTTCAGAATTTGATCCATTCGCCCGAGAACATTTCAAAAGTCTAGAAGAGTGCATGATTAGATTAGTGGAGTGCTAAACTGGAAGTTAGCCGCCTGGCCCACAGAAGTCTCTAATGCGCTTGCTTTATGGGCGGTGTAACGCAGAAGATCTGGGTAATTTTACACTTGGAAGGAAGCATTTGTAGCTTTATGCACCACTGAGCAACTTTCACAGGAATGAACAGGGCCCCGTCTCCAACGCTGTATCCAGTTCTCTTTATATATCCATGGTTACAGCAGAGTCTCTGTGAGCTGACTGAATATTCACACCTGGATGTTGTCCTGTTGCCTCAGGTTACACAGTAATAACTAATGTACTGTATTCATTAACTTTATCATAGAAGGGCTCAGCTTGCTTCTCACAGCAGCCGCACAGCAGCCGCACAGCAGCGGAATAACAAATGTTCCCAATAATCTGGGTATACTGTAACACTTTAGTCCGAATGTATCGAGAAGCAGCATTGTGGGACTCGTGTTATTTCATTTTAAGAGGCTGTCGTGCTCTCGCTTACCTCATAACAAGATTATTGTAATGATGAAGTGTTTCCTGCTAGACAGCCAGCTAGTCATCAGGGGAATGAAGCCTGAGTGACTTACAGGGCTGAAAAACGACATCAGACAGCTGTCCCCCTCCTTCATCCGTCACCCTGCTGTCACGTTTACCTGCAGAGGTGAAGCACAGATTTCACAGCAAGTCGGAAAACACTAATGAACATCTGAGTATTAGGGTTCTCTATCAGTCACGCTGATGGTAATGTCTGGTTGGTACTTGGGGCAAAGCAAACCGAGAGGTTCCTCCAGAAGTGTCATTGCCATGGCAACCAATGAGTCGTCACTGCGAACATCCTTTGATGTATTTTCAGTGATACCTGGCAGGGGTAATTATGGCTCTTACAATAGTGCTGTTTTGTAAGTCTCCTCCGAGGAGCCAACTGATTCATGTTCCTTATTTTTAAGTTGCAGACAGATTATGAAGGGTTATAAAAAAAATCCCATGTCAGACTCTGAACAAGACACAGCTAATAGTCTAATGAACTGATCATCACAAACTCAAGACATCACTCTCAATATTTATCTGCTCTCCTTCATGGAACAGGTTTGATAGCCAGCTGAAAGTGCTTTTAAGTGTTCTGGTTAACAACCAATCATGTGATGTACACAGTGTATATGACCAATATGAAATAGATGGTGTTTTCAAACCCTGTTTTATTTTTTTATCTAATAATGGCTGCGAACAGTAACGCCCTAACAGTAGTGAGTGTGCGTGTATGAATATGTGCGAATAGTGGATGTAGTCATCACAGAAGTTAATGGCAAGTGAGTGCTCGTGTGTGTTTTGTCAGCCGATGTTGGTAATTCTGTTTCGTGTGGAGCTTTGCATTATGTTAATGTGTGGATGAGTGGACGAGTGGAGGTGTTTGGTGCGAGTGGTTGTGATGCCTGTTCAACCAAATTAGTGTAGATGGTTACCCAAACATTGTATTTTCATGTTTCAGTGCAAACCAAAAACATAATCAATATTCTTGTAATAAACAAAGTAAAACTTGATTTGTTGGATTGTTTTTTTTTAACCAACATAATCAGGATGGACTGTGGGCAGAGAACTGGAGTATCTTTTGACTATTAAGGGATGGTGATTACAAATGGTAAATGGACCTGCACTTGTATAGCGCCTTTCGAGACTTCTGACCACTCAAAGGGCTTTTTACACCACAAGTCACAAATCATTGACACACTGGTGGCCGGGCCACACAAGGTGCCACCTGCTGCTGAGTTTTGAACACACTCACACACCGACGGAACAGCCATCAAGAGCAATTCGGGGTTCAGTATCTTGCTCAAGGATACTTCAACATGGAGCCAGGGATCGAACCCCAGATCTGATTAGTGGACAACCCACTCTACCATCTAAGCCACACGTGTAGGTACCTATTAAACTTGAGAGTTAAAGGGCCAGTTTTGATTTTATCTGTCGACTCTAATGCAGTCGTTTCAGATTTCAGATTGTCATTTTCAGGCTGGTTTTGTGGATTTGGAGCTAAATGTTGTGTCTGGAGCACATCGTGTATTAATTATACTTGTTACCTGGAGAGGTTGGAAAAAGATATACGTTTCTTCCCTGTTCCAAAACCAAAATCAAACCCTGAAAAGTGTAGGGTTAGCTAGCTAGCTACTGAAGATATAGCCTACTGAATGTATACACATGCTGCTTTTGCTTTGTAATGATTTTAACAGTGAAACAAAGACCGACCCTGCTGTACAGGAACCAGTGAAGGGAAGCAGGGAAACTTTGCTGATATTCAACCAGCTGTGTGTCATCACAGTGTGTGCAGGTGAACGTTGTTTGACTTCCCCTGGAGATCCCTGCCTGTCTGGTGGCTGGCAGCAGCACGAGGCAAAGCCAAACACTGTCCATCTGCACACACTGTGATGCCACACAGCTGGTTCAATATCAGCAAAGTTTCCCTTTATATTCATTGTCTTGTGTGGCGATCAGCAGTGATGTGGTGGTTCACTTTTACACTGTGATCTGTAGCCTATAGTTCGGCTTTAGCTTCTAACTATCTCTGTCTTTTTAACCTGTTGTTGCTGCTGAGTCAGTTTGACATCCTGGATATATCCTTCAAACACAGACTGTAGACCCCTCTGTCTGCTTCTCTCTGGAATCACTCTTTCATTCTTCCAAAAATATGGTAATATTTCTTCAGTGCAGTTAGTTACAGTGTGGGCTCCATGCTGACTCTGACAGCTTGTCGGACCATCACGAAGGGGCAGGTCTTAGTAAAAGGTCAATTGTGGTGGAGACATTTTCATAAAAACTGCCTTTTTGAAATAAATTTTCCTCATGAAAATGGCCGACAGGAAGGGCTGTGGATTATCGAGAGTACAGCAACATTATTTCTTGAGCAAGACAGCTGGTACGAGACAGCGCATTGGAGGCTTGGTGTATTTTATGCAGAAGGTTTTTCTAACTCAGCACGATGGGAAGGCAGTGAAATCCCACATGCAGAGTGGAAAACAAAAATTGTCCAAGAAAACTTGGAACAAACTCTGCTCCCAGTTCTGTTCTGTACCCGAACAACATTCGGGTGTCCGCCTACACAGAGAGCAGAGGTACTGCGGTGTCTGAGTTGATGACAACACGAATAATTTAAGTCAAATGAGGGAGAAGGAGACCTATCAACGGTTCAGGCTGCTGCTGGTGGTGTAATGGTGTGGGGGAGATTTTCTTAGTACCAACTGAGCATGGTTTAAACACCACAGCCTACCTGAGTATTGTTGCTGACCGTGTCCATCCCTTTATGACCACAGTGTACCCATCTTCTGATGGCTACTTCCAGCAGGATAACGCACCATGTCACAAAGCTCAAATCATCTCAAACTGGTTTCTTGAACATGACGTTCACTGTACTCCAGTGGCCTCCACAGTCACCAGATGTGTGTGATGCTATCATGTCAATATGGACCAAAAAATGCAGCCACGTGACATCTCATAGAAAGTGCTAAGAACCTAATATTCTTTTATTGTAATTTCACTTACATTATACGTTTCTTCTTTTTCCTTAACAATAGATTTACAAAATAATAGACCAAACAGTACTTTTCTCAAAATAGTAAACTCATTGAATAATGAGGAAATAAATAACTTATTTTCTAGCAGATTTCTAGCAAAACACCAAAGGGCAACAAAGTACTCTAAGCATACTCACATAACGACCAATCATGTCATTCAGTATTGGAGCAGACACAACATTATGTACAATAAAAGGACAAATCAGCAGGTCCACACACACACACACGAACTCACACACACACACAGAGCAGCCAGTTTCTTGTGCATCTATAATTGCAGAAACAAAAAAAAAAGCTTGTTTTAAAACTATGTAGTTACATGCATATTCATTTCCATAGCAACGGGGACAGGAAGGAGTGTAAAGGGGGGGGGGGGGGCGTCTATCTATCCGTCTCCGCTCAGGACACTGACGCTGCAGCTCCTCAGGCTTCACAACAGTACACATTCCCTTGCATAGATTCTTGTGTTGTGGAATGGACTCAGATCATTCCCCTGTTGATTCCTTAAAACTGAAACCGATCAAAGTGGAATGGTTGGAAATCGGAGCGGCTGTCAGATGTTGAAGACCCTGGATCCGCTTTGAAAGACAGCAGAAGGGTTCGGAGGGAGCTTGGTCCTCACCAGATGTTCCTGAGACATGGGAGAGACAGAGAGAGACAGGCAGGTGTAACAGCAGCTTTTAAGGTGATCAGAGAGATGAAACCAGAGAGGGCAGCAGCTGTGGTGCTCACACTGGACCCATGAAATGAGAGGAGACTGGCTGGGCTGTGCCGTCAAGAAGCATCAGGTCTGCTGTCAGACTGCTTGCGTCCTGGGCTGTGTTGCTATTTCCTGCTTAGTGCTGCTGTGTTCTGCTGATGGCAGCTGTTCTCAGAGCCTGACCACAGTTTATCTGGGCTGTGGCGAATGAAAAAGAAAGTCGCCCATGTTCTATTCTTTCTAGCAATTATTGGATCTGTTGATAAAAATGGGCCAGGCTATTTCAAGTTAGTGGCATAGCTATGGAGTCGGGCAGCTTTCATCAGACAACCAGAGCACCAGGTCTTTGGAGAGATTGACGGCTTGCTGTTCCAACAGCACTTTGAATGTGACTATACAGCGCTGTGGGTGGCAGGGAAGGCAGTTCATGTTGTTCAGCAAGTCATATGGGTGTGTGTGTGTGTGTGTGTGTTCACCTCCTCCCTCCTCCCACACACACACAGACTCCGGCTTTTCTGCTCAGTGTAGCAGCCAGGTCTGCCTCTCTCCTAAATTAGATTGGTGCCAAAGAAGACTGCAACCCGGTGCAACATTGCACTTTAACAAATAATCCATCAAATGGTGCTCACTAGCCCCTCCCCCACCTCTCTCTCCCTCTCTCACTCTCTATCACCTATCGCACGTTGCATCTCCTTCCTCTCTCCTCATCCTCCTCCCTAGCTTTGTCTCTTTTCCCCTCAACCTTCTCTTGCTTTTCCCCCCTGCGCTCAATACAGTCCTCTCCTCCCTGCCAGAGTCCTGCCAACTTGGCACAGGGCTCGCCGTCTGTAGTCCCGGGCAGCGTGGGAAAAGGGAAGAGGTCCAAGTGAAAGACAAGGGGAGAGAAAAATAACAAAGAGAGAAGCCTAGCTTTAGGGGTGTAGAGAAAAAAGGGGGGAGGAAAGAGAAGTTGGAGAAAAACAATGGAGGAAGGAATGAAAGCAGGAACAACAGTGGCAGGTTTAGAAACTGGGGGTGCAGATGGCACACTGATTTAAAGTTCCCCTCCAGCCATGTTGTAAAGAAAGTAAAAATACTCCTCTATGATTCATACTTCGTGTAGCATGGTTTCCCCAAATAAAAACTACAAAAACTCTCAAAAGTAATTCTTGTTGTGTGCCAAAATCAGCAACTATCCCATAGGTTAGCTTGTTAGCTTGTGACTGACACAGTGTTGTGTGAAACCTACAGTAATATCGATGTTACAGTGTGTTCACATCGGTCTAGTTTACATCCAAAAACTGCGAACTCTACCACCTTTGCTGTCAAAACTTTGACCATGGTAATGCAAACCTTGCTCTGCGCTGGAGGTTTCAGGCATTTCCTGCCTGAACTAACGCTATGCTCAATTTGTCGATGTATTGCGCTTCTTTTTAGTTTTTTGTTTTCAAAGGGGGGTGGAGGTCACTCAGATTCCATGGGGGGCCTGTGCCACCCTTCTGGCTCCGGCCCTGGCTAAATTAAGAGAAAGAAACGGAGGTAATGGGAATGTAAATTTTAGGCTGCATTGTCCCTTCAGGCTTTCTATCCTCTTTATGCAGTTTAAAGCCATTGTGAGCAGAATATCCATCCCTCTACTGTGCATCTATGTTACTGCCATACGAAAACACATTGTATCCAGAAGTTAAGCTCACTTGCCTGTGAGCTCTGAGAGTACAATCTTAAATCTCGGGGGAGCTGCTGCTTCTAAGCTGACTATAATACAACAACCGAGAATTTGTCATAGCAAGAGTTTCCTGCTGAAGTTTCCGCTCTGCATGCTGAATGTGTTCCCCATTCAGCGGTTTTGTCTTGCTCATCCCTGACACACACACACACACACACACATCGGATTATACAGCCCATCCTTGCAAATCTGTTTGCCTTGTATTGCAGTTGCCAGGCCTGGTTCCTAACACGCACACTAATGTGCTGAGGATTCAGAGCTGCACTCGTTTAAACGAGACAAGTCGGACAAGCCGGGTTTCAGGTTTAACAGAGTCTCATTCTCTCGTCTGACTGCTCGCAGCAACCTCTCGCTGGGATGTTTTAAATTAGGTTTGCGAGTTCAGCGAGTTCAAGAAAACACATCTCCCTCCTGATGAACAGCATCAGCGTGTCCTAATCGGTCAATTGTCTGCCGCATGTCATAAAATTAGAGATGGCTTTTATCTGTTGAGATGGATTTGATGTGTTATAGGTGGGGGAGCACACAATTTGACAGATTGATTTGAGCAATAATGAGAATTTCATGGCTGCCCAACTCCTTTATCATCAAGAGCAGATTTATTCTGATTTCAGCAGCTTATTTGGGACTTAACCATTAAATCTTTTAATGAATAGAATACAGTCGCTCTGTGCTGCCCCTCGCTAAATGAGGAAGCTTGGCCTGCTGGTGATAACACAGTTTGGTGCAGTCATGTATTGTACAGAATCCGAATGCCCTCGAAGACAAATACCAGCGGAGTGCCATGACCCAGTGTAATGCATACTGGAGTGGGATGTGTAATGCTTGGTCAGACACCTCTGCAGGGGGCTGGTGAGTCAATAATGAGTCGGCAGCGAGTGGGCCGTCGGTGACTGGGGTGGATTATCTAAGATCAGCTTGATTTGCTGCCAGGCTGGTTTGTGTCGCACTGGCAGATTGTGGTATAGCTGATGAAACTGCATGAAAACTGCACATGTACGTACGTGTGTGTGCTTGTGGCGGTGTGTGTACATCGACTGCAGTATTCAGTCCCACAGCCAAACATACTGCCAGCAGCACATCCCTTCTTAATGTGCCGTGAACTCTTACTCCAACTGGGCCACCGTTTATTAATAGAGTCCGTGTCCCGCCATTGACACCTCTCAGTCCGACCTCCATAGTGAGGGACATCAACGCTTGATAGAGAAGTCATTATTCCAAAAAGTATGCAAATAACTAGTTGTCTTTTCTCATGCATTAATCACTTTTTCCTAAACCTCTGAAATTTAGGCCTGAGGATGCACACACAGGTCTGTAGCTAAGACTTTATAAGCACTGAGGTCATAAGTCTCCCTTCTCTGAGAAAAACTTGAATCAACATTTATTCTATTTTTTGAATTATTTAAATGTTTTCATTTTATTTATTCATTTCATTTCACTTATTCAGTTACATCGTCTGCAAGTGTTATTCCCCGACATGAATGTCTCTGTCCTGTCTCTGTCCTGTCTCTGTCCTTGAGACACTGCATTTTTCAGATAAATGCAATGAGTTTTTAAAGTGGAGCTATCATCCGTCTCCTTTTTGTGTCATATACAATGTTACAGTGTTGGATGTTCATATTAAAAAAACATGGAAGTAGCTACATGCCCATTAGCCCACAGCGTCATTAACAGGCGGCTCGCTCAGTGTGTGACGTGCACTTGTAGATAAAATATAGGCCTATATTAATGTAGCACAGTGTTAACAATGTTACTGATACTATTCGTTCTCACACCTTCAACTCAAACCATTGTGTTGCCCCGCCCAAAATATGCAATTTAATAATTAAATTACGGTAATATCATAAACATGCAGGCGAGTAGTCAACTAATGGTCCTAAATGACGACTGTTGTTCGACTAGGAAAAATCTTAGTCGTGGGCGGCCCTAGTAAACATACTCTCATATTTAAATGTGTTTATTTATCCAGAGATGTCAGGGATTTGCTCAGTGGAGGAACAGAAAAATTTGGAGACATATTTTTCACTGGCTATCAATTCTGCACATTGCTACAATAATATTCTGGTGGGAAATAAAGAATCCTTTATTATTTATTAGCCTAAAAGTTTGAATACATTAAGTCAACAAACCACTGGCTATAAAATATTCACTAAAGACTTTAAACTTCCCCCAGATCCCTAAAACAAATACAGAGGACCTCAGTGTCCTCAGTGATAGCTAAAGCTCTACAAACAGCTTTTCCCACTAAAAAACCCAACCATTTTTAACCTTTCCAGATACCTTTCAGTGTGAGATTTATTGCTACACAGTGTGCAAACAGACAGAGCAGCCTGACCCGGCCCAGCCCAGACCAGCCCCAGCTCTCCACTGGCAGATGGCACAGAGGGGTGTGGGCGGGGAAGAGGGATGGCACTAAACCTCTGGAGATTCCCAAAAACTATCTCGCTTACTGTCACGCAAAACAGCTGACCTGAGCCGCAGCACCCAGGGATGGGCACAGACAGAGGAAAGGGGGATGTGCCCCTCACCCCGTTCAGTTTATCCGATAATCTGGAACAACCTGACAGAACTGATGAGTTCTCGGCTTCCTGAGCAAATCCTCTCGCCTTGTTGTTGTTAGTTATGCTTCAGTCAGACATCTGGTTCTTTGTGTGCCCGTCTTTCTGTCTCATGTCTGAGAGCGCAAATCTGGGTCAAAATGTAAAACTGTGTGAACATTTGGATTATTCTTCAACTGTCATTTTGCCCCTGATTATATTAAACTACTTCTATACTTTATTTGGTGCGTATCTATGATTCAGAGGTTGACTGCATATGGCTCTCACCTAGCAGCTAATGGTGCTAACAACACGAACAGCAACAGTGCTAACAAAGCTAACGGTGTCAACTGCAGGAAACCTGACCATGGGCGCTATGCTTCTGCCATGATGACATTCAGCTGTAACTGCCGTATGAGTGCAGTGCAGAGTGGCTGCAATTCACTAGCCAGTGGATACACACACACTAGGACTTACATGCACTAACATGCATGCATAGCCGGACTGTCACCATAACAAACCACAGACAAGCTCTAATTACGCCATCTCTTAAGAATGCTTTAAAGGGATTTTCTCAAATTTGGCACAAACATCCACTTGGACAATGAACTGATTTGGTTTTGATGGTCAAAGGTCAAGGTCACTGTGACTCTGTCTGTGTCTTTTTTGTGAACACAATATCTCAAGAACACCTCAAGGGATTTCTTGAAGTTTGGAAAAAAATTGACTTGGACTCAACAATAAACTCAATTTATTTCTTGGTCAAAGGTCAAGGTCACTGTGGCCTTGTCTGTCTCATTCTCGTGATTGCAATATGTCAAGAACACCTAGAGGGAATTTCTTCAAATTTTGGCACAAACGTCCACTTGGACTTAACGATGAACATATTTGATTTTAGTGGTCATAGGTCAAAGGTCACGGTCACTGTAACCTCATCTGTCTCATTCTCGTGAACGTGATATCTAGTTTTTCCAAACTTGGCACAAAAGTCCCCTTTGACTTAAAAAAGAACTGATTCAGATTTGGTGGTCAATGGTCATACTGTAGGTCAAGGTCACTGTGACCCAGTCCGTCACATTCTCATGAATGTGATACCTCAAGAACACCTAGAGAGATATCTTCAAATTTGGCACAAACGCAATGAAATTATTTGAATTTGGTGGTCAAAGGTCAAGGTCCTGGTGACCTCACAAAACATGTTTTTGGCCATAACTCAATAATTCATGTGCTAATTCTAGTTATTGTATGGTATCATATATTTGTTTCTGAGCCAGGAAAAAAACCATTAACCCTTCAAACTTTAGACTCCAGATATAAATTACAGATTAGGATTTGTACATTTAATGAAATATGTTTATATTTTCCCTCTAAATGATAAAATAAAATCACCAAGAAGGATTTATTTTAAGACGGACATCAACATATTTCTCTACAGATTTGTTTTGTTATCTGATGAAAATGAACCACAGTTGGAAGAATTACTGATTTAGTTTTTTGTTCTCATCAAGCCGGCTCTATTCAGGTCAAAGTAATGAGTGTAGCACCAGCAGAGTGTTACCTAACACAGTACATGGCCTGTTTTAAACAGCTGGGTCACTTTGAGCTGCTTAGGGACAGAATGCTGTATCACTTTTCTGAAACGCCCCAACAGCAACATGCCACCAGGGAGATAAGCGAAGATGACTTTCAGGAGGAGCATGCTGCAATTTAAACCTGTAGCTCCTCCAACGAGCCCTTCGAACCTACAGCTGTTTTAATAACGTGCATTACATGGCTCCTCCAGCTGAAGGACTGACACCAGCTTTAATACATCGGGATAATACACCATTTGAGCAACTCTGCTGTCTTTGCTTACCTCTCCCTTGGTTGTACCGAGCTCGGTCCTCTCAGGTGGGACGCTCTGCTGGAGGCTGGAGGGGATGGGTGAGCTGCCAGTTTGCAGGGCAGTGGGGATGGGCAGGGGGACAGCAGCAGGTTGTACGTTGGAGGTGGCAGATACGATATTGTGCTCCCCCTGATGCAGCCCTAAGGACCTGTGGACCTCCCCGCTGTAGGCAGCCTGGTAGCTAGTCTCACGCGGGACATGGGTGGCCTCTGTCCCTGGGCTGGAGTACTGGGCTGGAGGATTTTTCCTCGCACTTTTGGCTGGTTTCACCCCCGTCCAGGGCCTGTACTCTTGCCTGGAGGAAGACAGATGCATCAGGTGGTTGATGGAGGCTCAGTGCAGGCTAAAGTTTGTTTAACTGTGTCTTATTAATAAGTATTTCACTACTGGAAAGATGGTCTTTTTTTTTTTATATATAAAACTAGGCTGCCTGTGCAGTAGAAAGATGCAAATACTTTGAAATTGGTGCCACATCTGACCCATAAACGCGCCCACTGGTGGGTGATGTATTGGCAGCCGGCTGTTAACCAACGGTCATGTGTTGCAGTGAAACAGTAAAATAAAATATGTTCCTGCAAACATTATGAATGTTGGTTCATATTTGATCAGCACTGCCTTGTTTTCTCTGTTTGATCTCATTTTTTTCCAGCCTCTGTTTACACAGTAAAGGAAACAATATGTCACCCACTTACTTCACTTACTACTTACTTCTTTTTTCTTTTTTGGCCAAAAATGTCTCTTTTGATAGTGAAGGTTGTTGACCCCTGATCTAGTTTTACAGTTTGATCTCAGTTTGAGAGAGATAGAGACGGCGGCCCTCTGTCTGGATCTGCCTCTATATTTTTATTGTCCTAATACCAAAGTACAATCTGTAGTTCAAGCAGCAGCCCCAGAGCCAATGAAAATCCAATAAATGACGTGTTTGAGCTGAGAGATGAGCAGCGGCTCTGGGCTCTGGCAACATGGAGGGAAGATAAATAAAAGATTTACGCATACTACCCACATTGTGATGACACAAAGCTGGTTGGAAATTAGCAGAGTCGGTTTAAAGGGCCTCTCTACCAATGTTACACGTGAAGATCAGTTTCCTTGTCACAGGGAGTGCTTAGCTTGTGAAAACAGTTGTCTTGTGATATCTGCTGTAGCTTGGGATGGAGTTTGCTTAAGTCTGGGAAAATAACCCTGCTGCTGTTATGGACTGGGTTTGAGACTGGGAGATAGAGCAAACACTAATCAGGCAGTGAGGTTTAAATGAAAGATGCTTCTGCGTTGCATTATTTGATGCGTGTAAGATCCAGTGTTTGTGCAGCTTGAACAGCGGCCAAAAGACCTGGGGTGTCATTTATAAAACAGTGCGTAGGATCCATACTCAAAATGTACGTATAGACAAAAGCCAAAAATGGTTTCTACAATCAGGCTTCCACCTCACAATCTGCGTCGCCAGTTTCCAGTCTCCAAAATGTTTCTGAGCATGGATCAAAGTCTCTCCTATCAGGTGTGTTTTTGTAGATCACAGCTTTCCCCTGGGAAGTAGTGTACGGCTCGTTTAGAAATGTTTAGAAATGAGACCCCAGATATCGCAGCCTCTGGATTTTCAAGAGTTGTCCCCCAAGTTAAGACACTAAATCACCAGAATACCCCTTTAATAATTACCATAGGTTGTTTATATAACTCTAACAGGGGTCTGGACCAACCAAAGGATCAGGAGAAAATGACGGAAGCAAGTTGAGAAACATATATTTCAAATTAGATTTATGCTTGTAATTCATTTGGCAGAGGACTGTAAGTCATCATCGCTTCTTTTTAAAGGGTTAAGGGCCCAGAAAGTTCGGAATCACTGCTCTAAAACTTCCCATCCACATATCCTAAAATAAAATGCAGGAAAAATATCAAATATTCATACTTTAGCGCTCTCTAATATGAATATGAAATGTGTAAGAGAATTATTGATGGCCCCTATCTCCATGCAGGCTTGCTGGGTCGACCCTGGAAGTCAATGAACTATTAAAACACATCTAATTAGGCATCAAAGCAGCCATCAGCAAATCACCAGCTGACTGCCAGATTTCCTGACTGCTTCTTTTTCCTCCTCTTCTTCTTCTAAGCGGTTGGCATCCAAAATGTTGCACTGCCGCCATCTAACATCACTGGATTTAAACTAAAGTCTTTACTTACTCAGTAAAATAATGATAACCCACCCATCCATTTCCAATTTGACTATAAATATATTTTTCCAGGTGGTTGAGAGAGCTTGTTCTAACTGCTGCTGCACATGTCCTGTCTGCATCTATAATGGTGTCAATTTTCCCACTTATTAACCATTGCCAAAAAGGCCCAGAACTTCACCTGATCCTTACAAAAGCAAAATTGCTCATGCTTCCTGACTAACTTGTCCCCCTTAGCTTCCTGTCTCACACCTAGTCACTTGCTTATTTCTTTCTTAGACCCAGTCCTGATTATTTCTGTCTCCCTTCACTCTCTGTGGGCAGTTGGCCTCCCATGCTGCATGAGTCCCTCTGCAAAGTACACACACACACACACACACACACACACACACACACACACACACACACACACACACACACACACACACACACACACACACATCCTGGCTGCTCCATCAGTCAGACGCAGAGGACAGCGACAGGTGCTGAAACAAGTAGCGTCTAATAGAGGATGAGATGTCCTACCTGTAGGAGCTGGTTTTGCTCCCCTCCATCACCTGCTGCTCTCCCCACCTCTGCCCCCTGCCCCGCTCCTCTCTCTCCCCGGGCTGTGCCTGGCTGTGGTAACTGTTCCCCGGGCTGTCCGACACACTGTCCGCCCTGCTGCCCCCGTTACTAATCCACGGGAAATTCTCCTTCCTGGGAATGGGCCAGGGTTTGAAATCCTGCTTGTACTGGGTCACACTGGGGAAAGGCACTCCGGGCGGGTGGTAGTCCTCCCGGGGCTTGTAGCTGGGCTCCTTCCGCGCCCGGAACGATCCCCGGGTACCCGTGCCATCTTTGGGCGCAGGAGAGTCGCCGGCGGCACGCGGGTCCGGGGTCGAGTAGTTATTCCCGTGCGCGCGCTCCGACGCGGAGACCTGTTTGGTGACGGACCGCACCTCCTGCTCGGCGATGTCCGAGTAGTTCTGGATGGTGAGCGGGACGGACAGGTCCGATTTGTCGAACTGGTTCCAGAAGCGAGCCAGGCAGCACACTCTGCTGATGCACGGCCAAGCCATCACCCCCCCTCTGTGAGTGTTTGACTTGTGGTGGAGGAGGAGGAGGAGGAGGAGGAGGAAAAAGAAGAAGAAGAAGAAAATGAAACAAATAAACAACAGAAAAAAGAAGAGAAAACGGCAAAAGATGAGAGGTTACATTCAGACGGAGTGTCGCCCTCCCTCCGCGTCCGTTTGTGGGAAGCTGGGGAAACACAGTGTCCAAGAGTCCATGTCAGCAGCAGAGGAGTGCCAGCAGAGATGAACCGGTCTGTCGGGGACCGTCATTGAATATTCCTCTCACGTGGTCTGTGATAGTGCCTCCACTATGCAGAGGAATCTGTGGCAAATTATTCTCCGCATCTCCAGCTGAATGCACAGAGTCCGCATCCGACTCTAAATAACAATAAACCTTGTGATTTTTCTCCTCCTGACGCTCCTGCGATTCAGATCCTGACGCGGAGATGATTTATGGCTTCCACACTTGGCATCACTGATATTACTGTACCTGAACTGTTGCCAGCATGCTGAGGGTTACATAATTATGATGCAGCGTCAAACCTACAGTACAGTAGGCTGGTAGACGTGTTAGAGGTTCAACTTAAACACTCATCAAACCTGATGACCCCAGAGTGGAGTGTGTGTGTGTGTGTGTAGAATATATTTGAAATGGCTCTTATTTCTCATGGTTACTATTTGCCATGTGTTGCATCAACCTGCTGCACTTCTATGGAGGTTATGGGGTTCAGATAAAAAAAACATTCCTCACAGTGAATTTTTATCAAAAGAAGTGTGTATTTATTTGCTTTAAGATTAAATTCAGTGTGTAGTGCACACTTTACGTTAAAGCCTATTGTACATATTAGGATTAATGGTGAGTTATCATGATGCAGCCCACAGAAGATCCCTTTTTACGTGTCACAGGAAGAAATTGATGATGGTTAATTTACATTAACTGCCATTAGTTATTTGGTTTGGTGTCAGAAAATAGTGAAAAATGTGGATCGGTGTGGCCCAAAGCCCAAGATGACGTCCTCAAATGTCTTGATTTGTTCAGTTCACTGTCACAGATGAGTAAAAACACTATAAAAAATTCACATTTTTCAAGATGAATTTAGAGAATTTTTACTGTTTTTCTTGAGAAAATTACCCAAACAGATTAATAATTAATAAAAATTAGTTGGTGATTAATTTAATATTTGCAGTGGTTAGCGTTGTCACCTCACAGCAAAGGGTTCCTGGTTGGAACCCACAGTCCAAAAACATGCAGGTTATTTGGGGACTCTAAATTGTGTTGCTGTTTAGGTGTGAGGACTACACTCTAAACAAAAATAGTGCTAAGCAATGAAAGCAGTTGTTTGGCTTGTTTTAGTGCTATGTGGCATCCATCTCCTTAAGGTGACTGTATTTATATCTGTGCACAATACATTAATGTGTTATCCTCTGGAAATACACAGTTACAGGATATTTTAATGTAGTGTGTTTAATTTTCCCTCCAGTGAAATTAACTAAACTAAACTGAAGAACCTCCAAAGGCCCTGTATCGTTCTTTAGAGCTTCTCCACTGGTTTTTCTGCTAGTTAAGTTTAGTTCAGTAAAGAACCAGTGGAAAGCCAATATAGTACCATACAGGATCCCTAAAAGTTTTATCCATGACAGCAGTATTTGCCAAAGAAGACTCCATATCTTGACACTATGAGCACATCATGTCTTCGCACACTGAGCCACCAACTCATCCTCAACATGATCTGTTATAAACAACCGTAGTGTGTCTTTCATGTGGTATTAGAAATGGATGAAGAGACTCCACAGTGCTCTGATTCTTCTGAGGTTATTTCTCCATGATGCCAGTTTGGCCGTAAAAGATAAAAACCAGACAGCAGATGAGAGAGCTCTTCCTGGCCACGTTTATTACAGCTGATGGTGGGATGTGCGTTAAGTTGACAGAGTGGCACTGGATGCACTGAAGGCATCAGAACTTCCCTGTGTGAGCTGCTCACAGAGAAGATGAGCCTCTCACAGGGAGGCAGCACAACAGTTTAAGAGTCACTGAGGTGACACAGGAAAGGCAGCGCTCTTCGATGAAGATGAACAGACACTTCATCTTTACACCACTGTACTTTCTGTGATAGATGGCACAGGTTTTGTGGTGTAATGGGCCATATTCATTAGCAGCAGATGACTTTTCAGCATCAGATAATGAAATAGGATGAGCACTGTTAGGTTATCAGTGAATTTCTGATAGGGGTAATGAGCAATATCCAGGAAGTAGGATCCTCTGAAAACAGCAGTGCGATACCACCATCTGCAGGGGGATACATGACATTACTCTGCTGCACGGTGGACTCTGTGTCTTTTAAATGAACTGCCAGTGTGTACATTTATTTTTCTTGCACAGTATGTCCAAAAAGCCACACATGGAAGAAGTATTCAGACCTTTTACTTAAGTATACAAGTATACAAAAATATGATTACAGAAGCCTTCACCCTGAGAGAATCTTTTTCCCCCTGGCACCATGCTGCGTTGATTGCATCTACTTGAGTTGACGTGGCAGAGTGTTTTCTTGCCAGTTTCTTCTGTGTAATGGAGTAATACTTGGTTATATTGTTTATTCTTGAATTTTTGTTAAAATAAATGACTTATTTTTATGTAACTCCCCATGTGTTTCCTTATTTGTGATGGTCTTAAAGCCGGACCATAACAATCGCCATTAGAAGCTCACGTTCAGACAGGATTTCAAAGTCGGGCATATGCTTTCAGACATAATGAGGGATTTGCAGGTATCTAAAACAAAGACTTGATACAGGAATATTGTGAGCAGCTCTTAACTGTGAAAATCAGGCAAAGTTTCCTCTAATATAAATGTCACCTATTTACAAATGCCTCTCTTTTTCCAGGTAGAGAATACAATATCAGTTAGACCCAGTTCTTCCACAATACAAGAATGGATGAGTGAGCGGCCCAGTAATAGTAAAAGAAGCATTTTACTGTTACAGCTGGTCACGGTGGAGCTTGTTTTAATCACCATATGTAGCCTACAGTTTCATATTTCAGTCTTTAAGTCCAGTGCCACGACTTGGTCATCAGTGTTAAATTCAAAACCAGAAAAACAAGACCAGCCATCATGGCATCAGATAAGTGCCCATCTCCAACAGGCTTTTCCAGATCCCCTCTCCACAGAGAGGATGTTTCTGTTCATATGCATGAGTCTTTTACACTGATGGAAACTGATACTGCTTCATCTGTTCAGCTGTTTTTGTCGTCAGGTAAAATGGGACAAATAAGATTTTACATCCTGGGCTCTTTAATATTAGCAGCCAACTACCAAACATGTTACTGGATTGTTACTAGAGATGTCCTTTACATGAAACACTCATTTTGATTGGTCTGAGATAATCTGGATGGGCGGAGCAAAGATCCAAAGAGCCACTAGTCCCAAAACTTGCAAGGTAGTGAAACAGTGAGTCCATGTCAGCCACAAGAATGAAGGGTGCCATCTTAACGAATTAATGCCTGAAGTGATAAGTGGATTTAACCATTTAAAAAAACAAGCTGAGTTGTTTGCTGTCCTTTTTAAACATCAGTAACTGTCCCATTTTATCTTATGTTGCCTACGTCGCGATGTGACAACTTCATGTGACAAGGTGACAGTGGACGGTATATATGTCGACGCATTCTCTCTCCACCCTCGTCACATATTGACATTTGGTCATGGACTTTCCCCGTCCACATGTGACGTGCAAGGCACCCTGGGTGCGTTGGTTGTTGATGTTCTGGGACAGCGTGTCAAGTTCTGCCTGTTACATGCATTGTCTTCTTTCAAAATACACTTCCGTTTTCACAGGAAATTTAAAGTTTACATACAGTCTCTTTCAAAATAAACACACCACGTCGGTACAACACTTTGAATTGACGTTTTCTTTCCTTCAACAACAAACACGTGGTTAGGTTTAGGAAAAAAGAACTGGGTTTAGTTTTGACAACTCTGACAACAGAGTGAAAAACAACAAGTATTTCTTCTTGTACCTCTCCTTCTTCGTCCTTTTCCTCTTCATATGAGGGAGGACATGGGTTAAATACAAATGATAGCGCATTACTTTTAGTAGGTAAGAGTCAACAGACGATTATGCAATGACCCCAAAACAGTAGTAAGAGTATTAAATAAAATCTCAGACAGAGAATTAGCTGAGAGAAACTGGAATTTAGTATAACACAGACAGAAAGGGGTGGATACAGCCTCACCTCTTCACCCTGGTGATGAATCTAACTGAATTAACTGAGTGGGAGGGGAGCATGATGGGCCGTCCCACCTGAGAGGGATGTCCCAGCTCAGCATTAGAACTCAGAGGCAAAACATATTTCACCTGTCCTGTGTTCAGACTTTAGATATGGAGGATTTAGGACTGAAGTTTGTCTACAGAAATGAGATGATCAGTCAGAGTGAAGCTGTGGCTACTGTCACTCCCAGAGTTACTTTGTGTAGTTTCTGGTCAAAGTGGCTGAGATGCATCAAGAACTGGCTCCCAGTGGACTACAGAAGGGAGACGGTTCAGCTCGTCAAACTAGCAGGACCTGTGGTAAATATGGGATTCCTTTTGGATTTTGTTGTGTTGTGTCATGTTTGTTTAGCAAAGTTTATCCTCAATTCAGCGATTTAAGGAAATGTGTTTTTTCTTGTTTTTCAGGTCATT
Source organism: Epinephelus awoara (assembly GCA_035609425.1). Classification (NCBI taxonomy): domain Eukaryota; kingdom Metazoa; phylum Chordata; class Actinopteri; order Perciformes; family Serranidae; genus Epinephelus; species Epinephelus awoara. The sequence goes on from CM069306.1 coordinate 10,844,753, forward strand.
TCGCAATTGATGGTCTTTCTAATTAACTTTGTGAGCACAGTGTTCTGTGGTCACCTGGGGGAAACTGAGCTTGCAGGCGTGGCATTAGCAATAGCGGTGAGAAAACAGCTTTTGTCGCTCTTTCTGTGTTTTGTTATCCACTTATCTATCACACAGCTGTGGAAGAAGCACTAAGATCTTTTACTTAAGTAAAAGAGGCAATAGCACAATTTAAGAATACTTGATTATAAGTTAAACTCCTGCATCAAAACCTTACCTGAGTAAGAGTATGTATCATTACAATAACACTCTCACTATGCAGCCATAATGGGCTCTTTGTTTCATTAACATATATCATACATTTATATTAATATTATTGATGCAGTAACATGTAAACAAATTTTGTAGCTGGCTGCTGTTGAGCTAATTATACTCATGTTTGACACTCTTGGTTTAATGTACTGTATATCAGCACATTCTGCTTTATTTCCTCATAAAAATCCTAAGTTTATTTGAGTCTATTTGTAATCATTTTGTGTCTCGTTTTGGTTATTTGGCCCTTTTGCAGTTATTTTGTTTCTTTCTTTGGTTGATTTGTGTCTATCTGTAGTCATTTTCTGTCTTTTTTGTGGTTGTTTTGGCTCTTTTGCTGTGATTATGTGTCTCTTTGAGCTGTTTTGTTGGTTGTTCTGACCCTTTTTCGTTATTATGTCTCTTTGATGTGATTTTGTGTTTTTTTTTGTTTTTTTTTGTTAGACAGTTTTATGCCCTTTTTGGTCATCTTGTGTCTCTTTGAGGTGATTTTTGTGTTTTGGTTTTGTTTTTGTTGATAATTTTATACATTTTTTGGTCCTTTTGAGTCTATTTGTGATCATTTTGCGTCTCGTCTTTGTTATTTGGCCCTTTTGCCATTATTTTTTGGTTAATTTGTGTCTATCTATCTATCTATCATTTTGTGCCTTTTGTGGTTGCTATTATTATGTGTCTCTTTGAGCTGATTTTGTGTTTGGTTTTGGTTTTTTAGTTCATTTGTGCCTTTTTGTGGTCCCTTTGTGTCTATTTGTTGTCATTTTGTGTTTTTTTGTTGTTGTTTTTTTTAGATAATTGGGTGCCTTTTTTGGCCGTTTCGTGTCTCTTTGTAATCATTTTGTGTCTCTTTTTAATTGTTTTGGCCCTGCAGTTATTTTGTGTCTCTTTGAGGTCATTCTGTGTCATTTCTGGTTGTTTTGTAACTATTTGTAGTCATTCTGTGTCTCCTTTAAGTTTAAGTTGTGTCTCTTTGTGATGATTTTGTGTCTTTTTGTTTTTAGAAGATTTTGTATTTTGATTTTTGGTCATTTTGTGTATTTTCTGGTTGTTTTGTATCTATTTATGGCCATTTTGTGTCACCCTTTAGTTGTTTTGTGTCTTTGTTTAAGTAATTTTCTTGTTCTGGTTTTGTTTTTTTAGATGATTTTGTGTCTTTTTTTGGTCATTTTATGTCTATTTGTATTTGTATTTGTGTCTCTTTCTGTTTGTTTTGCCCCCTTTGTAGTTAGCTTGTATCTCTTTGCATTACCTTATGTTTTCTTGTGCATCTTCCTGGTCAGTACGTGTTAATTTCAGTGATATATTGCAGGTTATGCCCAGGAGGGGGGGCCCTGACACTTTGGGCCCCTGGCCCTTTTCCCCATAGGCCTGTTCAGTAATCCATCCATGACTCAAGTAAAATAGTAGTGACTGTTACTGCCATTACAGCATGATTTGGATGGATAGTGACACTGGTTTTATGTTATGCCTTTGTGTGTGTGTGTGTGTGTGTGTGTGTGTTTTTGGCTGCAGATTATCAATGTGACCGGTATTTCAGTTGGCACTGGTTTGGCATCGGCCTGTGACACCCTCATATCTCAGGTACAATCTTGGTCAGTGTTCTCACTTTTCCATCCAGAGCCCGCCCCATTATGTTCTCTCTGCGGGTGTGGCAGGCAGCTCCTTTCCTACAGTATTCACATGCACATGTCTGATCTGTGTTCTGTGTCATGTAGACGTATGGGAGTGGAAACCTAAAGCGTGTGGGAGTCATTCTTCAGAGAGGAGTTCTGATCCTGCTCCTGGCTTGCTTCCCCTGCTGGGCTATCCTCATTAACACAGAGCCTTTGCTACTCGCTGTCAAACAGAGCCCGGAAGTTGCACGGTCAGCTTTCACTCACCAACACAAAACATGTTGCACCACATGTCCAGCAACAGTGGAGAACATGATTACCAAACCTGAACATGTTAGGCAGCTCCAATATAAAAAATAAGCCCCCATTTCTCCCACATTGCTGCAATTACATCCAATCCTACTGTCAGACTGGTTGTGGCTTAAACCTGCGGGTATTTTTCCACTTGGGAAAAGCAGAAAAGCAGGAATTACAACATAAAGATATAAGCCTGTCGATAAGCTGAATGCATAGGCAAGCAGTTACCTCTTCACACATCCAGCAGTTACAGAAACATTTAGAGTCGTGTTTTTGGCCACCCGCCAAATATAAGTTCAATATTCACTCTCCTTTTACCTCTGTTTCATATGGAAGCCTATTCCTGCCAGTGTAATGACAAAAACAACAAGATCCTGTGAGTCATTAGCTCGAGAAACTTTCTCAAATAATGAGTTAGTATCGTCTCTCATTATTTTGAGATACTAAGTCATTACTTTGAGAACTTTCTCATTATAATGTCTTACAGGATCTTTTTTTTTTGTCATCACAGTGGCGGAAATGGGCTTCCATAGTTTTAGTGTGCACCAGCTCCTGAGGGAAATATCTGCCTCATTAGCCCCTGAATTCCCCCCCAAGGTTCAACAGCTAGTCAGTCCCGTGTCTGCTGTTTGGTGCTGAGGGAACATTTTTGCATTTTTTAAATTAAATTTACCCCTTTAACTACCTATTTCTTACATTTTTTTCAACATTGATTTCATCATTTTCAGTTTCATAAACATACCTCTGTTTGTTTGTTCTCAGACTCTCCCAGCTGTATGTAAAGATCTTCATGCCTTCTCTGCCAGTGAGTTCGGTCTACACTAAGACACAACGCCTCTGTCCTTTTCCCATTTCTTTGTATCTTTATGTTTTATTTACTCCTTGTCACGACCCTGTCTTCAGGCTGCCTTCATGTTCCAGCTGCAGGGGAGGTACCTACAGAACCAGGTACAGCGCATGTCCACACAAACACAGTGATAGCTGAAGTATTATTGTTAAGGTCAACACTGAGTCCATGTTGTGCTTTCATTGTCAGGGGATCATCTGGCCTCAGGTGATAATTGGAGCCACTGGAAATGTTCTTAATGCCATTACCAACTACATCCTCCTCTATGTGCTGGACATGGGTGTTGTGTAAGTGTATCCGCCACTTGAAGAAACATAATTAAGCTCTGTGATGATTACTGTGCAGTAGGCCAAGCAAAATGTTTTCAGTTGAATCTGTATCAGCCATTTTTTTACGGTCAGATTTGCAGTATTATATTTGGCGGTATGGCTCTGTACTGGGGCCTCTCTGCCTTTCCTAGGCTTATGCAGAAAGCCTCTTCCACTCGCCGATGTTGAAAGCCTAAAGCATAGAGAGTACACTCCCTTCATCTCCCTTCCACGTGCAAACAAGAAAAAGCCTTAACAGAAGAGAGGTAAACATCTCTGCCCTTCCATGCGCCTACATGGAAAGCCTAAGGCAGGGAGAGCAGCAGCAAAGACCCCCCGGGAACAGAACAGAGCAGCATCAATGACAAACAGAAATGACATTGGTTAGTCAAACACAGCATGAAAAGGAGGAGCTGGGGTGGAGGCGGTTGCAAAGCAGCTTGCAGAGGAAGCAGCTGAGTTTGACATTGTGTCCTGCCTGAACCAACGCTATGCTGCGTTTGTGTTTCAGCGAGTCCCTGCTGTGTTTTCATCTGCTTTTTAGGCTTCAAATGCAGGTGTTTTGTAGCCACCTGTTGGCAGTGATAGTGCCAACGGCGGGAATAGTACTACCAACTGCACTTGTTTTTCACTGAGACATTGCTGCTTCCCCTGCCGGGACTGTGCCCCCAAAAACGAGTAATTTAAACCACACGTTAACCACAGTTTTGTAAAGTTTCTACTAAATGCAAATGTAACAAATCTGTGGTTTGCAGAAACAAATGATACCAACATTTTTTCAGATGATTGAGTTGTATAAACTTAAACTCTTATACCTCTTAAACTCACTACAGTGGATCTGCAGCAGCGAATGCTGTCTCACAGTCAACTCTGGCTCTGATGTTGCACGTCTACATCTACTGGAAGGGGCTACACAAGGCAACGTGGTCTGGTGAGTTTTCTCCTTTTATTCATTTTAGAAATTGTGAGTTCTGATCAGATGAATAATTTCTAATCCTGTGCTGTGATGGCATATGATCAGCTCAGCTCGACTTCTTCTGACCTTGTTAAACTCCGCCCCCTCTAGGTTGGTCGCTGGAGTGCCTGAAGGAATGGGGTCTGTTCACCCGGATTGCCATTCCCAGCATGCTTATGCTCTGTCTGGAGTGGTGGACATTTGAAATCGGCGGATTGTTGGCTGGTGTGATCAGCGAGGCTGAGCTGGGAGCTCAGTCCGTTGTGTATCAGCTGGTCGCTATTACGTTCATGGTAATTCCACTCAAGTTTATTTTTGATGGCGGTTGAAGGTCAAAGGTCAAGGTTTGGCAAGAGCTCAAACATTTTTACGCTAATTATGACAAAACTTTACACAAATATCTAATAGGATATAATGTTGAGATGATGACATTTTATATCCAATAGATCAAAGTCAGGACATCATAAAGTTCTACATAAAACACTTTTCTGGCCATGACTCATCGTATCTCAGGAAGGCAGGGGGAGACTTTTGATTAGATACTGAATAAATCTGTGTCCCTTTCTCCACCATAGGTCCCGATGGGATTCGGGGTAGCTGCCAGCGTGCGGGTTGGGAATGCTCTCGGTGCTGGTAACATTGAGCAGGCGACGGCAGCTGGCAAGGTCTCCGTCATCTGTGCATGTAAGAAAGAAATGCACCCATACAGACCACCTTCCATCCACAGAAAACTCACTTATAGCACAGTCAATGCTGCATCAAGTCATGTCAGGACCTTATGGAGTCACTGGGTCAGGATAAAATAGTGTGAAATATGTATGTGTTCCTTACTATAAGCTTTTAAAGTTTGTAATTCTTAAAAAAATATTGCCCAGATTGGCAGCTATGTCTGTGTTCTTCCAATATTCCATCCAGTTGCAGTCTCGTGCCTTGTTGGAATTATTCTCGCGACATCCAAGGATGTGATTGGTTACATCTTTACAACAGAAAAGTGGGTATGGACTGCTGAAGTGTATTATTGTGTTCATAAGTCTCTAATGTAACTGTAACTTGAGCTATATGTGTCAGTGTTGATTGTTGTTTCCTGTGTTGAGTTCTCAAGAGACCCTTTGAGAAAAAAAAATGCAAAGCCTTTACAGAATATGATATTTGTTTAAAAAAAACCTGTCTTTGCACAAATGATGCGTTTCTGCTCCTAATATTAAGCTGTTTGCACCTTTTAGAGAAATAGTTCAGCGTGTTGCTGATGTCATGATCATATATGGATTCTTCCATCCTGCAGATGCCATGGCGGTAAGAAAGTACTAATCATGTTTAGAATTTATTATCATGTCAAAGCTCAGCCCAGCAGACAGAGCCTGATAGCTGTGTTTGATGTGCGCAGGCTGTGACGGGGGGCATCATACGAGGAACGGGGCAACCGAGGATCGGGGCTATCTATAACTTGGTGGGATATTACTTCATCGGCCTTCCTATCGGAGTGTCCCTGATGTTTGCGGCCAAAATGGGCATCCTGGGTGAGAGCAGAGGAGCTGGTGATGCTGCCGTGTAACGTAGAAGTCTTGTCTGAGTGCACTTTCTTTCTTTGTGTTGCAGGACTGTGGTTGGGGCTTTTTGTTTGTGTCACTCTGCAGTTCATATTTTTTGTCATTTTCTTGTATAAACTAAACTGGAGGAAGGCTGCTGAGGAGGTGAGTGACCACACTGTAACACTGCATGAAAAAATGATGGATAACTAAAAGGAATTTCAGTATTTTCCCGAGAGTTCAACATAAAGAACGACACTATAGAGTACATGTTTTGCCTTAGGGTCATATTAGACAGGAGCGCTTTCACTTGTTTTTGAATTAAGGAGTGGAGTGGAAAGTAGTCAGAAGGGATTCTTTGCATGATGCATCATGGAATTTCACAATTTTGGTAGTTGATGAGATGGGTGTAAAGTTTGGTAGATGCTACAGAGCAGGAGGAGGTTTTACTCTCCCATATATTCCAATGGCTTTTTGGCTGGTAAGTGGGTATACTGCAAACAGCCAGAAAGAGGACAGGTTGCAGATTGCAGCCAGCTGAAACACCTCCTGGTTAGAATTCCTTCGGTGTTTGTTGCTCAGGAGGTTTTTTCCGGGAGCTGAATTATCTGCAGAGGTCTCTCTCTCCCCAAAACAAATGGATTGCAGTTTCATGTAAAAATCAATGTCTTTCCAATGCTCTCGTCACAAAGGGGCTGCTGACACGCTCACAGAGTAGGTTGTTGCTTCACATTGAATTCACAAACTTGGACAGTCTGCCACCTTTATGACTGTTTAAATGCCTTATTTCTGATGTGTTAATGCTTCTAACTAAACATCTACACCTTAACATGTTTATCACCCTGTTCTACTTTTAGCAATCAGTCATTGCTAGTTTTGCTATTGCTATTGTTTTGTGTGATTTCATATCTGTTTTAATTGATATGCATGATGGTTCTTTGTTTGCTTATTGATCGTTTTTTGATGTCTTTGTTATTTCTCGGCATTATTGAAAATGAGGGTCTCCCTCAACTGATTTTCTGAATCTTAAATAAAGGTTTGAATGGATGAAAACTATGGTGGCTGATGCCAAAACGTGAAAACACAAATAGCTGTAGTGAGAGCCAGTGTTTGGTTTGTCCCTACTGGGCCACTGTAGAAACATAGCAGTGCAACATGGTGATGTCTGTGGATGAGAACCCGCTCCCTATGTAGGTATAACAGACTCATTAAAGGAAACAAAAACACAATGATTCTTATTTTTAGTGTATTTTCAGTGTTAATACACTAAAGAAAACATACGTACTGTATTATATTCTATTCCTACTAATATACCACCAAAATCCAACACACTGGACCTTTAAGTTCAGTTTTCTTGTCATGAAATGTGCTATCCATGAGTTATGCTTTGGAAGTGATTTGCAGCAAGTTATGTAAATGAAAAACAATTTGTTATTACGAGGCCAAAACCTGCAAATCCACCAGTGAGTGTTACCTTGTGCACACACTTTCTGGTCTTTTCTGCCCTCTACAGTCACAAGTAGGAAATGACACTGGACACTAACATCTCAGATGAATAAATGATCTTGTAACTGCAACTTAAAAAGTAACCGCAGTGTTATAGTCAGTGTCCAAGTACAGACAATGTAAAATATTTCCTTGTGATGTGTATTACAAACAGCTGTCATTATTGTGTCCGAGCAGGCGATGGTGAGAGCAGGAGTCCAGGTCACAGACAAGAAAGATGTGCTAGCTCTGGAAAACAAGGGTAAGTACCTGCTCACTTGCTTTTGATTGCAAACATGCATCCTGTGCAGAACAAACACAACTAACTCCAGTCTCCCTCTCTCTGAACAGGACGTGCCCACACTGCTCAAAGAGAATCTGAGGTCACCATCATTTCATCTAACGTCCTGAGCTACGAGGAGTGTAACTCAGACCTGCAGGTGCTCACACTCTGTGATGATGAAGCAGCCGGTGCTGCGGTGTCACGGCCTCTGCTGGTCAGGCAGCTGCTGGTGCGTCGTGGCCTGACTGTGCTGTTCATGGTGCTCATCCTTGCAGCTGGGATATTCACCAGCGAAATGCTTCTCAAGCTGCTCAGATGACGGACCCTATACTGACTTGCTGGTTGTCCCACAGCTGTGTGGCATCATTTTGTGACACAGCAGACAAAGTGATACTTTAAAAATAGGCTCAATTTATTTTTCCAGATTCCATTTCATGCATTTTGAGTTTGATTTGTTTGAATAAAAGTAAGTTATTAGTTACAATGTCTGTGCTTTGTAATTAATGTAACAGCATACCTTACATTTGTCCCAACAAGGCAGGTGTGTTTTTGGTTTCCATGCAGTGCAAGCTTACATAAAATAAACATAACACACTGCAGAACTGCTTTTAAAAGAGCCACTGATCCACTGCTGAAAATAAAACTTTTAAAAATTTTCTCTAAATTTTGTTTGTGTCCGTTTTCCTTAAAAGCCATCTTAATATTAAACTCATGGGATTTTACTGCGTCTGCATTACTATCAGAGCTTCCCTGATGTTTGCTGCCAAAACAGGTAAGGACAGAAGAGATACTGAAGCTGCCGTGTAACTTGAAAGTCATGTTTGAGGCAGGTTTGAGTGCATTTTCTTCTCAGCCACAGGACTGTGATCGGGGCTTTTTGTTTGTGTCACTCTACAGTCCACACTTTTTGTCATTTTGTTGTGTAAAACTAAATTGGAGAAAGGCCGCTGAAGAGGTGAGTGACCACACCTTGAAACTGCATGAAAAAATCAATATGAAGAAGGAATGCTAGTGTTTTACTGGGGTTTTACAGAGAGTGCAACATAATAATACTAATAGCAATCATGGTGCTTTTCAAAACAGAGTTACGAAGTGCTTTACATGTCAATAATTAAAGCAGACAAGACATGAAAACAACTTTTAAAAGAACTAATAAAAACACTTCAGTATATAGTTTGCTGATCCTGTAAGTTTATTTATCTCCTTTAACTTTAGCTTATATTGGAGTTATGCTATGTAGCGTGTGAAATAGAGTATGGTGAATGTGCTAGGAAAGGTAGTATCAGCACTGTCTCTACCTGGAGCTCACATGCACGGAGCCTGGGTTTGGTGAAGGTGGCAGTGCTGTTTGGGCTGAGACAGCCATGTGTAAGTAAGGTAAAGGAGGTTGTTGGGTTGGTGTGGGGAGCAGTGAGACCTGGCATTAGGGGAGTGTCTCTGGGACGCCAGAGATCACTGTCTAGCCTCCTGGAGGTGTCGTGGGACCAACTAGACGAAACACTGGTGAAAGGAGGTTCCCACCCCGATGACCCCAAAGACATGTTAGTTATCACTGCTCACTGGTCTGTATAGTCAAGCCTTGTCATAATAGCTTATCACAGGGCTTAGAAGGTTATTCGCTGAGTGCTGATCCTTTTCTAGAGCACAAAGTTCTTGTGTTTATTTGAATTGAATATAAAAACTGAGAAAATAAATGGACTTAAAACTCAAGTAAAATCAGGAAAGTCTCTCTGATAAAAATATGTTTTAAGAGGGGACTTAAAAGAGGCTGACAGAGAGCCCTGACAGCAAATGCTCTGTCCCCTCTGGAGCAGACAAAAGACATCCGCCCGAGGACCTCAAAGTGGTCAGAGATATAGCAGCAGATCCTCATAGTGGAGAAGCGACAGGTTTGCATTTTTGCTTGAGAAAATACGAAACGCTTAATTGATTCTCAATTATTCTAAAATTGTCAATGAATTTTCTCTTCACCGACTCAATTAATCGACACATTGCTTCAGCTCTGAATTATCTTGCCTATGCACATTTCTCTTCATTTAATGGGATATGTTGTGCAGTACTAACATGAGTTGATAATGAAACACACCAGCATGCACAGACTTTATGTGACCTATAATGATGGGATGAGACTGCTTCTTAAACTTCCACGATGGTGCAGCGCAGGCCAAATGTTTGGTGTGCCTACCTGCCCTGCTTTAAAAGAAATCTTATATAGCGATATATGTGCAGGCGGGTGCAGGTTTCATCGAGACTATGGGGCCACTGGCTCTCCAGCTTGTTTGCGAGTGCAATTTATTTAATATACTTTAATATATGATATTGTATTTTTGTACACAGATCATTGTCAGTTCTTATGTGGCATGCTATGGACCTTTCTCTGTGTCCTTAGTAAAGTTAATATTATCATTATTATTATTATGCTAACAATTATTTGAAACAATTAAGTATTGTTGTTTTTTGAAACTGACACAAGTTTTTTTTTTTTCAAGTTAAAGAAAAGCAGTCAGAAACTGATTTTTACAGCAGCTGCATGTCACCCAAAGGTCTCACGAATGCACCAAGGAGATGCGGGCGAGTTTACAGGGAGCATTTGAATGCAGCACACATGTGTCGGGTCTGAAAGTGTTAACTCTCAGTGCTCCGCCTTCTCCTGCTCGTCCACTGACATAAACAAGGAAATATGTCTCTCTACACATTCATTATTTCTCCAAAGACTCTGGGCTTTTAGGTCAGCACTTGTTTGGTTTCTCGTTAAGGTTTCTCCTGCTGGAGATGCCTCTGCAGTAGCTTAGTGCTGCGTTCACTGTCTGAGCACTGTGGCTTTAATGCTGTAAAACTACAACACGTGGATTTACGAACCGGCGTTTTTACTCGTCACAGAGCCTCCAGCCTCAACGAGGAACTGGTAAGTAGATAAAAACGATATATAAGTCAAAGCCTGTAGTGTGTGTGGTGTGTTACAATGTGAATAACCGGACTTTGAACGTTAACTCATTTGTACTGAAGCGGCTGTGACAGCTGGCTGTGAGTTATACTCCTCCGCGCATGCGCCGTGCCCTCCGTCGGAGGCCGAATGATACACAGCCACTGGAAATGTTTAACTCCCAGATATCTAAGGAGGAAAAACGACTTCAGGTGGTTCTTAAATAGGCATAAATATGATTTAATGCTACCCAAGCGGAGTAACGTTAAAGGGCTTTCGGAGGAAAAGCTATCTACAGTTGCAGCACTGCAGTTTCCAACAGTTAGCAGGTGTCCTGAACGCAGCCGTGAGTAGTTGGATGAACATAGAAAACCCAGAGGACATTTATCACCTATTATAAACTAGTCTATACTCATGAGGAGAGGCATCTCTGTGCAGAGTTTCATGAGAGGAGAGGAGAAAAACATGGAGCAGACACACAGACAGAGTTTTAGTATAGTAAGATCAAATTCTTTAAATTAAATTGTTCTTGGCCTCTGTAGGGATTTGACAGTGCCACATCTTCTGACTGCACCTGATTAATAATAATAAAAAAGAGCTAAAGAGAAACTTGAATATGGTAAAATTTAAAGTTCAAAGTGGTTTATTTGTCAAGTGAACAGCAGTTGCAAGAGCATGATCTGCCATTGAAAAGCCTGGATCTAATTCATAATAATATTAATCACACAAGCTGAAACAAAAGGGGAATCTAGATGTAAGGATATGAAGTAGTGCAAGGTAAAATAAAGGATAAGATATTTAAGAAAGAAGTAAGTGATATAAAGGAAAGAGTGTGCAGCTGTAGTAAAATGCATACACATGCATAACTGTGAAATATCTACAAATGATACAGCAGTAATGCAAATAACCTGTCTGTTTATTATATCTTGCTTTTATTTCTCCCTGCAGTGCTCACAATAACTGGGACAAATCGTGAGTCACATATCACCCCAATTCTCGCCTCCCTCCACTGGTTGCCTCTTAACTTCAGAATTGATTTTAAGATTCCTTTAATATCTTTTAAAACTCAACATGGTTTAGCCCCAAGTTATTTAGGTGAGCTTCTCACTACCTGTGCTCTAAGTCCTGACCTGAGATCCTCCAGCCTGCCCTCACTAATCGGACCACGATAAAAGCTGGTAACTAAAGGTGATCAGGCTTTTGCCCCGAGGCTCTGGAATACTCTGCCTGGGGAGATTAGGCTGGCTAGCATGTTACTTGTTTTTAAATCATTGCTTAAAATATATTTTTAAAGCTTTCTCTTTTAATGCCTGATTTGTATTTTTTTTGATTTGTAGCTTTTGTGTTTTATTTCCTTTGCTTTGATGTCTTATTACTATACACTTTGTGATGCAATATCAGTATATGCTAAACTGTGCAATCCCTGTACTGTCCCATCAGTCAATAATTTGAAATCAGCCATTCAGTCTGTCTCTTTATTATATTTTGCTTCTTTTATATTGCTTTGTGTGTTTCTGCTGTTTGCTTATTATATTGCTCTTTGTTTTGTGCAGTTTATTTATTACACTGAGCTGTGTTTTTCTTTTTACTGATATGTACTGATATATTGCTTTGTGGGTTTTCCCCCTACTGATGCTTCCTGTTTGCACTGTCCCTCTGCTGCTGTGTTGTTGCAAATAGCTTAGCTTATCACAAGATTTGTAAATGAACATGTATGAGATGCAAACAGTTTAAAGAAAGTGAAGTGACATGTAATGTAGGGATGTCCCGATCGGCTCCGATCACGTTATTTTTACAAAATCGCAATCAGTAATAAAAGGTCGGAGGAATCAAAACAACAAAAATGGCCAGGTTTTTCATCTATGTTGTTCATTGTTGCCTCCGCTAAAGATATAGGCCTATTTTGTTTCTTGAAGGCAAGAAGAAGATATTGAATTTCTTTACATTTTGTGCTGCTGAACCACCGATAAGCTTTTTGTATACTATCTAAATAAAAAACAAACCTTATGGGACAACTTGGATGCATTCTTTTTTCTCTTTCTTAATGCTTTGCAAAGTATCAGATTGGACTTGGCATCGGATTTGGTTTCAAAATAAAGGACTCTGTATCGGACTTGGTTTCAAAATAAAGGACTCTGTATCGGATCGGATGCAAAGAAAATGTGATCAGGACATCCCTAATGTAATGTAAAGTGACAGTGATCAGAGTGATGAGGTGGCTATCCAATAATATGTCCTTTAGCTCTGACAATAATATATCACCCACAGTCATGCCAGTAAAGGTTATTTGAATTGACATGAAAATACGAATCATCTTGAATTCAACATGGGCCTGCTCTCCATTGTAGTATGTTGTGTTTTTGGTACGTAACACTCACCTGACAGAGAGTTATTTGCTCCTGTCAGCAGCAGTTTGTATTATTAACGTGTCCACAAACTTAAGGCGCTCCGAACATCTGAAATGTTTTAGCAGCAGAGGTAGACCATAATACCAACACATATTGTAATGTTTCCTGGATCAAAGCCAGTAAAAGCAGTTAAAAATCTTTTCACATGTCACAGAGAATATGGACTACCGGCCAGACGACAACACCAGGTACAAAGACGTCGACTACTGGGATGAAAGATACAAGACGGAGCAGTGTTACGACTGGCTGGGCGGTTTCTCCAAAATGGAGCACCTTCTGGAAAAACACATCCAGAAAGAAGACTCCATTCTGATACTGGGTTAGTAGTTTTATATTGCTGTGATATGTCTGTGCAAAGTCGATGATTCAGCATCACCCTGAACATAATGTCACCATATAGGGAACCCCAGTTCGAGTCAAGCTGGGCACTCTTGTTGCAAGTCTTTCCCCCCTCTTCCTGTCATCTCTCTGCCTTCTGATGTGAAAGGCACCATTGAACATGAGTGTCGCATGCCATCGTCACGGTTTTCAGTGCTGTCATCAGCATCATCTATACTTGGGTTAAATCCCTCAAGGCAGCCATTTGTATGGAGTGATAGAAGTGTCCATAGTGCTTTTACTGTATGTAAATAAGTATCAATAGATTTGACACCTAGATGTGCTGACATCTGATGCGGGAATTGTCTGAAAATGTTCAATACTGTTGCCAATACAGTACCGGAACTTTGGTGCCACTATCAAAACAATCCTTTGTTGGATACCTTGCCCATTACATGAAACATGATTTTGTACAAAACACATTTAAACAAGAGAGGCTAAACTTTGAAAATGCTGTCTAACACCAGCAGCCACACAAGAACCTAAGAAGCTGAAATAAAACACAGTTTAGAAATGTTCTGTTGGGAAACCTTGGTTCCTGGCACTCATGTGGATGCCACTTGACACGCACCATCCACCCAACCACCATCACAGACCAAGCACACCCTTCATGTCAACAGCACTCCCCGATGGCAGTAGACCCCCACAGCAGGACAATACACCATGCCACGTTGCAAAAACTGCTCAGGAATGGCCTGAGGAACGTGACAAAGAGCTCAAGGTGTTCTATCCCAATACAATCAAGCATCCATGGGACATGCACTCCGGCGCCAAATCTGATCTACCTTAAGGCCTCTTTGGATTCGACTTGGCTCTAACCTATTGAGGCATGGACACAGGACCTATGGGGTGTCCTATGGTGTCTGGCACTAAGGCTTTGGTGGTGGATCCTTTGAGTCTTGTTGGTTGTGAGGTGGGGCACCAGAGTGTCCCACGGATGCTCAATCAGATTTGGGAATATGGAAGCCAGGTTGACACCTTGAGCTCTTTGTCATGTTTGTCAGACCATTCCTGAGCAGTTTTTGCAGTATGGCAGGGCACAGTGTCCAGCTTGGGGTCACTGCCATTGGGTAGTACTGCTGACATGAGGGGCAACACCTTAAGTTTTCTCCTTAAGTATGACACTTAAGGCTTAATTTCTCCTTAGCTGAGGGACTAACACAGTTGCACAGAATCCCTTATAAGGTTTTCTTAGTTGAGGAAAAATGTTTACTTACTTACTGCTTTGAAAGAGATTTTACAGTGGTAAAAGTTTCCATGGAGATTGTTTGTTTACTTGGACTCGTGCTTCTGATGCCTGTTATTGTCTCATGAAGTTGGCTTATGGTTAGACAGTGAAAAAACAGCAGCAGAAAAGAAGACAAGAAAACCATACTGGTCTGAGGAGGAAAAAGTTATACTTCTGGTGGAATACAATAGAAAGTACATACTACAAAGTAAATTTGATCCCCAAATACCGGAAAACAGGAAATGATTGTAGGAAGAAAATTCAATGAAAATGGATTCAGTCAAATCTAAAGTGTTAAATCAGGAGTGTATCCACTGGGTTCTGCTGGTTGCAGAGCACTCTTCTCGGGATGTGTTTGTTTTTTTCATTTATCACCATAAAGTCGGTCATGTTGCAGTTAAGATAGAGTCAGAGGTACCTCAAATTTTTATTTACTTTGCTTTGGTTGTTAAGGTCTTTTGTGCAGCAGTCTAGGGATTCCTTAAATATAAGACCAAGACAAGGAGAAAACCATAAATACTTAAGTGACCATTTTAAGGAAACCTTAAGGGAAGACTTAAGGGTTTTGTGCAACTTATTTTATTTTGAGGAAACCTTAACTAGGACTTTAGGCAAAATCATTTAAGGTGTTTTGTGCAACCGGCCCCTGGACCCAAGGTTTCCCAGCAGTACAATGTAATTCAGCTGTCAGTGGTTTTAATATTGTGGCTGATCGGTGTATCTATAAAAGGAATACGACCTGGTATTAACAGCTTTCAGTACCTGACAGTTTTTGTGTGTACTATGGACACATTTCAATTGGTACCAAAAAAACAGTGAAGTTTAATACCTTTCCTTGCTCTTTATCTTTGAGACATTTCAGACCAGATCCTGGTCACTTTACTGAGGTACAAGATGCCTTGGGAAAAAAATCGTCTTGGTTTTGTGTTGAGTGTTATTGCTGCTACAAAGTGATACAAACCATACTGTTCTCTCTCTGCAAAGGACGAAGAAGAGTCGAGTTTGCTATTGTTTGTGATAGAAGCAACACTTTATTGCCTCAAGAAAGTTGAATCTCCTGTGCTTTAAAACAGAACTTCCAATTTTGTCCACAAGATGTCACTGTTCCCTTAAAAATGTAGCCCCTTCGCTTGCACCCAGCACTACCTGCAGTACCTGATTTTAAATGGCCCTGCAGCTCTGTAAAACACGCAACAAAAACATGGGAAGCATGAACACTGTGTCGTGGCTGCTGAACATAGAGTGGACCTGTATGTGAATTGGAGCTGCACAAAATATGAAGCAACTGACCTGAGAGCCAGAAGCTGTTGGAGCCATTGTCACTACTGGCACATATTCTACAGTGGTTCCCTTTTTGGTTTGATTTTTATTTTATGCCAGAATAAGAATGTAGCTGTTGTTCACTTGTGTATTTTGCCCACTGATGCTGATAAACAATGCAACACTATGAACCTGTGTATTACAGTGGGTCTTGTGACCAAAACACAGGTGAGACTGTCACTTGTGATAGCATGCATTAAGTTGCATCTTTGACAGATTGTGGAAAATTAAAAGGTCGTAGAGAAGTTGTTTTAACGTTGTGGTTCCTTGTTTATCGTTAGGATGAGTTACACACACATGTATGTACGCTGACATACCAGCTTTTGTTGTGACTGTTATACCTCCACAGAAGCATAGAGGGCTACGGTGTTCTATGTCTTTCCGACGTGAGCCTTGTTTATGCATGCTCGGTGGAGTTTGTGTGTGTGTGTTTGTGTGTCTCAGGGGGTTTGTTAAATTTGTGTCAGGGTGTGTGTGTGTGTGTGTGTGTGTGTGTGTGTGTGTGTGTGTGTGTGTGTGTGTAAAGGGGAGGGGGACTGACGAGGTTGTCAGAAGTTGGGTATTCTTTGCTTGACAAAAACCTCCCAGTGCTTTGCTGCTGTCTAATTCCTGCAAGACTACAGCATCAGTGCACAGACAACTTTATTATACCTGAAGATCTTTTTTAATTCGGGTGATGATAGTTTGGAGCCGTGCTCGTTAAAAAACTTGCACATTTCTAGGTGGGAACACAGAGAGACAGACAGACAGACACAGATAGTATGCAGCAGCTTCACTTTTTCAGTGTGCGTCATAGGCACACCTACAGCAGAGGCGTGAGTGGGCTCAGGGACTCTGGAGTCTGATATATAAAATATCTTCTCTTGCCTCTCTCCTGCATTACACTGCAGCAGGCAACACCAGGGCACACCACTTTCTGCACGCTGATTTAAACCCAAAGGAGAGCCATTATATCGCTTGAGAGCTCTCATCTTGGAGCGCATCTCTCTCTGTATCTCTCCTGTCTCTCGCTAAATCATGGAGTCACACGTTTCTGTCACCAGCACGTGTTGCCGTCTTCTTCAACAACTCACACGCACTGATAAGCAGCTATATAGGGAAGCCTACTGTAAAGATGTGTCAAAGCCTCACGTGTTGTGCAGACATGAAGGGCTCTTAAAAGCACTGAGATATCACCACGCTTGGACAAATGTGCCTGCCACGGCTGCACACACATCCCTGCTACCCTCACTTGTCAAGTCTGCAAATCCAGAGGGACTATTGTCTCGTATAAAATGACACAATACATTACTGTCACTATAAGGGGGCTGAGGCATAATTTGGCAGAGAGAAGGGAGGACTTGAGGCGCCACAGTGCTGTTTGCATGTGATGAGTGGATAAAGCAAAGAGAGATGGAAAGGAGGTAAATAACTAATCAGGTTTGGGCCACTCGGCTGTCTCAGATGGAGGTCATTTCTATTAAGATCATCTTTACGGCACAGAGAAAGATTCAAGGGAGGGAGGGATGCATAGATGAGGAGAGCTAGAGCGCTTTGCTGCATGCTGATGCTAATGTCTTCCTCATGTGTTTTCTCACTAAGCTTTCACTCTCTGTCCTCCGTTTGTCTGTACAGTTTCATACATGTGTTTTGCTGACGCTCTCTCTCAGCCTTCGTTCACCTGTTATCTCCCCACCCCACTCCTTTCAGCCTGCATCTCTAATATCTGGAGGGACTGGCTTCATCATCGCACCGTTTGTGCTCCCCTCCTTCTCAGTAACCCACTTCTGCCTTTCTGTGTTCTGTCTTTGTCATGAACGCCTACTCAGCAGTATCAGTCCCCACATCTAGACTACACCCACACGTACAGCTTTGTCTCTGTATGTCAACAGATTAGCGACGATCTGAAATGAAACTAGGTAACTAAGTTCCAACCTCGGAGCCTGCTACTGTGCATAAGTTGTGTGTTTCCTTCTGTTCCAGGCTTCATGGATATAATTAGATATTGCAAATGTATGATTGTCAAGTAGATCAAGCTTCTTGAGTTGGCGTTTTATGGATGTTATGGGCTCACCGATGAAGTTTCATCCATTTCGCTTGAGCTCGGCTTAGCGCTGGCTCGGGTGTTTTTGGCCTCAGGTTTGTTAGGCATAACGCTTTAGTGGTAAAATGCGTCAATTTAGGCTTCCAAGTCCTCTATCGTCTCATCAGCAGGCGAATCCAGTTTGATTTAAATTCTGTCGATCGCTGCTCAGACTAGATGTAATGGCATGATTGGGAGCTTCTGGCACAGAGTACAGCTCAGCACATCTGCAATCTCCTACTGTAAAGACTGTGACACAACAAGCCAACGGTTGGCCGCCGGTCAATGTTGGACCATTGGTAAGCATCTGTCACCCCACTTCTTGTGGTGTGTCCTGCACCATTAGCCCTCGGTGGCCACTTTTTTTTTTTTTTTTTGGCTGATTTAGCATGATGAATCAGCGCCAGAGATGGTGGAGGAAAGATCTGCCACATTTAAGCAAGGATTGTCAACCCCACCACCACCACCACCACCACCACCCCTAACAGGATAATGAAAAATGAATCAATAAATCCCATGAAACAACCAGTGCCAACAGTGGATTGATCTGAATAAGTCTTGTTTGTGTATCCAGAGCCTGACATGGCATATACCGTGCTGTCCATAAACACTTAATTGGGCCAAACAGTTGCACAAGTTCAACCTATCTTTATCGTTCCTTACAGGGAAATTGGTTTGCAGCCAGGACTCATACAAAACACCTCACACTGATGGACGACAAACAGCAGGACATGGTTTAGAGGTGCAGTAGGAGGTTCAACAGCATTCAGGTCAAAGTGCAAGAAAACAGTCTAAATAAACTGTGCCAGTCTGTGGGCACTGGTTTATTTTGAGCCAATCTATCCCACATACATCACACTGCTGATAAATACTCAATGGTGCATCAAAGCTACAGAGTCTCCAATAGATAAACCATGAAGTGCTGTTTGAGTTACAGTTGATTTAAAAACACAGAGCCCAGCTGTTTAGGAAATGTTTGTGTTTGTGTCTGTTTGTGACCATGTTAACCTCAACCTTGTCTACGTTCTGTCTTATACAGCAGTGGTTCTGCTATATAGTAAAAGGCTGTCCACACCAAAAACGATAATGGACAATAAGGATGTGATCCATACTGATGAACAATAGCAATTTGTAAACGGAAATATTCGAGATGGGCATTTTAAGTGACTTCCCAATTCAAATACCTTAACTGCATTGTATAATTATAGACTCGCATAGCTTTAGAAAATAAAATCTAATGTTGTCTAATGTTTATAACGTAATGTTTTAGATAATTGTTTTATGTGTTTTAATGTGTAAGTATGTTTTCAAAGACGTTTATGTTGAAATAAAAATACCCACCAGTAGTTATGTTTCCTTGTATTAGTTTGCCCTCTTGTGGATATAATGCGAAAAAAAAAAAAAATTCGAATGGTTCAAGTTATTTTTAGAAGGAAAAAAAAAAGTAAAAGTCATGTTAACGTGGGATTTTGGGCGGAGATTTCTCTACACATTGAACCAATACTGATGTCTTAACAAGTACACAAGTAGTCATGCCAATCCCTAATTCTGTTACGCTGTCAGTGTGTTTTTAATGAATTAAATTGCTCTGGAAGTGATCCCAACAATATAGTTTGCCACTGTCCTTGTCGTTATAGTTGTGGTGTGGACACTGAATTTAAAGTTATTGTTATAGTTCATTGCTTTTGGTGTTGATGGCCGTCAAAACCTGTTCTATCAGTACAATTTGGATTTCTATATACCTGCCTTTACACTTCAAAAGTTAAAAAAACACATGGTAACTGTTTTTTTTTTTATTAGATACAGTATTGATCCTCTAGTCCCTCGTGATTAACAAGGTGGTGAGATCGTTCGTAATAGCATATCCTGTTTATAGGCTGCTCTGCCCACTCAGACACCCACTTCAACCACGCTGACATGAGGTCAGTGTTGGTTCTGCTTTAAAATGATACAGAAAGTTGCTTATTTAAAGTGCAGCAACATTTCTTGGAATCGTGATATGGAGAACCAGATGTAAAAATGCACTTGTATTGGCAAATTGAATAAACATAGAAGTGCGATGGCTCATCAATCAGCCTACAGTTATGAAACTATACTGTGTAGAATTAAAAAAGCCTCTGGCACATTCCCGTTTTTAAATGGAACGTAAACTCCAGCGTTGATAATAGCGGTACATTATTGTTAAAGCACTTTGTGTGTGTCATACAGCCTCATAATGTGACATAACAATGCTCATTACTGGCTGGGCTGAGTGAGGGCCTGGGGTGGCGTGTGTCACAGCATTGCGTCAAGCAGTCCCTGACCCTCCGCCTGACCTGTGTGTCTGTTAGCAACATTACCGAGCATTAGCGATGATCAGCTCACACACGGTCCAGTTCCCTCCTGCCACACAGCTATGGCTCCCTCTTTTATGGCTCGCTGCAGGCTGCTGCCAGTGATGTAATGACCCCACATCTCCCAGTGGTCAGCGCTCAAGCCTTGTTCCCAAAGGCGAGGGGTGATGATGTAATGGCTCTGTTCTCCGGCAGTGAGTGGGGCAGTGATGTATGTGAGGTGGTATCCTGGGAGTATCTGCCTACCATGTCCTCTGCATGTTAACGTCAGCGCACCTGGTGGAGAGGGCATGACGCAGAAACCTCCACAGTCAGACTAAGAACACCTACATTTCCTGCACCACAAGGCCACTCAAACACGTGTGTAGGTGTTTTTTAGCATCAGTGCTGACATTTCAGCATCAGGTGGCATCTGAGGTTCTTATCATACAGCTGGTTATTCAGGGAAATAACCAGTGAAGCTTCCTCAGAACTAAACACGTGCGCACACACACACACACACACACACTCTTTCTTTATAATTAACGTATTGCCTCATCTGTAGGTTTGTTAAAGGGACAGTTCATCCCCAAGGAGGAGGAAAGCAACTCACAAGTCTGTTAACTGTCCTCCTGTCGACATGCGCCAGCTAGCTGCTAGCTAGCCAGGTCAATGTTTTCAAATGTAGACATCAGTAAGTTGAGAAAATATTGAGAAGATGGGCACCAGCTGAACTAGCATTCTGCTAGCCAGTGTACAGACATTTTAATTGAAGTGGACAGCCTCCGTGCTGCATCAGTTACCAGCTGTAATATCCTGTGATTCACCGGAAACTCGACTTTCTATGTGCTTACCTGACAGAGCAGAGGACTGTAGGTGTTGTATGTAGGTGTTGTCCTGTTCCTGCTTTGGATCAGTGCATCCGTTCAGAGGCAGTGCAGCGCTGCCCGTGTTCGGAAGGAGCGACCATACAACCATCTTGTTGAGGTCGGGTTGTGTGGACAGTTGAATTATTCCACAACCAGAAACCATGGATTACCAGAACCATCTGGAAACAAAGACAATTATCAAGCAGCAGTTATCAAGTTGTACTTTGTAGAATTCCATGTGACAAATAAATGATTGATTGACTGATAACCAAAAACCCATTGGCTTTGAGGTGATGGAACCGCAAGTGCAAAAACGCAACTAATTTTTTGAGTTTTTGGATGCCTCCCTGCAGCACTCCATAATCAGCAGATTAAGTGATAATGAAAACCATTTTTAATGCAGCCCTGTTGCACATGAAATAGACTTATAAGGTGTGCTTTACTCTCCCAAAATGTCCTGCATTGCTGCCTGTATTTAGCTCACCCACTGACATCATTGTCCTGCCACTTTGTGGGTTGCCTCGGCTCCTGAGGCTGATGTAAGCGGTGTTTACTGGCAAAGGAATAGTGAAAGACTGAGTGTGACTGTTCGGTCAGCTGCTGTGTAACTAAGTATGGCCCAGTGCCTTGACTACAATGACATTATGCTTTTAATTAAGAACATTACTACATGCTAGCAACAATGGCTTCCTTCCGTCACCCCCTACGACTGTTGCACGCCCCATCTTGCTCATTCATTCCTAACACCCGTCCCCTCACGCCATTCTGTCACCTCCTCTGTCACCATTTCATCCTGTCTCTCTTCTATTTTTCCTTGGAAACCACTGCCTTACTTATGCCTCCCCTGCCCTCCCCTTTGCCTGCTTGTCAGTATTTGGTATCAAAGACGTCCACCTGTGTGCCCGGAGCCAGTCCGGCTATATATAGCTGGAGCGGAGGTGTTTACAACAGTGTTGAGATCTGTGGGAGCTGCACTTTTCACAGGAGAGTCCAAATAACTGTTGGTGGGCTATTATGTTGAGCTACGGCTCATTCAGGAGTTGGCACCCTGGTAGAGCACATTTCTAGAGTATCTGTCAGCCACTGCCGCCATTTGGTGTTTTATAGTCTGTAGTATTTTATTCAGATATTCAATGTGTTTATTACGTAATACACATAATTGTTATTGCAGAAGTAGACGGCTGTGCTGCTGAGTAAAATCTACCTCATGCTGCAAGATTCTGCACGTCAGACACACAGCTTTATGTGTGTGCACTGGGAAGACGCTAACCCATGTTCACATGAGTTTACTGTTTGTTTGCAAACCTGCAGCAAACGTCGAACTGGTGGAGCGTACACTGCAGGCCGAGCAGGAGGATTTTATTTCAGTGTTAACAGGGAGATCTTAGGTGACAGTCCTCTCACATCCCTTTTTTCCGCAGTGTTAGATATGCACACATGTGCACACAGACACGCACGCGCGCGCGCACACACACACACACACACACACACACACACACACACACACGAAATGCTGATAGGATGGAAAGTCACTGGCAACACAGAGAGCATGGGGGGAAAGTGAGAGAGATTTCAAGTCAGGAGTTATGTCTCAGCAGCTGTCAGGAGATCCAGCTGATATCAGATATGCTGCTGCTGCTCATGGGAAGTTCATACCTCATTTCTTAACTTAAGTTTCAACATTTTTCCATGTGACCTTTCCCTCCGTTTCTCCCCCTTATTGGTATCCCTCTCGCTTTTTCCGTCACCCCTCTTCCTCCCTCATCTCCTTACCACTCCATCCATTTTCCACTTATCTTCCCCTCTATTATCTCCCCCCGTCTCTTCCTTCCCTCATGTCTCTCACTTTCGGCACAGGCAAGCACATGCATGCACACACCTCCTCCTCCTCGCACTTAGAATAACAACGGCAGCGAGGAGCTGCGAGGAACAGACACCTTTCAGAGGAATAATAGAACCAAGAGACAGGCCTCAGCCATTTCACGCTTGCCCTTCCTTTTATTGATCGCAGCCCTTCCTTCCTGTGGCGGCTGGAGGCGGAGCACGTCTGATCAGATAGGCTTGTATCAGCTCTGTCCTCCCCTGTCACTGCCCCAGTTTGCGCTGGCTGTTGCCATCCAGCTTATTCACGGTGGCGTTCAAGGAACATAGTGGTTTTCTGTATTTAACAGTGGCCTAGTTCTGAAGGGATTGCACAGTCTCAGAGTCTCTGAAAGTCCCTGATAAGTTTCTCTGTTAATCAGAGTGATGTTGCGTTGTTGCATTGATGGTACGGAAGGATTTGCAAATCTTTTTGGGTAAAAATGAGCAGCAAAGAGGTTTTTGGATGAAACAGTTTGTCAGGAACAAGGTAATGCAGACGTAGATAGAGCTGCTCGACAAACAAAGACAGTAGAGGTTGTTTAGTCTGCAGTGTCCTTTGGCTTCAGAGGGGAATTAGCACCCACACACACACACACACACACACACACACACACATACATATATATATATATATATATATATGTATATATACTGTCCATGCACACACAGTTATGTACATGCACTGTTGGTCTTAGATGTGCTGCAGCAGATACAAAACTGCAACAGACAAGAGAAACTGCAGCAGTTGAGGTGTGTTGTGTGAATGGAGGTTGGGTTGAATGAATGAATGAATGACAGGAAGAGGAACAGAGGAGGTGGAGGAGAGTGTAGTTTGAAGCGGATGGATTCTTACCCCCCCCATTCCCCGAATCCTCTCCCCTCCTCTCTTTCTCTCTCCTCCTGTACCCTCCCCTCGTCTCAGCATCCGGATTGGCTGTTTTCAGTTTTCAGGGAGCCCTCGCCATGCAGCAGTCAGTAAGTCAGTAGGGGCAACCCTCCCTCCATCCCGCCCTCTCCTCCTCCTCGCCCCCTCCCCTCCTCCTCCTCTTCCTCCTCCCTACTTTTTTGCCGCTGTAAGGAGTGGTGCTGTTTATGAATGAGCCTCAGAGCCGCAGAATGTGAATGAAAAATAAGAGAGGGAGCGAGCAGATAGGGGTGCAGGCTGAATGAAATGCAGCAAAGCAGGGAAGAAAAATGGAGGAAGGATGCTGAATGAAAATCACAAGGGTGGGAGGAAGCAGAGGAGGCGAGCAGAGGAGGTGGTGGTGGTGGTGGGCGATAGAAATGAGGAGAATGGGAAATGTTATCGAAGCAATAGGCACGCTCCAGTTACTGTGTCCCTTTAGAGCTATCATCCTCTGTGTGCATGTGTGTGTGTGTATGTGTGTGTGTGTGTATATGGTAATGTCCACCCTCATAGGTATGCAGATCAGGGAGGATGCTGGAAAGGAGGATGCCTGGACCGGTGGCTGCTTTGCCTATGAGCCAATGGGAACCTCCACTACCTAACTAACACACACGCGCATGCACACATATGCACAGCTCTCTCTGCAAGCTGGTGCTCCGTGCTTTGAATAATAACGGGGTTACCCGGGCAACCAGGCTAGGATGATCGATGGGCCTGGCCCTGATAAACAGAGCACAGAGGGAGTGTGCCTGTGTGTGTGTGTGTGGGTGTCTGGGTGTGTGTGTGTGTGTCTGTGTGTCACAGGGTTTCTGATGTCGCAGTGGGAGTTTCTTTGTTCTGGGACAATTAGAAGATATCTTATTATCAAATCTCCTCCGACCTCAGATCATAAGTGTGTGTGTGAGTGGGTACGTAGACTACACACAGAGACATAAGCTCACAGGTTGCATGTGTGTGTTAGCGGCAGTAGAGGTTGCAGTTTGTGTGTGGATGTGGAGGGGTTTTTTTTTTGTGTGTGTGAAATTTTCAGTGAATGACTCTGTTCTTAGTGACACCGAACGCCCTTGGTGAGAGGGCTTGTGCCACACACACACACACACACACACACACACACACACACACACACACCTGACTCATTCACTTACGGTAATAATATGGCCATTGGAAGGGGGGCTGTTACTCACCCCCACACAGAGTGCAAATTATGGAGCTAGCCAATGAGTCAGATGAGCTACTTGATTTGATTACATGTGTGCTGCATACAATTACGTTTTTTTTTACAAGTGCTGATGTTGTTAGCTTGCATGTTGGAAAACAAAAGGGGTTGGGCCAGAGTGATAAAGAGAGTGATTTGTAGGAGTGAGTGACATATTCTGACAGGAATCAGGACGCTAAGATGTAGCTTTGGTGTCAGGTATTGGAGATTGAAGGGAAGTGTCATTGAAGTGAAGACACTTATTCAGAGGACAGTTTAATTGAATCATAACGGCTTCAGAAAGTCTCATAATACGCTAAAACACTACATAACTTTTTAGGAATGTCTGTATTTGTTAGCACATTATAATTAATTGAATATTGTAAAACTTCAGTTAACAGTCCAGGCTATTATTTGCTTACATCACTGAAATCAGTGGGCCTGAGCTGAGGTTTACACATTTCATATATTATATAATATATAACATATTTAATATAAGGCTGTAGATAATCAAGGGCAGCTATGATATCCATCCATTCTCACATTGTCTTAGGGCGCGCTTTATTCATCCTAGCTGTTGTACATTCCAAGTTCACTCTTTCACGACCACACAGAGACTTGGAGTGAGCCACATTTATAAAATTGTACTTTTCAGCAGCTGTAAAGCCTGCAAACAGCAGCTCACATTGATTAAGAGTAAAGGATAAATTGTCATTTAGAGGACAGAGAGATCAGTTTGGATCGTAGCTCAATCCAGTCAAATCTGATACAGAATCTTAAACACATTTCCAAGGAGTCGTGAAGGAGCCCAAGAAATATCCCTGGAGCATTCATAGAGCAAAAAGTAGAGTAATAAGAAGTAACTAGACGCATTTCATAACATCTATAAGGCATATTGTATTTCAATACAATATGGTATTAGTAGTGACTCCATCTGCGTTTAGATTGGTCCCCTATAAGCCTCGATTTTGAGTATGCAGTTCTGCCTGCCATTGAATATGATCTTCCAGGAAAATGAAGGCTCCATTTATGGCACAACAAAAGTGCATATCCTAGGTAGCTATCGGCAGCTATCCCCAGGTGCCAAAAAGCATCAGTCTAAGTTCTTTGCAGTTACTATGCCCAGTAGTGGAAATGACAGAAGATGGAACAACCAAAGTAACTCTGGAAACTGTGGTAGTTGCAAAGCTCTGAGGAAAATGAAAGGCAATAAGATAAGAAACTTTTCTTGTCATTATACTGCTGTGCAAATTAACAACGTTGTGTGTCTGTGTGTCTGTAGACCAAGCATTGTTTCTACATACAAAGTCCGCCTCCTGTTTTGCTCCGATGCTACCCTCAGTCTTAGCTGGTCCATGTTGTTGGAAGGGGATTTAGTGTTTGTGAGAAGAATGGTTGGCAGCGATAGTTTGTAAGCTTAGCTTGTAGCCTTGCTTACTTACCCAGTGTCTGCTTCTTCTACCGCTGCTGGTGTCTTCTTTCGGGGCTAGAACCCCAAACTGATCCCAGTGGTCTGCTTGCAGTCAAACACAAGGGTGATTGCATGGAGTGCTGATACTTAGGAGGTGTAATCTCCTTAGTCTAAGCACTGAAAATCTTTACCAAAGTAACAGCACAATTACTCCCATAAGAAATGACCCAAGTGAAAGTGCAAATAATTTACAATATAATATTAATAGTTCAACAAAATAAAATCTACCTCAAATTACACATTTAAACAGCTCCCAAATACGAAAAATGTACCCTAGGATCTATCGACACCACCGCGTGGGCACAGTGTGCGAGGAGAGGAAGAGATGCTGTGCTGCTGCCAGAGGAGCCGCTGAATGAGTTCCTTCTGAGCAGTAAGAGTCTGAGAAATACAGGGCTGTTCAT
Organism: Epinephelus awoara; assembly: GCA_035609425.1. Lineage (NCBI taxonomy): Eukaryota > Metazoa > Chordata > Actinopteri > Perciformes > Serranidae > Epinephelus > Epinephelus awoara. Next base: position 10,871,695 of record CM069306.1, read on the forward strand.
AAAACATTCAGGCCGCCACAGTTTATTACACACTACTGAAGCTGCTCCTCTTTTTGGAACCACTGAGGAGTCGGTAATAATTTTGCTTTCAGCCATGCTTGTTGTTGCCGTGGGTAACAGTATGACGTCAGTATGTCAGCAAGTTGAAATATTGCGAGGATTACGGTAAGAATTTTTTGTATGATAGTAAAAATTATACCGCTGTTATTGTGAAGGAGATGATATGTCAAACCCCTAATACCTGGTCGATAAATTAATTGAATAGACGAATCAAACAAATCATGATAGCCTGTTACACATGAGAAATTAACAGCGTACGTTAGCTAGCCAACCTTATTTTTACTCACATACGTTACTTTCATCTGTTACTACCCACCCCAGAGCCTGAGTATACCTCAACTTTACAACTGTAATCTGGGTGTCTGTGCGCCAGCCGCACCAACAATAATACCCCTTTGGAAACGCTAGGTGGGGGAAAGTTGAAAAGTTGTCCATTTCCACCTCAAAGTTCCAGATCCCAGCACAGTGCACAGCATCATTTCTGCCCAACCAGATTACACATACAACAGTCAAATCTCAGCTGCAGCCTGAGTGCCTGCAGATGTGTTTGTTGAAGTGTCAGAGAGTGTTGCTGTGGGTTTGCTGGTGTTTGTGTGTCCACCTTCTCACGTCAGCAACCAAACACGATACCCTTGAAAAACTGACACATTAAATTGCACCCCTACAGTATCTGTGGGTGTGTTATCTTAATGTCTGCTTTCGTGAAATGTTTGGATATCGTCTCCGATATTCTTTGGTTTAGTGTTACACGCACGATGTTCTAACAAAACTGTGTGTGTGTCTGTTGAGGCTGAGGAATATATTGGTGATTGGCATTCACACAGCCTCCTCTGTCTGCACTGCACACTGCTGCATCACATTACCCTTGCTGCCTCCCTCCCCTCTCTCTCACCTCTCCTCTTCCTTTCCTCGCTGTCCCCTCTCCGCTCCCCCTCCTCCTGGCAGAGAGGAGGAGGAGGAGGAGGAGGAGTAGGAAGGAAGAGTGGCTGCTGAGAGGTGCATCTGCAGCCAAAGTCGCCTCTCAAGAGCTGAAGTGTCATCCTGGAGCTCGCTGTGCATTTCTCACAAAGACATTATGTCGACCTCAAAGAAGGGTCATCTGAGTGTATTCAGAGTCGCACTGCTCTTTTGTCATGAATACCAAGAGACAAGCTTCCCTTGCTGTGACAACTGCTGTATGTCGCAGCACAAAAAGTCACTTCTCTGCGACCTTGTACACTTAAATCTGTGATTACAGCGACAGGCTCTGTCCTGCAAAATCAACATGTAAGACATTAAGACAACGGCCGGCACTCTGCGTAAAGACTGATGAAGCTTTGAGAGAATAACCCAATGACATTGTGCTCATATGGGGCTTAGCAAGTGACAGAATGAACAATACAGATGTGCTTGACGCAGGGACATTGGAGCACACAGAGTCCTGCTATTAAACCAAGAGTGACGTAGCGTTAAATGCATCTGTGATGTTCGAATGTCTTACAAAACAAGTATACACATCGAGTAGTATTTATGTTTGAGATTGTTTTGCTTTCTCATATTTATAATTGGTGACTGAAGATTAGGCACTTAGACAAAATGTAGAGGATGCACTTGAATCTAATTGCTCAGCCATATTCAAATGTGGTCATGGATGCACGTGCATATAGCACAACATAGCTCCCAGTCACAGCTGGATATCCAACAACTCAGACGAGGTTTTGAAGTGTGTACACCAGGCGAGGCATTAAAGGAATGGTTTAGATTTTTTTGAAGTGGGGTTGTGTGAGGTACTTATCCATAGATGGTGGTCAGTACACCCCCAGTTTGGAGAAACAGGAGTCCAACACGGACTGCTGAGGACGGGTCAGCAACAAAATGTTATTGAGACACCGAGAAAGTCTAAGTGTGTAAGGGGCTGATTGAGGTGAGACTCTTCTTCAGGTGGCTAAAGTATGTTTTGTTGCTGACCCTATCCAAAGCAGATGTTGGACTCCAGCCTGCTTCCCCAAATGGGGGGCATGCCGATCGCCATGTACTGTAGGTAATACACTGACTGTGTATAAGTACCTCATACAACCCCTCTTCAAAAAATCCAGACTATCCCTTTAACCAGCCACTGCAGTGTCAGCATCGCTTACTGTGTTGCAGTTAGCTGGACCGTTTGAAAGATGGACATCATAAAGGCACACACTGCATTCCCCTGAACACACACATACACGCGACCAAACATGCTCACACACATACATGTCATTATACTGTTTCCTAAAAGGTTGTAAGGCTGTACAGATACAGTGCTATTACCTACACTTTTTTCTTCCTGTGAAAGAAAAAGGATTTCCGAGCCTTTGATGGAGTTGTTGGTTAGAGAGACAGCTATAGGCGCTGCACTCTGAGTCTCAGTGGCGTCATTAACCCATCATCACATAGCTCTGAGCAGGGAAAGCCCTGTCAGCTAGGTAATAGAACTGTGCGTGCGTCATTGATGTCCCAATGCGTTTAGCCCTCTGCAGTGACGCAGTGTTGCTGCAACCCTGCTGTGTGATGTAGAGTTATACACTTCAGTCACCTGTGAAGAGGTGCGGTGGTGCTGCTGTATATTTAGAGGTCTGTGAGTGAATCTTCAACAGAGTGAGGATCCACAGCAGCAGGCTCGGTGTTGCTCGCGTCTCTTCACTATGATCTTAAGAGTCTGCTGTAGAGTGCACTGTAGCGACCAGTGCTTTCAATCCACTATCAGAGAAACATAAAAACTGAAGACGTGTATACTCTGCAGCCCTGTGTGACCGATGTAGTAAACAACAAACACCACTGTGTCCTTATTCCACTCTACATACAAATTCTCTACAGTGTGTACTACAAGTTAATATATGTTTGCAGTCAGTATAGAATAATAATGGTGGCTAATTCCTTATTTACCAACAGGAAATGACATAACAAGCACCAGAGGATGTCAATCATGTTGTGACTTTGAAATGCTGCTTCCATTTAACTCCACAAGGAGAAAGAAGGTAGTTTTTCCAAATATGTAAAGCTGCTGAAATCACATCTTTATACGAACAAAGGATGTGAAAGGTGTTGCTTGTAGCAACAAACCATCAGAAAATTATCACCCAACTCTGCAGTTTCTCTCAACTTTACGGAGCGTTTTAGCATCTTTCAGCATATTATTTTGGTTTGCACTTCACTCTCACAGCTCACATCCACCTAATTCCAACCACTGTAGGCGACTGTTTTAACGAAAAAAAGCCCCAAGAACCCTCTGTAGTGTTACCTACCCAACACCAAACAGCAGATGGACAAAGTTAGCAACTAGCTGATGAACATGGCGGAGCATTTAGCAGCTAAAAAGCCAGATATTTCCATCTGGAGTTGGTAGAGTCTTGCCCGATAGACAGATTCGTCAGCTGGTTAGACTCCGTTTTCATCCTCACTCTTTTTTTTTTAGGATGACATGCAGCAAAGGGCCACCAGCTGGAATCGAGCCCACTGCTGCTGTGACCTTGCCTTTGTACATGGGATGCCTGCATTACCTACTTTGCCACTGGGCACCAATGATTTCCATGGAAGAGTGGGATTTGGTTTTCTCTAACCAGTCACTAGAGACCAACACATCTGGCTGAATCTGATGTCATTTAAAGTTCACACTGATGTAACCATGCCAACATGCTGGTTTTTCTGGGGTTTGAAGAGTGAAGCAGAGCAAAAACAAACTTAAAAACAAACTTCGATATTGGACGATATTGATAAACATGTCAATTTAGAAAAGCCTTGATAGCAAGCTCACAGGAAGTGCACCAAATTTGACATAGTGGCCAAATTGTGTAACTGCAACTTCTGGGTGCATCACTTGAGGCCATCGGACATCTGTAAATAAATAGATAGATGTGTGGGCAATTTAGAAGTTTGGACCCAGACAAGGTGGAGACCAAAACTGAACCAAAAGAGGAGTGAGCGAAAATTGAACAGGTCATAGCAGGAAATACACAACTGTGTGGAAAACCCTTTGCCTAGTCAACTCCGCCTCAAAACTAGTGCTTTATGTAAGTATGGGACAGAACCTACATAACAAATCCCCACTACCACATTTATTGTAGCTATATGATGACACCACCTTATCCACTGTCTCCTTCCTTGTGCCTCGTCAGTTATCTTTTATGCATTGTAGTGTCTTCCACATCTCTCCAAATCCCCTCTTCATCCTCTCCTGTAAGACCATTACTGCAGCTAAGTCATTAAATACACAGTTTTTTTCCTTTCTGTGTGTGTGTGTGCGTGTGTGACCAATCGGATTTTTAGTAGAGCTCTGGCTTTGTGTGAGACGGTCCCCAGCACTCTTACATAATACTGCTTGCAATGCTGCAGGCACAGACTAACAGACCCGCACCTCCACCTCTGCATCTTCATGGCAGCCTCCATGTCTGTCTGCCCACCCCGGTCTGTGTCTTTGGATCTGTCTGCCTATTTGTCACTTCTCCTCCTGGTCTGTGTTACGTGCTTAACCATTCATCAACTTATCTGCACTAACTACTTTTGGCCCGTCTCTTATTGTGCCCTCTAAACTGACAGATTTACTCCCTGAGCCTCTGTTTGTCTCTTGCTAATTCTCTGTCTGTCTCATCGCTCCGTTTGTAGACCCAGCTGAGTGCCAGTCTTCATCTTCGCTTTATTTCCTGGCTGCCTGTACATCATTTCTCTCTATCTCTCACTTCTTATATAGCATGCATAACAGAGTTAGTTCGGCTCAGTCGTGATATTCTTATGTAACTCTCCATTTGTCTTTGCACTCTCCCTTGTCTGAAAGACACATACACAAGAGATGTATGATTCGGGATGAGGAGAGAAGTTTTATCCACTTAGAATTAAGCTTACATTATTGTCTCACAATTTTTAGGGAAGCCAGTTATTAATAAACTTCTGTAATCTCTGTGTGTCTGGGAGAGCTTGTCGAATATTCTGACGCACAGTTTAAGGTCCCTGTTTCTCTGAGGTTTGTGAGGATTGACAGCAGATATTTTCCACCTCATTTTTTGAGGCCTTCACAGCTCTTTATGTTTTACCTTGTGATGAATCTTCAGGTGATTGTTTACTAAAAAACTGATGCTGCTGTGTGGTGATGTAACACTTTGTCCCCATCAATATCAGGGTTGTCTTGATTAAGACTCATTTTGTTCCTGATTTATTGATGCTCCGAGGCTTTACTCTTTCATTTCTTAGATTTGTTTTCATTTCCGCCACCTCTGCCTATGCAGAGTTTATCGTAAGGTGTGACGCGCTGTTGTCATTTGTTGATGGAACTCACACATTCACTTGGAACAGATGTCCCTGCTTACTCAGATATGGCAGGATGAGATGACATTGAGGTAGAGATCATACAGTAATTGCCGTTTTGATGAATTATCTCTCAGCCCTAATATGTAAATACAGTAGAAACTCATTTTAACATTCACCCTACCATCACCATAGTGATACAGAGTCACAGAGGAGTGTAAAACCTGCTGATGAAAACACATCCAATCCTTCACCAAGTTCTATATATATATATATATATATATATATATATATATATATATATATATATATATATATATAATATAAATATATATATATATATATATATATATATATATATATATATATATATATATATATATAGGAGGGTTTAATGTAAATGAATGAATAGATTTTTTTACCCAATATAAATGAATGAATTTCCTTCAGAATGACCCAGTTAATAATCCTGCGTGATGATTGAGCTGTCATTATTAGCAGAATAGAAGGCCCCATGTAAACGCAGCTATGCATTGACCTGTGGCCCATGCCATGCTAGATAAGAATTCATGAATAAGTCGTAATGAAACCAATATAGATCTCTCTGATGCCTTTCTGTTGAGGGCAATTGCTCTCAGTCCTTCTTCTCTGCATTGTCTGTATGTATTACTTTGAGTATCGGTGCTTGGATGAACTGACCAGAAAGCAAACGAGCGCGTTCACTGAGACAAGTTAAAGAGTACAGAGAGGGCGAGATGAGGTATGTGAGTGAGGGAGATTGAATTGATTAATAGTGGAAACCACTCAGTGCTGACTGTGGCTCGCTGAAAGCCACCTGTCCCCTCAGTTCAATCACCGCACATCACTGACTTCGATTGGCCTGAGCCTCCTCTGCTCCTCTGCTCGGCTCTCCGTGCTGCAGTGTACCATTATACCATTATTTTTTTTACATTGTACATACAATAATGGCTTTATAGATTATTATTTAAGAATTTCCTTTAAAATATAGCAATATTTGAATTTGAAAATACCACTCAGTGCCAATTCTTATGTCTCTCTCATTTGATTCTCCAAGAAATATACTGTACCACAATGCATTTTGGTATTATTTTGGCAACAATGCCAAAAACTCACCAGTTCAAGCTTCTTAAATGTGATTTTCTTTCTGGTTTTCTTTGTCTTCTATGAATGTAAACTAATTACCTCATTCGGACAAATTATGATGTTTAAATGTGTCACTTTGAGCTTTGGGAAGTCATGACAGGTGTTCTTTTTACTATTTTGTGACATTTTATAGACCACAATGAATTATTAAGAGGAACAATGAAGAGGATAATCATTAGTCGCACTCCTGTGTACTGTAAAATATTTTTCACGACTCTCTTCACCTCTGTAATTAGATGTCAGAGGGAGACAGACAACACATAAACAAAAGTTAGTAACTGGAGCTAGATGTATTGACATTTCCCCTTTCAGAGTGGAACACAATAATCGAAAGGGGTCAGGGAGTGATGCCCACAGGCTCCACTGCTCGTCATCATCAAATTGCATTGAGACCTCTTTTTTATGTGCCATTTATTTCCTCCTTTATTTCAGCTGTCTCACAAAAGTATCAAAAAAGATGTGTTATGCTGTTTCATATTTTCTGTCATATTGTATTAAACATGGCCAAAGTTTCAAATAATGATTTGACTGTTTGTAAAGTAATCACTATTAGAGCTGAGTGACATGTCCTGAAAATTCTCTCATGATATTTATAGGCTTTATCTCGATACACGATAAATATCTTGATACTTTTAAATCTCCTCGAAAGCACTTCATTAAGCCACATGCTAATGTCAGGGAAACACATACTCTTTTTCAGGAGAGGGACTCAAAGAGACAGGCACTCTACTAAGTGTCTCAAACACACGAATGCTGGCCAGCGCTCCCGATTTTCATTGAAGACTCACGATATTTATTGCCCTTGTATAGTTTCTCCCTGGGTTAAAATTCTCCCATACTTTAACTGAATTATTACAATTTTTCACATCTTGTTTTCTTTTTTGTCATTGCAATGCGTTTCTGGCAGTGTACAAATGTCATTTCCTGGCATGCATGTGACGTGGCAGAGACCTGCCCTGCATTACTTTTTTTTGTGATTTCTTTCAAACTCACCAGAATGCAAGAAACAAAATCTGTGAAACTCAGATTTTTTTAGGACTCCCAGACTTCCTGCTTTTGAAGTTTTAAAGAAGGCAAGTAAGGACAGAGGGTGAATACAGGTGTTCAAGCAAAGGCTCTATAAGGAAATTACATTTTTTATGTCTCCGCACCAGCAATAGCGGAAGCTGGAGGCATTATGGTTTTAGGTCTGTCCGTCCCGTTCTTGTGAATGAAATAACTCAAGAAAGCCTTGAGGGAGTTTCTTCAAATGTGGCACAAACAGCTCCTTGGACTGAAGGGTAACGATTAGAGTTTGGTGGTCAAGGTCACTGTGAACTTGCGTCCGTCTTAGTCACATGAACGCGATAGCTCAAAAACACCCTGAGGGAATTGCTTCAAATTTGGTACAAATGTTCATTTGGACTCAGCTATGAATTGATTAGATTTTGATGGTCAAAGGTCAAGGTCACCGTGACCTTGCATCTGTTGTGTTCTTGTGAAAGCGATATCTCCAGAACGCCTTAAAAGGAATTTCCTCAAATCTGACACAAGGGTCCTCTTGGACTGAAGAATAGAGAATTTGGTGCTGGAAGATCAAAGGTCAAGGTCAGTGTGACCTCACAAAACATGTTTTTGACCATAATTCAAGACTTCTCATATAGATTGTGACAAAACTTCACACAAACGTCTGATAGGATATAATAATGAAGTCATCACATTTTATATCCAAAAGGTCAAAGGTCAACTTCACTGTGACATTATAATGTTCTGCATAAAACACTTTTGTGGTCATTACTGGTCAGACACTGAATTCGTGACACTAATCTTCGGGGCTCACCTCGAAACTGTGCAGATGGTGTAGATTGTCTGTGCTGCCGGGGTGAAGAGGTGTGTGAAGCATCCATGTTTTGACTGGTGCACGGAGGCATACAACCATAGGGCGGTATTTCTATTTGGCTATTAAAGCATGTAAACATGTTCAACAGAAACCCAAAACACAGGTATGAACCAGAAAATGAACATAATAGATTAACTACGAATAAAAACAAGAAGAAGCTGCCGCGCTCTCTACTGACAGTGTTACGTGTTATACTGTGGCTGAATTTGAGCAGGATTATACTAAAGGATAGTGATGCAGTGATGAGTGAAAAGGTATTTTGAGGAGAAGTCTCACGTTTGGATGGAGGATTATCTCGTCCAGTGGTGCTAGGATTAACTAGCGCCATTAGAGCATAACAAACAACTGTGTGTTTGCATGGCCTATATTAGCCTGAACAGGGAATCAGAGAGCAGATGGTCTGCCATGGTTTGTAATGCTCTGTTCACTTAACCTGAGAACAGGGGGCCTTGCTTACCCCGTGCCATCCCTCAGCACACACACCCACACACACACACACACACCAATGAAAGAAAGAGAAAGAAAGGAAGAGAGTCAAACAGTTTCGGGTAGTCAACTGAGACGAGCCCATGAGGTTTGAGTCCAGTGTTCTGTTTAATGCAACACACTTAATCAAGACAATCCCTCCCATCCCTACAGTATTAAATCATGTTGGAGTCTGCGAGTGCCGAGAGACAAACCCAAACCACCATTGCAGAGTCAGTTCCTCTGCCTGTTGCCATGGCTACCTACTCCCCAAGACAATATTTATTTAAAAACACATTGTTATGCATTAATTTAACTGGTGGGCTGTAATGAGAAGGTGGTGTTGTTGTTTCTGTGTGTGAGCTTAATGAGAGCGAGAGCCTCCGCGGACCACAGCTTTATCATATGCTATGTGCTGTATGATTATTGTGTTGATACCACTGGGAGATGAAGGACTTCATAAAGCATTGGCATGCAATTGACTGTTCGCTAAGCCTCGTCCGCCTTAGTTACTGTTGCTATGACTGTCAAGCTTTCCCCTCTGGCACGGGACATATGCAGTTTACAGTTATAGCAGTGGCAGATTAACACTCGAAATTTGTGGTAATTTTTGAGAAGAAGATAAGAAGATATACTTTATTAATCCCTGAGGGGAAATGCAATTTTTTGTTTCACTCTGTTATCATACACACACATCCACAAACAGGACCTATACATGCATTAAATGGAGAGATGTCAGAGCGAGGGGGCTGCCCATGGACAGGCTCCCAAGCAGTTGGGGGTTTGGTGCCTTGCTCAAGGGCATCTTAGCATTGCCCAGGAGGCAAACTGGCACCTCTCCAGCTACCAATCCATGCTCCAAGCCCAGGATGTACGAACATCGTTAGCTGACATCGCCCTCATGCAAGCACCAGACACAGAAGCATCAAATGTACATGCTCTATGAGGTGTTCTTAAGAGCCGTTCAATAAGTTTCCACCTGAATTCAATCAATTTAATCAATCAATTTTATTTATAAAGCCCAATATCACAAATCACAGTTTGCCTCACAGGGCTTTACAGCATACGACATCCCTCTGTCCTTTGGACCCTCACAGCGGAGAAGGAAAAACTCCCCAAAAAACCCCTTTACCGGGGGAAAAAAAAGGTGTTTGATCTGGTGACCCCAGATGGGGATTTGAACCAGCAACCCACTGGTTCCCAACCTTAGTCCCTTATTCGCCAGTGTCTTCCCACGCTTCTTCTTCAATATTGTTCTTAAGAAAAGTCTATGTCAGATTCAAGACATGTTCTGCTCTTATGATGATAAATCCCATTGTCCTCATAAGTTTAGAGCGCTTGCCAGTTGATCTTCATTAGGTAACGCCCTGCAAATCCCCATGAAAGGGCATGAGATTGCAGGGCCGTGTGCACATGAAGACAACAATGAAAAAGACGAGTAAGAAACGTTACGCTGCTTTGTCAATCTTTGACCCAACCAAATCAGCCCGTGACATTTTCTATCATGATCAGTCTCTAAGTATTAGATGGCGTGATTCTCACTGATTTACATGACTGAGTGCTAGTATGGAGTTTATTTTAAAAGGACGAAATGCTTTTTGTAAAATAATCAAAATGATAATAAATAACTATTTCAAATTAAAAAAAAATTGAATTGAAGAAACCACATTAACCAGTTACTCTGTACAAACATGTCAGCACACAGAATCTTTTTGAAAACTACATAAGTGGATTTTTAAGAACACATTTCTTCTGAAGAACGGTTTAATGAGGCACAATGAGTCCTTAATTTCAGACAGAGGTATATAAAAGCAGGCTTATAGCTGACCACCTTCTGTCTGGAACGACAACTGCTGCTGGCAGATTTTATCCTCTATAGCTGGCTAATTAAATAAGCATTAGCGTTATGAGTTGGTTGAAAACACTGTGTCCATCTGCCTTTTTAATGTTTCCAGCCCACTCATATCAAAACAAGATTCTTGTAGAGGGGGTCTTGAATATGTTGATGGCTACAGAGGCTAAAAGTCTACATTTTCACCAATTAATTATCCGTGTAGAAGACATAATAACAAATAAAGAAACTGCATCATTCTCGTATCACAGCATAGAGGGACTAGGTCCTAGTATAAGGAACAAAGGGCTTGACATTAAGGCTTGCACGCCTGCCCAGGGTGAGTTAGCTCTGTGTTCAGACAGGTGGAATTCCTCGTAAACTAAACTGTGTACTGTATCCCTGATTTGAAGCTTTGTTAGCTGAGGTAGGGTTGGAGCCCCATGTACAACATCAGTGTCCTTGTCGCAAGGGCCATGGGTCTGATTCCAACCCGTGGCCCTTTACTGCATGTCGTCCCCTGTCTCTCTCCCCCGTTCGTACCACAAAACTGTCCTGTCGTTAAAGGCAAAATAGCCCGAAAAATAATCTCAAAAAAAAGAAAACTCTGGACTTGACAATACTTACTTTTTTCGCCCAGAAGCTAACTGTCGTGCTGTTCCAACGGGGACTTTGGTGCGATCACATCTCTTTCAGAAGCTTTGTAGTCAGCGGTTCGATCCTCCAGTCTGCAAGCCGACGCATCCCCAATTGACCCCCAAATTGCTCCTGATGATGCTTCCATCGTGTGTGACTGTGTTAAAAACTGGGTAGTAGGTGGCACCTTGTATGGTAGCCTCAGCCACCAGTGCATGAATGTGTGTGTGAATGGGTGAATGTGACTCGTAGGGTAAAAATTGCTTTGAGTGGTCGGATGACTAGAAAGGTGCTATACAAGTGCAGGTCCATTTACCATAAGCCTCCATTTTCCATTTTATAAGTGTATAAAAAGTAAAACATTTCAGCCACTTGCCTGAAGGTGCTGCTTAATTTCAGGCCCTGAAGTATAACGATGAAAAATGAAAGATCAGACCGTTATTTCACTCTAACATAACCCGATTTGGCAGCTTAACTTCCATGGTCGTATTTTTAAGCATGTTTCACTTTTAGCATTACAAGTGCCGAGGCTTTTAATAGGGACTAAATGTGTTTGGCAAAGCATTACCCTTTGGTGTCACTGGCTGGAGTTGCTGGAATGTAAACATCCCCAAATCCAATAAATAGCAGGACACAGATGCTAACGTTACCCTCACCCACTGATAGTATCCAGGATTGGTTTAGCGAACGGTCAGCGTACCTGTTATTGGGTTCATGAAGAGAGACAGGAAGAAAGAAAGATTGGGAGGAAAGAGAGAGTTGAGCTGCAGATTTTCACAAATCCCACTGTTGGGAGTCTTTCCAGACCTCGTGTTCCCATGCAGATTAAATCCAGCACACACACACAAACACACACGCAGAATACACATATTTAAACTACGTCGCCCACAACACATAAACCCAAAGTGGGCTGAGGCTGCTGCGTTGCGACACATGCTGTCTCTTCCTCTTTCGGTTGGCTGTGTGTCCCAGTCGCTGAGGTTTCCACGGTCCCTGTAACAAAACATAGCTCTTAGTTTAAAGAGCCAAAGTCCTGTTTTCTTGCTGGGCTGTGCTTTATGCTCGGATGATAAATGTGGTTCCTGTCAGTGTGCTGCTTATGAAGTTGTGTGGAAGTGCTCGAGCCATGACTGTTTGATGACAAATGTCTCTCTGGTTTTTATATCGTGCACAGTAACATTTTAAAGACACTGACACATCCACTACGTCACTGTTATTTACCTTATTCTCCTCTTTATTCTTGGCCCTTCTCCCATTTCTTCTGGATAGTCTTATTGCTCAGAATTGCCTAAAAATGCCCGGACCCGACCCATCGCTGCGCAGCAGCTATCATTTTCTTTTGCTTCCTGTCTTCACTTAAGTATTCATAAAACATCTCCTGTCACCCATTCTTACTCTCAGTCCTTTTCCTTAAACTGTCTTTTGACTCTTTGCTTTGACTCTGTCTCCTTCTCCTTTTCACTCTCTGCTGCTTCCTCCTTTTTTCCTCTTCTTGCAAGAGCCTCCTCACGACTCATGGCAACCGGCCTCACATCTCTGTCTCTTTCTTCCTCGTGTGCATGCTCTGTGTTCTGGTCTGTCTCTATGCCTGTCTACATGTATCTGTCGTTCTGTCTCTACCTTTGGCACACAGTCTTTTTGCTTTTTATCCCTGGCAACCTCTTCTTCTCTGGAGTCTGTGGCTCAGGTTACATAATATACATTGGAGAGAGGTGGAGGGAGGAATGGTGGAAGTGAGGTAGAGGGGTTGGAGGAGGGGAAGAAGATGCCCTGCTGCTCTACTGAGAAGGCTGATGTTCGCATCTGTCTGAGCAATCGAAGCTTGAAACGCCACAGCCTGGGTGTTACATTTTTTGACATAAATTGATCTGTTTTTGTGTGCAGCTGCTTGTTGTTTCATTTTCCTACAGAGGTGTTGAAACAACTTTATTTTCCCACCTCGTAAGACATGTGTTTGCAAGCATGCAGCCTCTGCAGCCGGTCTAGCTCTTTTTCATCTTCAGGAGCTGACATCTGGTCTGCCTGTCCTCTCCTCCCTCTGTTTCCTCCTCCCTCTCTCTCATCCCCTCATCATCTCATCTCTATCATGATTACACTTTGCCTCGCTGACCTGCGATGATGTAACTACTTTTTGGCAGCAGACTTTACCCTTGCCAAGCATTATATTCTCCCATCTTTCTGAGAACTGCCCTCTCTCGGTCTCTGCCTCCCACTCTTCCCGGTTTTTTTAAGGTCTTAATCTTGTTCCTAATGCATTTCCCAGCAATAGCTCCATGGGGGTGAGGGGCGGGGGGAGTGAGATTGATGGGGAGAGACAATTTGGGAATGTTCCCAGATGATTTGGTGCTCTAGTTGTATGACTATAAGGACTTAGAAAAGAGAGGGCAGAGGCTCTGTAGGAGGTGGACGCTGCTCCTGTTAAGTAATGAGTGAAAGGATAATGGCTAATGGCACTTAGCAGCCTCCAGCATCGGCCGCTTTAAGCATCAAACATTTTCTCTAAGCATCATCTTCTAAGTGATATTTAGGAGCATTTGTCAGTCTGCATGACACATGTTCCTTGTCAGTCCTGGACCTCTGAATTGCAGCCTGTATCTCAGATTTGTTCAGCGGTTCAAATAAATCCTGTGCTGTGATGACTGTGTCTCCTGTGAGAGAAACAACTGACCAATCAGGGCTCAGTAAGCAGGATTAAAAATTGGATACTTCATTTTCCTACATAGCCAGCGAGCTTGTAGTGACATTCATGAAAATACTAAACATAAACAAAAACATGATCCTGTGATCAATGTGGAAAAAATGTTACTTCTGTCTAGGGCCACCCCCTGATAGTCGACCAAATGTCAGCTGACAAGAAAGGTCATTAGTCAGAAAAGATTTTGTTGGTCGCTTAGTCACAGAAAAACAAACGAAAAACAAGCAAATTTAAAACTCTATTAGGAGCTGCACCTTGTCAAAATAAACCTATATGAGGGAATTTAATTTGAAAGTGGCTACGCTCAGCTGTCAGACAGGAGTCATGTTTCCAGGGCTGGTACCTGCGGTTATTCCACAGGCTAGTTAATAACATGTCGGGCAGGAAATCCAAATTGTGGGATCATTTTGAGAAGGTGAAGGACAAACCCAAGGTGATATGTAAACTCATCTTCATTGGTCGACTACAAACATGACGTATCATGTGAAACATGGAAGTAGCTACATGCCCATTAGCCCACAGCGTCATTAACAGTGTGTGACGTGCACTTGTAGATAAAATATAGGCCTATATTAATGAAGGTTCATTAGTACGGTTTTGTATTTCTCTGTAATGTAGCACAGTGTTAACAATGTTACTGATACTATTCTTTCTCACACCTTCAACTCAAACCATTGTGTTGCCCCGCCCAAAATATATCATTTAATAATTAAATTAATATCGTAAACATGCAGGTGACTAGTCGACTAATGGCCCTAAATGAGGACTATTGGTGTGCTAGGTAAATTCTTATTCGGTGGCATGCCTACTTGTAACTCCCTCTGCCAATTGCAATTGCAGCTTCTGTATAGGCGATATGTTTAAAAATGAAAATGAAGCCAACTCAAAGGTGCCATAAACTGAACTTCCATGAATGGCCACTTCAGGCTGGCTACTGAAGCGAGTCGCTCCCCATAGACCCCCATGTTAAAATGCCCAACTTTACAGCCAAAACATTCACACCTATGGACAATTTAGAGTCAGTTGACCTGCATTTCTTTGGACTGGGAGGAAACCGGGGGGTACCTGGATAAAACCCACGCTGACACTCCACACACCCAGGGTCCAAACCCCCCCACCCTGAATTTGAACCAGCAACCTTCTTGGTGTGAGGATACAATGCCAACCGCTGCACCACCATGCTGCTTTCAATTATATAACTTTAAGTAATACACAGCTAAAAAAACAAAAGCTGTGTACGTGGAGAACTAAACTTCGTCGTCTATAGGTGGTGTATGATGCCATGCCTAGACATGCAGGTCTCAGACTGCATCTGTCTGCAACAGGCCGGCTTCATACAATATATGTGTGTGTCTATATGTGTGGTGTTGCATTACTTCTGTTAGTCGGCTGCACATCTTGTATTTGTGAGCTCATACATGCACATTATAGAAGTTTTTTTGTATTAGTTGTTGTGGTGTGTTTCTTTTCTTCGATGCATCTTCAGTAAACAAATATTTCACGGCTGAAAACAGTGGAAACCCTCTTGTAACCTGCTGTCTCTTGTGTTTGTGTGTGTGTGTGAGTCAGGCAGTGGTAGCAGTGGGTTCAGGATTGGTGCCAGACTCGGCGCTTAGCCTGGCACTGCCTTATCAAACAGAGTCTGTGTGTGTGTGCGTGTGTGTGAGTGTGTGTGTTGAGACTTGGGACCTGTGCTGGCTCTTTCATCAAGTATGCAGTTGGAGTCGACGCTGCAGCAGAGATGTCTAATGGAGAAAGCAGCAGAGAGAAGAGAGAGTTAGAGAAAGACTCTGAATACGTCATACCACCCGCTCACTTCCAGCCTCTCC